>CM034146.1:971699420-972899420 GCA_019776745.2 Taxus chinensis | reverse complement strand
GAGGTTACACCCCTCTGCATTGAATGGTAAAGCTCCCATTAATGAATGAAAACTAATTTATTCCTACCTAAGTGTTGTGAGTTGGCCAAATATGTCGGGGATTGTTGAACCCTGGTCATTGGTGTTGTCATTGATGTCAAGTGGCATTGATGGAAAAGTAGTGAAAGGTGAAGTGAGAACTTGTAAGGGACATGAAGGTTGATTGGTAGTGCCTTCTAAAGATGTTTGGAGCTCACAAAGAGAGTTTATGATGGTTCCAGTGCTCTGCAGGCTTGGTTGGTGAGGCAGGAGTCCAGTGAAAACATGGACATGACTGGTATGGCTGGAACAAATGTGTTATAGGTCAGTAATGATGGTGTAAGCATGATAACAAGCTCGCACAGGGTGTATCAGGTCATTTGGTGGAAGTCTTAGTTCGAACTGGCCCATTTAGGCATGTTTCTAGTACCTGATGAGGTGTGAAGAGTTGATGTAGGTCATGAAATGATCATAGGAACATGGGAGAAGTCTTATAATAGTGTCTACAACAAGTGTGAGAAAAAACAAGGCTTAGCTCAGACCCATGAGTCAAACTTCAAAATTTCTAAAAAGTTGGCTTTGAGAACGGACAGTGTAAGCAGAGGTAAATGAGATGGAATAGAAAAATTCAGGCATACCTGTGGTAAATGGTCTTATGGACCATGTATTAGGATGAGTTTTTGTGCTCTGGGAAAAATTTCATCAGATTCTAAGAAGGTGTGTGGAATTTATGGTAGCTTTACTAAAACATGCCTTTTGGAAAATGAATAAAAATCAATCTCGCTTCTTAGGTCCCAAGAAAAATTATAGATCCTTCTTCAAATAAATCATAGAATAAATTTTTGGAGATAACTCCAAGCCTGAGATATTGCAAAAAGTTTTAGGAAAAATGGGCAAGTATTTGAAAAGTTATGAGCATTTTGGTAACATTGGTTTTCTCTCTCCTGGACTGTGTTCTGAATCGATAGGAGAAAAAAGGGGAAATTGGTCTCAAACGTCTTGTTTGATCACTTCTAAGGATTTTATCAGTGCATTTATGATGTTTTCAAGGCTCATATGGTATTTTAAGGACAATATTTTTGGAGTTGTATGCAGTAGGTCAGTGTTGGACTTAGTTTATAGTCTTGCACAAGACCCAATAATGGTGAAATGGTTACAACAAGGGCTCAGATCCTCTTCAAAATTTATTTTCAAAATGATTTATCGGTAAAATTATTTTCTAGGTGAAGGTCAAGGTGTTTTTTCTTGTTGACAGGATTCTTGGAGGTGAGTTTATTGCACAAGCACATCAAATCAGTGAAAGGTAGTGTTTCAGTGTTGTGTGAGTGATTTTAGGTTATATAGATCACCTATGGAAGATGTCAATTCTATTCTAAGCCATCAAAAGGATTCAAGAGGTGTGAAACCATGTTGAATTACCTCCTTTGCCAAAACACTTGTCTCTTACCAATATGAACCCTGCAAAAATTGAAGTGATGGGAGTATTTAGAGGGGTTCTAAGTCACATAAATGCTTGAGGAAGGTGCATATGGTTCTCATAAAACTATATAAATTTAAATCTTTGGATTTCACTAAGAAATGTGAAATAAATCCTATTTTGAAGCCTCTCGGGCATCTATAGTCGGTGTTACCCTGATTCTAGGGTTTGAAAGAAGAAAAATCTCGAAACTGACTCTTTAACTGATGAAAAATCCTAAAACTTTGTGAAGATATCTATGGGTTCCTTACCAAACGTTTTCAGAGTAAATTTTTGAATTTGGTAAAATGTAGAAAGATATATCTTCAACAAAAAATCTCAAACCTGTGCACAGTCAAAGATTTGACAGTGTAAAGAGTGTTTTTTATTCGTTTTAAAGATAGTTCATGAAATGGAGCTTGGTTTCTTTGGTGATTTAAGTGTGTTAAGGATATAATGATTCTTGAGGATTACTTTCCATGTTTGAAATGAGTATGGTTAATAGAGTGCATGAATTTCTCCATTGTTACAGTGATATTGGCTCACACAGTTGTTCAAAAGTGTGTTTTAAAAGGATGATTGATAGTTGTCTGATCAAATCTATCTAATAAGAGCTCTTGGATTCTCTACAAGATCTTGATAAATAAATGGAAGTGTGAAAGAGAATTCCATCGGGATTGAATGAGAAAAATATGGAAGGTTGAAATTCATTGTCTTTTTCTCTTGCAAGCTTATCAATAACTGTTGATTTTGATGAGAATATGAAGATTAAAGGTGCTCAAATTTCTTGAGGAGAGGTTGAAGAGTCATGATCCAAAAAGGTGTTGAAAGGGGATATGAAGAGTTGTTCGAGAATAGAAAAAGTGAAGTAGTGCAAAGCTTTGAATATGAAGAATTTGCATTTTTTGTGAGGTGTCTTGAAAATGAAAGGCAAAGATTCTGAAGATATGTGGAAGTATGAATGTAGTGAGTGAAGAAAAAAAAATAGAAACAAATAGTGTGAAAAGGAAAAACTAGGGAATGAATGTAAATAATGAAAAGCAGAGGCTTCTGAGATAGAGATAGACAATGAACTGAAGAAGTGAAGATATAGACACTTGTGACAGTGAAACAAGAGGGCTAATACAGTGACATGAATAAAAAGAGAAAAATAGCCCGATTATATGCAATAAAAAAATAAATAAGAATAGATGAAACAGTGGATTGATAAACTATACATGCCTGAGATCAAAAACAAAGGATGGTGAGAAGTGTTGAATGAAATTGAAAGTAACACAATGATATTGATGAGAGTATATGACTGACATATGAGAGAGTATAAAGATGAAGGTATAAGACTAAGCATAACAAACAAAGTACATGAAATATACAAGGAGTTGCATGACAAGAATAAAGGCAATGATTTTTTTTGAATGAAGAGTTAGTAAGGGATCATGCTCTGTTGATGAAGCAATAAGAAACTAAATGATCAAATTGTGAATTGTTAGTGTATTCTCCTAAGTGGGTGCCTAGGTGATAGGAGTAGTGTGATCCCTGCAAGTTGGAGCTTACTATATCAGTATAGTGGGTTCTTGGAAACCTTCCAGTAAGTGCTAGAAGGACTGTGAAGTGGGTGATTTTCAAGTTGACTGGGTGCTCAACCAAATTGGAAATTATTATATGTTAAGAATGGGTGTTCTTAATTAAAGGTCTTGATTTCAAGTGGGTTTTCTCCCTCTAAGGGTTTCCCACTGTAACTTTGGTGTCCTATTTAATTGTATTCTTGCATTCACCTTATTTTGTGTTCATGGTTTTGATTGCTAATTTTATTAAAGAAGTTTTAAAATATTCTAACTTGATCATCATTTATTCACCCCCCCTCTCAGTACTTGTGATATCCAACAATTGGTATCAGAGCCTAGTCCTCCAGAGTTAAGCCTAATAGCTTGGAGGTGATCCTGAAGACACACGCATGACTTCTTTAGCTGAATCAACCTTGAAGAGAAAGTATGATATTTCTCAATCTTTGATAGAAGGCATGGAGAATGAGATTAAGCACATGGAATTTCACCACTATTGAAGAACTAAATGAAGTGGCTTCATTTGTAGAAAATGTTTCAAGATCTCTGAAACAAAAGGAGAATGACTTCCTGAAACTTGAAGAGGAACTAAAGGTCTTGAAGGTTGAATTGGAACAAGCTACTAATTATCTTAATGATTTGCAAAGCACGCAAAAACATTCTAGCAAGATAGAGCATGAGGTATGTCAAGAAACAATTCATGCCAAGAGTGAAGAATGTGAGAGGTTAAATGCTGATTTGAGTGCTCTCAGAGATGAAATGGAACAAACAAATAACAGAGAAATAAAGGTTGAAACAAGTCATATTTCTTTTCAAAGATGTTCAGAGAATAGATTGGATGATAAATCTGGTCCTAACATGTAACCAAACAAGAAGTAGACCAAGGAAACTAACATTGGAAAATCCAAGCCAATCAAACAACTAAATGCATCCAGGTATGAGAGAAGATTCAATGGATATTGTTTCTCATGTTATGAATTTGGGCATAAAGCTAGGGAGTGCATGAAAAAATACGACAAAGAGTACCCATGGAGATCTTGTTCTACTGAATATGAAAGGAACATAGTGTGTTTTAATTGTATAAATAAAGGTCATATAGCTAGGAATTGCTTAGAAGAACCTCTAATTCAATTTAGCAATGATAGTCATTACTCAGGAAAAAGGATAAATCATGTCATATGTTATACATGTCATGAAGGCAGACATTTCTCAAAGCATTGCTATAACTATATAAAATCCAAGCCTCAAGCAACTCTTGAAAAGAAGGAAATTAAATGGGTATACAAAATCAAGGAAACAAAGTCAGAAGTTGAGAAAGGAAAGACTGAAAAGAAGGTGACATGGGCAGATATAGAAGAGGCACAACAAGCTAATACTGTATCAACAAAGGATGAAAAAAGCAAGAAACATGAAAACAAATATAGTGCCAAGGATGAGGAATTTCTTCCTCAAGTAGTAATAGAGTAGGTGTATGAAGTGCAACATGTATGTTTATTAGGCACTCAAATAGATGATGAGAGCTCAGGTAATAAGGTTATCACTCCTAGAGATGCAACTAAGAAAGTCAACAAGATTGTGAAGAAAAGGAAAGGGAAGATGGAGTCATCATATGGTTTTGACGACTTCTTATTGTTATGATAAAATCCATCAAGAAAAGAGTGTCTTATCTATGCTTCTAAGAGATATACTTCGTTGGAAAAATTAGTAGTGTGGTTTGGAGTGAATATTCCATCATCAAGTGTTGATAAGGGACTTTTCGCAAATATATCAGAAGTCATAGGTACTTTTCTAATTTTGTTTGGCTCATTTAATGCTTGATTGTATTGAGTGGTTACCTAAAGAAACGCATAACTAAATTCATGAGATGCTCTATTCTGTGTCAAAGAATGTGGGTTTGCATTCAAGTCTATCAGAAGCCTTCAAGAAGACAAAAGTAGTGTTCATTCAAGCTCAAAAGATCAACACAATGTGAAGAAGGATCACACAAGCTCTGAACAACCACAAGGTCTTCAAATACAAATTTTAGGACTATATTTGAGTGAAAAATATGTATTCTTGTGTTAAGGTATGTAATCTTGAGCTACTACGTGTGTTCTATAAGAGTGTTATTGTGTGGGAAGTTATGAACTCAACTTGTGGTCACTGATAGCTCATGCTAGTTAAAACATGATGAAGTTGTTGGTCTAAGTAGCTTTGATTATTTAAAAGTATCATAATCATGTAAAAGAGACTTTAAGTTGGGTATGTGAGTTATAGCATAGTCATCATGTGTCTATGGTTTGTGGTATTCCATAGTGTCAGTTCTATGAGTCAATAGATATGTGTGTACATGCTTTTCTTAGCAACCCACGTAAATTAGATATGTTTGTTAGTGATTTGGTTGTGAAGTTACAACTACTCACATAATTATATATTAGGAGTATTTAGTTAGACTTGACTCCTAAAATATAGGAAACTAATATCCTATATAAATAACCTATATGGATCTCTACTGGAGTTTCTAAATATTATATTATATTGTAAAACTCTATACCAAACATCATTTGGTATCATAGCATTAGTAGTCCTATGCCTATTTTTTGAGCTATGAGAGTCTTCATAGCTATGAGAGTATCCATATTGTTTCTTTTCTTCTAGGTTATTCGGTCAATTTTTGTTAATTGTATAAAGATCAGAAATTATTTATTAAGGTGGATGTTGTTGTTGTGAACATTTCCGTGAATGAAATGTGCATGCACCTTAATGCGTTTGGTGTGCTCATGAAAAATTGGATGCTTAACAAGTCTCACTACTCCTTCGTTATCAACATGTAGGATATTTGGATGTTTATGTGGTATTCCCAATCCTTCAAGTATATGTCAAAGCCATATTGCTTCATAAATAGATCTGCTTGATGTGTGATATTTTGATTTTGTTGAGGACCTTGAAACAAAAGTCTACTTATCACTCCCCCATGATATCGATCTAGATCCCAAAAAAAAGTACAAGTTCTGAAGTGGATTTCATGTCATATGGGTTCCCTACACGATCTGAATATGAATATCATGTCAAGAATAAGTTATCACTATTCTTTTATTCTAGGTCATAATCCATAGTTCCTCTGATGTACCTTAGTATCCACTTTTTTGTTTTCCAGTGAAAAACCCTGGGTTCTTGCATAAACTGAGAAATATACTTGATTGTATATTGGTATTTTTCCTAGTGTACATGCCCTACACATATGGGCATAAAAAAATTCTAATAAAGACTTCATAATACCAGTATACTAAAAAAATTGCCACACGTATGGAGACAAGACTTCAGTTGTCTCGAATAGATCAATCACCACAAGTAAATACAATCCTTTACTTCATCATGTGAGTGTATGAAAGGAGCATATGATTCTTTTTTCTCAAAAAACTCAACATCCTGACTAGTGTAGATCATTCTAGTTTTTGGATCCATAAGTCTACACCCAAGTAATTCATCATTATATCCTAAGAAGATATATTTTTCTAATATCATATCAAGTTTAGTTAAATGTTTCTTATGAGTGTGCATTCTAGTTTTAGATCCAAAAAATCTAAGGCATGGAATTGATGTCTTTCTCCTAACCATACTTTTTGTGGTGTTGCTCATAGAGATAGAATGCGAACTTTGTTTAGTAGATAAATTGTTTTTTTTTTCTTCTTCCACCCAATATGTTTTTTGATAATCGTCAATCATACATTGCACCATATCCATGATAGTAATATTTTCCCTTTTAACAATACCATTTTGATGTGGTGTATGAGGAGGTTCCATTTGACGATGAATATTGTCATGCATTTCCAAAAAAGTGTTTGAACTCATTGTTGATGTATTATCCCCCTCAATATGAGTGGAGTTTTTTTATATTTCTACCAAACTCAGTTTCAACAAGGGCTTTGAACTTTTATTTTTTTGTGAAAAGCTTGGTCTTTAGTGCGAAGATAATATATCCACAAAATCATCAACAAAGATCATGAAGTATTGAAACCTAGAATGGCTAGGTCTCATTGTTCCACACCAATCAGTATCACCGGATCAAATTTTCCTATAGTTTGAAATGTACTTTTTAAAACGTTTTCATTTTTTTTTACCTACCAAACAATGCCGACATTTATCTATACCCCTTTTAAGAGGTGGCAAACCCCTCACCATGTTGTATTGGTAGAGTGTGTCAAGATATCCAAAACTGACATGACCAAATCTTTTGTGCCATAGATCTGCTAATGTTGTGTCCTTGGCAATAAGAGATTAATCATCTCTATGAAAAAATCTAATTGAAACATCATGCCCACATTCAAAGCTTTTGCAACAATTTTCAAGCTTCATGACTTATCTTTAATAAGGCACATCTTTTTACCTCCTTTACAATAAAAGTCAATTTTAAGATTGTGATCTAATAATTAACTTACAAATAACATGTTTTTCGCTATGCCATGGACATATAAAACATTTATAAGCTAAAAAAACATGGTTTTTTCAGGGTGTGTCACTCAATGTGAAGAACCAATATTTTCATCCTGTCATGTGGTGAGTAACACCTGAATCAACATACCTCATTAGATTTGTAGAATTGGTCTCTTCATTTTATTGTGCACTATAAATGAAGTCATCATCATCATATTGATCTTCCTATTTGCCAAAATTTCCTTGTTGAGATGGTTTCTTCTTCCACTTTCCCTTATAGTGTCCTATTTATTTTGTTATTGGCCTTGTTTAGATTGTTGGTTATAAGTTTTCTTTCCACTTGATGATTTTTTTGAAATGTGTTATACCAATAATCCTTTAACTCATGTCATTTTCGACCATAAATAAGACATTTTGGGGGCCTTTTGGCCTTGTTGATCGTTACCTTGCTTTACCAACTATTTAGGAGACTTGGTTTGTTTCTTTCCTTTTCTGATTAAAATCAAGTGTCTGCTCTTTAGTTTTAGTACTTAAGTGAATAGCTTCTTCTTGTTTTTGTCCTTAATATCAAATTCAATATGTTAAAAGAAAAACCCATCTCTACCCTTTTCAACATTTCACCACCTACCACACATGAATTTTCACTTGAAAATATGACAAGGATACCCTAATGTGTGTAGGAAAATCTTAGGTTCAACTTTTTGAAGAAGCCTTTTCATTTTGAGCACTTTTTTTTACAATCTTTTCTCAATAAAGAAGCATCTTAATTACGACAAGTTTCAAATTCTAATAATTGTTGTCCAATATATAGATCGCAAAGGCAATTTTTATGCGACCCTTAAAATATGTGCCAACATTTATTCTTAATATACCATGTATTTTCATTTGTGTTCACTATTTTTTTTAACATTGGAGTTGAACATGTTTTCTTAGCATGAAATGCTATGTTGAGTAAGCTTAAGACATCATAAATCATCATTTTATTAACTAAAAAGAAATACCCAAAGCCAAAATATTTAATTTTTATTTTCCTCAAAGGATTTTGAATGTGTAGGTCGACATTAACAATGATACACTATTGTGGGTCCATTCATTGCAATATTTTGGGGGACTAGAGATGATGTTTGAACTTCTAGAAAATAATATTTGTGTTATTTTAGAATGTTAATAATGAATTTATTCATGAGATAATCACGTAACATCAAATAAAAGAATTCCACATGTTAGGAACATGAATGAGATAACAAAGATAAACAACCTAAATGTAGAATATGTATTAATGTCAGGGATTACTTTTTTCACGGTAGCCAAAGGGACTTGTACTACTCCAAAAAACTAAATTATTTACACGTGGATGGATAGATGGCCTCTACATGGTTTACAAAGGGTTATTTATTTCCAATGTTGGTAGAACCGTGAAACTTTTCAATATTCTAACTTTGATGGGTTGGTTTAGTTTTACGTTTTTTAAATTTTTGATAGGTGATAAATTTGGGAAGATATTTTGACATATATCTAGAAAGATATGATTAAAATGTTCTTCATATCGAGAAGAAAAATAAGGAGAGAATATTTTGGGTATAAATAAGATATGAAGAAATAAGTATTGAATAACAAGTTAGGTGAGCCCACTTTATAAAAAAAATACTATGGAGCTTACGAATGACTTTGTACTGCATCCTTTTAATTAGTCAACACACCATTAAATAGTCCATTAGTTCTAGGGTACCGAAAATTGCCTCAACCCCTTACATATTGAAAAAAAAATGAAATTGTGATAAGATATACCAAAAAAGGGCTTTGCGATTTTTTTACGGTGTTAGAAAAAAGAGTTAGGAAATAAAAAGTGGGATTGATAATTAAATACTTGCATGTCCTAAACCTATTCTACATCTCAAATTGTATGTACCCAAATAATATCTATTATTTCTTGTTCCATCATATCATCAAGTTCCCACTTGCATTATTCATTTATGTTAAGATTTAAAAATAGAGAAAAATCTAATAGCTTCCAAGTTCAATACCCAACCACAATATTTTCTTGTTACACTTTATAGCTTCCTTTTTTTAATTTTAATCAAGAATAATTATAAGAGAACATACAATGAATGGAAAATCATGGAAATTAAGCAACTCTAATAGTTGGTCATGTAAGTCACGGTAGATTTTAACTATGGAATTAAACATTTGATTTAAAATACGAAATTAAACATTTTAGAGTAAGACTATGACTTCTCGCTTGTTAAAGTAAATTACTACCCGATTTACAACGAGATTTTTTAACCAAAAAAAACACTCGAAGTGCATTGTATAATGTGTTGGTCTAAAAGAGATAAATAGAGGATATCTTCCATGTTATATTAAACGAGGAAGTGGGATAAATACACTGGCCACTTGTAATCAACAGGAGCGCTGGAAAAGAAAATGGGCTATGCCACGTGGAATTGTGAGGTCTGGAAAACGGGATTTCTATATTACTAATAACTGTAGACGATGAGACCACATATCTTTCAAGCATCTTGTTGAGGGATTTTGTTGATGTCTTTTAGGCATCTTGCAACCACATTTGTGAGGGATGTACTTCTCTAAATTGAAGCAGCTGATTTGTTGACCATTTTAGCCATGGAATTCTTGAAGAAAAGAATCAACAAGTATATATAAATGGAGAATTTTTGAACTTCAAGTATCTTGGATCTAAATGTGGTCCCAAAAAAAAATTTAAAACAAAGAAAAATAGTGGGTGAAAAAAAGATAGGGAATAAGGTTTCTGTCGACTTTCCACAAGATTCACTGCAGGTTGTTAGCCTTGGTGTTTCCACCTCCATCATATTATAGCTCCACTGTCATAGACTTCTCCACAAGTAGTGTCATTTTTCAAAAGGAAACGCAAACAAACAAACAAGAAAGTATAAACCATATGTAGAGCATAACAGATTGGATAACACCAGATATATTAAACATAAACCAATATTTATACAACAAAAAAATAGCTTACTAAGAGATGTAAGAATGAGTAATCAGGGTAAATAATCCACAGTGGTAGCCAAGATAATAGTGGCAGAGCCCAACTGGACAAGAGAGCCTGCGCAAGGTGATCAATAAAGACTTGAAAACAAAAACTTACTCAATGATGGACTCTGAGCCAAATATACAGAACTGAATCACCGTGAATGTGAGCTATGAATAAGAGCAAGTTATGTAAATTAAGATAAGAGTGGAGAAAGGCGGCACGGGCGGGAAAATATTTACCTTTGTTTTCTGACAAAGAGTGGGTCAATCCTTGACCTCCCCATCTCTAGTTTTTTTATTAAAACTACCTTAGCCACTTGACCGCCCAAGGTTCTTTAAACGCATTATGGCCAACTTTAAATTTAAATAAAACCTTTTAATGAATTTACAATTACGCAATTGGGATTCAAATTGCGTGAGTGTGGGGTTTGACCTCTCGACCTCTGCTTTCTGATTTATATCTTAACAAAGCAATCGATGTTATTTCTTTGGCTATAAGGTGGAAAGACGTTAATTTATACACCTATTAAAAAAGCATATAATGCACCGACTTAGGAACTAAATTGTGCATGGATTTGGGTGAATGTGGTTCTGTTTACATGCAGAGTTGGGCTGGAAATTCCTCAGTTGAAAACGCCAAACTCGGGTCCGAAACGCCTCTCCTCCAAATGTTGGTAAATATGCCTCTACGAGACACCAATGTTGGTGCGTTCATAAGGTGATTTTCCCACGGTACACAAATATGCAATGTCTAAATGCCTTATGGTAGGATTAAAATGCAAAACACCAATAGGGATTTCCAACACGGGTGTCAATTGTGTATTCCAACGCAGGTGTAGAGGAAAAAACTTTTGAGAGAAATAGAATTCAATGAGTCAACCCTAAATCCTCCAACAAGATGCATTAAACTATGAATGGAAGGATACTTAAGCTAGACGCCTCTTAAAGCAATGCAAATGAGGAATTATGAACTCAAAACAACTATTTTTCACATAAAAACATGTCCTCTGCCAAATTTCTATAACAGTCCCGCTAAACTTAGCAGTTAGCCAGCAGTTAGTTGAGACTTACTGTGTTACTAAAAACTTAGCAAGAAAAACCCGACTTGAAGGGATTAAAAAAAAAAAAAAATTGTCCAATTCTTTCTAGAATTAGGCCTAGTGCAAGAGGCTGGTGGCTCCTCCTTTCCCAGTGCACAAATAAGCAATGATTTTGCACAGTGTTTCCAAGAATTCAGAATCTCCTTTTTGCTCAACAAGTTTATGTTGAGGGAGTGTGGAGTCAATGATAGGGACTTGTGAAGAGGTAGGGAGAACTATGGATCCTCTGTACTCAAGATTGCACTAGAATTTCCTTGCACTCTCATAAATTTTCTTACAATCCTACTAGGATTAGTATAAGCTTAACACTCGGTGGGGGCTTCGCTCCTCTCCATCTAGTTGGCGAAGGAGATTTGACACAGTAGGGTCTGCTTGTGTGGAACCTAAAATTACAAATTTTTTGTGGTGCATATTATATCAAGGTCTCTTAAATGCCCTTTTTGCGGGCACTTGGAAACCTTATCGCACGTGTTTTGGTTTTGTTGCAAAGTCCAACGGGCTTGGAATTGGATTCATTCATTCTTTCTCCCATTCTGGCCAGAGTGTTTTACTTGACAACATATTCTTTTAGGAGATAATCCCAACTTACCCCACTTGTTTTCTCATATTTGGCATGCTTTCAGAGGGGAAATTATTTATTGGCTATGGAAAGAAAGGGATTCGTTTTTATTTGCTAATGCTGAAGTTGATCAACATTTCTCTATTTATAACAATTCAGTGGTTATCTCCAATGTGTTGTTGCAGATTCAACTATGCAATCGAATAAGGTGGCCCTTGAGGTGGAGCACCTCCAGGCCCTTCTGATAATTGGGGGAATGCCTCTACAATGTTGCTTAGGATCCACCTTCACCTTCTTGGTGCTTCCCACCTTACGGCAGCTGTCCCCGTGGCGGTTGTCATAGCCATTCTCGGTGGCGCTCTTTCAACTGTGCTTGTCGGTCTCTACACATTTAGCCACGGAGAAGTTTATCTCCCCTAGCTTGCCACCAGGGTTGGGGCTCCCCCCATCAACTCGTCAACTTGGTTGGGGCTAGCCAATTTCCCCCGAGCTGTGCTCCAACAATGGGTGGAGCCTTCCGCCCTCACCTCCGTCAGACAAGTTTCCCCAGGTGGCCCTTGCTATCTCCCCCACATGGGTTGCTTCTACTAATGAAGATGAAGACCCCCTTGGCTCTGGTTGGGAAGTGTTGGACACCGGCAAAGAGCTTCCCGGTCTTGGTTGTTTAGACAACCACGATCCTTCATCTGTTGGTCAACTTTTTGTTGCAGCCGCATAAATTCAGTGTGTGTTAAGTTTTTTTGTTGATTGTCCTAGGCTGAGTCTAGTTTATACGTGGTTTTGGGGTGTGCTCTCATACCGCCTACTTTTTGTTGAATTATCAAAAATATTTCAAACAATAGAGAGATGCAATGTATATAGGCATTGCACAACTTCTATCTTGTCCACAAAATATGGATCAAATAAGTTAAACTAAGAAAATATGCAGAAATAACATATTACCCGTAACTGCCACTTATTGTCCCTACCGTAAATCATCCCATAACAAACTATTCAAAAATAGAACATCATCCCACAAACATAGGGATTAATTATTATCACCTAGTCAACTATGACAACTAATGACAAAGACTAAAGTAAAGGTAATAAAATATTTACCAATTACTTATTACATTAATACAACATATCTAATGATGAATTAATTAGTGTTTTATTCTTAACAACACCCAACAAAAATATATCAGCTAATCCACTCAAACATGAAACTTAAGGAACGAAGGAACTATTCCTTTTGTTCCACCCAGAGCTGATTTTTTTGGAAATATTATCTTAATTGGGTTTTACCCCTTTACTAATTTCCTAATAATATTATATTTTAAATTACTATAAAATATAACTATAAACTTTAGATTATAATTAATAAATAAAAATATGAACATATTTTCATTTATTAAATATATACTAAAGGTTTAGACATTAATAAGTTTATAAAATCAATTAAATGAATAGGTGTATTAGGAAGTGAGGTGAAAAGGAGGGCTATTGGACATGTAAATGTTTATTATGTTTCTCTAATGGTTATGTTTATTTGTGGGTTTTAACCTCATAGAAGTTTTCCCATGTTAAATCTTGTGTGGTATATTTACTTGGTTTTATTTAATGTTATAATGTTAAGGTTAATTTAACTATATTTATTTATCTCGATCCTCTAACATGGTACCAACAAGTAGAATTAAGTTGGTTAAATTTATTAAAGTAATTAAGTAAAGTTAAAATTTGATAATTTAATTTATTAAATTTTAAAACTCAGTAGTTATAACCTACCCGGGTTATAAATGAGACTGTACGTTGGAAAAGTGACAAGCGAGCGTGAGAATCAACAAGTAACTCTTCCGCGTACCCGACCTCCTGAGGTCATGCCGAGACAACCGGTGGGGGTAGAATATGCAAACAAACTAGTTAGGCAGTCTAATGTCTTCGACACGCACTAGTGGAATTTGCGAATCTAAGGCAAAGAAGGCCCTTCTAACTTGGACTGGTGTAATAGATCGATCAGCAAGGATGACTGCTCGAAGGCTCCAATCAATATCGAGCTCTGGCGTGATTCGATCTATGGGTTGCGGAATACGTGGAAAATGACCTGGGATTGTTTCGTGTATATCTCCCGATAAGGTCATATAGTGGATGATGAATATAAATGACTCTATGGACGATTTTCTAGCCTAGTCTAGAATTCCCTAGCTTTGTTAGCCGCTATATCTAGTAAGGACAGTTGTTCGATGATGATAGGAGGAAGTGGAGTGGACCTGAATACCAAGATGCGTAGGCTAGTGTCTATGTCCAACTGACTTGTGGATTTGTTGGGCTGTGGGATCTGTGGATCACAACCATAGACTCTTGGTTGTTGCGGTCCTGTTATGGTCATATGCGGGATCAAGTTCTAATCCCTAGTATCCAGTAATCGTATGCTTTCTCAGCTTCTATGTTTAGAATCAATAGTTGTGCAATCTTCTCAGAATACCTTACAGGCATTCTCGCAACCTGGATTCTTAAGCTGGTATCTATATCTACAAGGGTGTCTCCAGCGTCTAGCTGTGGAACTAGAGGATCACACCCGAATGTTTGTTCTCTTTCGAGCCCTTCTACAGTCATGTGGATGTTTTCTAGGGTAATCTGTAGTTTGGCTGACTTGACCAAAACGCATGTGCTTGGTCGTCTTCTATGTTTAATCCTCTTAACTGAGAACTGATCAGTTGTCAATCTGTGGTTGTTCAGAATACTTGTATCCTGAGATTTTGGTCTATGTCAACTATTGCTATGACTAGGTTTGGTTGAGGCACGATTGGCTCAAATATATATTCCCTGGGCTCTTGAGGTCTCATGATTGTCATACGAAACAAAATGCAAATCTAACTGTAACGAAGCAAATTCTAACTATGTGAAATAAATCTAACTGTATAATTTTTATTCTTCTAAGAAAACTTGTAATAATTTTAAGGAAAGAAAACTATTTTAATCATATCTAGAAATAATAACTAAACAATAATTTGAAACAGACAAGATAACCGAGTGTAGTTATTTGCCTGTGCGATTTGTAGAATTATTCTAAATAAAACAGTTTGTCTAATCTACCGGCAAGATTCTCGATCCTACCTCAGAAGTGAGGAGTGAATCATAGTTTCTCAGAAACTATCAATCCCCACAGCTTCCTTGGCAATGTCGAGAATAGAATGAAATGAAATAAAGCGATTAACTACTCTATTTGATATGAATCTGACTAGAACTTTGAAATGTAAAACCTGGACTCCGCAGAACAGTGGCGAATCTGATGGTGTATGTGATCTCGTCCCCTCAGTATGATCTCCTCGTTCTTTTGTGTTCACGTGGATCTAGAAAAGCGTGTAATGCTAGCACCGATAAGAGTGATTTTGGGACAAGGACAGCTCAGAATGCAGACCGAGAATGCGAGTAGGAGAGGGATAGCGCAAGAGTACAGAGCTTGGCTTATGCGATTCCTAGCGGGATTTTACTGCGAGTCATGCAACATGAAGCGACCAGAACCTGTAACTATCCTATACGAAGAGCAAAACCTGCAACTTTAATGGCTTCCTAAGCTATTCTGTTCCAATGGATTGGATAAAATAAAGACACTGCTTGCACAAGTTGGATATGTGGCTTACCAACAGCTGAATAAAGCTAACCAGGCATATAATGGATTGAACTAAGAACTCCAAGACACAATAAAAACAAATCTACAGCAAAGAGAACTCCAAGACACAATCTAAAACAAATCTCAGAGGCAAGCTTCTAATTGGATTGGGATGAGATAACAACACTGCCTGCACAAGATGGGTCTGTGGCTTACCAATAGCTGAGCAATACTAACCAAGTATGAAATGAACTATGCTATCAATCCTAAGCAAGTTGACAGACCAAACCACTGAAAATTAGAAGAATCTAAAAAAAAATGGTGGCCATTTGCCTCAGCACAAGCTACGCATTTATAGGAATTCCAACACTCAAAAACCAAAACCAAATTGAACTCCTAAACAATAAACAAAGGAAAAACACTATTCCAGGGGACCAAAAACATAAATTCATGCTCAAGTCGGCAAAGAAAGCTGGTGAATCGTGATATTTCATGCGAGTCACGTCAAAAGAACGTTCTAGAAAAAGCGCACAGGACCGCCGCTCTGAGCAGGGCGGCGGTTACAGGACCGCCGCCCTGTAGGGCGGCGGTTTTATCACTGAAGAACAAAAGGCCAAGGAAAGAAGAAAAAGGGGGAAAACAAAGGGCGCTGGGGCTAAGCGGGGCATGCGGGATGTTAACGCATACTCCGAGGGGTTTTTCGGATCCCGAACACCTTGCGAGGAGACCTGTATCATCATCGGGGCACTTGTTACACTGTTCTGGTAGTACAGTACCTTACAATTTTGGGTACGTACATATTGCCCCCTTGGAGAAGCGTTTTAGCCATGAAGAGGCATAAAACGTTGGGTCCGAGTATGGAAGTCCCGAAATGGGGAGTTAGAAGCTATACCTTACTCGTCCGTGTGTTGAAATGACGCCATCGAAATTCCCGCTACCTGCAAAACGAAAAGAGAACTCAAGTGCAGATAGATGCAATAACTTGGAAGATAAACGCTAAAATAATAGGAAAGGAGAACGTACCATTCATGCGGGGATAGAAACTTACCTCCATCAGCGCTCCAAACTTGCGAAAAGGTCATTTTAAAACAAAATAGAACGATACATATATGAAAGTGGGCCCATTTTCCTATTCATTTGCGTGAGTCGATTTGATTGATTTTGAGCTCTGGGACCCACGGTGACGGTTTCTCACGCGAGTAGAGTCGAAACGTTTACAGCGAGATCATGATCATGCCTCCACGAGCGGAACACCGACCTCAGCGATCACAGGTTGGTTTTCTTCCATTTTGTGTTTCTCCCCCTTTAAAATTGAAATGCTAAATTCGTCATAATGGGGGGGTTATTTTTGAAAATGTTAGGTTCAAAAGGTCCACCTAGGGGGGGGTGCCTACTGGATAGGCTCCACTTTTAGTTTAAATGGTCTATTTTTACTCATTTTGGGCCCTTTGGGGGTTAACAACCCGCGCGGGTTTTCGGACCGCGACCGCCGCCCTATCCAGGGCGGCGGTTACATGACCGCCGCCCTGTTCAGGGCGGCGGTTACACGACCGCCTCCCTTAAGGCGGCGGTTACAAAACCACCTCCCTGCTCAGGGCGGTGGTTTTGCACAGAATGCAAAAGAACTTATTTTGGAGACTACACTTGTATTTTCTTGTATTTCTATATGTTTTTATGACCTTCCTGGTATTGTTCAGATACTAACTTGTCCTGTTTTGTGTGTTTTTGGGTGTATGCAGGTGAGGGAGGAGTATATCAGATGGAGCCGAGAGAGAGTGTGTGATTAGCTTTCAAGGGTATTGGATGCCCTTTCTCAGGATGAGGAGGATACATTACAGAGGGCTGACATATTGCGTATATCACGCGTGCCCCATGTCACACCATCCAGTCACATACTTTGTGACTTGTTTTCATATTGGGACGTAGATCGGAACACTTTTCGACTACCAGGGGTCCGTGGTGAGTGGACCATTACTTTAGAGGATGTCTACCGTATCCTGGGGGTCCCGATTATCGGGAGGAGACTCACACTGGAGACGGCAGGGTCCCGAGCACAGATTGCACAGTGGGCAGGCTACATGGGGGATGCAGCCATCTCCACGGGGTCGAAGAAGGGAGTGAGAGTTCGATCCATTCCTTCTTTTCCCATCCCCGTATTTCGACAAGCTATCATGGGGATCCTTGCCTCGAGGCTGATCGGGGACAAGGGAGGGGATACTTTACTATACTGCTGGGCCCCCATCATTGCACAGATAGAGGGGCATGGCCGGGTATACGCCTGGGGTGCAGATATTCTGGGGACCACCTACCATGATTTATATAGGGTGGTCCGTCTACAGGGACAGTCTTTGAGCCACCCTACTCTAGTCATGAGTTGGGTGTATGAGCGTTTTATCCCCTATGGCAGAGGACGTGGAGGGGTGGCAGATCCCTGGGCTGTGAGGGCAGCCAGATGGACAGATATGTCGGTGCTTAGAGCACCTCACCAGCTAGTTGCCTCTCTTACTAGAGCAGACATGGAGGCGATACCGTACCAGCTTATGGTCGGTATATGGGGAGAGGAGACTCTTACATTGATTTCTTGCTCCACCATAGGGTAGCTTATTGACCGCGTGGGATGAGTGGAGGTACATCCTTTCAGCAGGGTTCCTCAGCAGTTTGGCCTACCATATACGGGCATGCTTCCTCCAGTGGCACCAGTCTATAGATCAGTCCGCGAGGCTAGAGGGGGGCCTAGAGGCCGTGGTTGGACAGTGATCACACCTGGTACTCCCATTGCAGCCAGGAGGATAGTTCGGGGCTAGAGGGAGAGCTGGTGCGCCTCGGGCACCTTTGCTTCAGATTGCTGCGGGTCCCGCTCACAGCATCGATGACCCCATAGATATTGACTCCGATTTTGAGGAGCTTACAGAGGGAGGGTCGGAGGAGCAGACTGATGATAGCGATCCTGAGTGGCATGACACTCAGGATATTTTACAGGCGGAGAGGGGCCGAGCAGAGCGCAGAGAGAGAGACACTCTAGTCTCAGAGGAGCCACTCTCCCAGGGCCATGGTGGAGAGGATGAGTCCGTTGCAGGGCGTCATGTTGCTCCTACTACAGGAGCAGCCCCTCAGTCGGCAGCGACATCTGCAGCGGGTGCTGGCCCTAGCGACCCATCTTGGAGGCCCGGTGATCCGAGTAAGTTATCTCTTCTTACTTTCAATGCTTGTTTAGTTTAGGATTTGTTTTAATTGCTATTTCTCCTTGTGTTTTAGATATTGTATCTTTTAGCCTCTTGTCTAGTTTCTGATTCATTTTTCTCCTTTGTTTGCAGAGACTGTCGATGAGTGGCGGGATCTAATCCGCAGGGTATGCACTGATTCCCTGATGATCCCTATGGATAGGACCCGTGCAGAAGCTGTCCGTAGATGCCGGGGAGCCCTCAGCAGCCAGTAGGCATACCGACATCTTCGCTCCCATTTGGCACGTGGCCAGGATGGTGTCTACTCTTTCTGTACAAAGTTGGCAGGCTATAGGATAGCCGAGCGTCTTATGAGGAGCCATTCTCGTGGCGAGACCGCGGCTGCCCCTCGGGACCCTGAGCCCTCCGTGCATTCAGAGCGCCAGCATAGCCGGAGCCCTAGGCGAGGGTGCACACCTTTGGAGGGGTCGCGTAGGGGTTGAGAGACCACTTGGCTCCTATGTATTTTGTAGATTCTTTTGTATATCACGGGCTCTTTGAGCATTTTGACCATGCCTAGAGCATGATTAGCATTGTATATAAACATTGATTATTTATATATATGCATTCGTTTTTGGATCAAAACTTGTCACTCATGTTTTCCCTTTCTGTTTCTAGATTTCTCGTGTATACTACGATGTATGTTTTATATGCTTTTTTAGATATGTATGCAATGGAGAACAGATGATGCAAATGCTTGCTTTCTTTTTGTGTTTCATGATGCTGATACATGATATTGTAGATATATTATGATCTTAAATCTTAGCTTCTGTGAGCAATTTGGATACCTCATGTTTGTTTTGGCAAAGTGATGAAAATAACCAGTATGATGAATAGATTAACTCGCCCCACTCCTAACTCCACGCAACTAGTAAGATGCAAGGGCTCATCACCAAGAGCCAAGAAGGGCACAAGTTATGAAATATGGTGAAACGATAGTGATGAAAGACAGACGAAGCTTTGGTATTTCAACCAAATTGAAAACTACAAGCTTACTCCACCCGAATGACTTTATAGTTTTCGGATGCAACTTGCTTTGCGGTTTATCCAGACTTAGACCCGTAGATGGCCACATAGTAGACAAAATGCTGGGTTTTTAGGATTTTTGACTCTTTTTGGAATTTTGAATATCTGATTCATTCGTTTTTGACTCAAAGTTTGAATAGTTTGTTTATGACCTTTTAACATTTGCATTGTCAAGAGGACCCCCTACACTTTGACCCATGCTACTAGTAAGAAGCGTGGGTTTATCACCGTGGGCAAGGCATAGGCGAGTAAGGGCATTTCCATCCTTTCCCAACCCTACGTCACTTAGTAAGAGACGCGAGCTCATCACCGAAGGTTGGTGGGGCAAGGAAATGTGTAAAATAAAATTTGTGGCTGTTTAAATCACTTTTTGACTTGTCTTTTTGAGTAAGATGTCAGTATATTCTTATTTCCAAAGAGATGTATGTATGGGATAGATGTGACACCATGAAGCTTCTAGAATGTAGACCATAGGCAAGACACCTATGGCACTAATAAGAAATCAAAGCGAGAACAAACTTGCATGATCTTGGTATGGTTACCGTTAAGACTTCGTCATGTTTGATTTTATTTGATAAAAGATTCCACCGAAGTGATTGATGATATCCGCTGAAAATGGAGAGATATGATTAGAAAGTTTTGTGTCAACAACATCATGAGTTTGTAATGAATTGCTTTTGAGAATAGACCTACTCTTGATCACAATTTGTGTAAGAAACGAAGTGGACAAAATGATCCTAATTTATATGAAAATGCAATGTAGATAGTCCATATATAGGTAGCGTTCAGCTGCTTATGACACTAGAAACGCTTGAGGTGCAAGGAATTGACTGTTTCGCCAAACTCCTCACCTTCTAACGTACATAAGAGATAAGCACCATTTCCGTAGTCCTTCATGACTCGGTATGGGCCCAACCATTTGGGCCGGAATTTCCTTCCTTCGCCGGTCTTCCTTGTCGATCCGGTTGTCTAGTCTTAGAACTAGATCACCTTCGTATATATCGCGTTCATAAACCTTTTTGTTATACTGCCGGCACATTCGGTCAGCATAAGCTCTATGCCGCTGTTCAGCATCTAACCTAGTTTCATCTAGGCTTTCTAGTTGGGAAAGACGTGCTTCTCTGTAAGCGTCTTCTTGGGCCAACATACAGGCCAGCGAGACATTGGTAGCCCGTGAGTATAGGATTAACGGGTGATCCAGCTTAGGTGGCATTAGCGTAGGTGGTGACAACAAGAAACATTTAACTGCATTGAAAGCTTCGTTGCAGTCTTCGGTCCAATCAATGTTATAGTCCTTCTTGAGTAAATTGTTGATTGGATGAACGGCGAAGCTTAGGTCTGGGATAAATCTCCGGATTGCACCCAGCTTTCCGAGAAATGACCTGATTCCAGATTCGTCTGAAGGTGGAACCATTTCGAGGACAGCCCGAATTTTGGTTGGGTCAACATCTATCCCTCGTGACGATATGATATAACCTAGGAGCTTTCCTCCTGTTACACCAAAGACGCATTTCTCTATGGATTTAGCGTGACTCCGTATTCTATTAGGCGTGAAAGAATGACGCGGAGTACTTTCGGATGGTCACAACGCTTCTTGGCCTTAGCCAACAAGTCATCTACGTAGGATTCCACAATTTTATGAATTAGATCGTGAAATATATATGTCATGGCCCGCTGGTATGTAGCACCAGCGTTCTTGAGACCGAATGGCATAACAGCGTAGCAATAGGTTCCCCAAGGAGTTATAAACGTGGTTTTAGCTTGATCTTGCTCAGATATTCTGATTTGATTGTATCCCGAGAATCCATCCATGAGAGACAAGAGTTCAAAACCAGCTGTTGCATCAACAATAACATCTATGGATGGTAATGGGAAATCGTCTTTAGGACATGCTTTGTTGATGTCTCGGAAATCTATGCAAATGCGTATCTTTCCATTCTTCTTGAGAACGGGAACGATGTTAGATACCCATTGGGAGTAGTCAACTGGCTTGATGAATCCTACCTGAAGGAGTTTTATTACTTCCTCTTTTACCATGAGAGCTACTTTGGGCTTCATGGGTCTTGATTTTTGTTTAATTGGCTTTGCATCTGATCTAGTGACGAGGTTGTGCACCGCAATGTGGGGTGCGACTCCCGTCATCTCCTTGTAATTAAATGCAAATGCCTTCTGATGTTCTTTGAGAATCTGAGTATGTATTTCCACTTCTTCTGGGGTTAACGAAGAACCTAGTTTCAATATTCTTGGTTCCTCTTCTATCCCGATGTTGACATCGATTGTTTCTTCGATCAAAGAGGTGTTACCCTCTTCGAACTCAGGTGGTGCTGGAGGTAAATCTAGATCATCCCCATTTTCTATTACGTATATGCTAGGTTCCATTTGTGAGGGAAGATCCGTTACGGGATTTCCGAAGTAGGAAGACGAATGTGGAATCAGGGATAAATCTAGCATGTGATAGGAGAGATGTAGTGCTGCATAGGCATTTAAGTAATCCAAAGTAGCCGCATCATTTCTGACATGGTCTAGGATGGTAGACTCACTTCCGCTTGAAAGAGGATTTGTCATTGTTTTTATCAATGGTTTGTCACGAATGGATACTGTGAAGTGAGTATCTTCTAGCTCATTGCTTGGAGTAAAACGTGATGTTGAGGTTGCTATTGAATCGGCGAGAAGATTTTTCTCTCGAGGGATTGCTTCAATGGATATAAAGCTAAACGCCTTGCTTAAATCTAATATAGCATTTTTTGTAGAGTTGTAAATGTTCGGCTTTAGTTTCATATACTTCAGAAACTTGGTTTGTTACTAATTGCGAGTCTCCCAAGACTCTGATGTTATCAATACCAATTCTTCTGGCTAAGGTAAGGCCAAGGAGGAGGGCTTCGTACTCAGCGCCATTGTTTGTACATTCAAAGTTTAATTTAAAAGTGAATGGGAGGACTTTCTCCTCGGGTGAAGTAAGAATTATACCTGCCCCCGCTCCATAACGACATTTAGCTCCATCGAAATGGAGAGTCCAATACTTAGCCGGGAGTATAGATGTTGGGGCATCTGTTGCGTTTGCGCACTCTACTTCTACCATACAGAGATCCTCTGCTGGCAAGGAACCAACACCTAGGGAAAATCCTATGCCTACTGAATCGAATGGTAAGAACATTGGTGAATCTTGTTCTATCAACTCAACGATTTTCGCAGTAGTCCCTAATGATACTGTTTCTTTAGTTTTATCTTTAGGGGTTGGAATTGTTTTGGCTACACTGGTAGTTTCAAGATCCGTCGTAGGTACCAACTTTTCCTCTGGCTTTGGGTCAGAGGGTTTATTAAGTTGGTTTGTTGGAAGTTCAAATTCTGAGTGCACCCTGGTCTTTTCTTTAAATCAGCTAGGTGCAAATCGAAAGGTTTTGGATCGCCTTTGGCTACAAATACCTTTCCTAGATGCAAGAATCTTACTTCTTGAAATAAAGTGGAAGGGATTGCCTTCATTCGATGTATCCAAGGTTGGCCGAGGATCATATTATAGTTAGTTTCCCGATCTATAATATAAAACTCAGTCAAGATGGTTTTGGGCCCTAAGGTGACCGGCAGTATTATAGTTCCTATCGAAGTGGCTTTAAGGCTATCATAGCCTCTCAAGGTATTTCGTGTAGTGGAACAGTTTGTTTCTCCATATCCAAGTTTTTGGAGGAAAGAGAAAGGGACTATGTTAAATGCGGCCCCATCGTCAACCATTACCCGTTTTACATAGTTATTATAAACCCACACTTGCAAGTGTAAGGCTGGGTCACCTCGGCGTGCGATCTCAGCATCTGTGGGCATTTTACTTATTTCGAAGATGAATTCGACATCCTTGTCCGGCTGCCCCGGAGGGTGGATATCAAAATCTACGTGATTTACTTGTGTTTCGGGAGGTGGAGTGATGTTAATTAGATGGCCTAGACCTAATGCTTCTAAAAGAGCAGCTTTGTGAGGGGGAGAGTTCTTTAGTAAGTCCAAAAATGAAATGTGTGAGAAGGTCTTTGTTAGGTCACTAATTAAATCATAGACACCGATGGGTTTTTCAACTATTTGATGACTCTTATCTGTCTCTGGCAGATGACTTGGGCTCGGTTGAGAGAAATACTCTCGTGTTCTTGTTATAGCTTCGATAGGTAGTTCAGCGTCTAATTCTACCAAACTGACTATCTTGGGTCTCGGTTGAGCTCCCAACTATGGCGCAACTGACGGATTTAATGAAGTCGAGGCTTCATGATCATTGTTTCCCGTCACTGCACCTTTGTTTGTTCCAGTTGGATTCAGCCTATTGCTATCATGATTTGGGAGCGGATCATTAAAGATCTTGAGGGGAGCATTCTGAGGAGAAACTGCCCCTGCGAGAGTATTTGGTGATGATGAGACGGGATCTGCCAAAAACAGGTCTGTGAAGAACTGTCTTTGTTCTTCTGGCAAGCGTTGCATAAATTTATTGTAGTCATGGCACGTTCTAGTATCGTGACCCCGAATTTTATGGAAACCACAATAAGAATTGGGGTTGTAATTCCCGTTTTGTTGGTTTGGTGTGTATTGTGGCCTAAAATTCCGATCAAACTGTTGCCTATTAGGACCAAAGTTTTGGAATTGTTGTTTCTGGTTTTGACTTTGGTTTTGGTAACCAAATGAGTTTTGGCTTGGCCCTTGTATGGGATTTCACCGTTGTTGTTGTTGTTGTTGTGGATGGTTAAAATCCACTGTATTGATTGTCGGGGTAAAGTTGTTGTTTCGTTGGTTGTTTGTTTGTGACGGAGTATTAACAACATTTACCCTCTTGGGCTGGTCGGTTACCCCATCCGTTGTTACCCCACGATTTTTGTTAAGGATTTTGGGTCCTTGATTGACATTTGTGGTAGTTGTAGTGTTTTGAGTGGAGGTGATTAACCTCCCGTTTGTTCCATATGTCTTACGACCACTATCTATCGATGCTTGATCTATTCGAAGAGCGCTCTCAAGTACTTCATCGTAAGTTCTTAGTGGGAACTTCTGGACTTCTTCCTTCACCTCTCTGCTGAGAGAATGAAGGAATAAATCACATAGTTCCATCTGATCCATGTTTGGAGCACTTGCTGATGAATAAAGAACTGTACGCCACCTCTGGATGAAATGGGCGATAGATTCGTTGTGTTCTTGTTTGATGTGCAAGAACTCCCTGATTCCTGTTCTCAACAGTTTGTTCATGTCGAAGGCCTTGATGAATTCTGACACGAGTTGTTTAAATGAATGTATGGAAGCCTCAGGTATTCTATAATACCAATCGAGAGCAATGCCTTCCAAGGTTTTGGGAAATATTTTAGCAACAACCCCATCCCAAGGGAGTAATTCTCGTATGGCTGTAGCGTAAGCTTTGATATGCGCATTTGGATCTCCCTCACCCTTGAACTTGGGCAAATCAGGGAGAGGTCTTGGAAGCATGACGCTTCGTATGGTGAAATCTAAGGGTTCCTTTAGGTATTCTGAATAAGTCCCTATCGCATAGCTTTCGACCATTGATGGTGGTTGCTGAGGGAGTGGTGGTGGGATAGGTTGTTGATACGGTGCAGCGTATGTGTTGGCAGGGGCATAAGGAGGTCCCTGTGTTTGAGCAAACATGCCAGGAGAGGAGAACATATCTCCTTGTGGTGATTTAGAGTACATGTTTAAGTATGACGGGGTATTGTCAAGAAATGGATTGTTTGACACTAGACCTGGAGGAATAGTGTTAGAGATGGTGGGCCTTGTTGGCGTTTGTTGTGGATATTGAGGAGGCATGCCTAACGTGCCTACTCCTGTAAGGAGATCTACTTGGCCAGAGTGGTATGGAGGATTGGAACTTCCTGTTTGTATGAACAGAGAATTTTGACTTGCTTGAGCCAGTTCTAACCCTCTCACTCTTTCTACTAACGTTGAAATGACTTCATTTGGTGAAGTCACGGTACTTTGCCTGAGCGGCGTTTGTTGTATACCTTGGTGTTGTAAAGGTACGTGATATCCTGTCATAAACTGATCGCTATCTTGCCAAGTTTCTCCAAGAATATTTCCTGTATGCAGTGGCATAGAGGTATTTTCTTGAAAAGAGATTTCGGGTTGTATTTGTAAACCTCCTACAGGTGGGTACATTC
Source organism: Taxus chinensis (assembly GCA_019776745.2). Lineage (NCBI taxonomy): Eukaryota > Viridiplantae > Streptophyta > Pinopsida > Cupressales > Taxaceae > Taxus > Taxus chinensis. The sequence goes on along the minus strand of CM034146.1, from coordinate 972,873,345 downwards.
CCCAGGAGCGTTGTTCACTCCTAGGATAACGTATTGATTGTCCATCATCTAAGACCAGGTATGGATCAGATTGCCTACTAATTTGTGGTCTAAGTAGCATTTGAGGAGACGAACCAGATTCTCCGGTAAACGTCATATTGTTTGAACCTGAAGGCTCTGTTTGTTGAGTTCGAGGGGGTTGATCTAACTCCTCAGTTTGAAAAGATGAACTATATCTGATTCTTGGGGTTTGTGTTGACAACTGATTAGTTGAATAGTTGTCGCCCCATACTGAGAGTGAGGGTGATGATTGCCTATTCTGTTGGGCGTAGTATGCCTCAAGACCCAAGAGGGGTCTGCCATATGCATCGAATCCCGACATATTCGGGGGGTATATGAATACCCGCAGAATAATGGGAAGGAGCAAAGGTGGATGAGAGAAGATGAAAACTTCTCAAAGAAAGGTGAAGCAGTTCTCAAAGAGAAGGTGAAACAGTTGTTTGTTTCACGTCGGGTTCACCAATTTTGTACGTCAGAAAAAGTGACAGGCGAGCGTGAGAATCAACAAGTAACTCTTCCGCGTACCCGACCTCCCGAGGTCGTGCCGAGACAGCCGGTGGGGATGGAATATGCAGTATACAAACTAGTTAGGCAATCTAATGTCTTCGACACGCACTAATGGAATTTGTGAATCTAAGGCAAAGAAGGCCCTTCTAACTTGGACTGGTGTAATAGATCGATCAGCAAGGATGACTGCTCGAAGGCTCCAATCAATATCGAGCTCTGGCGTGATTCGATCTATGGGTTGTGGAATACGTGGAAAATGACCTGGGATTGTTTCGTGTATATCTCCCGATAAGGTCATATAGTGGATGATGAATATAATTGACTTCTACGGACGATTTTCTGGCCTAGTCCAGAATTCCCTAGCTTCGTTAGCCGCTATATCTAGTAAGGACAATTGTTCGATGATGATAGGTGGAAGTGGAGTGGACTGGAATACCGAGTGTGCGTAGGCCAGTGTCTATATCTGAACTGACTTGTGGATTCGTTGGGCTGTGGGATCTGTGGATCACAACCATAGACTCTTGGTTGTTGCGGTCCTGTTATGGTCATATGCGTGGATCAAGTTCTAATCCCTAGTATCCAGTAATCATACGCTTTCTCAGCTTCTATGTTTAGAATCAATAGTTGTGCAATCTTCTCAGAATACCTTACAGGCGTTCTCGCAACTTGGATTCTTAAGCCGGTATCTATATCTACAAGGGTGTCTCCAGCGTCTGGCTGTGGAACTAAAGGATCACACCTGAATGTTTGTTCTCTTTCGAGCCCTTCTACAGTCATGTGGATGTTTTCTAGGGTAATCTGTAGTTTGGCTGACTTGACCAAAACGCATGTGCTTGGTCGTCTTCTATGTTTAATCCTCTTAACTAAGAACTGATCAGTTGTAAATCTGTGGTTGTTCAGAATACTTGTATCCTGAGATTTTGGTCTATGTCAACTATTGCTGTGACTAGGTTTGGTTGAGGCACGATTGGCTCAAATATATATTCCCTGGGCTCTTGAGGTCCCGTGATTGTCATACGAAACAAAATGCAAATCTAACTGTAACGAAGCAAATTCTAACTATGTGAAATAAATCTAACTGTATAATTTTTATTCTTCTAAGAAAACTTGTAATAATTTTAAGGAAAGCAAACTATTTTAAGCATATCTAGAAATAATAACTAAACAATAATTTGAAACAGACAAGATAACCGAGTGTAGTTATTTGCCTGTGCGATTTGTAGAATTATTCTAAATAAAACAGTTTGTCTAATCTACCGGCAAGATTCTCGATCCTACCTCAGAAGTGAGGAGTGAATCATAGTTTCTCAGAAACTATCAATCCCCACAGCTTCCCTGGCAATGTCGAGAATAGAATGAAATGAAATAAAGCGATTAACTACTCTATTTGATATGAATCTGACTAGAACTTTGAAATGTAAAACCTGGACTCCGCAGAATAGTGGCGAATCCGATGGTGTATGTGATCTCGTCCCCTCAGTATGATCTCCTCGTTCTTTTGTGTTCACGTGGATCCAGAAAAGCGTGTAATGCTAGCACCGATAAGAGTAGATTTTGGGACAAGGACAGCTCAGAATGCAGACCGAGAATGCGAGTAGGAGAGGGATAGCGCAAGAGTACAGAGCTTGGCTTATGTGATTCCTAGCGGGATTTTACTGCGAGTCATGCAACATGAAGCGACAAGAACCTGTAACTATCCTATACGAAGAGAAAAACCTGCAACTTTAATGGCTTCCTAAGCTATTCTGTTCCAATGGATTGGATAAAATAAAGACACTGCTTGCACAAGTTGGATATGTGGCTTACCAACAGCTGAATAAAGCTAACCAGGCATATAATGGATTGAACTAAGAACTCCAAGACACAATAAAAACAAATCTACAGCAAAGAGAAATTCAGAGGCAAGCTTCTAACTGGATTGGGATGAGATAACAGCACTGCCTGCACAAGATGGGTCTGTGGCTTACCAACAGCTGAACAATACTAACCAAGTATGAAATGAACTATGCTATCAATCCTAAGCAAGCTAACAGACCAAACCACTGAAAATCAGAAGACTCTAACAAGGAAAATGGTGGCCATTTACCTCAGCACAAGCTATGCATTTATAGGAATTCCAACACTCAAAAACCAAAACCAAATTGAACTCCTAAACAATAAACAAAGGAAAAACACTATTCCAGGGGACCAAAAACATAAATGCATGCTCAAGTCGGCAAGGAAAGCTGGTGAATCGTGATATTTCACGTGAGTCGCGTCAAAGAACGTTCTGGGAAAAGCGTGCAGGACCGCCGCTCTGAGCAGGGCGGCGGTTACAGGACCGCCGCCCTGATCAGGGCAACGGTCACGGACCGCCGCCCTGTAGGGCGGTGGTTTTGTCACTGAAGAATAAAAGGCCAAGGAAAGAGGGAAAAAGGGGGAAAACAAAGGGCGCGGGGGCTAAGCGGGGCATGCGGGATGTTAACGCATACTCCGAGGGGTTTTTCGGATCCCGAACACCTTGCGAGGAGACCTGTATCATCATCGGGGCACTTGTTACACTGTTCTGGTAGTACAGTACCTTACAATTTTGGGTACGTACAGAGACCCCGCCCCAAATTTTTTAACACATAAATCTATCTTTCCTAGGAAATATATATATATTCAAAGGTTTTAGTTGCATTAGAGAGGGCCCACCAGAGTTTTTTTAATCACTAGTCCAATGCTCATATAACTTTTGGATATCAGCCTCAACTGACCCTCCCAACTTCCCAGGAAAGTGTGGCTCATGTTTTTGTTGTTTAATTTTAAATGGTATTCATATCTTGACGTTTTCAGTAAACTGTCTTAATTTGAAAGATGGAATTTTAGCACATATTGCTAACTATTTTGTTCCAACTCTTAAGACTATTAAAGGCAATAATCTCTATTTTTTTCAAAACAACAGTATCAACCACATTTACTATTGCAATTTTGAATGTACCAAGGTTATTATTATTATTATTATTATGTAATTAATTACTATAACAAAATTCTATCCCAATATCTTGTTTTTCCTACAATATTTTTGTACAAGGTTGTAAGTCTTATTTAATGCAACAAATAAATAAAAACTCCATTGCATAGAAATACAATGCTTCATGTTCTTCTTCTCAATTGATTTGACACTTGTATCCATTCTTGATATAAAGTACAGATGGGTAAAGACACATTTCATTAGCTAGAAGACAATCATGAAGGAAAAGATAAGGCCCCTTGTTTATGGTTCCTACCAATTTTTCGCCTTCAAATAATTCTAAGGCTAAGATACTCTTAATATCTCACATAAAAATCTAGAAGATGGAAAATGTATCAGGGACTTACCTTAGTGATTTTTGAACCCAAAATGAAGCATGAAATATCCAACACTTTGGGATTGGCTTCATATTGTCTTGAGGATTTCATGCACACTTGAAACTTCAATTTTTTGGTGAATAATATCATTGATTGATTCGAAAATAACCAGATTATTACTACCTGATCTCAGACCCTTATAGGCTTTAATTATTTGCCGATAATTTACTCCTTTTAAGTAATCAATTTAAAATAATGCAAGACAATAATGACAATTGCACACAGATTGATTACGGAGTTCGGCAATTGCCTACGTCTCCGAGTTTGTGGTCGAACCGTTCCACTAGTCAAAACTTGTAAGCTACAATAGTACTTTCACAAGAAAACCTAATGGAAACTATTTAAACTTGCTTAGAAGAATAACCAGACCTTTCGAACGACAAGTGTGAAAAATAGCACCTGCTTCCACCTTCCTGGCGTACAATCTCCTTCGGCTTTGATCGGCCTTCCCGACGTTATCAATGCGACACTAGCACTTTGGTCGACAATCCAGGATTTGCAAGTAATTGGTGTGGTGCTATGGGCCGACTAGGTAGTTTGAATAACTCCTAGCCACAAATATTTAATTTATTATTGCCTAACAAATAATAGGTCAATAATAATAAAAAAATAATAATGCCTAAATAATTTAGGTCTTCACACAACAATTTCTCATTCTCCTCTTGGCTCGGACTTTGCCTCCAGCGCTTTAGGAATGAGCTTCTCTGTATTTTTGTGTGTCCATTACAATGAACTAGGTACCCTATTTTTTACAATTTTAGGGCCCTCAAATAATGCACTTAACATCATCCTTAGGCTAATATTAGCCTTACCCGTACATAGAAATTGGTATAATATTCGGGTTGCATTTTAAAAAGGGATTAATTCCCATTTTAGCCGATTTGCATTTGATAAGGGATAATATCCCAAATGAGCGGCTAAGGAGAAGTGGGGCAGTTTTCTCATTTAAGTGGGATATCCCACATTTGGTGCCATTAAATTTGGGTAAGGTTTTAATAACCCTTACTCTCACCATTTTTCACGTGGAACATTCCATGCATGGGCCTAGCCCCCCCAACCACCACTTCATTTCCTCCTCCACGTGGAAGCTTCCACGCATGACATTGCATGCCTTTACCACGTGGACATAACCAAGTAAATATAATTTCGACCCATGTAATGTGGTATGGAAATAATTAACTCGGTCAATGTAACATCCCCATTTTTAAGACACTAGAACAAGGGAATTTTTTTTTTATATGCAACGTTCTCTGTATTGAATTATTCAATTCAAACACACGTTCAAGTTTTAATAATTGTTCTCTGTCCAATTAATGCAATTTGGATCACACAATTTCTTTTTAAAACCAATGTTCTCTGTTCACATAATTTGCAATATGGAACACACATTCAGTGCCATTCAATCATATAACAGATACCATATGCTGCTGTAAATGACTCGAAGAACTACCGATCTCCCATTTTATGGCTCGGAGTTTCAACGATCTCTCATTTCATGACTCGGCGACTTACCGATCCTTCATGTTGATCCATGCATTGTATAATAAATATACAGGGTTCTATTACCATTTCCGGTTATCGAAGTGATCCATTTAAGAAGCCTATCTGAATATCTGTTACTGATATTCATCTGACATCCTGCATCTTAAACTAGGTGATTAGGACAACGCAACCAGCACTTGCGATACTTTGGCCAAAGATTTTCACATGCTTTGCATGATCATATTCCTAGATGTGATACACATCATTGGAATACGTCCTTCACCTCACTTCGTCTATTATCTAGAATGGTCTTTCCTGGTCTCTGCCAGTCCTTCCGTTTAAGGTCAAGCTCTAACCCCAACTAGCAATATGAACGAGTATAGGAAGTTACTCATGGTAACTAAAGGTACGCAGACATACGATGTCATCCCTAGACGACTCCGTGTGTCTAGTTACCTTTAGTCCTCCGGAGTCACTCCGTATACGTGATCACATTCCTATCCCTATCTAAGAACTTAGTATCCAGCTTATGTAAACTTGATGATTTGATTCGAGAGGGCATTGTAATATGTCAGCTATAACATTGTGTCGTCATGAAGGTCCCGCCTTCATGAAGACACCATATTGTAGCTGGCATATGTCAATATCCTACGGAATCCTCTCATCGAGAGTACACATCCAGCTCAAGTGTGATTTGGTTGTAATCTTAATATTTAAGATCAACTTTCAGCAGCCATGCTGATCCTTTATCCTCGTTCTTGTTACAGTTGTATGTAGCTAAGAGAGACTTAATTTGTCTTCTAGCTTAATATACATCTCCTTCTTCATACCGAAGGATTGCATATTCTCTTCTTGGTTCCTTTCTTTAATCTTCGGACTAATCAGTCCATTACAGATAAACTTAATAAGTTTAACCTATTAAACTTAACCAAGTTTTTCCACAACTGTAAATAAATTCAGAATTCCATCTTATTAGACATCATTTAAACGAGGTCTAATTCTAAATGAACCTATTCATTTATTCTCCTTAACCTTACTTCTGTTAAGGTCTGTTAACAATAGATATGTTTTCCCATATCTATATTTTCTGAATTTAAACATTCGAGGCTATTAACGGAGTCCGAATACAAGGTTCGCTGCTCCTAAGTTATTTGATATTCCTTAGCTTTCAAGCTAATCCCGAATACCTTTCAATTAAGAGATCATGTTTACCTAAATCCTTTTTAATGTCAATTTAAAATTCATCTTAACCCAAGTATGAACTAATTGCACATTTCAACGTAAAAGTTGCATTCAGGTAAAGAATAGATGTTATTTCCTTTTAAATCCATCCATTAACATTTGAATAATTCCAAATCAAGGAATAATGTTATATTCTCAAACTTATTCAACAATATCAAACTGATACAGTCATTAAAAATATCACACTTTTCCTTGTATTCATCCATCAGTTTTACAATCTATACATTTGCCAGTCCAAATGACTGGACTTTGTTTATATCAAACAACATTACAACTCATAAAGATAGAAGAATGTAATTTCTTCCTTTTCTCATTTCCTCGTAGAGGAATAATAGCTATCAATACAATCCATCTTCAGTTAATCAAAAGAAGTATCAGAAAACAACCATGTCTTCGTTTATACTCAAGTTCCATCTGCAAAATTACTTGCACGGGTCAGTTCATTGAACTGAGCATATTAAGCACTTGTCATTAAAATGAGGTGCTTTTAATTAACTGTCTCAATAAAAGAACCCTGCTTTTATGAAACGTTAAAATGAACATCATCCAAGAATTAAGTACCGAAAAGGATGAACAACATAACAACTCAATCATCTAATTACCATCCCAATCAGACAAAGGATTACTGCCCTCTTTCCCAAATAATTATTACAAGGAGTAATTTCCTTCAAACAGTTCCAGATTACAAACATCTGTAAGAACTACAAACACAATTTTGCAAACTGTTGTTCCAATATAAATGCTGTAATTTCCATTCCTTACAATAGTTGTAATTTCAAAAGATAGAGTATAACTGAAGATTCAACCGAACTACTTTCCCTTGCTTTCATACAACTCATCGGAATTCAAACAATCAAACGCTGAAGAGAAAAGTAAACAATAATTAATGCAGATGCTTAAACCAAAGCAGTACAAAATTTAATCCATAATAATTATAGATTTCCAACTGTAAGAGAGAAGAAATGAACATTAATTCAAATTATCCATCCACACTCTCTTTCCTTTCCTCATAGCTGTACTGAGAATTTAATCCAGACGTGATACCAATCCATGATAACAGTTCAGAGTGAAATGAATGAAATCGATAATCGAATACAAGGAAGAAGGATCATATTACCTCTTCTCAGTGTCTAACCAAATATCCACTATTTAGAACAGACACAATCAAATAGTATGATTCATTCTGATTATTATATTTCACTCAACGGACTTTCTTGTCCAGATATAAACAAACAAGAGTATACAGCTAGTCTATAAACAGTGCTGCGTCAAAACAAGCATTTCAGCTAGACTTGAACAATAAGAATGTACAGCTAGCTACAAAATCATGATTCATATCATAATAGTAAAAAGATTCATTTTATTTTGAACTTTCAAAGTAAGAATTCCGCTTCGATTCAGTTCTAACGAAACAAAAAGAGTTTAGGCTGCGAATGGAGTATATATATATATTAATATAACAAACGTATTTATATAAAAAAAACATTCATACCCAGCTTTGTCTGGAATGGGTAAAAGTTCAGCAAACATATTATCATCATTTCACTGTAATGAGTGAGAAACCCCCCCTTTTTTTAAAGAAAAGAATCCATTCAAGATCAGTTCATAACATCATATTTTCTCCAAAAGAAGGAAGGAAAACCAGTCACGGTCTTTATTTCCAAAAAAAATATTAAAACGTTTTGACCAGCAAAGGAAAAATGATGAAAGGAATTCCCTTTCCATGGAAAAATCAAATTCAATGCAATGAAAACAATAAGGAGAATTTAATTCACATAACAGTTCCTCCACATTATCCAAAACTTGTTTTTCCCCAATCTTTTCCTCTTACTGAACTCAGAAGACAATACTCGCATCTATATCACATGCAATGACTCAAACCCATGTAGGGTAATAGAAGCGGGTGCTAAATCCAACCAAAACAAACTCATACAGCAAGCCCAACCTCATTTGTTTCATTCGTTTGCACAAAAATACTAAGCCATGTTCATTTTCATAATGATAGCTCAAACTAGAAGATCAAACTGCATCCATAATGCACAATAAAATCCACTTTCCATTACCTTCAGAGTTCAAAACAACAAAGAGAAAAAATAATTCATTAATAATCTCAATAAGAAGAACAATCATTTTCTTCAAACATCCAAGAATACCCAAGTCATGTTCATCCTTATAATGACAGTTCAACCAGACATACAAAATTATCTCATCCTTTCATTTTCACAAGAATGCTCAGAAATCAGAATTGATATTCACTTAGCTAATGTATTTATTAGCACAAACCCATAATGGTAATAAAACGAATACCCAACACTGTCGCAACGAACCACACAGCAAGGACAGTATATTTGACTCAATCATTATGCAAAGAATGCTCAAGCCGCATACAACAAAAGAAAACGACTCAATCTCAAAATCATCTCAGCATAACAGCCAGATCAAATAACCAAAACCCCCATCATAAGAGCAGGGTTGTTTTAATGAGACGATTAAGCAAAAGCAAGCAGTTTAAGGAGAAGGGCTTAACATGCCTGTTAATTTTTCTTGTGGCTCGAAGAAAACCGCGCCCACAGGAGCTATTCTTCTCCAAGACGACAACAATAAAGCTTCCCAAACAATCCACTAATTTCCTCAGGCTCAAAAATAGCCATGGCTACTCCAAACAACAACAACAATAACCAAAAATAACTGCAGGTTCGACAGAACCATGGAAGAAAAAAATGTAGAGCAACTAAAATTTGATTGCACACAATAACAAACAAATTTCCTTTTTTTTTCCTCTATCCTCTTTCCAAGGCGAGCTGGTCGCTAAGACCAAGATCATTAATGCATTGCTTTTTCCTAATTTTTCACGCCACCGCCGACTCAGGGTTGGCGAGTTCCCAATTTCAAATTTTTGCATGAAATCATAGTTTAGCTTCATAGCTAGTTGGACGCCTCCAACTTTTCCATGTTCCCGCCAAACTTGGTGCTGCACATGTAAGGACTCCATTTACTGTCCCATTAAATTTCTAACCTTCCCTCCTTATCCTTTCCATCCACATGGGTCCATACGTCCCCTTCCTTAGGTTAGGAATAGTTTAGGATTTTTAATAGTCCATATCTAGGTCATTCGCCTAGTTCATAGGTTAGTAGAATTTACATCTATTTTCACCCTTACAAAATTTAAAATCCATATAGGATAGTAGTTTAGGGTATAAGATAAAACTTAGGGGTAGGTTAGGGTTTAATCCCCTAATATTTAATTAATTAGTTTCCCATCAAGTCTTTCCGCCTGACAGTCATATTCAACACTATGCAGGATGTTTCGTCCCATGTTCCACATACCTGTGCCCCTCGCATCCAGGCCCTTATCGTCTTACGTTGTCTAGCGTTACAACAGTGTGTGGTTCAAGAATCGAACCTTTTTCATTGGCATCTACGTACCAGATATTCATCTCTGAAATCAGGTGCTGCAACATTTATATCAACCTTCAGTCTGTTTTAGAAGTAAATCGACAAAGCGATCACAAGAAGGCCACAACATACCTTGGATCAATGGAATTGATTCAAGGTGTGCTGTCAATCAGCGAATAGAGTTCATCAAGCATACGACAAGTCTGTTGTCTCATTAGCAATCACACAAGCAATAATAACTTCTGTCCCAAGTAACAAATTACAGCAAACAAGGGTCCAGATTAGCAACACATTCCTTTAAGATCAAAAGATGTGTCTTAACATATTTATCTTCATTTTTGCAGTTACAACATCATGAAAAATGATTACTATGCTAGCTTACAAAAATTCAAGGTGTTACATTCCTCCCTTCTTAAAGAATCATTGTCCCGATGATCAAATTAACCATTTCAAGGAGTTTCTAGGACAAAATTCAGTTATTGTCCTTCCATTCATAAGTTCATACCAAAAACAGATTCACTCTTTAAAACTGTGTTTTAAGATAACTGTAAAATAGACCAATAATTGTCTAAATTTGGTAGAATTATCAGTTTTTTCGAAGTTCAATTTCGATCAAACAAGTATGGAAAAGAAGATCTCATTTCTTCGAGATTTTCCCAAGTTGCACTTTCTTCGCTAAACTGGTCCCACTGGACTTTACATTGATTCACTTTGTGATTTCTTAAGTACAACTGGTGAGTTCCCAGCACTCGAATGGGCTTAACCATGATTATTCCTGGGTCTTGGACCTGCAAGGAATTCCAATTCAGCACATGTGATAAATCTGTTACGTATTTCTTAAGCAAAGAAATATGAAAAACATCATGCATTTGTGATAAAGCAGGAGGTAATGCTAGACGATAAGCTACAGGGTTGATTATTTCAACAATTTCAAAAGGTCCCACGTAACATGGCGATAACTTGGCAGCCTTGCCAAAAGTTATTGAGCTCTTTTTCGGCTTAACCCAAAGAAAGACCTTTTCACCAAGTTTATAGTTCTTATCAACCCGCTTTAAGTCTGCATAACTCTTTTGCCTATTGGCAGCCTCCTTTAGATGTTCCCGAATCATTTTGATTTGTTGTTCCATTTCCATGAGGATTTCTGGCCCAATTACCTCTCTGTCCTCTACGTTGTCCCAGCTAACAGGGGTTCTGCATTTTCTTCCATACAATGCTTCAAAAGGTGCCATTTTTAAAGAGGCGTGGTATGTATTATTATAGGCAAATTCTACCAGCGGAAGGTATTCCTCCCATTTATACTGCTGGTCCATGCAATACATCCTTAACATATCCTCTAAAACTTGATTGACTCTCTCGGTTTGTCCATCCGTCTCCGGATGATATGCAGAGCTGAAGTTTAATTTAGTTCCCAAGGCCGCATTAAGCGTTTGCCAAAACCTTGATGTCATCCTCGGATCTCTGTCCGATATGATCAATTCGGGTATTCCATGCAATCTAAAAATTTCATGTACAAATCTTCTTGCTAACACTGGTGCATCGTCCTTCAAATTACCAGCAATAAAGTGTGCCACTTTGGTTAATTTGTCAACGACAACCAGGATGATATCATGCTTATTCCTTGACATAGGCAATCCTTGAACGAAATCCATCGTTATCACTTGCCATTTGTACTGTGGAACGCTGTGGGGATACAATAATCCAGTGGGATGCATATGTTCCGCCTTAACACGCTGACATTCCAAGCAGTGTGTTACAAATTCCACCACATCCTTTTTCATTCCCTTCCAGAAGTATTGCTGCTTAAGATCAGCAAGCATTTTTGTAATGCCAGGGTGTCCAGAAAAAGGTGAATTATGAAATTCAGTTAACAATTTCCTTCTTAAATCATTTGCCAAGGGTATATACACCCTATTTTCGAACCTCAGAATTCCTTCGCTATCAAAACGAAATCCTTTATACCTCACATCCTTTGGATCTGTAGCAAGTGCTGTTTTAACTTGCTGGAAATAAGAGTCAGATCCTAAGGCATCTTTCACCTCATCCTTAAACTGAGTTCTTAACGTTATAAGAGCAGAGATGTGCTTCCTTCGACTCAGAGCATCTGCCACTCTATTTTCCTTGCCTTTGATGTAGCTTATATCAAAATCATACTGAGACAGAAATTCTAACCATCTTCGCTGTCTTGCATTCAGATTGGGCTGAGTAAAAATATACTTCAACCCCAGATGGTCAGTTTTTAACTCAAAAGGTTTTCCTAAAAGGTAATGCCTCCACATTTGAAGTGCATGTACAATGGCAGCGAGCTCTAGGTCGTGTGGAGCATAATTCTGTTCATGTAACTTAAGCTTTCTACTTTCATAAGCTATGACATGGTTATTCTGTAACAGAATGCCTCCAAGGCCTTCTCCCGATGCATCCGTTACAACCATAAAATTTCCATTTGGGTCTGGTACAGTTAAAATAGGTGCTGTGGTTAACTGTTCCTTTAAATTTTTAAAGGAAAATTCACATTTGTCAGTCCAGACAAATTTCTTATCCTTCTTTTGCAGTGAAGTGATTGGGGCAGCAATTTTTGAAAAGTCCTTAACGAACTTTCTATAATATCCTGCCAAGCCCATGAAGCTTCTTACTTCATGCACGTTCTTAGGCGCAGGCCACTCAGTTATAGCTGTGATCTTTGAAGGGTCTACAACTATTCCGTTCTTGCTTATAACATGTCCCAAATAATGCACCTCTGCATCATAAAAGGAACATTTAGACAGTTTACCATACAACTTCCTCTTTCTTAAAACTTCCAGCACTATCCTTAAATGTTCTTGGTGCTCTTCGACATTTTTAGAGTATATAAGAATGTCATCCAAGAATACAAGCACAAACTTGTCTAGGTATTCTTGAAAAATATTGTTCATTAGATTCATAAAGGCGGCAGGTGCATTTGTCAACCCAAAAGGTAACACCGTGAATTCATAATGCCCGTACCTTGTTCTAAAAGTTGTTTTATGAATATCTTCTTCCTTTATTCTCAACTGATGATACCCAGATCGAAGATCTATTTTTGAATAGACTGATGCTCCACGCATCTGGTCGAACAGATCATCAATCCTAGGAAGTGGGTATCGATTCTTAATAGTTGCCTTGTTCAACATTCTGTAATCAATGCACAGTCTCAATGTGCCATCCTTTTTCTTTACAAAAATTACCGGCGCTCCCCATGGTGAGACGCTCGGTCTTATCAGCCCCTTAGCCAAAAGTTCCTGTAATTGAGCCTTCAGCTCCACCAACTCAAGGGTGGTCATTCTATAAGGTGCCTTAGATATGGGTTCAGTTCCTGGCTTGATCTCTATTGCAAAGTCAAACTCTCGTTTGGGGGAAGACCTGGTAATTCCTCCAGAAATACATCTCTGAAATCCCTTAATAATGGATATCTTTCCATGAAATCATTATCTTCCTCAGCATTTTCTGTCATTTTTACTGCATACAAGGTGCAGCCTCTATTTTTAGCCCTTTTTAGTTACATAGCTGTTAGTTTCCTAACTGCAACCTCACGCCTTACACCTTGAATGACTGCTGCTTTCTGCAGGTCATCAAAACAACAAATTTGTTTTTCATAACAGTCGACCCTTGCCTTATGTTCTGCCAACCAGTTAACTCCAATAATGATGTCATATGATCCTAAAGGAGTGACATACAGGTCAACTTCGGTGGAGAAACTGGGCAAGTCAAGAATTGCCCCAAAAAGACACATTTCGACTGTATGGACAACATTATTCCCATAATGCACTGTCCATGTCTTATCCATTCGTTCAGCTTTCCTTTTTAATTTCATTGCAAGTTTAGTAGAAATAAAGCATTCAGTAGCTCCAGTATCAAAAAGTATGACTACAGGTGTACCGAATAACTTACCCAGAACTTCTATGGGTGTAACTTGCTTTTCAGCTTGTCTGTTAGCCACCGCAGCATGTATCCTATGCTGCTGATCGCGATCATCCTTTTTCAGAGGACAGTGACTCACGTAATGGTCCTTTCCACAGTTGAAGCATCCTCCAACTGGCCCTTTCCTAGGCTCAAATTTGTTACCAGCTTTGAAGTTATCATTCTGGCTTCCATAGGACTTTTGTCCATTGCCGCTAACTTTTGCGAAGCTGTTCCGCACACTATTTACAGGTTTGTTCATTACAGATTTCTTGTTGTTATCTACAACAATTTTGTTTTTCACACCAAACCTTTTCCAAGGCCCCCTTTTGGGTGCGAGAGATGAAGAAGAGTTGGGAATCTTCTTCCTTATCTCTTCCCTATGAGCAGAAATTGCTCTCAATTTCTGTTCCTGTCTTATTGCCTTTTCGACAACTCCTTCCATGGTGGTTGGACCGTGGACATCCACTTCGCCACCAATGATGGGATTCAGTCCCATTATGAACTTTCGTATTCTGAACTTCTCGTCAGCTTGGTACTGCGGCACATACTTAAGGAGTTTAGTAAACCCTTCCCAGTATTCTGTCACCGTCAGCCTTCCTTGCGACCAGTTCTGGAATTCAGTCATTTTCCTATCAAAATAGAGTTGAGGCAGCCACCGTTGCCTAAAGTAACCCTTAAATTGATCCCAAGTTATGTCTGATTCGACAATATTCAACTCAACCTTACGGTTGTCCCACCATGATGATGCTTCATGAGAAAGCTGATATGCTCCCCATATCGCTTTGGTCTCCTCGGAGAAGTTTCTTATTGCAAAGTACTTCTCCATTTCACTGAGCCAATTCTCAGCTCCATCCCCAAGTGTTGTTCCATCAAACTTTGGAGGACTTATTCTCTTTATGTCATTTGTAAGTTCAGCTGCTAATCTTGCCCTTTTATTTTCAGGATGATTAGGAGCATTCACATTACTATTATCAACACCCAGATTCCCTCCATTGGTGTTGTCCACAGGAGGTGGCTGATCATTTATATCAGCTTCTTCTTCCTCCTCTTCATTGCCCATTGATTGCTGTTCCAAAACAGTCAAACGATCTCTCGTATCTAGTAGGGCAGCAAGGATTTCATCCAGCTTTTGAGCAGTAGCTGCTTCTCCACCCGGTAACGGGTTGTTCGCAGCATTTCCTCTTGTTCTGACCATTTTCTGTTCAATAAGAAAATGTAAACCTTATTAAATTGTGGACTCATTAGGTCCAAGAGCTGCAACCTTCAGCTCTGATACCAAGATGTAACATCCCCATTTTAAGATACTAGAACAAGGGAATTTTTTTTTATATGCAACGTTCTCTGTATTGAATTATATAATTCAAACACACGTTCAAGTTTTAATAATTGTTCTCTGTCCAATTAATGCAATTTGGATCACACAATTTCTTTTTAAAACCAATGTTCTCTGTTCACATAATTTGCAATATGGAACACACATTCAGTGCCATTCAATCATATAACAGATACCATATGCTGTTGTAAATGACTCGAAGAACTACCGATCTCCCATTTTATGGCTCGGAGTTTCAGCGATCTCTCATTTCATGACTCGGCGACTTACCGATCCTTCATGTTAATTCATGCATTGTATAATGAATATACAGGGTTCTCTTACCATTTCTGGTTATCGAAGTGATCCATTTAAGAATCCTATCTGAATATCTGTTACTGATATTCATCTGACATCCTGCATCTTAAACTAGGTGATTAGGACAACGCAACCAGCACTTGCGATACTTTGGCCAAATATTTTCACATGCTTTGCATGATCATATTCCTAGATGTGATACACATCATTGGAATACGTCCTTCACCTCACTTCGTCTGTTATCTAGAATGGTCTTTCCTGGTCCTTACCAGTCCTTCTGTTATGGTCAAGCTCTATCCCCAACTAGCAATATGAACGAGTATAGGAAGTTACTCATGGTAACTAAAGGTACGCAGACATGCGGTGTCATCCCTAGACAACTCCGTGTGTCTAGTTACCTTTAGTCCTCCAGAGTTACTCCGTATACGTGATCACATTCCTATCCCCATCTAAGAACTTAGTATCCAGCTTATGTAAACTTGATGATTTAATTCGGGAGGGCATTGTAATATGTCAGCTATAACATTGTGTCATCATGAAGGTCCCGCCTTCATGAAGACACCATATTGTAGCTGGCGTATGTCAATATCCTATGGAATCCTCTCATCGAGAGTACACATCCAGCTCAAGTGTGATTTGGTTGTAATCTTAATATTTAAGATCAACTTTCAGCAGCCATGCTGATCCTTTATCCTCGTTCTTGTTACAGTTGTATGTAGCTAAGAGAGACTTAATTTGTCTTCTAGCTTAATATACATCTCCTTCTTCATACCGAAGGATTGCATATTCTCTTCTTGGTTCCTTTCTTTAATCTTCAGACTAATCAGTCCATTACCGATAAACTTAATAAGTTTAACCTATTAAACTTAACCAAGTTTTTCCACAACTGTAAACAAATTCAGAATTCCATCTTATTAGACATCATTTAAACGAGGTCTAATTCTAAATGAACCTATTCATTTATTCTCCTTAACCTTACTTCTGTTAAGGTCTGTTAACAATAGATATGTTTTCCCATATCTATATTTTCTGAATTTAAACATTCGAGGCTATTAACGGAGTCCGAATACAAGGTTCGGCTGCTCCTAAGTTATTTGATATTCCTTAGCTTTCAAGCTAATCCCGAATACCTTTCAATTAAGAGATCATGTTTACCTAAATCCTTTTTAATGTCAATTTAAAATTCATCTTAACCCAAGTATGAACTAATTGCACATTTCAATGTAAAAGTTGCATTCAGGTAAAGAATAGATGTTATTTCCTTTTAAATCCATCCATTAACATTTGAATAATTCCAAATCAAGGAATAATGTTATATTCTCAAACTTATTCAACAATATCAAACTGATACAGTCATTAAAAATATCACACTTTTCCTTGTATTCATCCATCAGTTTTACAATCTATACATTTGCCAGTCCAAATGACTGGACTTTGTTTATATCAAACAACATTACAACTCATAAAGATAGAAGAATGTAATTTCTTCCTTTCTCATTTCCTCGTAGAGGAGTAATAGCTATCAATACAATCCATCTTCAGTTAATCAAAAGAAGTATCAGAAAACAACCATGTCTTCGTTTATACTCAAGTTCCATCTGCAAAATTACTTGCACGGGTCAGTTCATTGAACTGAGCATATTAAGCACTTGTCATTAAAATGAGGTGCTTTTAATTAACTGTCTCAATAAAAGAACCCTGCTTTTATGAAACGTTAATATGAACATCATTCAAGAATTAAGTACCGAAAAGGATGAACAACATAACAACTCAATCATCTAATTACCATCCCAATCAGACAAAGGATTACTGCCCTCTTTCCCAAATAATTATTACAAGGAGTAATTTCCATCAAACAGTTCCAGATTACAACATCTGTAAGAACTACAAACACAATTTTGCAAACTGTTGTTCTAGCATAAATGCTATAATTTCCATTCCTTACAATAGTTATAATTTCAAAAGATAGAGTATAACTGAAGATTCAACCGAACTACTTTCCTTTGCTTTCATACAACTCATCAGAATTCAAAAAATCAAACACAGAAGAGAAAAGTAAACAACAATTAATGCAGATGCTTAAACCAAAGCAGTACAAAATTTAATCCATAATAATTATAGATTTCCAACTGTAAGAGAGAAGAAACGAACATTAATTCAAATTATCCATCCACACTCTCTTTCCTTTCCTCATAGCTGTACTGAGAATTTAATCCAGACGTGATACCAATCAATGATAACAGTTCAGAGTGAAATGAATGAAATCAATAATCGAATACAAGGAAGAAGGATCATATTACCTCTTCTCACTGTCTAACCAAATATCCACTATTTAGAACAGACATAATCCAATAGTATGATTCATTCTGATTATTATATTTCACTCAACGGAACTTTCTTGTCCAAATATAAACAAACAAGAGTATACAACTAGTCTATAAACAGTGCTGCGTCAAAACAAGCATTTCAACTAGACCTGAACAATAAGAATGTACAGCTAGCTACAAATCATGATTCATATCATAATAGTAAAAATGCATTCATTTTATTTTGAACTTTCAAAGTAAGAATTCCACTTCGATTCAGTTCTAACGAAACAACAAGAGTTCAGGCTGCGAATGGAGTATATATATATATATATATATAATTAATTAAAACAAACGTATTTATATAAAAAAAAATAGTCATACCCAGCTTAGTCTGGAATGGGTAAAAGTTCAGCAAACATATTATCATCATTTCACTGTAATGAGTGAGAAACCCACCCCCCCCCCCCTTTTTTAAGACAAGAATCCATTCAAGATCAGTTCATAACATCATATTTTCTCTAAAAGAAGGAAGGAAAACCAGTCACGGTCTTTATTTCCAAAAAAAATATTAAAACATTTTGACCAATCAAAGGAAAAACTAATGAAAGGAATTCCCTGTCCATGGAAAAATCCAATTCAATGCAATGAAAACAATCAGGAGAATTTAATTCAAACAACAGTTCCTCCACATTATCCAGAACTTGCTTTTTCCCCAATCTTTTCCTCTTACTGAACTCAGAAGACAATACTCGCATCTATATCACATGCAATGACTCAAACCCATGTAGGGTAATAGAATGCGGGTGCTAAATCCAACAAAAAAAACTCATACAGTTCCAGCCCTAACCTCATTCAGTTTCATTCCGTTTGCGTACAGAAATACTAAGCCATGTTCATTTTCATAATGACAACTCAAACTAGAAGATCAAACCTCATCCATAATGCACAATAAAATCCACTTTCCATTACCTTCAGAGTTCAAAACAGCAAAGAGAAAACATAATTCATTAATAATTTCAATAAGAAGAACAATCATTTTCTTCAAACATCACAAGAATACCCAAGTCGTGTTCATCCTTATAATGACTAGTTCAACCAGACATACAAAATTCATCTCATCCTTTCATTTTCACAAGAATGCTCAGAACTCAGAATTGATATTCACTTAGCTAATGTATTTATTAGCACAAACCCATAATGGTAATAAAGACATGAATCCCCAATACTGTCGAAATGAATCCACACAGCATGGACAGTATATTCAACTCAATAATTATGCAAAGAATGCTTAAGTCACATACAGCAAAAGAAAATGACTCAACCTCAAAATCATCTCAACATAACAGCCAAATCAAATAACCAAAACCCCCATTATAAGAGAAGGGTTGTTTTAATGAGACGATTAAACAAAAGCAAGTGGTTTAAGGAGAAGGGCTTAACATGCCTGAATTTCTTCTTGTGGTTCAAAGAAAACCGCGTCCCACTAGGAGTTGTTTCTCTCCACGATGTCTTCAACCAGGCTTTCCAAACAGTCCCCTAACTTACACAGGCTCCAAGAATAGCCCTTTGTTTATCCAAAGCAATAGAGACAATAACCAAAATATAGCAGGTTCGATAGAACCATGGAAGAACAAAATGCAGAGCAACTAAAAACCCAATGCATACAACAACAAACAAATTTTATTTTTCCTCTATCCTCTCTTCCAAGGTGAGCTGGTCGCTAAGACCAAGGTAATTGAATGCATTGAATGCATTACCTTTCCTCATTCCTCATGCCACCCACCGACTCAGGTTTGTGAGTCTTCTTTTTCAAATTTTTGCATGTAATCATAGTTTAGCTTCATAGCTAGTTGGACGCCTCCAACTTTTCCATGTTCCTTGCCAAATTTGGCACTGCAACCTGTAAGGACGTCCATTCATTATCCGAATAAATTTCCAACCTTCCCTCCTTATCCTTTCCATCCACATGAGTCCATACGTCCCCTTCCTTAGGTTAGGAATAGTTTAGGATTTTATTTTTTTTAATAGTCCATATCTAGGTCATTCGCCTAGTTCATAGGTTAATAAAATTTACATCTATTTTCACCCTTATAAAATTTAAAATCCGTATAGGATAGTAGTTTAGGCTATAGGATAAAACTTAGGGGTAGGTTAGGGTTTAATCCCATAGTTTTTAATTAATTAGTTTCCAATCAAGTCTTTCCACCTGACAGTCATATTCAACACAATGCAATACGTTTCATCCTATGTTCCACATACCTGTGCCACTCGCATCCAGGCCCTTATCATCTTACACTATCTAGCATTACAACGGTGTGTGGTTTGAGAATCGAACATTTTCCATTGGCATCTACGTACCAGATATTCATACCTGTAATCAGGTGCTGCAACCTTTATATCAACCTTCAGTCTGGTTTCAGACTTCATTCAGGTTTAGAAGTAAATCGACAAGGTGGGTCACAAGAAGGCCACAGCATATCTTGGATCAATGAAATTGATTCAAGGTGTGTTGTCAATCAGCGAATAGAGTTCATCAAGCATACGACAAGTCTGTTGTCTCATTATCAATCACACAAGCAATAATAACTTTTGTCCCAAGTAAACAAATTACAGCAAACAAGGGTCCATATTAGCAACACATTCCTTTAAGATCAAAAGATGTCTCTTAACATATTTATCTTCATTTCTGCAGTTACAACATCATGAAAAATTAGTACTATGCTAGCTTACAAAAATTCAAGCACCATTTTTATGCTCGTCGAAGACCAGTGATTAAAAACCAACAAATAACTCCCTTTTGTCTTTTCGCCACGTGTCGCAGTGCCAATGGTCCAATATTGACCATTTGATCAGAGTTGACTTTCTGGCTGTCTGAACTTTGACCGAACATATCTAGAGCTCCCGATGTCCGTTTGTCACGTTCTCACAGTCGTTGGAAAGCTCTCGAGATGATCTTCTACACTGACACCATTTAGGGATGTCTAGGGAAATTTCAAAAATGATCCCTTGATCATTGATTGATTTTCAATTACTTGCACTCAATGTGTGCAACAAAATAAGACTCTACTACTTTAGTGTCTACACTATAAAGAGAGTCTTACATCCTCTTCCCTGTATTAACAACCTCAAAGTATACATGGGTTTTCAACTAAAATTTTTGATTTCATAAGAACCAAGTTTTCCCCTAACATTGTATATTTTTTCTTCTTCCTGTGAATATTAGAAAATTTACATCTTAAGACAATAGGGATTGTTAATGAATTATATTATCAATAAATATACTTTTAAGATTCAATGTTTTACCTATTTGAATCATGAATTGGCTATTTTGTTTCATAAAAAAGACAATGGTAGAAAATTTTCCATCATATTTATTTAGATCAAAAGTTCAAAATAACATAGAGATGAATATATTTTTAGACCTCTATTTATACATGCTTTACATATGCATGAATCATTCATTCAAGATTAGTAGTAGATAAATTACTATGATAATCATTCAGCTCTACACACAAAATGAACATAAGTTTCAACCAACATTACAACTATATGAATTATTTTGCTGGGCTTAGTCATAGGAAAATGGGTACCTTCATTTAGCCCCTAGAATAAGATAAATTAATTATTAATGACAATATTTGTATACCCATTGGTTCATACCAGCATTACAAGTTAACAAGGATTGGTAAACAACTCATAAACATGAGGAAAATGATAATCTCCCATGGTAGACTCATGAATGAAGATGGAGATTTCCATCCAATAAAATTGCTCTAGGTCACACAAAGATATCCCTAATTAAATCAACAAAACAACCTCCTTTCGAAAATAAATAAATGAATTTACTTTAAAATTGTGTTGAATTCAATAATTTCAATATACCTTAGCAAGAATAAAGTGTAATAAAATTCCTTGATGTCATGAATGAAGAAGTGTGAAAAAAATCACTTCCATTAAATAGTTTCTCTCGTAAGAATGTTGAAATCTTGAAAACCAAACAAATTGAACCCTTAAACAATTTTATGTCATGTCAAGGCTTCTTACCAAATTTATTCTTGTTGTTATGTATCCGTACCATCAATACCAATTTACCAACACTAATCTCATTACAAAACTATTGCACAATAACCTCATCCTACTTTTGCATTCTCCGCCCCATTTTATCAGTAAACATGTACATTTTCCCCTTTTGATCATGTGAAAAATTGGTCTTTAATCTCTTCTTCATGCCTCTCCTATGATAACTATTAAGACTCATGTTGTAATTGTTGGCATCAGAGTCATCAGACTCCACAAGTATTGGGCTTAATCCCATGAGCATATTGGGTTTTATGGAACCATTGGGAAGAATCAAGAGATATGAGAAATAAGTCCTCGTACCTATTTGTTTGACAAGGTCCTTACAAAATCAACATGGATGCATAAATTATTCACCCTCCACTTCACATTGGTGGAAATTATGGTGGAAATTGTAGGAAACACATTTAAAGGAATCATCTTTTCTAGCTGTGAATTCTCCATAGTGTTGAGGTAATAATGTCAAGTGGGAATATCACCCACACCCCATATTATTTTATAGTCTATTTATTAGACTTTATTATGTCGTTATTCCACATTTAAGAGTGAAAAGACAAGTCTGATTCACCCATCCTAGATAGATAAGTAATCCCTCTTAGGAGAAATGTATATATTGGGACCATATTGATACTAAAGAGATCAGATGGTTAGTAACCATTATTATTGTATTGTATTGCAAGAAACTGCTCTGCAATCATTCTATGAGACCAAGGAGTGAAGTGGAAGTGTTGGATAAAAGTTGTAGATGAAATTATTAATACATGAAGTTCTTTATTTTGAGTGGGGTTTTTTCTTTCGAGTTTCCCCACTATAAATCTTGTGTCTTCTATCTTTATTACTTGACTGTTATTTGCTTTTAGATCTTGTTATTACATTCTGTAATATGTAATATAAACATCTTGATCTATGTTTAATCACTGCACTTCATAATCTATAATCTTGAGAATTTATTTTGTGGATTTATAATTAGTTTATTATACATTCCTTATAAATCTTGATATGGTATCAGAGCTGGTGGTTATGCTTGTGTAGATCTAGATCTGGATGTTTTTTATTTGTATATTGAAGAAACTTGATTTTTTTTGGATATGCGAAAATTGAGTTGGTCCACCATCAAATTCAATTTAAACAGGTTCAAAATTCCAATATTTTCTACCAAATATCATAAATATTGGTTAAATGGATGTTTAGATCTTGTTTGTTCATTTACATGCATATATTTGTGTTTCTACGACATGTTCTTGGTATTTCACGGTTTAAATCCATCATCTACAAGTTTTATTTTCAAGTTTTTCACGTGTTTTAGCCACTGTAGCTGTTTTTTGGTTTTGGATCCGAAAGATTTCTTTAGATCCAGTTAGTTCAGATCTTCTAAGTCCACTCTGACAGTAAATAGATTTATTTTTTGAAATTTTGTCTTTGTGAAGCACGAGCCAATCATTTTTCTCCATCTATCTTTACGTTTGTCAGTTTTTTGATAGTTTTTTGTTAGTTGCGAAATGTGAGCCAATAAGGGCTTTCCTCATTTTCTTTACATGGTCAGACTTGTGTAACCTTGTTTCTATCTTTGCAAAATTCAAGCCAATAATATTGCTCCATGTATCTCCATAGTTCACTCTGTCAATCTTTTGTTTTCTTGCTTCTGTCATTCACGAACTTTGAGCCAATATAATTGATCCAAGTATCTTCACATTTCAAAATTGTCAGTTTTTTAATCATGGTAGTGGCTAACTAATAATATTAGGCCACCGTTGTTTGACTTTATCATTCTTTGTCAGTTTCGAACCAATAGAATGAATCCATGTTCTTTCGTATTTTGTTTATTCTTTGTTATATCCATGTCAGAGTGTGAAAAAGTGATCCAATAAATTAACGACATGTTTGCATGGTTTATCCATATTTTTTTCCTATTAATTGGTCTATGACTTGTTTGTTTCCCTGCGAAGTGTGAGCTAATAGCAAGAAAAGCTACATGTATATATTTTTTTTCATAGTGTTAGTTTTTATATTTGTTTTGGCATGTTTCTTTGTTTGTTTTCCGCATATTCAGTTGACTTGTCAACCTTGTTGTGGACTCGATAAACTATTTTTCTTAGTTTATTCCATGGACTTCATGTCCGCTATACTCATCAGCTTGAGAAAGTGACAGAACCTCACCATGTGTCTTCTCTCTGCCATTGATTTGTGACATGTTTCACTCTATTTGATTGTTGTGTATTTTGTTGACTTGTCAAACCCTGTCACGGACCTGATAAGTTATTTTCTTTGATTAAATTCTAGGGACTTCATGTCTGCTAGGAACATCTGCTTTAAAATTTTCCAAAATGTCAACACATGCCCTCTTGTGTTGCTTTGATTTACAATGTGTGTCCCCTTCTGCTTTGATCAAATTTTGTCTCTTTGTTTTATTCTTTGGCTGTGTGTCCTTTCAAAATTTGATTTGTACCGAGGGTAGCTATTTCTATATACCATGGGTTATAAAAAAAAATTGTGTTTTGTATTTCAAAATTTTATTTGGACCATGGGTGTCTATTTCTTTAAACCGCATATTTCAAATATGTTGTGTACTAAATATTTCTATTTCTTATGTACCATGAACTTCAAAATTTCCTTTGTATTGCATGTGCCAAAATGTGAAGTTTTTTATAAGTTTTTCTCCTCTACTCCGTGGCCTTCTGCAACTTGTTGTTTATGTTTAAATTTTCAAATTTTGCTTAAAATGGCTAGTTCCTCTAGTTTCTAAATGGATAAATCTCAATTATTGAATGGAACTAATTAAATTATCTATAGAGTAAGGTTAGGGTAAGTGCAACAAGTTGGGGGACAAAAAGGGGGTCATAAGTGGACGTCATATTGTAAATAACAACATAATATCAACTTGTAGGGATTATTAGCAATACATACACTCAAAATTAGAAAAAATTATATTAATATGAATCGTAGAATCCAGAATCTATTTTCTAAAATACTAATTTTTTAAAAAAATGGACAAGATTAGCTATATTAAAATCTCAAAATTCAATGACTTGGTATATTTTTTTAAAAATGCCTATAAAATTATAGTCCGTTTGCCCATGATTTGGATGACCAAAAATTGATATATATTTTTCTCCTTTGGTGAGAAGTTAGATGCCACTATCTATCTTGGGATGGATTTTATTTTTTATTTTTTTGAGTAATATTTTATTTTTTATGATTTTTTCCGTGAAAGTGGTATGAAAACATAAAGAAAATAGAGCACTTTCCGTTTGCCCGCCATAACTTCATAAAAAAATATTGAAATCAAATAAATTTTTTTTAACATGTATATAATTTCACCATGGTTGGGATGGTATAATTTTTATCACATTCTGATAAGTGAAACCAAATTTACAGTCTTAAACCTAGACATAAACATTCACGGGAAAAAGTGTCTTAAAGACCTACTATTAGTAAAAAATTATAAAATGATATTTATCCTATTCTATTCACTTTAAAATCAGTATTTCTACAAATCTAACAGTCTCCCATACGCAATGGTACCATTTTTATGACATATTTTTTACTTTTCGGCATGGTTCAAGTTTGTGGAAGACTAAATTTGATGTTTTGCTGCTTTTAATGTAAAATTCAGGATTTGATGTCCACTTAATTGTCCCCCAACTTGGTGCACTTACCCGTTACAAGAATGTTTCATGGCTAGAAATTTATGGTATCTTGTAACTTGTGTGGAGACACAACTCACTGAAAGACAAGAAAATCCTGAAATCCTTTTTTTCTTCTCCCAAAGATCTTGAGAAGACCTATCAATCCTATTACAGAGCATAAAGGATGAATTTCTATTGCATATATGTCATATTGATTCTCCTATAGATGCATGGAAATAATTTGAAACCATGCATGAAGGAAGTTGTTTGTCAAAAATAATTAAGCTAATTATGGAATTATTTACAACTCCCATGAAAGGTATGAGAAAATTTTTCAATTACTTGACTAAAATTAAAAATATTAAAGATATGTTGGATGGATGTAATTGTGAATTGTTTTAAGATATGCTTCTATATTTTATCATTCAGATAAATATAATAGATGAAAATTTCAGAAACTATATCTTCGTCCTTAACTCTAAATATCAGAATGAGTCTTATTTAGCTAATATAGACACTTTGTCTTCACTGTTAATTCAAGAAGAACATGTTATGGAAAATTTTGATTTTAAAGAAAGTGCCACACAACCACTTTTCAACCAAGAATAAAAAAGTAAACTGCTAGTGAAATAACTCTCCTAGTTATTTGGACAACTTGTATACATCTTCTGGCTCTAAGCTCTTCATTGCAAGGTTGCACGTGCTCAAGATCACTTGGCACATTCCCTTGGTCGTAGTTTCCTTGCACACCCCCCTTCTTTTCCTCATGCGCCCTTGTGTGCTTTTCCTCCCCCCTCTATTTTAATTTTCCTCTCGTTCCACTCCTCCCTTGCGAATATCCTCTGCGAATCCATCTTCTTCCTAGTATCTTTCCATGCTACGTGTGCACCTCGCACTTGCTTCAATCAACCAAGTCCTTGGCCCTCGCCCATGCCCCCCATATTACTTTGTAATAGTTACACCTTGACTATGAATTCTTTGCTTACTAGTTTTCCTCATTTCCTCACATGCATTGCATGCGCCTTCCTTTTGTCTTCCTACTACACCTCAATCTTCTATGCATATCTTTGCGCCCTCCTCTATGAATTTCTGTGTCAATTCATCCTATGACATGATTGAGTGTGCCAAATGCAACCAGTTAAAGCACGCCAATAGGGCGTCAAATCCTTGCAACAAATCAGTGAATGACACATGGTAGAAATGACAAAACATTTGCATAGTTGGCTATCCTTTCAGCCAATCCATGTGTGCCATGTGTTTTGTGTGTGCCGATGAATTTGACAAACTTCTGATACCCGTATATTTTTCTACAGATCTCCGATCACCACGCACCTAGACTTTTCAAATAGCTTCCAACATAGGCTACAATGCTAGACATTTAAATTAAAATTCTTGGTGGACCTGGTAGGTGTGAAATGGGAAAATGTCTTTCTAAGCATTAATGAGCATATCTAATTGCTCAAACCACCCGATTTGATTTGATTCACCCTCCTTCCTTCTTCAACACGCCAAATAGATCTGGGGAAGTACATTTGATAGATTCTTAGGTGGATTTGCAGGCATTGACTGCTTCTTATTGGTGGTTACATTTCAAATTCATATTTTCCCTCCTTCTCTTCTTCTTCCATGGATTCATCTATAACTGTAAGAGTCGGTCTCATTATTAATGTTGGATATTTTGAATCCTTTTGCATATTTTCTAAGGACTTCATATTTTCTGTATTTCGAGTTGCAGACCTCTAGATTTGGCTCTTGCATGTGGATATTTGCCTCTTTCACCATTGTAACAGCTTTGTGCATTTCTAGAAGTAATAGAAGCATTGTTATGTGACTATTCTCTATCCTAGTGTGTTTGCATTCATTCTTCTTTCCTTTTCTTTTGCATTGCATGTATGTTGTGCCATTTCACATTCCTTACAACTCATTATTTAGTTGTGTTCCACGAAACTGATCTAGCAAATACATTTTATGTTGTGTTACACATGCCTAGCCTTCTTTCACACATTTCCTTTCATTTTCATTTAGAAGATATATTTTTCATCCCTCTTTTTTGGTGTTATCACCTTTTAGTGTAGGTTTCATTTCATGTTATCCTTCTATCCCTGGTCCCTTGGCATTGTTAGCTTAGATTTCCCTTTCAACACTAGGAGTAACAGTAGTAAAAAAATTAGACAGAGGAACTAGCCTTCTCTGAAGATCCATCCCAAGCGCGCAAGGTCCCACAACTTGGGAATGGTTCCATTGTTGTCACAAACAACTCGGTTCTTCCAAATCTGAGATGTGGCTGCAAGTTTGAGAACCAACATAAACCTTATAGATTCAAAAATAAAAAATCAACCTTTAAGCCTCCTTGTAAAGACAAGAAAACAATAAATTTAAGAATTAATTTGTATGGTAATTGTCATTTCTAAGGAAAATTTGGCCATAAGAAAGAGGGTTGTAAATCAAAAAAGAAATCAAATTTCATAAATATAAAATGGAATAAATCAAATCAAAATCAAGATGAAATTGATGAGTATAATCATAGAGCTAAAGTAATAACTCTATAAACTATATGAAAACCATATATTTTATTTAAATATATTGCATTGAATTTCATTTAGATGGTTTATTAAAAATAAACTAGAAATAACTATAACTGAAAACATGCACAAAATGACTTTTATGCATTTTAATATTTCTCTTCAGTTTCCTTAGGTAGTCTATTTTATTTTATTATTGGTAAATAGTTTTTTGAAAGGGACTATACCCTTGAATACAAAGAGGGCCTTAGGTAGTCTATTCAAAATAGAACTATTGTTCATTTTTTGGCATATATGACATGTTTAGGCTTAAATTTTCCACCTATGATATATATTAAAGGATGCCTACATGCGCATTTTTTGAAAAAAAATTCACATAAATAAATGAGTGTGTGTCCACTATCAATGGATCATGTTTTTCAGTGAATGCTTGATTATTCTTCAATGATTTGATTATATGTTCAGATATGTTATCTAAGAAGTTTATCTCATTATTTAAAGACTTAGAATAAGATAATGAAGATTTATATATGTTGATAAAACATTTTATGTGATTACTAAAATATTATTATATGCATATTAAATATCACTTCCAGATGCCTTTGTGTTTGTATTGGAGACATCCAATATTGATGGCATCTAATATATATTTTATGAGTGTAATATGTTGAAATATTTCCAACATATTTGTAATATAACATGGTTAGTTGTTAAACCTATTGTTATGTTAGTTGTCGTAAAAATAGTGTTTAACTTTTATAGTTGGAAATCATATGATTTATATGATATCTATATGGATATTATGACTCTAACCATGTTGATGTTGTGTTGAATATAAAATATGCATCTGGATTTGTGTTCAAGTTTTTTGGTGTAGCTGCCATCACTCGAAAGCAACGAAAAATCCATGTGGTTAAAGAGGCTATTGAAAAGTGATACACATGGGAGATAAAGGAAGTATTCCTCTTCTATGTGAAGGCCATATTGCTCTTGATAAAATATCCAGTTCAACATCAGAGATTAAGTTATAGATATCTTCACCAAGCCACTGTGTGCTGTGATTTTTTGTAAGTTTCATGTCTTGTTGGGCCTATCAGAGTTTCCATTGAGGGGGAGTGTGCATGACAATGGATAAAGAGGCTATTGAAAAGTGATACACATGGGAGATAAAGGAATTATTCCTCTTCTATGTGAAGGCTAGATTACTCCTGATAAAGTATCCGGTTCAACATCAGAGATCAAGTTGCAGATATCTTCACCAAGCCACTGTGTGCTATGAAGTTTTACTATTTTTGTACCTTTTTGGGCGTATCAGAGTTATCATTAAGGGGGAGTGTGCATGAAAATGCCACCTCTTAATGGCATGTTGGAACATTCCAATCCTTCCTCAATTTGTGATAAGTAAATGTTCATTCTATGTGAATTTATTTGTAAATCCCAACAAAGCATTAGTTATGGGAATGCCTTGTTTTATAAAAGCATGGAAAATTTTGGTGGCTAATATTCATAAATTGGCTAAAATTAGGAATTGTGGAATATGAATTTGGCTATTTTTATGGCCATAACAGTTCCTACATTTTCCCAAAATTTCCACAAACATTAATTTTTCCCACACGAATTACCAATGGATCTCCAATTCCAATGTATATTTTTTACTGAATTGTCATGTGATCGATGGGCCAGGATTTTAAAATATTCTTGGATCATAAAGAAATCTATGGAACCTTCTTGGTCATTTGGTCTCATTTAGCGACATGTTTGGGAATGTTTTTTGAAATTTTATTAAATCATCCATATATATATACACAGATATAGATTGTAGAAACTAATCACTAAGTGGAACCCAATCACTTTGTAGAGGGATATAATACCGACACATGTCACTGTTGATGCTCTTGATCTACACCCTGTATCTCTTTCCTTGGCCATCAAATTTCCTCCATGGATCGTTGACCCAAGACCTAAACCCATCTCCAAACCTGAAAGTTATAGTAACTACGACTTAATCCATGGGATTCAACTCCACTAGAAACCTTTGGTTAGGAGATCACTTGAATGATGACACATGTCATGTCTTTGGCAGACTTTTAGATTTTTGGTGGAGTCTCTCTAACTATAGGGTATTTTAAATTTAGAGGCCTTTCAAATGTAAAATAGTCCTCTACTTGCAAAAAATGGCATAAATGATAAGTTATCCTTCATTCACCACTCCATAAAAAATTTCCTTGAAAAAATATATCTTATTTCACCAATTCCACAAATGCATATTTTAGATAATTTGACAACCCAATGAAT
This sequence comes from Taxus chinensis, assembly GCA_019776745.2. Classification (NCBI taxonomy): domain Eukaryota; kingdom Viridiplantae; phylum Streptophyta; class Pinopsida; order Cupressales; family Taxaceae; genus Taxus; species Taxus chinensis. The sequence continues at coordinate 972,842,933 of CM034146.1, read as the reverse complement.
ATGGTTTTATCCATATTCGCGATGATTTCTATAAGTTATTTGCAGGTGGGCTCCTTAAATTTTTCTCTATATAAAAGGCTCCATAATCTAATATAAGTCTTCATATATAAAGCACTTATCCTTATAATTTCATTTGTATATGTTCTTTTGTATTACAGATTTTATGAATCCTTGGAACACTATTTTGAACCATGGTAAAACAATGTCTCATGGTCTCACTAAAATCATCAATGCATTTATAGTTGTTCGTGGCTTGTATAAGTCTGTGGGACACTGCGATAGTGTAATGTGGAGTTGAAAAACTCGTGTAACTCTGATGTAGAGCATCACAGAACTGTAAACCCATGGAACAATTATTCATGGCTTGTATAAGTTCGTGGGACACTATGGTAGTGTTCTACGGAGTTGAAAAAATCGTAGGACTCTGCAATAGTGCACTGCAGAACTACAAACCCGCAAAATATATTTTTTTGTTTCCAACCTAAATCACGAAGTTGATTTATGGATTGTAATTGGGATAAGGAACTAATGTTAACTTTTTTTTGCATTTTTTCCCACTTAACATTAAGGGGGAGTGTTCGGGTAATAATGTCAAGTGGAAATATCACCCACACCCCATATTATTTTTGAGTCTATTTATTAGACTTTATTATTTCGGTCTTCCACATTTAAGAGTGAAATCGCAAAGATGATTCACCCATCTTAGATAGATAGGGTGATCTCTCTCGGGATTGGCAATGATCAACTTAAATATTGGTACCATATTAATACAAGAGAGACTATATGGTTTGTAGCCATTATTATTGTATTATATTGCAATAAATTTTGTTGTAATCATTTTGTGTGATTGAGGAGTGAAGTGGAAGTGTTGGGTAAAAGTTGCAGATGAAATTTTTAATACAGGTAGTGCTTTATTCTGAGTGGGGTTTTCCTTTGGGTTTTCCCACTATAAATATGGTGTCTTCTGTCTCGATTACTCGATTGTTATTTTCTTTCATCTCTTGTTATTACATTTTGTAATATGCAATATAATATCTTGATCTATGTTTAATCATTGCACTTCATAATCTATAATTTTTGGCATTTATTTTGTGGATTTATAATTAGTTTATTATACATTCCTTATAATTTATGAGACATAACCATCCAGTGTCTAGCTACTTATGTTAGCCAACCAATATTTATGCATGCTTAATTTTTACCTACACCAAAAGTTTGATCAAGAGCCACCAATTTCCCTTCAACTTCATGTGCCCTTACAAGGAGTCTTGCTAAATATTTAATAGTTCCTACCTCCATCATGTGGTAAATCTATTTATTATGAAACACATCTGATTTAAAGTCGTGTTATTCTCTTGATTTAAACCCCATTTTTTCCCATATAACTACATTCCATTTTCAACATAAGCAATACATTTTATGATGAAGACTCCATATCACCTACACTTAAATATGTGATAATCAAAATGTCATAGAACTATTGATTAACACCGCCTTGGTATTAGCTCATTACCTTATACATTTTCTCAATTCTCTCTTTAAAGGCCTTGAGCTCATCCTAACATCGCATTGTAAGAAACCAATAGTCTCCATCTCTTTTACCAAGGTGGAATATAGAAGTGTAATGGATTTAACAAAAAATACACGTGACTAAAGTGACTATTAGAAGAAATTCACATGGAAGTTAAAATAGGTAATCCTCTCTTGTGTGATATCCAGAGTTTTATTGCTCTTGAAAATAATCCAATTCATCATCAGAGAAAAAAGCATATAGAGATTCATATGCATTTTCGTCTGAGAGAAGGTTCACTACAGTGATATAGATATCCAATTATTTCCTACTGAAGATCAAGTTGTAGATATATTCACAAAGTCATTATGTACTATGAAGTTTTACAAGTTTTGTGCAATGTTATGTCTTTCAGAGTTACCATTGAGGGGGATTGTGCATGCTAATTCCACGTCCTAACGACCAGCCACGTGTTTTATTTTTCACCTCTATACTTATTCTCCATAAAATTATTTTAAAGATATTTTTTTATGATCTAAGTAAACTTCTCTATCTAAGTTTAAGTGTAGTACAGTAAAAAACATCATTTTGTGAAGGAGGTACTTACTTTATAAAAGGATCTTAAGGTGCTTATATAGATTTTCCATGAGAAACTGTGAGATTTAGTCTCACAAACCATGCTTAGCCTAAATCATCACTTCTAATTTATGGATTCTAAATCTTTTTGTACAAAAAGGTAAGTTTGGCATGATGAAGGCATATAAATCAGTCAAAAGTGATATGCTATCCTAAAACCCTCACTGTGGTTGAAGGATTGTAAATATTGTTGTATAAATAGGTAATTTTGGCTTATAACCCCACTTAATATTAAGGGGGAATTTTGGAACAGTAATCTTAAATGGGTTTTCCCCTTACTAAGTTCCTAAGAATATTATATTTAATATTAATATTAAATATAACTATGTTTTTGTGTAAATGTGCGACAGGGAAATTTAAAGTTTCCAAGCATGACAACTATATCCCTTTGCCGAATTTTTCATGTTTTATCATTCCTAGGCATCCCAAGTCAAATACGTTAGTCGGGTCACCCACTATTTGATGTAAAATTGGTCCCCTAGGTGATTTAGGAAATTCCATTCATTCCCCCTAGGTGATTTTATGGAGAATAAGGGAAGGAAAAAATTCAACATGGAGGTGAATTGAAGACATTAGAACATAATGGAAATTATTTTGGAAGGTTTGGGGAAGTTTTGAAAGACTTGGAGCAGTCTGAATAAAAAACAGGGTTCACAAGCCTAGGCAGTACATAGGCCTAAAACAATTGCTGAGCTTTAGAAGTAGATTTTGGGAGCTCCAGATGGAGTTAGGAGTAAAAAAAATATCTCAAAATATAATTCCAAACCCTACAAGTTGATGAAATCATATTTTTCACAACTTGGTGCATAGGTTTTGCAGGAAGTTTTTCTCAGGCACATATAGAATACCAAATAACAAATACGTTTTTAAGGGATGAAATGAAAGAATTAAGACATGAGACCCTAACCATTGGATTCAAAATGCCATTTCAAGTCAGGATCGTATAAAATTGTACCAATAAATTCCACCGGGAGCTCAAGTTATCATCATTTCAAGTTACCCTCTTGGAGACAGTTCAGGAGTTAGTCAATTTTCAGGAGGACATGTGTTAGCACCAGAAGCCTGGTGGGATTTTATGTCCCTGACTTCCCTAAGGTCAATTACATCAATGTTGGAAAAATTCACCCATCCCCCATGTGACCTTTGGGACCCTCATGTGACCTTCAGCTTTGACAGTTCAGCCCCCAAGTGAATTTTGGAGCTCAAATTCCCTGCCATCGGATTGGGAACATGTTGTCCTCTTTCTCACCATGGAATTCAATGTCCCTCATTTCCTTGAGGTCAGGGAAATCAAAAAAAAAAAATTCTCCTAACTCAAACTCAAAAATTTGAATTTTTTTCTAACTCTTAGTTGTTTCTTACTGCTTCTCACTACCAGAAGAAAAGTTGTAGAGAACACCAATCCACCACTCCATCGTTGCCAAAGCTCAAACCAGTTCCATCACAACACATTATCCTTCACTCCATGATGGCACATAATTCACAAATATAAGATTTATCAAACCAAGAATAAATAATGAAGAGTAGAGGAAAATAAGTATGAAAACTCCATTGCCATAAAACCAAGAATCGAACATATCTTGCAGACCGTTTGTTTTTGAGTTCTTATCTCTTAAAGGCCATTAAAAACTCATATTCAAACCTCCAAATTGCAGCAAGGAATTGTCACAGCAAAGAAATTTCACTTCCAGCTCCACAAAGAATAAATTTTAATTTCCCATCAAACCGGTTGTCGGATTGAAGTAAAATTTCGCGTGAAGCATCAAAAGAAAAAACCTATCGCAATGGAATTTATTTCACTGCAAATGGAAAAAAAAAATCACACCTAAAAATTTCAATCTCCATTAATGTCCACCATGATATAGTAATGGAAAAAATCAGCGAGCTACCTCTTCGCTTCTTAGGGTTCCAGTGGGCGAAATTGCCCAAAAATTGGAGGAAATGATCATTGAAAAATCTAGTTTTGTGTGAACTATTTATCACACCATGAAGTCCCTATTTTTTAGGGATATGGAGGGATTTTTTTTTATCATAATTCTTCCCTCTTTGAAGAAATTTTCAAATTCCTGAACATCCGGTGGGTGAAATCATCTAAAATTCAGAGGGAAGGGTCTCTAAAAAATCTAGTTTCTCTCAAACTAGTTATTACATGACAAAGTTGCTAGTTTCTCAAGATATGCAGGACTAAATTTTTGTTAGTATTATTCCCTAGTAGCTCCATCCTTGATGCTCTTACAAGACATAAATTTCCATTTTTCATTTCTGAGCTTTTTGGAGAGCTAATCATGATGAAAATTGGAGCACGAGTTCGTGACGAAGGTTTGAATCCAAAATAGTTGTTCCCATCGCAAACAGAGGTTGTTTTCACCACTTACTAAAAGTAACATATTTTATATTTCCTCACATGCTATAAATGACGAGTCCCACTGAATTTGAAGTTTTGTCACTCAGGACAATTAAAAAAGGGGTAAAATGAAAAGTAAGATAGAAAAATGACTTTTTCCCAAAATAGCAGGTCTCAAATAACAACCTACTAAAAATAGAAATGTTCTAAAAATAGTAATATCTCAATAACAGAAAAGTTTAGAATATTTTAGATAGTTTAAAAGGTGAAACTGGAACAAGACATGTGATATGTCTCAGAATAACAGAGCATAAGCTCATATTCTAAAAATAGAAATTTTTCATTTTGGAGTGGAAAGTTTCATATGACTTCATTTTCACTCACCTTACTACTTTTTGGACTCCCTTTTGGATAATGAGATGGTTTCATGAGTTGGAAAGGATGAATGATAACTTCACGAAGGTCATTGAAGCATCATCTTGAGAGCAATGGTTTATAGAAGCAAAGTAAGGCATCGCAAGGCACATCATCCAAATTCATCTTCATCACTTAAGGAACCAAGTGATCCAAAGTGAATTGGTCAGAATGATTTCAACGAGTCAAAGGGTTCATCAACCATGTTTCAAGGAGGGTCATTTTGGGAATCATATGTGTTCATCTCAATTTTTCATTGGTAAACATCATAACAGTGTTTCTAGACACTCATTATATGGTTCAAGATGTCCATGCATCATAGAGTTTGCGGTCATCACTAGATTTGGAAAATGATTCAAAGTTATTTAAGGGAGAAATATTCATCGGTGTAGAATATCGCCATTGGAATAAATTCTCTCTCAAAGTTCATGGTTACATTAAGGAATTCAAAGCATTTCATCACGAGGAGTGTTTTTCCCCTCCATCCCTTCCCTCTATCTTTCTTTCCCTCTCTACTTTCTCTCTCCATTCTAATTCTTCATTATGCATCATCATTGTATTTTTTCATATTCAATTAAGTGACCCATTTTAATTTTAAAAATTATCTTCTCAAAATTATAAGAGAAATACTTAATTCATGGAAAAAAAGGTCACGAGTGGAATATGGAAACAAAGAGTCATGTGAGGAAGGTGAAAGGTCAATTCAAATTGCTATAAATTATAATGATCTCTTCATTCCAAAGGGTTCTTCTAACTTTGAAATTCTTCTAGCTGGTTGTATTCTTGTAAGTTCATGGAGAGATTTTTCTCCCTTGTGAGTGAAAAGAGTTAACCATTTCTCCCCTATTCTCAATGTATTTCATTCTCAAACTATGTACAATTTCTGCTTGACCATCAATACAAGAAGGAGTTTTGAGACTTTTTGAGTAAGGGGTTTACTGATACTTTCTATTCATTAAATTCTAATTGGAATTGTTGCTGTTTACAATATTGTTTCTTCCTAATGTTAGTGCATGTGATGAAACTTCTAACTAGTGTGTGCAAGAATATGATTTTCTACCTGCAACATTAGTTCCCCTACCTCTTTTCTCACTCCCCTTTCCTACTCTTCATACAAAGTCTCCCCTAGAAAGAGATTGCTAGCTTTTTCACAAGGTCATTGGAGTACCCCTATTGGATCCCCGGCCACAAGGCCACCAAGAAAATCCACCTTTACACGTGTATGCATATATGATAGTTGCATTGATTAAGTAGGGGACTTATATTCCTAGAGTGTTGGAAAGAAATCCAAAAGTTTGTCCACCCGAAATTTTTTCTCGCCAACAAACTATAAAATTAAGATTATAATTAAGAAATACAAATATAAACATATTTCTATTTATTAAATATAAACTAAAGGTTTATACATGACTTGGTTTATAAAATAATTTAAATGAATATGTGTATCAAGAGTCACACCTGATCACCATAATTTAAATAGGGCACTTGGGGCCCATAAAAAAACAAGTGAATAATAAGAGATAGAAAGTGAGGTGAAAAGGATGGTTGATGGACATGTAAATGTTTATAATGTTTCTCTAATGGAAATTCATGTTTATTTTTGGGTTTACACCTCATAGTGGTTTTCCCATGTTAAATCTCATGTGGTATATCTACTTTTTTTATTTAATGTTATAATGTTCAGGTCAATTTTACTACACTTATCTTGATCCTCTCACATATTTTAGTAATACACCTCAAAATTTCAAAAAAATGGCTTACTCCCAAATGATAGAATTTGTAAAAGGAACAATGCAACTTTTAAAGCTATTTTTTTTTACTTTGACGCAAAGTTTTGGAAAAAAAATTAATTATGTGACAACATGGTGGAAAAAAATCTTTCAAGATGCCAAGGATTATGTGTAAAAGTGTGATCATTGTCAACATGTTGGAAGACCCAACAAATGAGATGAAGTGTATTTATACCCAATCCTCATGTAGGAACTATTTTTATAATGGGCAATTACAACTTCAAAAATCCAATCAACCCAGCTATGCAGTGAACAAGGGAAAGATATATAATCACAATATAATATTATTAACTAGTTTAGAAGAAGCCATGTCAACCAAGGATTGCATTTCCACAATAATTGTTATATTCGTGGGGGAAAACATCATAAGTAGGCATGGGTACCCACTGAGTCTAACTAGTGATAGGTGTACTCATTTCTTGAATGATGATGCAAAGATGTTATAAATTTAGTCATGCATTCAACTACTTCAAGAGATTCAACAAGTACACCTACTCTGCAATGTGAGGATCATTAACAATGCCTAAAATGGCTTATAAATGCAATATTTTTATTCAAATACCCCTAAAATGGCTTCACCATTCACCATACTCTATGCTCTAAACCTCATACCCTACTTTAAATTTCATTCCAACATCCATGATGATCATAATCCATGACACTTCACTTTCCACTTACCTTTCACCAACTTTCCCTTCATCCTTTTCAATTAGCTCTTCATTCAAACAATCAACTTTGTATTTTTAGCTTGATTTAACCTTCTTCAACCACGCACCCTATTCAAACACCTCAAACAAGATTAGATCAACAATAAAACTGATGCAAAAAAGGATCAACTCTTTAGCCTTACACCTATCTTCCTCAAATTTGAAATTTTGTGTTCTCAAGACCAAGTAGCATGGTCAATTCATGTCTGGAAGGTTCTAAAGAAATCCACATTAATGTGAAAAATTATTTAGGAACCATTTAATTCTAGTAATACGTGGTCTAAATTTTGTAACATAATTATCTAATCTCCTTTATCATCCATTTTATCTACAAGCTTACAATCTCCCTTCTAGTCATGTCCTACGACATTGTTATGCATAAATTTTCACTCATGAGGCTATCAAACACAAAAATGAGTGTTTTTTGGCACCCATTAATCCATTTTCCATACATGCAAAATTTCATAATCGGATTCAATCCCTAAGATATACTTCCTTTGGTAAATGGCTTTCTCAATTAGCCCTGAATCTGTGTGCAATGTCCTTCTCCATAACTGTTGAGGATATCTTCAATATTAACCGATAAAAAACTAAAATTACTTTTAAACCTTCCTCCTTTCTCTATCACAATTATTATTTCAAATTTACAAGTCTAAACTCCATTTTTAAGGGATTTAACCACTATACTTCCTATAAACCCTAACCATGGGTCTGAGATAGCCTAAGAAGATAAATTCTTCTATAAAATGAGTTGTATTTGTTTGCAAAGCTTCAAACTTGGCCTTTACTTATGTCTCACCCTTACTCATGTTCTTGGGTTAATGTAGAGTTATTTTCACATAAAAATCTTTTGATCACCATATTTTTTCACCTTGTCCCTTGTTTCCCTTGTTCACTTAGCTCAAAATTGGCTAAGTATGAAGTTGAATGCGGAAGGGTCCACGTGTCTCGCTGGCGCAGTTGTGGCATAAAGAAAAGGAATACAGGATCTGTTAGTACCCAAATCTGTTCTCCTTTTCAACCTGAGTAGCATTAAATATATTGCACGAAGATTGAAGGTAGATGGATCATGATGTATGTTTTTTTGTAGCCGAGGATGTGATCTAACTGGCACTTAGATTTGTGGAGAGATGGATAACACTTAAATAGGAATTGACCTTGTCCTAACTATTTTAGGTTGTGCCTTTCAACCAAGGTAAGAGAACCTATTTTGTAACCCTCAAATGGTGAAGGATATGAAAATATCCCTCAATTTGTGCAAATAGTATGAAGAGGCCTTGGGAAAATATGATCAACACTCCAAATCTGACTTTCACAAGTTTTCACTTCCAAATTATGGAGATAATTTCAATGCAAGGCAAGGGTTACTGAAGACATTGTAGGATCCTGATTTGCTTTGTGCATTTTTGTAAATGGATTGTCTTCTTTTGTTCACACACAATGCAATGCAGGCGTAGTATGGGTAGGATTAGTTTGTTTGAATGAATTTTTGGCGGTATATTTTAGACAAGACTAACCAAAATTTGCCAAATTCTTTGCGGAATTTTGCAAAAACTTGTAAGACCTAAACAATAGAATGCTTCAAATGGGTTAAGGTACTCTTTCAACTAGGATATGTGTAATAAATGAAAGGCCAGATCTGTACTCTTCCATACAATCTTTGACAACCTACCACAAAAGTTTGAAGCAGATGAACCAAAAAAGTATCTAGGAATCTCTATTTTATCATGACCTAAGGTGCACCCAAAGGTTTACAAACAATCTTAGAATTCAAGGAAGGTAAAGTGATTTTAAATTTGTTTATATCTTTATCATATGAAATCTCTTCTGAATGTGAGATTGCAAATGCCATTAAACTATCAACAAGAAATGAGACCATGTATGATCAAGAGAGATTTTAAACAAAAGACTGCAATAGGCGCAAGAAACATAAATTGAAAACATTCTGAAACATAAGTGTATGCAAATTTTACCAAGAGACAACACAAAATAATCCAGAATGACCAAATTTATTAGTAGTGGAATGTTATAAGAACAATCTCAGAGCTTGTTGATGGCTTTACAACTGAAACCAACTCAACATGATACAAATCTGATGTAAAAAGGAATTAGAAATGGTTCTTAGGTGGTTTCTAAAAAAATGGCCTTCTTCCCAGATTTTCTCGTGAAATTCTAAGTTTCTCCGACCATTTGCATGAAAAATTCATGCAATATATAAATTTTTATTATAACTGATCCTTTGCCTCTCAAATCTTCCTTCCAAAAGTGCAATATTTGGAGTACCTTTGCTTTGCAATATTTTTGGAAAATGACATCTAACAGACTCGCCAAAAGTTTCCAGTTGTTCTTTCAAAAGGTGAATCATCACAAAAATTTCATCATTATACATTGTGGGGGCATGTTTTTCATCTTCAAAGCATGTAGTCCCCTTTCATTTCATCATTTCATCCATCCAAAATTAGCTTTGCAACTTCTTGATTTGATCTTTCACGTTTTTCACAAACTAGAGTAAAAAATCATTTGAAAAATGCCTCAAATATGAAAATTGATCCCATTGTTCCTTGAAGACCAAAATGACATGAATTTGCCAAAGATTTGATAAAAAATGATGCTAAATTCGCATCTCCAAGATTCCTGGAGCAAAATGGTAGCCAAACTGAAACAATGCATAGTTACCGTTGATTTTCCTTTCTCCCTTCAATCTGATCCCTCCATGTGTCATAATGCGATTGGGAATGGATTTGGGATCACTTTTTGACTTTTTAGCATTTTTGGAAAAATGTAAAATTTTGACATTTTTCTCCACCCTTTCGCCCTTGAGATTTAGTGCTGACACATGGCACATTGTGGGTCCCATTGAAGACGTAGCTCAATTCTACACATTTCACCTTTTTTGGAAAAAAAGAAATTTTTCCAAAAAATCTCCACGGGCCTGCACCTCCACCTCTGTCCTTGACACATGTCACCTTCTCTATCGCTGAGGATCTGCGGGCTCATTTCACATTTTAACTCCCCTTTTTGCCAAAGGAAATTTTCTCACTTTTCCTCCACAGACCCACACCTTTGATTCCCTCCCTACCACATGTCTTCTTCTACTTCGTCACGGAGTCACACCTCAAATTTTCACTTTGACTCATTTTGTAAAAAGGGAAAAATTTCACTTTTGCCTTCGGCAACCTGCATTCCCCTTTTCCCTTTTTCCATGTGTCCCTCTATGATTCACCTGGTGGAACCACGGACCTTTTCATGACCTTTTTCCCTTTTTCCAAAAGGAAAAAATTGTCTAAGTCCTCCGCCAACCTTCCATTCTACCTTTGAATGAGAACATGACATGTGTCCTCCTCTAGGACCTGTGGAGTTACGGTGGGAATTTTGATGTTTTTCCAAAACACAAAAAACATTAAGTTTTTTTAACAGACCCACTGAACCTTGTCCAACCACAAATGGTCACATAGGAGACGACGTTTGAGATAGAATTTGATGGGAAAAGTACGCCCATATGACCGTCAAAAATATAGAATTTTCCAGAGATGCTCGAATTCAATTTTTTCTTCATGGGTGAAGAATTTTTCGATCAAAAACAAATGGGAAGTTATTTTATGCAATTTACAACCATAGAAAGGGATTTTTGAGGGAAAATATGCATAAAAAAAAATCACGAGCTCCAAAGGCCGGGAAAAGTGAAAAAATGACAGAGGTGTTGATTTCAAAAAATTAGGGCACAAAATAGGGCATGCATGTATTTTTCTTTCAAGTTGGGGAAAAATAATAAGTTTGTGAGAATTTTAAGGCATTCAATCTGGATGGAAAAGTTGCAGACCACCAATTTTGGGAGAAAAACGTTTCAGAGCATGCAAACCAAAAGAAAAATTAGGTCAAAATGGTAGAGGATTAAAATGGACACCAACAGGCTCTCAAAATTGTGTCGTGTTGTCCACATGTTCGAGGCCCGATAAAGGTGACCCCGACGGGTTGAAAATTCAAAAGCATACCAAATTTGCAACAGGGCCTCCACATGTCGCCCGAGTGCACTTTCAAATAAAGAAAAAGAGGAAGCCTCCCCAAACTAGCGCATGCCCATCACGTGTCTCTTAGGTGTAGTTTGGGGGATCAAGATCCAGAAAGACCCTCAAACAAGCATCCAATCTCCATGTGGCAGGAAAGGATCATCACCGAATTCAGGAGGGATAGTTGGGCGAATTGAAGGCAAACACAAATATCTCAACATGTAGTTTAGATATTAACACTGAAAGAATGGATCATGTAAGAAAATTGAATGCTGCCAATAGAAGCTCTGATTTCAGATGTTGAACCAAGAGCCAAGAACATCTATAAAATGACGTCTAATCCAGAAGGAAAAAAAGGAGGGGATATTTTGAAGAGAAACAGACAGTTTGCAAAGTAGATTAAATTTTCATAATTTTTTTGTAATAACTATCCTTAACAAGACTCCGTATACAAGGGAATTGTATTATGAGCCACTTTGGCCTTATGTATCATTTTCTCTATAAATTGAGTCCTTTTTCTGTGCACTTTGGCTTTCATGTTCTGAGTCTTTCTTTTCTGCTAAGTAGTTTTAGATAATTGAAGAAATCTATCATGTCATGTGCCCTTGGGTTTTTAACTTATCTATTATTTTTATTTTTCATGTGTCTCATATCCTCAGACTCTGATAAATCTAAGGTATTTCTAAAATAGGTGGATCATGCTTTAATTCTCTTCAAACTATTTTAGATAATTTCCCTAGGTATTTCTTTGTCTCTTTAGGATTTATTCTAGTGCATCACCTTAGTTAGTTTTACGTTTCTTTTAAATCTTTCTCCTAACCCTATCCCACACTAGAAAAGATCCAAATTATTTAAAATATGGCGATTAACTTAGGGTGCACGTCCTACTAACCTAAGGTATCCAAGAACTTTGATGGTTCATCTGCAAAGATAATCATCAATAGTTTTCTTGGAACGCCCGGTGGGACTGATCTATAATCACATGATTATTCCATCATAAGATATCTACCGATTCTAGCAGTATTTAGTTAGTTTTCTCTAATCTACATGTAGACACCTATAATTACGCCCAAGCAATTTAAATACTTAAATTGTGCTAATTATCTCCTTTTCCACAAATAGACGACATATCGTCACAAGTGCTCATATTACCTCTAATTATCATCAATTAATTACAATACGCTAATTGATTAAGTCACCTACCCAGCTAACAGCCTAATTAATTACCTTCCGTTAATTATCACTTCCTCTATCTTGATTAATTAATTAGTCTTCCCCTTCATTTAAACTAGTAAATTGATATTAAATTGATTTAATCCCTTTCTAATAGCCTGAATCACACTAATATTCTTCTAAACGACTTCTATAAGCTTACACCTACCTATTAATTAATCACCTTTGATTAATTAAAATACCCCCCAACTCCCATGAATTGCTAAACATGTATTAAACCCTTATAAAGTAAGGTTACCTTTAATAAAGAAACCTTATCCATTCCTAATCATGTTTTACCTTTATCCCACATTCATGAGAATGTGTTGAATCCTTTATCCTTTGGGCTATATAAAGAGCCCTCCACCTACCTTTTTACTTACACCTAAACTCCTTAAGAGAGCAAATACAAAGCATATAGCAAAGTGACTAAGAGCTTGCACTTTGTCCTCTTAAGATTTCATCATCTTGAAGAGTTAAGCCTCTTTCTTAAAATGCTTGGGTCATATGGGAGGTGTCAAAATGGTCTTGTAGCCCAACTTTGATTAGCCCCCATTCCTAGGTTCTTAGAACATTAAGGACAACTGTTTTTGATAGCCATGGAACCTACCTAGGTTCCTTCATTTATATGTTGTTAGAGAATAAAGGATATTTAGGTGCTTAACATAGTTAATTTCATAGTTTTGTATTGATAAATGTTAGTATCTAATCTTTGATTAATTCTTATCATGATGGTGTTTATAATGTTGTTTAATTCTTGCTAATTAAGACTATTCAGGTGTTAGTATTTGTTTACATTAGCATTAGTTTAAAAACAACACTTACACACATTTTACACACTCGGTGGGACTTACTCCATTGTCCTTTGCACTTAATTTCAAGTTTTTGTAGTTAAGTTTCATTTTTGTTACTAACCCTCTTTTACACGTGTTGATCTAACTTGTTTTTCTTAACTTGTTTTGTTTAGTTTGCATGTGTTAAGTCTTCCTTGTAGGTATAAAGGAGGTGAAGTGGTGTCAAAATTGGAATTGATGGGAAAATTTCAAGATTTCTCCATGTTTTCATTTTTAGAGCTTACTTTTTTAACATTCTACATGCTAGTTTTGTCAATTTCTTGAAAATTTTAAACTCTTGAGCATGTAGGTTAGTGTTTGATAGTGCTGAGTCTTTTATTTACATATTAATGCAGTGGGTTGCTGTCAAAATTTAATATTGGTGAGAAAATTTCATGATTTCATCATGTTTTCATTTTTAGAGCTTACTTTTTCATCATTCTACATGCTAGTTTTGTCAATTTCTTGAAAATTTTAAACTCTTGAGCATGTAGGTTAGTGTTTGATAGTGCTGAGTCTTCTATTTACATATTAATGTGGTGGGCTGCTGTCAAAATTTAATCTTGGTGAGAAAATTTCAAGATTTCATCATGTTTTCATTTTTAGAGCTTACTTTTCATCATTCTACATGCTAGTTTTGTCAATTTCTTGAAAATTTTAAATTCTTGAGCATGTATGTTAATGTTTGATAGCGTTGAGTCTTCTATTCATATATTGATGTGATGGGTTGTTGTCAAAATTTAATCTTGGTTGGAAAAACTTGCCCATTTTGCAGATTAAGAAGTGTTTTTTTTTGACATTTTTTGAGTGCATGTCAAGTGCATACCCGTGAGCATAAGAGCATATGCGTAACCCATCTTTCGAAGGCCATAACTTTTGCTCCCGAACTCGAAACGACTCAATTTTTTTTGTGTTGGAAAGACATTGAAGTTAAATATGCAATGAAAATATAAATTTGGGATTTATATGTACAAAAATTACATGTTTTTTTGTTAGTTTAAAACTAGTCATTTTCTAACATGTCTAATGTTTTGATGAATGTTGTATTTCCATGCTTACTCGATTTAGAACAAAGCATGTGTATGCTCTTCTCTTGAACCTTTTGGTGATCTTGAGAATAATAAACAACTGTGATCTCTATCTTTTTAACATTGGGATTAAACTTGGAAATTTGATTATTCATTTTGCTTAAGGGAATGAACCTTTTACAAAGCATTTTTCAATGGTCCTTTGATTTGAAGTTTTTCACTTCTATATAGTTGGGGATAAAGTTTGTGTATGCTCTTATTTTTCACCTTAGGGTGATCTTGAGAATCAAAAGCAACTTTAGTCTTCATTTTATAACATTTGGTAAATTAGAAACTTCATTTTTCACTTTTAGTTTAAGGGACTGAACATTTATCAAGAATTTTGTATGGTTCATCGATTGAAAAGTTTTTCTTTACTTTTTAGTTGGATTATTTTTTGTGTATGCTCTTATCTTGCATCCTTGGATGATCTTGAGAATCAAAAGCAACTCTTAATCCTCTTTTAAATAATATGATTTTCTTGGAGAATTACTAATGCTTGAGTGCAGGACCTAAAAACACTTGTTAAGGAAATGAGGAATCAAAACGAAGTCAAAAACTACTAATACAGTTGTTATACAAGTTGCCAAAAGGGTACGTCCCTCTCTGCTCAACTGAAACATAACCCCTTTGGCATAACGCCTTAAACTACAACAATGAGGGTGGTTCCAGGAACCCCAAAGTAGTCCACGCAAGAGGGAACCGTGTGGACGAAATGGGAAGTGCTCCACAGTACCTACTTGACTAGTGATTCCTTTATGAGATAACGTTACAGGTTATCCATTGTGGTGACCCCAGTGATGGTACACGTAGATGCACTAATTGCCTACTATTCTTGAAGGGTGTAAAGTAAAGCCGAGATACTCCCAAACTAGTCAGTGTGACTTTTTGGGTGAATCGCGCTCGCTCGTGGCAACTTTGTAACACCTAGGGTGAGATAACCACCTAGGAGAATATACTTTGGCTAGGAGCCCACTTTGACCATTTTAAAACAGTTTTGAGTTGTGAACCTTCTTTTTGAGAAACGTGTGACGTATTACTTTCACCTACTTTTTACTTGCCTTAGGGCGAGATAAAACTCTGCTGAAGTGAGGCTAACATTTTTCGTCATTTTTATGGATTTATTTCCTTCATATTCTTTTGACACTTTGTTGATAATAAAAGGTGTGATTACCTTTGTGTTTCCATTCGAATGTTTCTATCACTTTTATGTTTGTTTATGCCCATCCTTGTTTGCGGCTGGGTTAGTTAAACGTCTAAAGTGAGCGGAGGCATTTTCACGTCATTTGGTAGCCATTGTGATCTTGATACCCACGTCAAGATCTTCATTGTAGTTAGGCGTGGTTCATCACAACGGACTTCCATAGAGGAGTTAGCTTATTTGTCTCATATCATTACAATTTCGATATTTACGTCTTATTTCTTGTAATCTCGACATAAATACCTATATTGTACGGTTACGTTGCACACATTCTTAACTATTCCTAGCTATACTTTGACCCTTTTTTTTTTGTTTTATTATTACCTCGATTTCAAAAGGTGCTAGGCACTACCATTTGTGCGTGTTGTATCAATAACACCTCGATATCAATACTTCACTTTCTTACAAAGTGGGTTAACATATCTTGGTGATATTGTTGTGTCATTCACAAATCGTAATTGGCACTTTTTCAGATATAGGTCTTAATCAGACTTGAGCTTGCTCATCGTATATCTTGATTGGGAGATCACATTTAACTTTGTGTATTTACTTACGTCTTGTTCATTCGTTTGAACTTGGCATAAGTGGAGACATCTTGTTAATCATCTGGTGTCGCAAATTACTTTAAAACGTAGTCTAGAAAGTACTTCATTTGATTAAGTTTTGGTACCAAATGATTGTTTCATTGGTGACTTTATCACTCTATCACATTGGTATTCTCACACTGTTAATTTACTCTTAATGCATACATCTTGTGTTTCACTTAGGGGTAGTCATTGAATTTTGAACAAATCTACAACTTACCTTAGTGAAATTTATCATGAAAACATGGCTCCCAAGATGCATCTAGGGTTAAAGAAACAAATATATGAGGAACAACAGGTGCAAGCTTGGGAAACCTCTAATAGATAAGGGTCAAACCCATTTATCGGACACGATCTAGGACCACTATTTTCCATAGAAAAGGAAACAGAAGAAATGGTCAACCATATTGGAAATGAATTAGAGTCACCACGTGCGGACTTTGATTTTGACCCTACTCTACTAGATGAATTTCTTCTTAGAAACAAAGAAAGAGTGTTGGCCCGGGTCATTGAATTAGGGGAAAAATTTCCCATCGAGAAGAAACTAATACTAAAAAAAAATGACACTACTGAGGAAGAACACCCCCTTATCAATATGGAAGATATTTTAACAGGCGGGAATGCTTCCACTTCTTACGTAGAAAATGATACAGTGGTAGGGCATATAATACCCCTCCTCAAAGTGCCACGAAGAAACAAAATAGAACTTGAGACAAAAGAAGAACCTCCACAGTACGAAGAGGAGAAACCTTTAGAAGAAGAGGCTATAAACCAAGGCACAATCCAACAACAAATCAGCAACCTAAGCTGACAACTTGCTTTTTTTACTTCTCATGTACAGAAAGATGCAAACATGAAGATTTGAAAGGTAAGGCCTAAGGTTAAGATCAACAAACTCCATCAGGAAAAATAAGGAGAAGAAGACATAGGGTACCATTGTGTTTACATCCCTACTTCTCCCACTAAAGAACAATTGCTTGCATAGGAAGTGTAGTCTATGAAAGTGATGCTTGCGAGCTTACAAGAGAGAAATATAGGGAGCATTAGGAAATATCAATATGAAGTGTTGTGCCCCTATCCTTTTGAAAAAACAATGACCCTTAAACCCTTTCCAAAGAAATTTGATATGCCAAAGTTCGACAAATACAAAGGAAAGGGAGACCCAAGAGATCATGTTAAATATTTTTACATGGAATGTCAAGAGGTGTCTTATAGTGATAATTACCTTATCAAACTTTTTCTCAAGAGTCTTGGAGGTCAAGCATTGGAATGGTTTACACGCTTACCACACGGATCAATTTCCACCTGGCCAGAATTAGCAAAAAGATTCGTGTGTCACTTCTCGTATAACATAGAGAGTGACATCACCATGGTAGACTTGTGTGGTGCCAAACAATGCCCAAATGAGACCTTCCTAGCTTCCTCCAATGATTGAGAGGAATAGCTAGTCACTTCCCTTATGCTTTCCCTGAAAAGTAACTGATCAGTATCTTTGTTCCCAATCTCAACCCAGATATTGACTTCCACCTCCAAATGAATTGTGTCCATACTTTTGAGGATGTTATTGAGAAATGGATTCAGATAGAAAATGCTCTCATTACTAAAGGCACCCTTAAAAACCAATCTAAAAACAACCAAAGTGTCAAACCCGTGGAAAAGCCCAAGATCTTCAACAAAAACAAAAACATGGTGGGAGACGTAATCACTGATTCCAAATGCGTTCAAACGGTCCAAAATGGTCAACCTTTTAAATTGACCAAGGGCCCAATTCAACCACCACCAAAACAATGAACATTCACCTCTCTCAATGAACCATTGTTAGTCATACTAAAATAGTTGGATGCAGCCCACATGATGACCTATCATACAACAAAACCGTTTGACGACAACGCTCCCAAACCTTCATGGTATAAGGAGCATGAATATTGTGAAATGCATCTCATTAAAGGTCATAAAACAGACAAATGTTTGTGACTTTGCCACTATATTCAAGACCTCATTGACAATGGGGAGATAGAGGTGGATAACCCTGGCCACATGCAAACACCTAACGAGAAAATGGGGATTTATAAGGAACTATTCCCCAAGCATGATAAGTCAGAAAAGGCAAAACCAGATCGGGGAGAGTCATCCCAAACCTATAAAGCCAAGAATTACTTGTATAACAATAGAGATATTAATAATTATGTTTCACTTATTGGATGTATTCACTCCCATGCTGACTGTGTTAACACTATCCGGATTAAGGGAAAGGATTGCACTGCAGTAACAAGGCGCACCCACCTCGTAATTCCAGACCCCTCTCCATCGACCCCACATACTAGTAAGTATAATCTTTTAGAACAACTTGAGAAGACGTCTGCTAAGATTTCGATCTTATACCTTCTCAATATTTCCAATGTGTAAAAGGACATCCTGTATAAAACTCTTCAGGGGTCAGGAGTGCCTTTAGAAGTTGATCCTGCACACCTTCAAGCTGCGGTGGAAACCATTGCCCCAAGTGAGCATCTTACTTTCAACCATAGGGAGATCCCTGCCACGAATCCTACACATAATGTTCCCTTGTACATCGAGGTAGTTGTCACCCACAGGAAAATAAAATGGGTGCTTGTGGACAACGGATCGGGATTGAACATCTGCATGCTTAAGCTGGTCAAATAATTGGGACATACGGAGGAATATCTTGAGTCCCATATTATTACTAGCACTGCATATGAAAACGTGGAAAGAGAGTCAAAAGGCAACATTACACTACCCATGGAGGTGGGCCCCACTTTTCATCAGACAAAGTTTCACGTCCTAGACTTAGAACTTCCATATAATATACTTTTAGGCCAACCATGGATTCATGCCATGCAGGCTGTGCCATCAATGCATCAAGTTGAAGCATGAGGGACATACGATCACAATACTAGGAGATTCAAAGCCCTTTGCTCATTGTAGAGCTCTCAATAGCTTTGTTTGAAAGGGTACATATGCATGTCCCTTCGTAGATATAGCTGTTCCTCTTCAGTCTGAGGCTATGGAATCCCGCGTGGATTCGGATTCACTGAGTTCTTGTGCTCATGGGGCATCTACTTCAACCTCTCCATTTGATTCATGGGAGATGAAATTCCTGGAATATGGCTGTGGGGAGTATAATGTAAAACAAGCACTCTTGGTGTTAGTGTTATCCAAAATAAGCCCCTTGATTATTTTTTGGCTATCTCCCTTCATTCCTCACTCATGTGTGCCTCAATCATGATTTTTTCACTTTTCAGGCCCTAAAAATGTTCTGGAAATGGCACCATTGGGTAGGGCTCCTTCTCAGCTTTCCAAAAAGGTAAAGTTTTTCCTCCTAACTCCATGTATTTTTGAAGTTATGACTCGGCAGAGTTTTTGTGGGAAATTTTCCCTCAACAGGCCCACCAACGAATCACAGCACGCCACGAGGCACCAGGATGGTGGGGCGTGGAGGGATGCTTGGAAAATTGCCAAAGTGTTTTGCAAAGGTGCTAAGAGGAAAATTTTCCTTGAAAACCTGCCAACCAGTAAGATCACGCCATGTGTCCAAGGGCATCGGGGGTTGGAAGTGTGAAGGGAATTTTTTCTTTTCGTCCAAGTTTAGAAAATTTCAAAAAGGAGAACCTGCCCCCCAAAACCCGAGCCAATAGGAGGAGGAGGCCACGTGTCCTGCGGGGTGTCGCGGGTTAGAGCCGGCGGAAGAAGTTAGAAAAATTTCCCAAAATGTTATCGCAAAGAAAATTCTTAACCCCAAGGCCCGCTAACCAATTGAAAGAAGCCACATGTCCTCAGGTCAGTGGAGCACGGGGGAAAGTTGGGAATTTTTCCCACGGCAAAAAAAAAAAAACACAAGGCAAGCCCACAGGGAAAAATGAACATGAAAGGCACGCATCCAATAGGGTTCTGCCACATGTCTGGCCTAGGGAAGATGGTCAACAATGATGGAAAATTTGAGAGCAAATGCCCATGGCGAATCACAACATGACACATGTCCTCGGGTCATCCAGCCAGTGGAGAATTTTTGGAAAATTTTCCAAAGGCCGAAACGATGGAAAATGAAGCAAGAAGAGCCTGCAAACAATCAAAATGTGCCATGTGGCACTAGGACGATGGGTTGCAAAGATTTTTTGGGAAATTTTCCCAAATGAAAAAAGTGGGAAAATATCAAATTTTCGGCCCGCTAACCCATTTTGGCCCTGTTTTGCCCTAAATTTTCAGAGGGGCATAACATTTGATCCATAACTCAGTGTTTTGCATTCTTTATATCAATGGAAAGCTGGTGAAATTATCTACATGATTCTGGGCTCAATTTTGTGTTTTGGTGGATTTTGGAGGGAGAAAATTGGAAAACACCTCTGGCACATGGAAATCAACAAAACTGACATTTTAACCACCATTTTTAACAAAGTATGGCACATATTCTCTCCTAGTATTGTTAAAAATGTCAGGGAATGGATATTAGAGGATGCCCAAGCTATTTTAATACCATTTGGTAAGTGGTTGAAGCATCTTTCATGTTTTCCCGTGTTTCTCTCTCCTAAGTTCGAATGGGCATTATAAAAGCCAGAGTGGGCTCATTTTTGAAATGGTAGACATTTTTTTGGCTCTGCAGCTTCTCTTTTCCTCCTCTTCAGACATATTTGTGGAATTTTTACCTTTTCATGTAAATAAAACATCTTTTTTTTGCCTCTTGGTCATTGTAATGCACTGTATTGGACTTGGAATGATAATGTATGCTCCGTGATTAAAATTTTCTCAATCCTTTCATATGTTTATCATTATTTCCTGATCTTTCATTACATTTTCGAAATTTGTGCATGTTTTGTGCTATATTTTCTTGTGGATTGTGTATGTTTTGTAGTAGTAAGTGTCTACTACTCCTTTTGTGCATCACCTTAATTAGACTAGGTTTATTCTTTGTATCTTCTCAACCCTGCCTCCTTGCCAAAGTTTGATTAAAATATAGGTAAGCCCTCTACAGAATGTTATGCACACTTGAATAGAGAAGTTGAGGAACCAGCCTCTAACATGGAGGATCTTTTCCAGCTCTGTAATTCCCACACTTGTGTGAAAAGATCCAATGTTGTGCAATCACACTGGATTTTAAAATGTCAAACTAGATAATAGAACATCCAGAGGGTGCTGCTGATTTGCACTAATAGTTTTGGCACACCCGGTGGGACCTTAGAGGTATTCATATTTATTGCAACAAAATTGATGTGCATTTGTTTCATGTTTCTTGCTAAAAGATCCTTGAATTGCACATCTGGTGACTCCAAAGAAGAAGAATCAACTAGTTTTAGCAGTCTAGATCTGAAAAACTCATGAGAAGAATCTCCACAAGGTGAAGAGTTGGAGAAGAAGAAGTGTTGTTTGAGTATCTACAATTATCTCCAAGAAGAAGACAAAGAGGGAGGAGAATTCAAAGGTCTCCATCTCCACCAAATAGAACTCTATCAACTCCTCCACCTGGTAGACCTTTCATCCAATCAACAAGGGTTCTAAGGCCAATCAGAATGGCACAACACAAACCATATGTCAACTTCACTGGAAGCAGCCCACTTGCTCTCAATGCACAAAATCCAATCCTAGTTACAGCATTGAAGAACATTCCATACTTTATTGGAGAGAATCAGACCACTCTTGGTGATCATGTCAAGGATATGGGTAAGTGCAGGAAGTTGATGGACAAATATAGGGTCATCCGTGGACATCATATTGCAAATAACAACATAATATCAACTTGTAGGGATTATTAGCAATACATACACTCAAAATTAGACAAAATTATATTAATATGAATCATAGCATCCAAAATCTAGTTTCTAAAATACTAATTTTTGTAAAAAATAGACAAGATTAGCTATATTAAACACTCAAAATTCAATGACTTGGTATTTTTTTTAAAAACGCCGATAAGATTAGAGTCCGTTTGCCCACAATTTGGATGACCAAAAATTGATATATATTTTTTTCCTTTGGTGAGAAGTTATATGCCACTATCTATCTTGGGATGGATTTTATTTTGTATTTTTTTGAGTAATATTTTATTTTTTATGATTTTTTCCGTGAAAGTGGTATGAAAACATAAAGAAAACATAGCACTTTCCATTTGCCCCGCCATAACTTCATCAAAAAATATTGAAATCAAATAATTTTTTTTTTTGAACATGTATATAATTTGACCATGGTTGGGATGGTATAAGTTTTATCACATTCTGATAAGTGAAACAAATTTTGCAGTCTTAAACGTAGACATAAAAATTCACAGGAAAAAGTGTCTTAAAGACCTACTATTAGTAAAAAATTATAAAATGATATTTATCCTCTCCTATTCACTTTAAAATCAGTATTTCTACAAAGCTAATAGTCTCACCCACGCAATGGTACCATTTTTATGACATAGTTTTTACTTTTCGGCATGGTTCAAGTCAGCGGAAGACTAAATTTGATGTTTTTCTGTTTTTAATGTAAAATTCAGGATTTGATGTCCACTTAATTGTCCCCCAACTTGGTGCACTTACCCATATTACTAATATTTGTGTAACCCATGAGATTGATGAGATGCAAGTTGCTGTCAAACCGCTGGCATCTTCATTCAAAGGCAAAGCCTTACAATGGTTCAAGAGCCTTTCTTTGGGCTCTATCCAAAATTGGAACCAGTTATGTATAGCCCTCCATGATCAGTTTGGAGAAAAAGGGAGATAACTTGTCCCTTTTGGAACAATTGACAACTATTAAGAGAGCTCCCAACGAGCAGCTGACTGACTTCAACTTTAGATTTCAAAGGACTTGGGAGAGAATTCCAATGGTAGTAAGGCCAATAGCAGAAGGTGCTTTTCTATATTACCTTAAAGCTTTAAATTCTAATATTTCTATGTTAATTCAATCCATGGGAGGCACAACTATCCCTACTGCTTATAGCATTTCCATTAGGGTTGAAATTTGTCTGATTCAAGCTGGCAAGTTAGCTCCTAGGCCTCCAATGCCATTGTATCCAAATTTAGAAATTCCAAGCACTAGTCAAGCACCTAATTTAGCTCCTATTCCCACTCCTAGAAATCAGAGTTCAAATGAAGCTTCTACTTCATCTTCTAGTGCCTCAAATGAACTTCAAGAAGTCATGAAGCAATTACAAAATTTAGGTAATGAGCTGGTTACACTCAAGAGGAAACATGCCCAAAGTTTTAGACCTTCTTATTAGCCTCAAGCTCAGCCTGAAAAGTAGCCATATCAGCCTCAAAGATCACCCAATCTAGCTACAAATCAAAATCAAGCAAGGCCTCCTGCCAATAGACCATTTCAGCCCTATAATCCCAATGTTACATCTACCTCTATAGCACTAGTGCCAGTACAAAACAACATAGCTCAAAAGTATGATTGGTGTTTCCCATGCAATGAACCTCACAACTAGTCTATGTGGTTCAATGGTGCCCTAAATCAAGCATTAATGGTAACAACAACTGGTGTGGAGGGTGAAGGGAGTCAAGGAAATAACCAACAACAAGAAACATCCCAACAACAATTAGCTCCAAATGATACCACACTTGTAAACTGGTAGGCAGAAGACTTTTGTGGCATGAATCAACCAATCTCTCAAAGTGTTGCAGCCAACACAAGGTCAAAAAGGAGAAATTTGGGTGAAGGACAACCATTGGCTCCAATTAATCCACAACCTTCTATCACTCCACAAACTATTGGCAAACAAAATGCAGTTTCAAACATGCAAGGACCAACCTAACCAGCTCCTAGACCAACTCAGATGCCAGTTGTTTCTGCCCATATGGAAGGAATGAATGTGCAATCCAAAGGATAGGAGAGAGATGCTTCATCCCCATTCAACATCATTGATCAGATGAAGAATACAAATGTAAGCATATCAATGTGGGAATCACTATCCATCCCAGGCCAAAGAGATTTTCTACAAGTTGCCATGAAAGACTGGTCAAATTCAAATCAACAGGCCCAAATGTAAGAGAAGGTACTCACAAATGCTACCTAGCCTGAAGGGAATCATGAAGGACAAAAGGTAAAATGTTGAAGCCCCCTCCATTCTATGTTTCATTGATCATTGGAGACCAATTAGTACACAATTGCATGATTGATTCCAGGGAAAGTAGTTTAGTAATGCCCAAGCAAATAGCTGATCAGTTGGGGCTTCAATATGAAGTCATATCCAAAGGGGTAGTGCAATTGGATGGGAGAGCAGTGACAACAGTGGGAGTGATAAAAAACTTGAGTCTTACTTTACGTGCATGCCCCAACGTTGTTGTTTTGCAAGATGTCTTAGTGATAGATCTTCCACCACTCTTTGCCCTATGTTTGTCAGGAGATTTCATAGCTAAAATTGGAGGTTACTTATCTGCTAATTGGTCACACATGTTGTTCAGAACAAGATATGGAACCAAAGCCACAATCAGATCTGAGCCTATTGTAAAACTTTCACATTGAGCCTCACACTCCAAGCCAAATCAATACCAACTATTCAGCGTTTGATCAAGAGGATTATCCAAGCACTGATGAAGCTAACACCAAGGTTAGAAGCATCCCAGATTTGACTCTTGATGAATGGGCAAGCAAGGTGCATGCTTTTGATCCTTATCAAGAAATAGAAGAATCTGAGTTAGGAGTCTATTACATGCATGAAGAAAATCAGCCTATTCCTAGCATCACCAAGCCAGACCACAAGGATGACAATGAGGTATGGCAGTTTTTCTTTGATGGATTAAGGAGTAGACAAGGTGCATGAGGGGGGATTATGATTGTTTCACCTCAAGGAGTTAAGTATTATTCAGCTTTTAGATTTTAGTTTGCATGTTCTAATAACACTGTTGAGTATGAAGCTTTGATACAAGGATTGCATTGGTCAATCAAGAGAGGAATAAAGAACTTGCAAGTCTTTGGTGATAGTGAGCTAATTATCAACCAAGTTAAAGGGAAACATGATGCCAAGAATGATCTACTCAAGTTCTATAAAAATAGGGTGTGGGACCTCATTGAAGATTTTGAGGGCTTTAGCATCAAGTCCATCCCTAGGAAAGAGAACCAAGCTGTTGACAGGCTTGCAGCAGTTGGAGCAGCCTTTGATGTTGTTGAAAGCATCAAGAAAGAAAAATTACAGCCAAACATTCATGTGATTGTAAGGCCTTCAGTGCCAGACAACAATGTAAGTTGGCAAGTGTTTGATAATGATCAACAAATCATCCATTTCTTGCAAGAAGAGGCTGATTTCTTAGCTAAAAATCAGGAAAAGTTAGAACAACAGTATGGTGATCAAGTGGTATAGCTGAGAACCAACAAAATACCAAAGGGACTTGTCACTTTGGATTCCATTTTCAATCCTAATGATCAGTTTAGGAAGGAGAAAGCAAACATCCAAGTCAAGGGAGAAGATTCAGTGCCCATCTTGGTGGAAGAAGGCAAGTCGCTCCAAGTTGGTAAAGTGACAACTGAGCAAGAAAGGTATGAGTTCATACAGCTTTGTCAAGAATTCCCTGACATGTTTTCTTGGAGCTATGAAGATTTGAAAGGCTTCAATCCTAAGTTATCTCAACACACTATTGAATTGGACCCAAGTGCTAAACCCATTAGGCAAAAACAAAGGCCAGTCAATCCACACATGGAGCCTCTCATGAGAAAAGAATTGAATAAGTTGATAGCATCAAACATCATATTCCCTATCAAGCATTCTAGTTGGGTAGCCAACTTGGTTCCAATTAGAAAGAAGAGTGGAGAAATCAGATTGTGTGTTGACTTCAGAGATTAGAATAGAGCATCTCTCAAGGATCATTACCCACTTCTTTCTATGGAGAAAATTTTACAAATTGTTGCTGGCTCTGAAATATTTTCATTGTGTGATGGCTATTCAGGGTACAATCAGATCATGGTGAAGGAAGAGGATCAGTTCAAGACAGCCTTCACAATGGGGGACTTATGCATATAGAAAAATTCCATTTGGGCTGTACAACACTAGAGCTACATTCAAATCCTTGAACACCATGTCCATTGCAGACCATCTCTTTCCTCTGAGACAAGTGTTCCAAAGGTACAAAAGATTTAGGGTATCATTGAATCCCAAAAAGTGTGTTTTTCTAGCTCATGAAGGAAAGCTCCTTGGCCACATTATCTCCAAAGAAGGATTAGCAATTGATCTAGAAAGGGTTGAAGCCATAAGAGCACTACCATTGCCAAGCCATAAGAAAGCCCTCCAAATTTTCTTGGGAAGGCTAAATTTCGTTCGGAGGTTTGTCCCAAATTTTGCATCCCTAGTCAAGCCTATCACCAAGATGTTAAAGAAAAGCATAGCTTTCAAATGGATAGTAGAGGGAAAGGCAAGTTTTGAAAAAATCAAAGAGGCTATCTCACAAACTCCAACCCTCATTAACCTAGATTTCTCCAAGGATTTCATCCTCTATGCATTTGGAGGTGATGATACTATTTCTGTAATTTTGGTACAGTAGAACAAAGACAATGATGAGTAGCCAATTACTTTCTTCAACCAAAGTCTGGAGGACTATGAGGTGAGATATTACTTTATTGAAAAGCATGTTCTTATAGTGATTAGGAGCTTGAAGAAATTCAAGCATCTAGTTTCAAACAACAAGATTCAACTGCTGGTTTCTCATGTGGGAGTTAAAGAATTCCTCCTCAATAAAGACCTAAATGAAAAGAGAGCAGGGTGGATTACTCGTGTCATGGAATATGACATTGAGATCAAAGTCACCAAGTTGGTTAGAGGAAAAGGATTGTGTGAGCAGCTGGTCTTGAAAAAACAAACGAAAGCATATAATGAGAAAGAGGTTGTTTTGGCGTTGCAAGACAACCACGAAAAAGGAAACACTCAAGAAGGGAATGATAGTGCCCTCACTCCTTACTGGACCTGAGACATAATGCAATTTCTACACACAGGACTATGCCCTCTAGAGATGAACAAAACCAAAAGGAGAAACTTCAGATTGTAGGTTGTCCCATATGCCCTTGTTGATGGTGTTTTATTCAAAAGGGATGTGAATGGAGTGCTGCTGAGATGCATTGGTACAAATCAGATTCATAGAGTGTTGGAAGAGTTCCATGGTGGATCAGCTAGTGGTAATTTTTCACAAAGAGTGACATATCTCAAGATCATTAGGGATGGCTATTATTGGCCCAATATTTTCAGTGACTGGTATGCATGGATCAAGAGATGCAAGAATTGTGCATTCTTCACAGGTAAGGATAGACTAGCTGCCCTTCCATTGCATCCAATTTTAGTTGACCAGCTATTCATGTAATGGGGTTTGGACTTCATTGGAGTTATTAACCCAAATTCAAGCCAAGGACACAAGTGGATTCTAACAGCAACATATTACTTCACCAAGTGGACTGAGGCAGTGTCACTCAAAGAAGCAAATGAATCTAGCATCCTGGACTTCTATGAAGGGATAACAACTAGATTTGGCATACCTACTACAATAATATCAGATAATGCATTGGAATTCATTGGATCCAAGGTAACTAAATGGGATGTCAAGAATGGGATCTACCTAAGCACTTCATCAAATTATTATCCTCAAGGTAATGGCCAAGATGAATCTACAAACAATAACTTGTTAAGGATCATCAAGAGGACTCTTGATGAAAATCATAGGTCTTGGCATACTAAATTGAAATCAGTTTTATGGGCTGATAGGATAACCCCCAAGAGATCTACAGGTAATTCTCCATTCAAGCTTGTTTATGGAAGAGAGGCAATTTTACCCATGTCACTTGAGTTGCCAACGTTGGAACTCATGAAACAATTGGAGTTGTTAGAGTTTGGACCCATGGAGGTTAGGTATGCAGAATTGATGGAGCTCCAAGAAATAAGAAATTAGGCATCTGAAGCAATGGAGAAGGATCAAGCTTTGATCAAGAAGACCTTTGATAGGAAGGCCAAGGATAGATCTTTTCAAGTTGGAGATCTAGTGTTAGAATGGGGTGCAGACAAAGCAAAGCTAGGGAGGCATTCAAAATTTGATGCCATTTGGAGTGGCCCCTACATGGTCACAAAGTGTAAGGACAACAATGCCTTCTAATTGTCCACATTGGATGGTGAATAATTGTAGATTCCAGTCAATGGAATCCATCTGAAGCATGGCTACTAAAGGAAATTCTCCACCTTGTACATATTAGCTTAGGTTTTCATTCCTCCAAGTTCTTATGCACATTGTTTTGTTGTAGTTTATCTTTTATTTCCCTAAGTGATTTGGCACAGGCTTGCTGTTCCATGAATGTGTTTTATAGGCCTTGCTCCAATTAGGTGGTGTTCTACCCTCCATATTCCTATTTACATTATTCTAATTACTTGGGGTACCAAGTAGAGAATTTGATGACTCCATGCCCAATGGATTACTTCAGGCAACTGGTAACTTCATCCAGCAGGCAGATGCCCCCTTTGAGTCACCAAAATTATTATCGAAAATAAGCCCCTTGCTTATTTTTTGGCTATCTCCCTTCATTCCTCCCTCCTATGTGCCTTAGTCATGAATTTTTCACTTTTCAATCTCTTAAAATGTTCTAGAAATGGCACCATTGGGTAGGGCTCCTTCTCAACTTTCCAGAAAGGTAAAGTTTTCCTCCTAACTCCATGTATTTTTGAAGTTATGACTCAGCGGAGTTTTTGTGGGAAATTTTCCCTAGACAGGCCCGCCAACAAATCACATCATGCCACGTGGCACCAGGATGGTGAGGCACAGAGGGATCCTTGGAAAATTGCCAAAGTGTTTGGCAAAGGTGCTAAGAGGAAATGTTTCCCCGAAAACCCGCCAACCAGTAAGATCACACCACATGTCCAGGGGTGTCAGGGGTCAGAAGTGCGAAGGGAATTTTTTACTTTTCACCCAAGTTTAGAAAATTTCGAAAAGGAGAACCCGCTCCCTAAAACTTGAGCCAATAGGAGGAGGCCACATGTCCCGCGGGGCATCGTGGGTCGGAGCTAGTGGAAGAAGTCAGGAAAATTTCCCAAAATGTTAGCGCAAAGAAAATTCTTAACCCTAAGGCCCACCAACCAATTGAAAGAAGCCACGTGTCCTCAGGTTGGAGGAGTGTGGGGGAAAGTTGGGAATTTTTCCCATGGCAAAAAAAAAACACAAGGCAAGCCCACAGGGAAAAATGAACATGAAAGGCCTGCATCCAATAGGGTTCTACCAAATTTCCGGCCCAAGGAAGATGGTCAACAATGATAGAAAATTTGAGAGCAAATTCCTGTGGCGAATCACAACATGACACGTGTCCTCGGGTCATCCAGCCGGTGGAGAATGTTTGGAAAATTTTCCAAAGGCCGAAATGATGGAAAATGAAGCAGGAAGAGCCCATAACCAATTAGAATGTGCCATGTGACACCAGGATGGTGGGGTGTGGAGATTTTTGGGGAAATTTTCCCAAATGCAAAAAGTGGGAAAATTTTAAATTTTTGGCTCGCCAACCCATTTTGGCCTTGTTTTGCCCTAAATTTTTAGAGGGGCATAACTTTTGATCCAAAACTTATTTCTTTGCGTTCTTTATATCAATGGAAAGCTGGTGAAATTATCTACATGATTCCAGGCTCAATTTTGTGTTTTGGTGGATTTTGGAGGGAGAAAATTGGAAAACACCTCTGGCACATGGAAATCAACAAAACTGAAATTTCAACCACCATTTTTAATGAAGTATGGCACGTATTCTCTCCCAGCATGGTTAAAAACATCAAGGAATGGATTTTTGAGGGTTTCCATGCTATTTTAATACCATTTGGTTGGTGATTGAAGCATCTTTCATGCTTTCCCGTGTTTCTCTCTCCTAAGTTTGAATGGGCATTGTAAAAGCCAGAGTGGGCTCATTTTTGAAACGGTAGACATTTTTCTGGCTCTACAGCTTCTCTTTTCCTCCTCATCAAGTAGATTTGTGGAATTTTTACCTTTTCATGCAAATACAACATCTTTTTTTTGCCTCTTGGTCATTTTAATGCACTGTATTCGACCTGGAATGATAATGTATGCTCTGTGATTAAAATTTTCTCAATCCTTTCATATGTTTATCATTGTTTCCTGATCTTTCATTACATTTTGGAAATTGTGCATGTTTTGTGCTGTATTTTCTTGTAGATTGTGTATGTTTTACAGTAGTAAGTGTCTACTACTCCTTTGGTGCATCACCTTAATTAGACTAGGTTTATTCTTTGTATCTTCTCAACCCTGCCTCCTTGCCAAAGTTTGATTAAAATATAGGTAAGCCCTCTGTAGAATGTTATGCACACTTGAACAGAGGAGTTGAGGAACTAGCCTCTAACCTAGAGGATATTTTCTAGCTCTGTAATTCCCACACTTGTGTGAAAGGATCCAATGTTGTGCAATCACACTGGATGTTAAAATGTCAAACTAGAAATTTGATAGAACATCCAGAGGGTGATGCTGATTTACACTAACAGTTAGATCTCTCTTTGTCACCCAAGACTAGAGGTTTACCCAACTACCACTTTAAGAGACCTAGAGAAGAACACACTATTGGGTCATTCCTTCCTGGAGGCTTGTTAGCTGAGGAGAAGTTGCTTGATCCACCTACTACTTGGGTCCCTGAGGACACTCAGCCATCCTGTTACCAAACTCCGGAATATGAAAAATCTAGCAGAATCATGTACTCCATGGGCTACAAAGGCCTAGGATGTGGGAGGAATGAACAAGGACAAAGAGAACCAGTCCCTCTTTCACATTTCAAAATAGAAAGATAGAGCATTGGGATTCATCCTACGGAGCGCACCCCAATGATCAAGATGTGACTTGTTCTGAGCGTGAGGATAGTTATGATTACCTAGAAAGAAATACGGATTCTTGTTGTAGCCCATATGAGGATCTGGCCTCCACAAACCTTTTTATGAATAAAACTTTCCTAACCATCACCCCCACTGAACCAAACCTTGACCTTCTACACCCTTCCCTTGTTGAATGGGACCAACAACGTCACGTGACACTAGATTTATTTGAGAATGACGAGGCTATTGTAGAGTTTATGGGCATAAGGGATATAATCCCCATTGGAGATCATAAGAAAGGTTTCTCTATCGACTTAGACACTGTGCTTACTTTGGCAAGGAGGCTGAACTTTGTGGTCAGCAAAATTTAAAGAAAAGAAAGGGCAAAAGTTCTAAAGAAAATCCTCGGAAAAAGTTGAAGTCCAAGTCACACAGTGAAAACCTCTTTCAGGCACTGGCTGACAAACAAATAATAAAACCAAAGGACAAACAAAGTGACCATGCCAAGGATAAAAATATCGTGGAGACATCCTTGGATGAAGATCTCAACCTTCCTCTTGACCCTACACGTATGGAGGATTTAACAAAATTGTTAGTCGAAGAAACCATTGATGTCAACATTGCTACTGAAGAAGATCCCAAGATATTAAAATTGGGGGCATCACTCTCAGCTAGAGAATAAAAGATGTTCACTATGTTGTTGTGAGAGTTCATTGATGTGTTTGCATGGTCTTACAAAGACATGCCTGGCCTAGATCTAACTTTGGTCGTGCACAACCTGGTCGTGCACACAGACGCCAAGCCTATCAAACAAAAAATATAAAAGATGCATCCAAGAGTGGCCTTGTTGGTCAAGGAAGAGTTGGAAAGGTTTCTTGTAGCAGGATTCATCTGACCAATTGACTATTGTGAATGGATATCAAACATTGTTCCTGTCCAGAAAAAACCTGTCGGTATCCGAATCTGTACAGATTTTAGAGACATCAATAAGGCTTTCCCTAAAGATGAATTTCCGTTGCCCAACATTGATATGATTGTTGAATCAACAGTAAGATATGAAATTCTATCTCTCATGGATGGCTTTTCGGGTTATAATCAAATTAAAATCACTGAGGAGGACAAACACAAAACAACTTTCACAACTCCTTGGGGCACCTTCTGCTATCACGTGATGCCTTTTGGCCTTAAGAATGTGGGAGAAACTTATCAATGGGCCATGATAGTAATATTTCATGATATGATTCATGACATCATGGAAGACTACGTGGATGACATCCTGGGAAAATCCAAAACAAGAGAAGATCATCCTGTCATTTTTTGGTGTATTTTTAAGCGCCTGCAGGAATATAAAGCCATATTGAATCCCAAGAAGTGTGTCTTCGGGGTGTTATCAGGGAAATTATTTGGCTTCATTATGTCAAGACAAGGTATTGAGGTAGACCCTGCTAAAGTGTCTGCCATCACTGAAATGCCTCCACCTGAAAATATCAAGCAATTGCATAGCTTGTAGGGGAAAATTCAAGCCATTCACCGATTTATCTCACAGCTTGTAGATAAATGTCACTCATTCACCCATTTTCTTAAAAAGGATGTCAATTTCATCTGGGGACCTGAGTAACATCAAGCCTTTGCTTTGCTTAAATAGTACTTGGCCAATCCACCTATTCTCACGCCTCCAACTCTGGGAGAACCACTTTTGCTCTATATTTCTGCTACACAATATGCTATTGGTGTGCTGCTCACCCAATATGACATTAACCATAAGGAGAAAGTGGTGTACTATCTGATTCACACCCTCATTTCCTATGAACTTAATTATCCTCAGATTGAAAAGGCTTTCTTGGACGTTTTTTTACCTTTCAAAAACTTCACCATTACCTGCTGAATACTAAGACCAAGCTCATATCGAAGGTCGACCCAATCAAGTATTTGTTTTCCAAACCCGCCCTTACAGGTAGAATGGCTAATTGGATCATTCTACTTAGTGATTTTGATATAGAATTTGTCCATCAAAAATCAGTTAAAGGACAAATACTTGCAGATCAGCTAGCGGAAGCACCTTTGCAAAGCATGGAGCCTTTGAGTCTAGAATTGCCAGATGCCTCTTTGCTCTACATTGAAGAATCTATCATATGGCAGATACATTTTGATGGATCTTTTATGTTTTTTGGTTCAGGTGCAGGAGTGGTCCTTATTACTCCTTCAGGTGATCCTATACTATAGGCTTTCTGCTTGGCCTTCCCTTATATGAATAACATTATAGAGTATGAAGTACTCATTGCAGGGATGAAGCTGGCCATCAAGTGGAATATTCATCATGTTAAGTTTGTAGGTGATTCACAATTAATCATTAAATAAGTTAATGATGAGTATAAGGTTAAGGATGACAAACTCATACCTTACAAGAAGTTAGTGGAAACTCTAAAGGAGTATTTTGTGTGCATCACCTTTGAGCAGATCCCAAGAGCGCAGAACAGATTAGTGGATGCTATGGCAACAGTGGGATCTATGCTTTGTATTCCACCAGGGAACAATGATATGCCATTCTTCATAGAAAATCTACGCCAGCCCATATATGACATGCCAGAATCTTACCTGGCTTGTGAGGTTGTTGGTCCCCATTCACCATGGTATGATCCCATTTTCACCTATCTTAAGGACAATACATTCCCTCCCAATATCTCCCGCTCTGAAAAGCAGAGCCTAATTCGCCAGATAGCCCGTTACACCCTTTTAGGAGGTACACTTTATCGTCGTGGCTATGATGGGAATCTATTATGTTTTCTGGATTTGAGGAGTCAATCCAGATAATCAAGGAAGTACACGAAAGAGTATGCAGAGCGCATACAAATGGAATGGTCTTGGCTAAGAAATTATTGAGAGTAGGTTACTATTGGCCTACCATGGAAACTGATTGTTGCAATTACGCTAGAAAATGTGTGCTTTGCCAAAGTATGGAAATTTTATCCATGCTCCATCACAGCCATTACAACCAATCACTACCCCATGGCCATTCTCTAAATGGGGACTCGATTTAATAGGGGAGCTTACTCCTACCTCCTCTGATGGTCATACACATATCATCACAGCCACTGAATATTTTACAAAATGGGTGGAGGCTGTCCCTTTAACCTATGTCACAGGAGCAAAAATTTCTAAATTCATCATGAATCACATTATTTTTCGGTACGGCATTCTTATAGCTATTGTTACAGATAATGGGAAGTCATTTAAGAAAAAAAATATGAAAGGTCTTTACCAACGGTTCCAAATCAAATTGAAATGGTCCATGCCATATTAACCTCAGGGTAATGGACAAGTTGAGGCAACAAACAAGACTTTGGTCAGGATAATGGAGAAGATGGTCAGCAAAACAGGTCACAAATGGCACCTACAAATTCATCCAGCCCTTTGGGCTTACCGAACATCCATTCGCACCCCTACAGGTGTGACACCATATTCCCTATTGTTTGGGACAGAATCTATCATCCCCTTAGAGATTGAACTTCCCTCCCTGAGGATCTCTCTTTAAGACTATCTAGATAAAGACGAAGATTACTGAATGAAAGATTGGCTAAGTTGGAGCTACTAGATGAGAAGCACATTCACGCTCTTAATCCCCTGAAAGTATATCAACACAAAGTCTATAGAAACTATAACAAGAGAATCATCCCTCATCAGTTTGAGGTTGGTGATTTAGTCATGAAGGAGAACCGGTTCAACAATAGAGTGGAGCGAGAAAAGAAAGGGAAGTTCAAACCCCATTGGTTAGGACACTATGACATAGTTTCCAAGTATGGCATAGGGGCATATACGTTGGCTCACTCCAATGGTGATGAGCTCCAGGAGCCCATGAACACCATGCATCTTAAGAGGTTTTATGGCTGAACATGGTGCCAAAAAGTCATAATAATAATAAAAATAATAAAAAAATAAAACAAATTCAGAAAAAGAAAAAGAGAAAACAGGTCATCCACTTGTGAAAACCATGCAATTGTGGTACTGTGGGCAAGTCCTTGGGTGAAAAACAGTTTCCGGTACCTCAGGAAGATTTGTTGTTCGTAAGCATTCTATATTCGAAGGGTGGTTGTCTTTGGCTTAGACCTAGTTTTTCCTCTGAGTTTCCTTGTGCACACCATTATGTCTAGCCTTGATCTGGCTTTGCCTTCTTCTATTCGTCTATGAGGGATGTGGTCTTTCGTGATTTCCCATCTTATGCTGGGGGAAGCTCAACGAATTCACCTTCTTGTTCATAAGTGCATGGCTTTTGCCCTTTGATATTCCCCACCTAATGCTGGGGGCATCCACGCTTTGTTGGTTACCTGCACATAGCTTTGGAAACTGTCAGAAAACACAAAAACAATAGAAAATTGTTTCAAGAAAACACAAAAAAATAGAAAATTGTTTCGAGAAAACACAAAAAAATAGAAAATTGTTTTGAGAGAACATAAAAAACAATAGAAAATTGTTTCGAGAAAACACAAAAACAATAGAAAATTGTTTCGAGAAAACACAAAAAAAATAGACAATTGTTTCACAAAAACCTAAACAATAGAAAATTGGTGCATGAAAACATATCTTACAAAAACATTTACTTGCATTGCCTTGTTTCCTTGCTTTGCTTGTTGCTTGTATAGTGTTTTACGGGTTTACTTTTGAGTTGTTTGTTGCTTGGGTGTAATTTTTCATAGTTTATCTTTTCTTTCTTAGAATGGATTCATTTTTACTTGTGCATGTTGTAGTGGGTTTCGACATGCTAGTGTGTTAATTCATTATTTCTTTCTTAACGCATTTGGTTGCTGTTTTTGTTACTTGTTACTAAGGCATGGTGATTCATGGTGTATTGCATTAATTCCTAGCGTTCTTTGTAGCATTTGGCTGTGTTTCTTGCATGTGTTCTATTTTGTTATCATCCACATCACATTACCATCACTATCATCACATCTAACATCATCTATACATCATATATAAACAAAAAATGCTAAGTTTTACATCATGCATGTATGCTAAGCTAATCATCCGGTATCATATCATCAATGGGGGTAAGAGGGGTTACGCATAATCAAAAATATATCCCTCCGCACCAATATCATCATATCATCCCATCCATATACATCAAAATAACACTTGAAAACAACATTTGATATTGTCTACAGATCTATCATCTATAATCTACAACACGCCTCAAATGATCACATGTGATCACCATCTCTCCTGAGTGTCAGAGCCTCACGGTAATTTTTCTAAAATGAGTGGTTAAAATGAACTGATTGTGGTGTTTTTATCCCCCTGGGGGGGTATATAACCTATTTTTCACCATTCGGATGGTCGAGACACCCGTTTAGCTCACCGTTTTCTCCTCTGTTCACTGTGGAATAATTATTTTTAATTAAATAATTATTTTTCTCTTATTTTTCACCGTATTGGGGAATTTTTTTGTCCAATACCCCTTTCTTCTCCCTCGGAAAATTTTATTTCTCCTTGGTGATTTTTATTCTTCTTCACACTCTCGTAAATAATTATTTTTTATAAATTTTTCCACTAAACAAGGACATTATTTGTCTTTTTTTCTCCTTTCTTCCACCTAGGGAACTTTCTATTGCCCCTAAGCCCTTCTTTTTATTCTTCTCCTTTCTTCTATTATTTATCACAGTTCAGAAAGCCAAAACAATACAAACTTTTACTATATCAAAAAAATCCAAAAACAAGGCAAGATTTTTCAAAAAATTCCTAAAAAGTAAAACACCCTACAAAATGGTAACTTGCTTCTTACGGCTGAAACTTGTGTCTTGTGCATGGTATTTTCTCCACATCTTGTTGGTTTGTCTCACATCTTCCCCGATTAATATGACTCGTGGATCACCGGATTCACAACCATTCACAAAAGCTAGCTACTTGCTTCGTCTGTACTCTGGGGCACTTTTGGTTTCCTGGTGATGTTTCATTGTGCATAAATGCTTTTCATGGACCCCATGTCCATTTTCATTTCCACTTGCATGTATCCTTGCTTGGGGAATCATTTTTTAACCCTTGTCGTCAATCATGAACTTGTGGATCTCTCTAGCACTGATAACAAAACATTTGTACAAATGTCTTAACCGTAGTTGGGTTGGATGTGTGTGTTCGTACTTGTTTTCCCTGTTAGATGAGCTTGTTTCCTTCTTGTATTGCATTGCATTTTTGTATGTTGCATGGAGTTGGTACTTTCAGCAATGGAAAATTGTTCACCGTATGGCTTTTCATGTCATTCTACCTTTATCGTATGCTTTTTTTTAAATAAGGGCCAATGATGTAGTTCCTATGACAATATGATGACATCAAATTTGTTCCACATAAACAACAGATAGAGGCTAAGATTTTCTCTCCCCTCTTCCTTATTTCTTCTATACCACTTCCCTTTTCACCCCTTCTTTTCTCTCTCACCGGGGCATTTCTTGCGTCATCCTATCCTTCTACCTATATCTCACCTAGGTTCCTTCGAATCATTGATCGACTAGCCTCTTTCATCAGTCCATCGACACTTGAGGGGGCATTTATCCCTCCTACTAATTTTTCTCCTATCCCTTTAAATTTTTTCTTAGCATCTACTATCTTTGAAGTGGTGTCACTTACGCCACCCCAATGAGGGGCAAATGAAGACACCTATAATTACGCCCAAGCAATTTAAATACTTAAATTGCGCTAATTATCTCCTTCTTCTGCAAATAGATGAGCATTACCGTCAAAAGTACTCATATTCCCTCTAATTGTTGTCAATTAATTATCAATACACTAATTGATTAAGTTACCTACCCAGCTAACAACCTGATTAACGACCTTCTGTTAAGAATCACTTCTTCTATCTTGATGGTAATTAATCCCATTCTTAATTAATTAGTCTTCCCCTTCATTTAAACTAATGTTAATCGATATTAAATTGATTTAATCCATTTCTAATAGCCTGAATCGCACTAATATTCTTCTAAATGGCTCTTATAAGCTTACACCTACCTATTAATTAATCACCTATTGATTAATTAAAATACCCCCCAACTTATGCCATGACTTGCCTAAACATGTATTAAACCCTTCTAAAGTAAGGGATTAGCTTTAATAAAGCAACCTTATCCATTCCTCAATCATGTTTTACCTTTATCCCACATTCAGTGAAAATGTGTTGAATATCTTTATCCTTTGGGTTATCTAAAGATCCCTCCACCTACATTTTTACTTACACCTAAACTCTTTAAGAGAGTAAATGCAAAGCATATAGTAAAGAGACTAAGAGCTTACACTAGAATCCTCTTGAGAGTTCATCGTCTTGAAGAGTTAATCCTCTTTCTTAAAATGTCTGGGTCATATGGGAGGTTTCAAAAGGGTCTTGTAGCCCAACTTTGATTAGCCCCCATTCCTATGTTCTTGGAACATTAAGGAAAACTATTTTTGATAGCCATAGAACCTACCTAGGTTCCTTCATTTATATGTTGTTAGAGAATAGGTTAGGATATTTAGGTGCACAACATAGTTAATTTCATAACTTTTGTATTGATAAATGTTAATCATTTAATACTTGATCCTAATACTTATCATGATGGTGTTTAAAATGTTGTTTAATTCTTGCTAATTAAGACTATTTAGGTGTTAGTCTTTGTTTACATTAGCATTAGTTTAAAAATAACACTTGAACACACTATAAAACAAATGTGTAAATGAGGGCAAGAACAAGGGAGGAAGGTGTCTTTGACTACTTGCAGTTATATCCACCTCGTAACAGAAGAGGTAGAAAGATCTAGAGATCTCTGTCTCCTCCAAACCAGAATCTCTCAACACCTTCACCAAGTAGGCCCTTCACACAATCAACTAGAACCCTTAGATCTATCCTTTATGGTTCATATTCAAGGCTCAGCCTCTGAGATAGTTTGTTTCATGGAACCAGGGCAGTCCACTCATTTTACCCATGCCCCTTGTGGTGTGGAATCCTATCTTGACTAACACGCTAAAGGTGCTGCCCAAATTTAGTGGAGAATATTTCAAAACTCCAAAGGAACATCTCTAGGATGTAGCAAAAATATGTGTAGGTGCATTATATCAAGGAATAAGATGTCACCTTATGATTGTTGGCTTCTTCCTTTAAAGGGAAGGATTTGGATTTGGTACTGATCCTTAACTCCTAATACTATCGGCACTTGGGACTAGTTAAGAAATGTGTTGGTAGCAAGATTCAATGAGAAAGAGAGACAAATCATTGCTCCTGTAACAAATTATCAACATCAAGATGGGCCCGTAAGAGCTTAATGATAGATTTCAACACTAGAATCCATAAAACTTGGCAAAGGATTCATGGTCCTGGCAAGGCCACTATGTAGGTATGGCTATCATATTTTACATTAAAAGCTCTAAATTCAGATATTTCTATAATGATTTAGTCATTGGGAAGGAGAAGTACTTACTGTAAGCCTATAAAATTGTTGATCCAAGCTAAGAATAATTTAATAAATCTTGGGAAACTTCCTCACAGGAACCCCTTTTCCAATAATACCCTAAGATAGCCCCCCTTCTGCAAAAACACATGCAACAAGCCTTGCTCAAGCCCCTACATCCTTGTATAATATACCCATTTTCTCATTCGGCTCCAACTCCCACTGACACATCTTCATCTTCTTATCCTGAAATGGAGGAAATGAAAAATATTCTAAGAAACTTTTCTAATGAGATAGTAAATATTAAAAGGAATTAGGCCACTTATCCAAGAAAAAATTATCAATATTATCAAGGTAACAAGCTTACCTATTCCTCTCAATACCAAAATACCT
Organism: Taxus chinensis; assembly: GCA_019776745.2. Taxonomy (NCBI): domain Eukaryota; kingdom Viridiplantae; phylum Streptophyta; class Pinopsida; order Cupressales; family Taxaceae; genus Taxus; species Taxus chinensis. The sequence goes on along the minus strand of CM034146.1, from coordinate 972,803,090 downwards.
ATAGACCATAGGATCTGTAATCGTCTTACCAAATAGTACCCGTACCAATGCCACTCCAGACTGTTCCACCCAATAGCAGAAGAGAGATGATACATGAGCTAAAATCATTTGGATGAAGACCCTAATGCATGGTGCTTCCCCTATAATTATTCCTCACATACCAAGAGACTTTCCCATAAGGGAAATTACAGCAAAAGGTGGTTAAACAAAGATTAAGGGAAGGCTATGAGGTGGAAAAATCTAAACCTTACATCAGTCTTTGGGAGTCCAAAGTACCTCTCTCATCACACATATTCAAGGAATGTCCCTAGAATAGGAGGTGGAGGTCACGCCATAGCATGCTCTTTTCTCTTGGATAGAAGGTAGAAGAATCCATATTTATAAACTAAGGTATCTGTTTCCCAATCTGGTTCAATTTAATTATAACACTCTCTTTAAGAAAAGGATCATAGAGGGTGATGCTCTAATCCCAAGTATGAACATGTCCAAATGCAGAAGATATCCTCCAACCATTATATGTCACCATCACCGCCTGAATGGTCTGTAAAAGAAGGACTATTAGTATTCAAGAAGAACTGGTTTTCTCATGTAATCAGGCCATGTTGATCTATCCTTCCCAAAATGAAAGGAACAAACACCAGTCACATCTAAGATCATTGCTTCGATGGAGACTGATAAACGTGGTCCAACAACTCAAAAATATATCTATGGTATTTTTCACTTATTCATATGTTTTTTTGGCGTAATTTTCTGATATTTTTAGTTTATTGTTTAGTAGTTTCATATTAAGTTTTAGCTGTCAAATTCCCACATGTTTGATCCAACCACCTCTGGCAAGGAGAAGTGAACATATCAAAGTCTTTCTCATCAGCTCTTCATAGGTAGTTGTTATCAATAAATCACAACATCCGTATAGATTAGCACAAGTATGTGTGCTTGAGCTCACAGGTGTGCTTGGGTAACATTGGTGCTATCTCCAAGTTAGGGGACTTGCTACTTAAGATAGACCTCCAGAGAAAGCCATGGTTCTTTCTCATAAACTACCTTGCCACAATCTACTCTAATTTAGGAAAAAACCATCTTATCCTAATCTAATTTTCCAAGTGACTAGGGAGAGAGAGTTCATGAAAACAAAATACTAAACTAAAGCGGTGATACACCAGAAAAGGAGAGTGAATGAGATTAGCTTTCCAATGTATAAAAAGTGGAAGAAAAGTGCATACTAGAGGGGGTGATAACAAGTTCTACACAAGTCTATCAACTACATTTACAATAACTATTTCATACAAACATAATGATAATGAATCCCTGCAAAAGCATAAGATAAACACAATATATTTGCAATGAGGCTGAAAGAGTCAAGAAGAATACAAAACAAACACAGTCAAGGGAAGATAGTATCCCACAAAATTACTATATATTGCTTCATTGAGTACTGCACAGTTCAATCTATTACAATGATAAAGGCCTGGATCACTATGCAAGGAGTCTACTACAAGGTTCTATAGCACATTGGCTTCACAAAACCAAAATTTTAAAGAATTTTTCTAACTTAAAACATATCCTCCCTCTTTACAATGATCCCAACACTCTAATTTATAGAATTCTTATAGGAGAGAGATAGAGAGAGGGATAAACATCCTGAAATCTAACTTCATAGCACTTGAAAGATATAATAAATGACATGGAATGATGGTATTTTTATTACAAAAGGATCTTCGTGTTATCCCTTAACTTGTAGTATTGAAAGAATGGTTTCCCATGCTCGTTAATTGCACTCCTAACCACTAATAAAATCATTGTTCTGAATTTGGCCACGTTTTCAGAAAAATCATCATCAGTTCTTTATTAAATTTTGTATTTATTGATCTCTATGCATTGGGCTTAGAGCCATGATTCCAACAGTACCAATTTTTTTCCATTCCATTTAGAAATGCAAAAGTTGTGGCTTTCTGAGTGTGGGCAGCTATTTTGGATATGTTAGGCATCTCTGTCATTTAATGGGACTGGGCATCTGATTGACTGGAGCTGAATATGTTCCCTTTATTTCAATAAAAATAACCTCATAAAAATTAATAAATCTCATTTCTATGGCATGGAGTACATTGTGCTTGTTCCAGAAAGTCAAATTTTGTGAAAAAAGGAGCTCGGGCTCAAAAGTTACGGCCGTTTGAAGTTCGGGGTCTGATTTGCAGTGTTTTCCCTTGCATGCGGCTATATCAAGTATTTCAAGTCCTGGTGTCCTAGATGTCCCTTGTGTGACTTGGCCTTAAAACCTCTACTTCACCCACATCACACCTGACCTTCCTTGTAAATTAGGAAAATTGGCGTTTTAGGGAACTCATGTCCCGTGCGTACCTATTAATTGGGCCGTGAGGGTCGTTACCTCCCACTCTGCCCGCATATCTTTTGTAGTCAGCTATTTCAGCCTTTCAGAGCCCACATGTACCTTTTTCCTAGCTATCCCTTGGACCACATGGGATAAAAACTTTTAAATTTACCAATTTGCACTTGGACTGCGGCCTTTCAAGTCCCAAATGTCCCGCGCGTGCCTGTGCGGTTTAGGCCCAAAAAACCCAAATTTTCTGATTTGCATGTAAATTGGCCATTTCAGTTCTACAATTCTTGCATGTCCCAATGTACTATAGACCATGTAGGATAAAAATGTCTGATTTTGGCATACAACAAAGGAATGCAGACATTTTAGGTTTTCAGGTCCCAACTGTCCCGCACGTACCTATGTGGTCTAGGCCCCAAAAACTTGATATACTTGCAATACACTGTCTTGAGCCATTTTTAAAGATTTTTTCCATTTTTCCTAACTCCTTGAATTTTTTCCTTGGATGGGGAAGTCAGAGAGAAATTAGAGGGGGCCCCAAAATCTTAATTTTTGTCCTTCCATCATTTCTTCTTGCTCCAACATAAGCAGATTATGCAAGTTATCCAAATTACCTTGAGGGGTGAATTTGGGATAAAAACAATACTACTGAATCAAAATGGAGAGGTGATTAAACTAAGGCCCAACCCCTTCTTCATGACTCTTATCATAGGTAATAAATTACTACACAATTCTATCATAGACTCTGACGTTAGCACTACAGTCATGCCCAAGGAAATTACAGACACCTTAGGAATTAAATATGAGCCCTTAAGGAAAGGAGTCATGCAACTAGATGGGAAGTCTATTCAAACCATTGGGGCTATCAAAGGACTCCCATTACAGCTCTATTCTTTCCCAAATATAACCATCCCATAGGATATTATGATAATCGACGTCCAGCCAATCTTTGACCTTTGCCTATCTCGTTATTTTACAGCTAAGATTGGAGGCTATATGTATCTTGATTGTTCTCATTTGATTATGCGAACCAAATATGGGTCAAAAATGAATATCTTGTTAGATCCCCTCACCAAGGAGCATATAACTGAGCATCCGACTTCAGGATTCGAAGCTTCCCATGCTATGATCTCCAGAGAGGGAGAATTATACAAGGAAGATGAAGACCCCCAATGCAGTGGTCATTTAGCCAATCTTCCTCAGGTAATCCTTTCAAGAATTTTTATTCCAGTGGTTTAGGCATTTACGTCATTTTTGAAGAATATTCAAGATCCCTAAGGTAGCAAAAGGATAAAATATAAAGAAGGGGAATCCCCCCAAATATTCCCAAATATGGACCCTACATTTTGATGGGGCCAAAAGTAAGAATAGATCAAGAGCCGGAGTGTGCTTATTATCCTTGAGTGGGAGAAAGATACTCAAGTCATTCCGTTTCCAATTTTCCTATACTAGTAATAAGGTAGAATACGAGGCCTTGGTGCATGGCTTGAACACGGATTGAAAAGAAGGCATCAAATGACTAAGAGTCTTTGAAAACTAAGAGTTGGTAGTAACACAAGTGAGAAACACTACCGCCACAAAAAATCCTAGGATGAGGTCCTATCGACATCGGGTATGGGATCTCATAGATGATTTTGAAGCTTTCGACATCAAGGTTATTCCTTGAGAGCAGAATATAGAAGATGATAGAATGACCTTAATAAGGCTGCAGTTTGAACCAATTCGATATTTAATAGAAAATTAGAGCACCATAAAGCTGATCATCTGTCCCTCTATCCCTGACAACTTTGATCATTGGCAGGTCTTCAATAGCGATCGATAGATTATACACTTCCTTCAGTAGTCCAATCAATTTGTGAACTAGCTCCAACCTAAGATCAAGGAATCATACTGAGATCATATTATCTAGTTAAATAACAAACAAAATTTTAAAAGGGTTAATAACCTTGGAGAGTCTTTTCGATTCAAATGATACCAGTTCCAACCAAACAAATTTTGTAGTAGTAAAAGAGGACTATGTCAAATTAGAAGTGACTAAAGAAAGGAGACTAAAGGTTGGGAGATCGGTGACTCAAAAGGAAAGAGAGAGACTTGTGGATTTATGCCATAAGTACGATAAGGTGATGGCTTAAACCTACGAATAGTTACATGGATACAATAAGGATATCATCCAACATACCATTGAGCTCAAAGAAGGGACTAATCCTAGGTGCTAAAAGAAAAGGCCTGTGAATCCTAAAATTGAATCCCTTATGGTTGAGGAATTGAGAAAATCCTAGAAGCCCATATAATCTTTCCTATAAAACAAACAATGTAGGTCTCCAATCTGGTTCTGGTAAGTAAAAATAACATAGAGATTTGACTCTGTGTAGATTTCAGAGACCTAAATAGAGCTTCCCTAAAGGATAACTACCCTTTACCCTCTATGGAGAAGATACTACAAATATTCACAAGATCAGAGATGTTTTCTCTACTGGATGGTTTTTTGGGCTATAATCAAATATGGCTCACAGAAAGGGATCAACACAAGACAATGTTCACAACCAAATGGGGAACTTTTGCTTATGCAAAAATGCCTTTTGGACTCAAAAACACCAGGGCTACCTTTCAAAGGGCCATGGATTCCAAATTTGGATCACTAATAAACGAAGTGATCCTTATATATCTCGACGATCTCATGGTGCTCACCAAAAAAGTGGAGGAGCACTTTAATGCCTTGGAGGTTGTGTTCAAAAAATGCTAAGAGTTCGGAATCTATTTGAACCCAAAGAAATGTGTCTTTAGAGTGCCTCAAGGTAAACTCCTAGGACATATCATGTCAAAAGAAGGAATATCCATTAATCCTGAGAGAATAAAGGCCATCCTAGAGCTACCCTTGCCAGTAAATAAGAAATTGGTCCAATATTTCTTAGGAAAGATCAAATTTTTCAGAAAGTTCATTTCGGACTTTGCCAGGACAATCTGCCTAATCACCATCATCCTAAAAAATACCTCAGTTTCAAGTGGACCTCCGAAGTTTTTTTTGCCTTCGAGTTGATAGACAAAGCCGTTGCATCCACTGTGATGTTGCGCAATCCAAATTTCTCAAAAGATTTCATTATGTATGTATACTGGGGAAAGCATAAGGTGACATCTGTACTAATATAGAAAGGAGAGTCACAAGGTGAGGAGCATTTGACCACCTTCTTTTTAAAAAACCTCCATGACTATGAAACAAGGTATAATTTTGTAGAAAGATAGGCTTATGCCATAGTTAAATTCCTGAAGAAATTCCAACACCTTATCACTCATAATATAGTCTAGGTCATGGTGGCTCACTCCTACATCAAAGAATACATAATGGAGTGCAAGATAATTGATAAAAGAGAAAATTGGATTACTAAGATCCTTGAGTATGACATTGAGGTAAAGCCCAAAAATATTTTAAGGGGTAGGGGTCTGTGTCAATATTTAACATAGGAATCCATTCCCCTAATTTAAAACAAACATGAGGAGATGCTATATCTCCATGAAAGTTATTAAGATACTTGGGTCTCAAACAAGGTCCATTTTATGCAGAATGGGAAGTATCCAAGCAATATCCCCTTGAAAAGAGGAGATATTATAGGCAACAAGGGGCCAATTTTACTATGATTAAGAATTTCCTTTTTAAGAGGAATTTTAATGGAATAATGTTAAGATGCTTGGAAAATGAAGAGACTGAAAAATTATTACATGAATTACACCACGGGAGCTCGCGAGGTAACTTTTCTGCCCAAACCATAACCATGAAAATCCTATAAGCATGATACTTTTGGCCAAGCTTGTTTGCTGATAATCAGGAAAAGATAAAAAAATGAAAGGTTTGTCAAGTTTACACAATTTTCTAAAGGAACATGGCATTGCCTCTCAACCCAATCCTGGTTGAAGAACCCTTTGCATAATAGGGTCTCGACTTCATCGGAATGGTGAACCCAATTTTGAGCACTAGACACAAATGGATTCTCACAGCAATCAATTACTTCACCTGATGGGTAGAAGCAGTCCCTCTTAAAGAGGCCAATGAGAATGTAATCCTAGGGATCCTACAGGATATAACTACATGCTTCCCCCCCTGCCGCATTGTCATATCAGATAATGCTAAGGCCTTTATAGGAGCCAAGGTATTTTAATTTGTAGTAAAACATGAGATATACCTAAAATGTCCTTCAATTATTAACCACAGGAAAATGGTTTGGCGGAGTCTACCAACAAAAACTTAATCAGACTCGTAAAGTGAATGTGGAATGAGCATAAGATATTATGGCATGAGCATATCAAAACAACCTTATGGGCTGATCGGATCACCCCAAAGTCAGATCTTAAGAGGCTTCGCCGTATAAAATAGTCTATGGAAAAAGTGCCATAATTTCAATTTCCCTCGAGATTCCTACATTACAACTATTAAAACAGGATGAGATAGAAGAGAATGGAGCGATGCAAGTAAGACTCACCGAGCTAGTAGAGCTCCAGGAGAAATGTGAATCTTCACCAATGAGGCCATGATCAGTCACCAACAAGTGGTTAAGACTTGGTTTGATCTAGAAGATGCATCAGAACCAAATTTCCAAGTCATAACTACATTCCTGAAGTGGGATGCAAAAGCCGCCAAACTTGGGAATCATGGAAAATTTTACCCACTATGGATGAGACCCTTCAATATTAGTGCATATGCAAGCAACATAACGCGTTTGAACTTAAAACAATGGAAGGTGACTCCCTTAGCAATTCTAGTTAATGGAATTCACCTAAATCCTTTCCTTTGATTCCCTTTGTAAAGGGTTATATCATATGTATATTATGATTTTCTTTGTTCTTTGCTTTGCTTGTTGTTTCCCTTTTAATAAGTATCTTGGACACGTGTCCTCCACAAATTCCCCATTGCCTCTTTTTGGAATTTTAGAGGGAGTGTACCTTCCTATTTTTTCTAAAGTTAATGATCTAGCAACTTCATTGACACTTGATAGGGAAAAATATTTCGAATTGACACAAAATCTCTTGAAGAACGTAAAAATTCAGCACTTGAGGTAATTAATTAGAAAGTGGCCTATTGTAAGAAGTGAACTTTTTTACATGTCTGAGTCATTACTCCTAAAAGTGAGGGTGGCTATTTAAGATATTGGGTGCGTCCAAAAAGACTTACTTCAAATTCTAGAGTCTCCTGAATTCATTAGTTAAGTAAGTTAGAGATAAAGGGATTCTAACTTTCTCCTAATTCATAGAAGAATGCCATGATAGCCTCCAGCTCTGTACCACCAGCAAAATCTTATGCGGGACAAACCCATTCCCACTCTCCCTCTGCAACTAAGATTGAAGTTCCCTGATGGAGGATCTCGGTTCACTAACCCTAATGTGATTTTTGAATCCCTGCTGATAATGTCTTTGACTCGGTCCTAAAAAAGAAACCCAAATCTCTGAGGGAGGTATCCTTCACCATGTTTCTCAACCTAGGAGATTCAAAATATTTTGGCTGTAAAATTTAGAGTAAAACACTCACCCAATATATGGTGCCTCTCGTGCATCCGTGCTCAGAACTTATATAGATATGTGTGGACTATTTCGATTCAAGAACCCACACCATTCATGGTAGGAACTTGGTGGTGATTACACCACATGCTATGAGCGACATGTTGGCTCTAATTCATGACCCAATGGAAAATTTCTATGATATGGAAAAACTCCAAAATTGTCCTGGTGCAATTCCAGAATAAAGCCTTATTCCTTAATAGAGAGCCAAGACATGCACATACAAGTGGTTTGGGGACCATGGGATTTCCCATTCTAATGAAATCACTTCTAGCAGATTCGCAAGATAAATTTTCCATGTTGACATTCATTTTTGGGAAGGATTCAAAGAGAGGCATCGAGGATTGGAAGATGGTAGCCTTGTTTCAAATGAGGTAGGTCGTCAAGGAGCAAGTGTATCACTTTGACTTCGCTGAAGTCATTACAAGATCCATGTGCAAGCATCTTGACCAACTGTTGGTGACCTCAAATTATAGGTATTCATATTATCTATTCCATCTCATTCTTTATCAAAATGCATAATATTTTAGTTAATTCATGACCCTGACCCTCTGGGATGTAGAGGTAGATCCTCAAAAATTCATTCCAGTGTCTATATGGACCCATATACTATCCCAATCATCAGATGCATATGAATTCTTTAATTCTTTTCTGGAGCCCCTCTTACTCGAGATTGATCTTGAAGGGATCAAAAATAGGATGAATGAATCTGTTCAATCCATCCTCTTAGACCCGATTATTTCTTCACCAGAGGACATTCTATGATTTGACTACATGGTTTCAAAGGCAAATCCTTTATGCTCCTGAGGGTGCTCATGGTTTGAGTAGTGGGTCTCGAGGTCACCAAATAGATACTCCTCCTGGACATTGAATTCGGCTCGACCTAAAAAAATAAGGAACTATATGAACTCCCCTTGAGTAAGGGAGGAATAACTATGCTTAAGAGAAAGACGGATCATATCCTTAAAAAAAGCTGGCCTCCTACATGTTTTCCTTAATTCAAGACTCATGGAGGTATGACCTAGATGGGATAATGACAGTGAATTTGTTTCTTAATAGGGTCCTAGACTCTTGCAAGCATGAGCCAAGGGATTTTTTTGAAGCAAGGTGAAACCCCCAGACAAAGTGACCCGACGTATTTGTCAAGCTTAAAGACATATCGACCCCAGGCTAGGAGGCATTCCACCAAGTAAAGCACAAATATGACCCCACTCTCACCATGACTAAGGGATTCTAAGTAGCCCTAAAGAAAAGAGATTGGAGCATGGAGAAAATTGAAGCCTATTGGAAATATAGGAAGGAGATCGGCTAGAACACCCTAAATTTTGAGATTGTCTCCAGTGATGAGATGTGGGACTAATGTTGGGACACAGATCATGCTTATGATGAGGAGAGAGAGGATATAGTCACAATCATTTAGGATTGGTCCAAAAAATCAACCGTAGAATCCTATTGTCCTAAATAAAAACAATTGCCTATTCCTTCTCCACCTTCCATTCCCTAGAAAAATCTTCTAGTCTAGGCTCTGACACTATAGCTTGTGGTCATCCCTTCGGGTGAGAAAACCATGGAGGAATCAGCCTCAAGCCCAACATGTAAGAATTTAAATTTAGTAAAAGATCCTATTTCTCCTCCACCCCTACTGCCTCTCAAGGCTCCTCAATCCACTCCCCTTCCAACTCCACTCTCCCCTTCTGGATTTATCCCCTTATCTATCACCCCGTCACAAAATATCCCTCTTCTTGGTGCTCCCTTTTTTCCACAATATTCTTCCACCATCCCAAACTTTTCCCCCCACATGATACCGCCCCCTTCGTTGGCCCTAGTAACTTCAATGCCTCAATCAAAAGTTAATACTCCCTATGGTCTTCCAGCTGGGTTCCCATTCGCGGGAGGAATGCTCCCTTCTTCCTTTATTTTTTTGAGTCAAACTGAGTCTGCTAAGGCTTCCCAATATCAGAGAAGGGAAAAACAGAAGAAGAAATAAATGGAAATATGAGAAACAAAACAGATGTAGTCATTGTATGACCATTAATAGAGATCCTTAACAATAACCTGACTCGTTCCCTAAATAGCCAAACCTGCTAAACATATGCAACTTGATGATTATTCTATTAGTGCTATTGTGATCAACCTTTATGAGTTCTGGTCTTAGGATAAGGTTGAATTAATGAATGAAATGATGGTAGTAGTCACTACAGACTACCTAAAGCCCAAAAATTAGTTGAAAATCATGCAAACTAGCTTTCAAAGGGTGGAGGCCATTGTGGATAGCCATATGGTTGAAATCAAGGCCAAAGGCAGAGAAATAGACCATCTCCAGAAGGAGTTGAAGGGATCCACATCCTAGGTGGCCCTTGTGGATTCTCAGGTGGAGGATAAGAATCTAGTATCACTACTCACCACATCCGAGGCCTCAATTAGTTCACTTATGTAGGAAAAGGGAACACTCCAATAGCTGGCCAATTCAAGAAAGGTGGAGGTGGCGATAATCCAAGCCAAGTTGTGTGCCATCAAGGAGAAAAGGGGCAGCCTCAAAATAAAGCTTAAATCATCTAAGGACACACTCAAATACTTGGCCCAAAAATTTGGGAAACAATCCCAGAGGGGGGGAATTGTAGCATTAGTACATGAGCTATATGCTTCCTGCTGTGACCGAATTTCCACTAAGGAAATGGATTTAGCCCCCAAATTTGGATTTATATATGATGCTCAAGGATTGTGCTCTAATGTGGAAACCAAACTTCTACCATCACCAGTGTAGTGTCTGCCAAGGTCCTTGAATCAATGCTCTTGATTCAGAAACTTTATGATGCTTCAGAATTTTTCCTACAAGGGGTAGGGATTACTGAGAGGTAGTGGATCGCTGCAAAAATAAATGAGATTTTGAGTTGCAATAAGGCCTCCATAAAATGCCAAAATATCTTAGTGCAGCTCCACCATGGAATCAAAGAGTGGAAGAAGAGCATCAACGAACTAGTTTAGTTAGGATTATCTTCCCCCTTCCCTGATGATTCTATAGTCCTCGCAAAGGACCAAATTGAACAACTCCTAGTTTCCAAATGCCAAGATAAGACTGTCTTTCAGTCTTTAAAGGAGATCTCAAGTGTTCTAGAAGTAGAGGTGATTCTAAATCCTATTATACAATTGGATTTTCACTTGCACATTGTAATGTAGAATCTCCAAAACTTCTCACATAAGGAGATAATCGAGTTGGATTGAGCTTTCCAGGCCTTACAGAGAAGGACCTATCTAACAAAAGGAGAATGGCTTGGATATCAAGTTGCCTTGTAGCAACTCTGATTGGCATTTGATGAGCCACATTTTGATTTTTGAGACAAAAGTATCATTGGGTTCTTTCATGAATGACACGAATTCCCTAGGTGAGTCGCCATAATTGTAGAGTTATTTTTACATAAAACTATTTTGATCACCATCTTTTGTCACCCCGACCCTCATTTCCCTTGCTCACTTAACTCAAAGTCAACTAAGTATGAATTTTAATACGGAAGGATCCACGTGTCTCACTGGCACAGTCAGAGCATTAAGAAAAGGAAGAAAGGTTCTCAAACTTGTGCCACAATGTCCATGTGTTTGAGGCCTGATAAAGGTTACCCCGATGGGTTAAAAATGCAAAAGCATACCAGAGTTGCAACAGGGCCTCCACATGTTTCCCGAGTCCACTTTCAAATAGAGAAAAAGATGAATCCTCCCCAAACTAGCATGCACCCATCATGAGTATCTCAGGCATAGTTTGGGGGATCAAGCTCTAGAAAGTCCATCAAACAAGCATCTAATCTCCATGTGGCAGGAAAGGATCATCACTGACTCTATGAGGGTTAGTTGGGTGAATTGAAGGAAAATGTAAATATATCAACATGTAGTTGAGATATTAACCCCGAATGAAAGGATCATGTAAGAAAATTGAATGCTGCTAGTAGAAGCTCTGATTCCAGACATTGAAGCAATATCCATGAACATCTATAAAATGACGTCCGATCCAGAAGGAAAAAAGGAGGGTAGATTTTGAAGAGAAATAGACAATTTGCGAAGTAGATTAAATGTTTAGATTTTTTTGTAATAGCTAGCCTTAGCAAGACTCTGTTATAAAAGGGAATTGTAATGTGTGCCACTTTGTCCTTATGTATCATTTTCTCTATAAATTGAGTCCTTTTTCTATGCACTTTGGATTTTATGTTTTGAGTCTTTATTTTTTGCTAAGTAGTTCTAAATATTTGAAGAAATATATCATGTCATGCACCCTTGGGTTTTTGACTTATTTATTATCTGTGTTTGTCGTGTGTTTCATCTCCTTGGACTATGAGAAATCTAAGGTATTTCTAAAATATGTGGATCATGCTCTAATGCTCTTCTAACTATTTCAAATAATTTCCCTAGGTATCTCTTCATCTCTTTAGGATTTATTTTGGTGCATTGCCTTAGTTAGTTTTATGTTTCTTTTAAATATTTCTCCTAAACCTATCCCACACTAGAGAAGATTCAACTTATTTAATATTTGGAGGTTACCTTAGGGTGCACATCCCACTAAACTCCAATGACTCTAATGATTCATCCACAAAGATAATCGTCAATAGTTAACAATAATGGAATTCAATTCAATTAATCATTATTTTTCACACAAACAAGGTATGTGCACGTTATTTAGAATAAGGTGTATAAGCCCTCAAGATTCAAAGGATTGTTATGAGTCTTACTCATAATAAATACATATTCATTACTCATAACATGCAATTATAAAACATATCTGAAGAAATCATGCAACTCATCTAATTACTTCAATGTCAGAAGTCTAAGCTCATTTCAAACAAATAATGTATAGTCAAAGTTTTCTTGTTTATGGTTTATCCAACATGGAAAAGGTGATAGTGGAGTATTCAAACTCAAGACCCTTCTAGATCAAGAAATCACATTCCACACATACCTCATCATGTGAATCTATCTTCAAAGGCTCTAAATGTTTTACAAGACCATAAATATCATGCACTCATCCATACAGTCTTTAGTTTCTTCATGTAACTAAAACATGGTAACCACAACATCCATCATTTAAAAAAATTTCTAGTAAGAAGATAAAAAAACTTCCATACATGCTTAAGGAGATATACTATGCACTCTTGATCCTTACAAAACAACTCAGAGAAGACACGATTCAATATGAAAATAAAGATTTACTATATCACTGTATTTTTACAACATTGCCTAGTTTTCCCCTTCTTAGTCCTTAGTTCCTGAGGAAATATCTCTCCACTCTCTTTGTCACCATCCTTAGAATGTTTTCCTCTTCTTTCTCTTAGAAATAACTTCTTAACTTGAATTACTCCTTTTATATATATCCTTCTTGAGTTCATAACCAAATGTCTTGGACTCATGGTGACTCTTTACAAGCTCTAATCACATTAGGAGGAATTTCATATTAGTTTAATCATTTATGACTCATATATACTCTTAAGGATCCATTCTTTACATGACTAGACCCTCCACACTTGGAAACACCAAGACTCCTTACAACTCACCCTTTCCTTCCACATACATGTTTTTAGAAATTCAAAGATAGAATTGGAGAGAAACTTGAAATTTTGAACTTGTGACTTCTAAATTAACTCATGCTCCATTTTAGGACCCACACACACATACTAACATACTTATTACAATCATGGAAAATGGGAAATTAAAATTTTTATGCTCTTTCCATGATTATCCTACATCATAATCCCAATGTGGAGAAAAGAGTCCTTGTATTTGAGTTGCATAGCTTTGTCTTCACTGATTCATTCATATTATTTATTTGTTCTTGTCCTTCTTTCTACACTCTCACTTTATTTTCTTGTTTTATGATGCAGGGGCATCACAAAAAGAACAAAAAATATGTAAAGTATGACATGATTATGATTGTAAGATGTAAGTAGGTATATTTTGGTATGTTCAAGTCATGAGATGAGGTATAGGTGGGTTCTTAAAGTTTGAAACTTCAAATTTGTGTTTCCATCCATAAATGTAATTCAAATTTACAAGCATGTTAAAGAGAAATCATTACTTATCAAGGGGAGAAAAGAGATTTAAATGAATGTAAAGGGGGTGTTAGGTGTCTAGGTAGGACATGTTGAGTAGGTCGTAGGAGGCATGTATGAATCATGAAATACTTAAAAATATTCTCTATTATGTAGTAAGGGCATGTGAAGAGTCATTGTTGGTCTTGAAAAATCAGTTAGGTTTTAAGAAGAGGTTACATTTTAAGGTGATGAATTCAAATGGAAGTTAGTGAGTTAGAGAGAGGGAGATAATGAGACCTTATGAGGAAGGTGAGAATGTGTGGAATAATAAATCCTCTTGAATCACAGGAGAGGGAAATTGTTCTAAGTAAATATGGTTAAAATTTGGTGAAACTTTGTTTTGGGAATATGTTCTTCTTTTTGTGTAGCATGTTTTTGAGTTTTGTATTTGAAGAACTTGAAATAATTTCCTTATTTATATTTAGAGAGTTTAATCACAACATTTTATGAGTTTTGGATAAATTATGATTTTAAATTCCCTCTTTTCTAACTTGAAAATTGATACAATGGTTGTGTATACAAGTTTTAATGATATGTTTTGGGACAACACCAAGAAATTTTGCATATAATTTCCAAATCATTCAAAAAATTTGATGTAGGTGAAAATTTTCATTATCCATATGGGGGTTTTATTAATTTACATTAATTCTAAGTATTTTTGGAGTTGTGAAGTATTTTCTATCTAGACTGAGAATGCATGCAAACTGTTTGATGCAGTGTCTTCCTAGGAAAAGAATCATAGCTTTTAAATTACATACTGAAAATGGATGAAATTTGGAACATATGTTCCTTTTAGAGACTTATAAAGGATATAATTTTTTTTATAGTAATTGGCCTTGTTTAATAAATATATACATGAAAAAAATTCATTGCAGACTGTTTGTTCTTAAGAGCACTAAGAAGGGAAGTATTGAGTATGATAAGAGGAAGTGGTGTATTTATCTATATTCTATAAAATTATTGATTTGTTAACTTTTTTGAATAGGGTACAAGATTGAAAGAGGTCAGAGAAGGCTAAAAAGAAAAAAATGTTTGTTTGAACAAGAAGAACTAGTGAAGAAAGGTGAAGAGCGGGTTCAAGAAATAGAGTAAGATGATGGTTTCTTTGATTATGAATCCTTGATATAGGTGTATTTAGAATTGAATAAGGTGTTTAAACATGGTATGATGTTGTTTGAAGCCATTTAAGGGGAAATTTTGATCAAAAATTACAGTTATAATCCATTTGAGGTTATTTGAAAGATCCTCATTTGTAGAGCTTGATGTAGGATGTTGATTGATTCCTCTTAACAAATTAAAGTATGATGAAATTTATTTTTATTTTCATAAAATGAGATGGTACATGTATTAATATTTGATTTTATGATTTCAAATCATAAAATTATGGCCTACCATCCTTTGGTAAAAGGAATGGTGGACGATTTCAACAAAATTTTGAGCATGGTCCGGACCAAAATTTATGGTGTTAGAAGTAATGATTGAAATGAAAAGGTATCTATAGTTATATGAGCATATAGAACAATGTATAAAGGGTTGAAAAAAGAAACACAATATTAGTTGGTGTTTGGGGTAGATGAATTAATTCCCATTCAATTCATGGTCCCATCCCTAAGGATCATGTGCATTTAAAACCTGGATGATAAGGCATCAATCACATAGTGCCTTCTGAATTTATGTAATTAGATGAAAAATGTGTTCCCGCTTTATGGATTCAAGGTGTAGAGAAATCACACCAAAAGGCATGACATGATAGACATATAAAAAAATTCACGTAGGGTGCATTTATTATACTTTACGACTCAAAGTTTAAACACCACCTAAGAAAGTTTCTAACTCATTGGTTAGGGCCTTTTGATGTACATGGGATCTTTCCCACAGAGGAATGTAAAATAAAAATATCAATGGAGATTTTTTGTCAGGTTTCTTCAATAGAAGTGGGCTCAAGCTCTACTACCCATGAAGGTCATTTATGTAATTTTAATAAGGTGTATGCCACTAGAATAGATAAGTCCTTCCTTTCTAGGTAGTTTGATTTTTTACATTTTATTTTATTTAAAATAAATGTAAGTGTTGCATGCATTAGAAACTTTGTTATTTTCAACAAAATTTGTGTTCTAAAAATTCCAGCTGCTGAGAAATCCCTCTTCCATTTTGGTTTGCATACATGTCTTGTTTTTCAACCTTAAAAGTTCTAAAACATAGATTAACTTTGTGCAGAAAACCACACTCATGATTAATTTTGGGTGAAGTACAGTAAAGGTACAATATGAATAAGAAGAAGAAACATTTACATGTTGCAATTTTGAATCTTGTTCTTAAAAGTGATAAGGAACAAATTGGGATGATAAACAAAGGTGTATCATAAGGAAGGGTTATATCACTACAAAAAAAAATGCGGAATGAAAGTAGTGTTTTATAGAAAGGATAAGGGTATAGGAGGTGCGTGGAATAAATGGATGTGCTAGATGATAAAGGAACACGACACATCCCAAGAACATACGAAATGACATGGCTAGAAGAACGAGGAGAAATCAACATAGATTCCACATGAATCATGATGCACACATGAAAATTGATGATATCATCACCCATTTAACAAGTTTAGAATTTTAAAAGGAACATAAACTAGAAGTGGGAAACAACTGGAAACCACTTTATAATGAATGCAAGAGGTGGTGAAGTGAGTGTTCATACATGTTGAAAAATTAATTGTGATGAGACAAATCAATTTCAAAGAGGTATATAAGGAACATAGGAACTCATTCAAAAAATAATTGTATTCATATAAATTTAAAGATATCTATTGAAAAAAAAATTCTATTTACATAGTCAAGTTGAAAGCACATAAACTAGACATCTTCCACCAATTTTTGAACAACACCTGCTTGGAGACACATAAAGAAAGAAAAGTAAGAAGGAAATATGTTATCATATGTGTAAGTTATAGGCTATAGAATATTCAATTACCATTATTTTTTGGTGTAAGAGATTTCATTTAACTTTTATTAGGTTATTTTCCCTCACACATGGTGATTCATCTCACCTACTCGTAGGTCATTAAATTGTCCTTAGGAGTTATATGACACATGATAGATTATGTCATTGAATATGTCATATGTATTAGTGTTCATCAATGTACATCATCAGGAGTTACATTCTATATCTGAATTATAACTCCTTTCTCCCTTGTGGAGGTATGATGAGTACTACATTGGGAGTTATAAAAAAATCCTATTTCTACTTATTATTTATCTATGAGAATGAGCTGAGCTTTTTCTTGTATGCACATTTTTTTGGTGTTTAATTTCTTCCTTACTACTTGGACCTACTTTAAATTTCTATTCAAATGAAACTTTGTTGATGGACACACATTCCTTATTGATCCTAGCACTCACACTCTCCCACATGGTATCATAGTTATGTTGTTTGGAATCATGTCACTCACAAGAGTTTTTTTCCTACTATTGGTTTCGTGATTTTCCTTAGTTCCTTGTGTAATTTTTTAATATGTATATGATTTATTTTTTACTTTTATTAATATAGTTTAACACTAGTTTCATGGAGGAGTTTTTTGGTTATGTGTTAGTCTGGTGCACGTGTAGGGTGTATAGAAAATTTTAGGGGTTTCTTTTCCAAACATGGCTATCTGTAGCTAAATTAGAAACATTAAGATTTTGGAGGTATTTTCTAGTTTTGGTGTTTGGTTATTTCCATTAAATTCTTTCCTAATTTTTTTGTTTCCTCCTGAACCCATATTCTTCCTCCCTACTCTTTAAACCTTTCCACACCTCTGTATTTGGATTCCTATCATGTCATCTCGATCTCCACTTCTACTCCTCATCTTCTGACAGAGTTACCTTAACAATTTTTCCATCTCATTGAGCTCCCCCAAGCTCTATCTCAGCTACCCTAGTTCGCTTTCCCCCGAGTTTTCCCCATCTTGGTCATGTTTCTCTTAGCTTGGCCTATTTTTTGTGCCTTGCTACTCAACTCATATTTTTTCCCTATGAGCTCATTTGGGTCCTTATTGATCTATTTTGGGTGTATAAACCCCAACTTGTCTATTTTTTTTCCCTGATCTCACCTTGGTGTCAGACCCATTGTGCTCTACCTCAGCTCAACCCAAACTCCCTATGCTCAGAAATACCCGCCTCTTCCACAAACTTGGTCAGGTTTTCTTGATCTTGGCCCCTTCATTTTTGCATCTTCATTGGATTTTTTTCATGTGCCCCATTTGAAATCCATCGTCTCTTCCTTGTATCGCCAACCTTGTCTCCATACCTGGCCTAGTTTTTTGCTTTAAACCATCTATCCCCTCCCTCACATGTGTTAAAAATATCCCTACATTAAAATGACTACTCATTCCTCTTGAATCACTAAGTTAATCCTGAAGTTTATGCCTCAAGCCCCTCTCTTCCTTAGATGTGGCTATTCATCCAGCCTTGACCACTTTGAATTTCGTTTTCCCTCCTTTCCTTTATTCGATCCCGCCTATCGTTTTTAAGTGTTGTTATATGACTTTTAACTTAGGGTATTTATTTTTAATAACATATCCTATGGTTTATAGCATAGCTTATATAAATTTAATCTACAATTAGGGTATCTTTAATCCAAAGGAAGGAAATTAATATTTCTAATCATGTCACTAATTATCATTAGGGCGAGTTAATTTGTAATTAATCCCGTTTTAAAAAAAATCAAATTTTGGTAACTAAATTAAATTGGGTAAAATATTAAAATTTAGCATTATTTGGTGTTTCATAATGTGTATTTGTGAAGGTGTTTGATTTCATTCTCTGGAGGCCCCTTTTTGGCATTTTTATGCTAACATATCTTTGGAGAATATTATGAAGGTATATGCCCTTTTTTGAGGTTTGTAGTGTGTTTTGAGAGGTTTGTTCACATTTCAGGAGGTCTTTTGACGCTTTCATGAGTCATCTTTCTTTGTAGTGATCTTATTATTTCTTGCGGGATAGTGAGCACGTCTGCCACATCTTTTTAGTAAGGGAGCCCCCATCTTCGATGTAAGAAAATTTTTATCACATAGAACTTTGTATTCCCCTTTTCTCTTACTTTCACCTTTATTTTGCTTGTTAGGATGTTGTCTCCTTACATTCAACTGAAACTTATTGTGGCCTCCACACTTGCATGATTTTTTTCTACTGCAGATTGAGTGGGCAAATTGTTTCACTTAGCATGAACACACCTTAATGTAATTAACACACTGATTATAAAATGCCGCAAACAAAGGGGTTTAAAATATTGTATGGGGTGTTGTAATCACATGTAAATGCATTTTCAGATGATTTCAACATCTTGTAGCCTTGTGTGTGTTCTCTCCCTTTTCTTTTTCTTTCATTCTAGAATTTTTTTTGGTAGATTCTAACATCCATTTGAGCATGCTTTGTCTTTCATGAATCTTCTACAATGATTACTCTTCTTTTCATATGCACAATGAAGGATGTTCTTCATAGACTTGAGCTTTGTAGGATTTCTTCATAGCCTCTGCTACTTCTTCTTGGTAGGGAGAGTTATGCATCACGGTATTTAAGTATGGAACGTTACCTTACTCAAAAATGCCTATATCATTTTTGTGTGGAAAAGTACCTACACCCAGTGATCCATATCGGATTAAAGACTGGCTCAACACTTGTGACTAGGTTTATCATCGCTTGTTGACACAAATTTCTAGAACTCTGCAATATCATGTAGCACACACAAAGTTTCCTCACACTGTTTCAAACATTCTCCAGTCCTTATTTAGATACCCTTCATAGATTGCAGTTGTTATTTCCTCTTATACTGTTGTTTCCACACTTACTTCATGTGATGATAATTTTTCTGACATAGATTTACCTGTTTATATTCCTAATGACGAGGATTGTTCTTTTTTGGCATGTAGGCCTAATGGGTGTTGTCATTGATGAAAAATCACATTGATAACAAAGTGAATGTTGTAGGATGACTCCGTGATGATGTATTTGATACTAACATACTAGTTCAAATGTTTATTAACTGCTACAGTGGGATTCATTAATGTGTGTTTGCTCTAGTAAGCCTATACAAGTGCCTATGTGGTATAAATTGGAATTGTGAGCTTCTTGGATACTTAGGAGGCATGTTGGTATGTTGGCTATCATGATTTAAGGGTGCTTGAGAACTCACAACAATGGGATAATGTAGATACAAGTGGTTCACCATATTACATGTGCTCATTAGGAGTTGTAGTCACAAAATTGTGCACTTTAGGCATTATTTAGCCCAGTCTCATATTACTATTTAGAAGTTTCTCAAGTGAAGAAATTACTAATTAATCCCACCTTTTGGCCATCTTATTTTACCTTTTATTTCATCATTCCCATGTATTTTCATATACATGCTCATCTATTTCATCAATGTTCCATCATTTTATCCTAAAACTGGGTGCCTAGGCCTGTAATGGGGTGCTTCGGTCCCACATGGGGTGCCCTGATCCTTATTTTACTTTCCCACCTCTTTTTGGGCTCTTTTTATCCATTTTTAGAACTTATCTTTTTCCTAGTCAGCCATGTCAGGATTAATTACAAAACTAGATCAAGAGAAACATATAAATATAAAGTTATGAGACCATAACTATGGTCCTAGCGTCACTTACTACTATCAATCCATCTATATTTGCATCTATTACATCACTTACATCCACATAGTTCTATGCATCAAGGCTAGGAGATTTGCATCAACACACACAACATAGGGGATGGATTCTATTCTAATCCATGCATACATGCTAGTACATTTTCTATAGTTATTATTTCTTACTAATTCACAAAGTTCAAATGGCATAAGAACACATAGGGCATGATATGCACACACACACACACCAGAACTACATTTGGGTATGAAATATAGTGTATTGCTCAAATTAGTAAGCTCACTATTGTGGCAGCTGAGGTAAGTCCAACTGATTCATTTTACATTTTTTTATTTTAGGGTTTTGATACTTATTTGTATTTTTTTGGTCATTCCTTCATTCTACATTATTTGATACATTCGGTTCATCTCAGTAGATCTAGTGCGATAGATAGGGAATATTTCAGAGTATCTTGTGACATTGAAAGAACCAAATTTTAAGCTTTTATAGAAACTAGGGTGCCTATTCTGTAGACCAAGGCACCCTGAGGCACCCCAGTACCCTCATAGGCACTCTATTCCATTCATATCCTATAGATCTAACCTTTACGAGACTTCTATACTGTCATTCCTTCCTCTGGAATCCACAGTCAGACTTGCGACACCTTGTGACAATCAACTAAGTCCTTTCCTTTTACATATTTACATACTTAGGGTTTTATTTCATTTTATATAATTATATAAAAATCATTCCATACTATTTTATCATATTTTACAGTGTTTTAGTCCTCATATATTAGATTCACTATCATTACATTTCCCCTATTTTAGTTAATTTTAGTTAATGAGGAACATGCATGGGAACTTGGAGGTGTGATAGAGTGTATTGGAGTCATTTGAGCTCATGGATGCATGCTATTAGGTGTGTCATGTAATATTAGGTATTTTTGGGTAATTTTTAGAGGTTTCATGTTGATTTATTCCATTATTTTACTTGGCCCTAGTTTGTTACTATGAGGATCTAACATGCAAACATAGGAAATTCTTAGGGATTGAAGATATTGGGATATGTTATTGTCATTATTATGATTTTATATGTTATAGGGATGAGTCTTAGTGCTATTAGAAAATTTTTAGGCGACCATGATGTGTATTTTGCAAGTTATGTCTATCTTGGTAAGACAGGGTCAAGAACAGGTGAAAATCCAACTTGAAATGTAACTTCAGATGCTCATTGTGAATAGTGTGATTTTTATGGCACATTGTGGCTTTTAGATATGATTTTAAGGTGATTTTATAAGGTCTCAAAAAAATAATGATATTATTTTATCGTCATGTTTTTATGAACGAATGTTAAGAAGAAAGAGGTCTAAAACCCTAGTTAAACCCTAGCTAGGAGCCGTTTACAAAAGGTGAAGTATAATGACCTAGTTTTGATTGAAAATGAAAATATGATGATTGGATGTATTATAGGACTCCTCATTCATTCCATAAATGTATGGTTTAGGTCACGGTGGTGAGTGGGCCCCACCTAAAAATAGCAGTTTCTAGAGAATAAGGTTTTAAGACAAGATGGTCCAAAGGAGTATCATGTAAAATTGATGGTGAATGATGTATGGAAGATTTTATTGATTTCCATGGAGATTTTAGGAAATTTTAATGTAGGTTCATTATGTTTTGAGGTCCAAACAGGTTGACTGGTCAAAGGGCAGTTTTTAGATCTCAAATAGCAGGGTCATATGTTTTGGCCATAACTTGAGCTACAGGTTGAATTTTGAGGTGATTCAAGTTGTTTTGGAAATTATATTTAGAGATATTTCTAGTGATATATGTATTTATTCATGATAAGGTGATTTGTCATGGTTTATAATGAATTATTTTAGTAATAAGGTTTTTGGCAGTTGAGGACATGATTTATTTTGGTGCAAGTTGGATGTTTTTTGACACATGAGATGGATTGGGTGATGCTTACTATCATTTGGAGAGTCAGGGATAAATTTGGAATACAATTAATCCATTTTGAGTTCTTGAATGCATGTATAATTTATTTTATGTGCTAACCTTTTGAAATAGCCTTTTTGGCAAGTTGATATGATGAACAAAAATGTTGTTTTGGTTTGAAGAGAAGGATGTTTCATTACTTATAACTTTCTTAAAAGTATTATATAGGTTCTAAAATTTGATTTGAGAGGTCACATGACATTCTTTGGTTTAGTATAAGTGATTTGCAGATCAGATGAAGTTTCTAGGGTGCATGAAACAATTATTTTGAAGTTTGTAAAGGGAACTGGGCCCAATAAATGAAATAATATGATTTTTTGATTAAATTTTAGACCATATGTAAATGTTTTATGATTTTTTAATCATATGTAAGAGGTTTTTGGTCATGAAAAATTGTACCTTTTTATGTAAGGCCATTTTTAAGAATGTGCCCATGGGGTTTTGAGCCATTTTTAGCATATGTAATGGGGTTTTTAGCTAGGTCGAACTATATGGGTCATAAATAACTATTTTAATTCAAATTTATGAATGTTATATAGTTTTATGGGTCGAAATTATCATGAGGGAATGACCTCATTTGAATAGGAAGGAAGAAAAGTAGATTTAAGTGTTTGGTTGGTTCATTTTTGAACTAGTGCTCTTAGAGGGAAGAAGCGTGACCTAGAGGGAGATATTTTACAAGTATGAGATAATATTTAAGACTAATAAATAACATCATTGGTTCAGGAAAATTTTATTGCATGAGAGTAAGATGATAGAGTAGAGAAAGAAAGAGAAACAACAAGTTTAATGCCCTAGGGTATGAGATAGGGTTTGTGAGTTGAATTAGTGATCTTCATCAGTTGTGGAAGCAATAATTTTAGAGATCAAACATCTTCAGGTGGCTTAGTTTGTTCTTGGTCATCTTGGGGTTTTAGCCTCCTTTTGGAGTGGGTGCTTCACTAAATTAGGGGTTGGTGCTCCTTACAGGATTGGTACTCTAATAAACTAGGGGTTGGTGCTCCTTATGGGGTTGGTGCCTCATTAAATAAGGGGTTTGTGCTCCTTGTTAACTTGGTTCTTCACTAAATTACTTTTCTTTGAGTAATATAAGTAGATTTTCAGTGATTTTTATTCCCCATGAGGGTTTCCCACTTAATTTTGGTGTCTTGTGTACTCTCTTGCTTTTGATCTTGCTTATGGTTGTTTATAGGCTTATGTTTACACACATATGGTACATGGTTGAATGAATGGTTTTATTAATGATAACATAGTATGCATGGTAAATTAAATTAAAGTTTTAAATGACTGATTCACCCCCCTCTCAGTCCCTTGTGATTCTAACAATTGGTGTCAAAGCAGACCCTTCTACAGAATCTTGACAACTTGTTTGAGATATTCTAAAGCAAAAAATGGGTGGTAAGAAGAAGAATTATTAGAAATAAAATAACTCCAAAGATTACTATTGTTCTAATTTAAGTGAAGGTAATAATTGTTTAGAAAATATTCCAAAATTTTACTCTCCCCCAGGAGTGGTAACTTGTGATTTTGGGGAAGGGTTTAGTGATTTAGAATCAGATTGTGAAGAGTCAGTTTTGGAAATAGTGAAAAGGGAACTTAATCTTGCAAGAAATGAGAATGAAAATATCTCACAATAGATTGTTGAAATGAAAAGGAATCATGAAGATCAAATTAAGCTCCTTGAATCCAAATTGAAGAATGAGAGTAAAGAACATGATGAGATCACAAGGCATCTTGAGGAAAAATTAGAAAGAGTTTCATCCAACCTTGAATCCAAGGAAGATATTCATGAACATATTCATACTATTCAAATTTTGGAGTCACGAATGAAGGAGTTGTCAGAAACTTTAAAATTCAAAGATGAAGAATTTACTCAACTGAAATCACAAGTTTCTTTGCTCAATGATAAACTCAAGTCAAAGGAGGTTGAGTACATCAAGTATGAAGATGGTATGAAATATATAAATTCAAGACTTGATCTAGTTTTAAGAAAATTGAAAATGTTTGAGAAAATTGCAAGAGACCTAGATAATCTTCTTAGCTAACAAATATCAACAAGTGATAAGACTAGTTTTGGATTCAATGAGGATCTCAAGGACAAGGAATCAAGAAGAAAAAATTAGAATAAAGGAAAATGGTGAACCAAGCAAATAAAATAAGGTAACTCTCTTTAAGGACAATGAGAAGACCAAGCCTATTAAGCAACCTAATGTATCAAGGTATGAAAGATCATTCAATGTCTATTGTTTCTTATGTCCTGGTTTTGGTCATAGAGCTAAAGAATGAAAATAAAAGTATTCTAAGAATGGTGTAGGATCCTTTGATGGTGAATGTAACTCATGTTGTGAATATTGTCACAAGGCTAAGAATTGTAGATGGAATCTAGGGATGTTTGATCCTAGAATAAGTACAAATATATTTGTCAAGACATCTGATCCTAGAGATACTCAACTATGGAAAGGAAATAGAAATGAGTTTTTCAAGAAGATAATATGCTACAAGTGCAATAAACAAGGTCACATTACAAGGTACTGCTTGTATGGATCACAAAATTAAGATGAAGGCCTCAAGAGACAAAATTCAATGGTATGCTATAGCTGTAACAAAGTTGGTCGTATTGCTAGAAATTGTTATCAAGTTTATTCAGGTGATAACAAGAATCCTCAAAGTATTAGAGAGCAAAGAAGTGGGTTTCAGAGGCCTAGAATGTATGAAAATGGCCCTGGAAGGTAATGGGAGCCTAGGAGAGACCTTTATGCCTCATCAAGAGCATGAGTCTATGAAAGGAGTGTTTCTAAATGCTCATATCAGAAAGGAGAATAAAGTGGAGTTGGACAAGCACCAAAGGGGGCTTGGGACCTCCTCAAGACCTTATTTTAGGTCTACATGGAGCCTATATTCCTTCACTATGCTTCTTGAAGGTGTATTAATGCAAATGAAGCATCTAGGTGAGGGGGATTTGTCTATGGAATATGTTTCATCTCTAAAAAATTAAGGTATGTGTACATGCCCCTCATAGTATTTTTGGTTCACTATTATGTGTCTCGTTGTCTAAGTAACAATCACAAGTCCTTGTTATGTTTCTCTATACCTTGAGTAGTTTGGTATCTTGTCTAGGCTAGTGTTGATGTCTTATGCTATGTCATGAATTATTGTGTGATGTATCTAAGATTCCTTGATGAGAAATAGTTGGTAATGATGTCTCACTTGTTTTAAGTGTATTTATGAGTAGTGTCTTAATGACTATATATTAGGTTCTGTCATTTGTATTGATATGTTTTAATCTTATGTGGTCTGGTTATGAGCTCTAAAGGTGTGAAATTATTCAGTGGTAAGTCCTGAGTGGTTTGGAGTCATCTTTCCATGTTTCCATATGAGTCTTAATGGTTTTTAGGTCTTAATCATCTTGCTCATTGTATGTGTGTTCTAATTTTGTCTATACTGTGTCACTGGGTATGTGATGGTCCTCACTTTCACATCTGTGTCATATGGTGAATATTGGATTTATCATGAATTATACATGGTCCTATCAGATGTGTCATAATCTATTTCATGAGTATGAATCCTCAAGCTTTGTCATTACATTGAAAAATGTGTCTTACATACAAATCAGGAGTGTTGTCAGTCCTTAGGGGTCTATGATTGTGTAATTCTTTTGTGTCTCTCTAAATTAGTTACTCATGCATGATACTCAATCCAATATGCTAGAATGTATTAAAGAAGATGGTGAAAGTGGTTAAGTGTCAACTTGATCAGTATTTAAGGAGAGAAAGGATCAATGTGACCTAAATTGCTCTATATCAGATCTTTTTAAGCTAATGAGATGCTACAGGTATGTGACATGGTTTTTCATGATTGATAATAATTTGAGAAGGTGCTTAGTAATTTAAATTATGTTTTTTCAAGATGGTAGTACTATTTTGAAGACTATAAGAGATAATTATGTTAAAAAATGCTAGTTCATTGTTCTTGTCTGGGTTTACATTATGTCTAAGAAGCGGTATGTATGGAAACTCACATTTGAATGGTGAAATGATATAATTTTTTTTTGAAATTTTTTACTAATCATCTAGATTCATAGGGATAAAGTATGTGTGTGTTTGGAGCTCAAGGTATGAGTATCTTTTCAGTTATACTTGACAGAGTTAGAATGATAATTCTTGGTGCACAATGATGAGGGTTTGACTGTCAAAACCATAATTCTTAGTATTATTAATATTTGAAATGGTATTTAAGATGTTGTAAATTTCTAAGAGGTGCTCAAAGGATGTACGATAGGATCCTTATGTTTATGCATGGTTGTGAAGAAGGTATAACTATGTTTTTCCATAGTTAATGTAAAAATAGCATATGTTACAATATAAGGGCAAGGTTGTCTATGGTTAAGGTATGAATATTGGTTTCCCTTCATATATTTACATGGTTTTTGAGGTTTAGGTACTACTGAAGTGTCTTAAAATTCTTTAGAAGATATTTTTGTGTTGATTGTTGGAAGTGAAATTATGCTTATGAATGCTTCTAAATTGTTCTATGAGAAGAATGGTCATCTATAGACTAGAGAGGTAGAATGCATAGTAAAGGAGGTATGATTCATGTTTCCAAGGCCCATTTTCAGTTTAAAAGGTATGACTTAGTCATCCATCTATGTTTACAATGAAAGGGTACATGGAGAAGGCCTAGTTAGATGTCAAGGTAAGAAAAACTTGTTTTTTTAGCTCAAAATATGCTACCTACAAGCATGTAGCTTATGGTTTTGCATAGTAATATTGAACATGAAGTAAAATTATGGTATTTAAATCCTTTGAAGAGGTTGATCATGGTGTATTTTTATGATAAAGTGTGTTCATGGATAAAGTGATCAGGTTTTATCCCTATTTATTGGATATTGGGCTTCAAGAGCAGTCTGAGATAGAACTATAGTACTTTGGAGATACTTTTAAAAGTATTAACTTGCTAGTTAAGGTATTATGATAAAATGACTTTTGTGCTTTGAATAGTGACCTTCAGTTATAAAGATAACTTTGAGGTAGAGGGAGTCAAACATTAACTTCATGGATGTAAGAAATGACTTATAGATTTACAAAAGGTAGGGTATGACATCCTTAAGGGCTTATAGGTGTCTAGGAATAGCTATTTCTAGAAGGATATGATTATTTGAGTACATTCCGAGAGTGTATAAATGATGAACTAGTTAAGAAATGTGTGTTTATGGATCTTGAGTCAAAACTGAGATAATTTATTCGATCAAGACCTTTAAGGAGTCTGTCTCGATGTTACAATCAACCAATTATAGTCTTAGGAAAGGATGAAATGTTGAGATAATTGTCTATTGATTCATTATGTATGATAAATATTTTCATGGAAATAATGATCAATATATTTTATGTTTTGAGTATGAAACAAGACAATGAACTGCTAAATATTGTCTTTGATCACTGTGTTGTGAGCCTAAACATATTTTGAGTCTAAAACAGAATATCAAGTGATTCTGAGGTCTGAATGGATACATATAAAAGTGTTGATAATGACATGGGGAGCTTAGGAGAAAGTATATTAATGAAGAAAAATGTGATATCAAGCCTAACAAGGTATGATATGGATGCTCACTTCTTTGATCAATGGTATTGAAACTCAAATGCATGTTTCCATCTATATGTGACTGTTATGGACTGAAAATAAGCATTATGAATGAGTCTAAGTGTGTGAGGTGAATCTAAGCCAAGATAGTAAGGTAAGAATTTCATTTTTTTGCTCATGGGATAGAGATGGAAGTCCTAATGCCAAGGGGATTTATAAGGAGTTGTGTCATGCTAATATTGTGATGCTAGGGCCTTGCAAAGTTTGTGTAAAATGGTTTGAAAGTATGACTTAGGGACATTAGTTATTATATGGTATGGAGAACAAGGGAATGCATTGAAAAAGACAATTATATGCCTAGTCATGATGATGGATGGTCAAGAAAATTTATTTCATGAATTTATGAGCTTGAAAACTAACATTTTTGGCATGACTCAAAGGTGCATGTTTTACATCTCTACTACTACAATGACTTTAAGAAGGCCAAAAATAATGGCATAGAAGAAACTTGATGTATTTGCATACCTATAAGGTGAAGGATGATGTTTTATGTCACAAACAAGGTGAGCATGTAATTTTTTCATTGTTTTTGTTGATTTTCAGCTTTTTGAAGTGCTTTTTCTAGAGGGAGCTTGTTGCTTGCATGCCTAAAATGAAGGCAAGAACCAATTTTTGGGAAAAAATCAAGAAAATGGATATAATTGAGATATTTGGTTGATTTTTCAAACCAAATAATGGACGTATGAATTTGATGAATGTGAAGAAGGTAAGCTAAAATTATGCTTTTGTCATTAATGTAAAAAGGGGGAGAAGTTCACGGTGTTTTCCATCAATGACAATGGGGAGATTGTTGGTATGTAGGCATAATAGGTATTATCATTGATGAAAAACCAAATTAATGAAAAATTGAATGTTTTAGGATGACTCCATGATGATGTATTTGATGCTAAAATATTGGTTCAAATGTTTATCAGCTACTACAGTGGGATTCAATGATCTGTGCTTGCTTTAGAGCTTTTTGGATGATTGGAAAGCATGTTGGCATGTTGGATAACATTATTTTATGGTGCTTGAGAACTTACAGTAGTGGAATAGTGTAGGTACAGTTGGTTCGCCATGTTACAAGTGATCATTGGGAGAAGGTTTGACAACTTAGAGGTGTGAAAAATTATATTAGATCCATTTGAGCTCATGGATGCATGTTATCAGGTGTTTTCATGGCATATGAGGTATTTTTAGGTCTTTTTCAGAGGTTTCATGTTGAGTTATTACATTATTTTAGTCGGCCCTAGTTGTTAATATGATGATCTAACATGTAAACATAGGTAAGTTTTGGTGACTGGAGAGATTGAACTATGGTGTTATCATTATGATGATTGGAGATGTTAGAGGGATGAGTCATAATGTATCAAATTTTTTTTAGGTGACCATGATGTGTATTTTGTAAGTTATTTTTGTTTTGATAAGATAAGGTCAAGAATAGGTGAAAATCTAGCTCGAAATGCAACTTTAGATGTTGAGTGTGAATAGTTTGCTTTGCATGGGACCTTGTGGATTTTAGGGATGATTCTAAGAATATTTTATAAGGTTTATAGTGTATGGATTTGAGTCGATTGAAACTAGTGACAACATAAGTTTTGTGATTAAGAAGATAATGTCGTAACTGTTATCATGAAATTACAAAATCCCCGAATGGCCTAATTTATAGATGGGGTATTAGGTGTAACTTGTGTAACATTAGGTCATATCTAAAGCTATGGGACTTGTGGGATTGAGATAACCCTCCAGATAAATATGGTTCTTTCTCATAAAATACCTACCAAAAGCTACTCTCAGTTCAGGTAAAACTATCTAATCCTAATCTAAACTTCCAAGGGACCAAGGAGAGAGAGTGCATGAAAATAAAGCCTACACTAACAACGGTGATGCACTAGAAAAAGAGGGTATGAGAACAGTCCCTAATGTGTGAAAATGAAAGTAATATGCAGATTAGAGAGGGTGATAACGGTTATCCATAGTCTAACAACAACATTCACAACACATTATCTCTGCATCACATCTCCTCTCTCACCATCACTGATAATATAATTGACCTCTCCCCAGATTGGAAGTCTCATATTGTAATGAACATCCTCTAAGGTAATGGTCATATCTCCCATAGGCAAGAAAAAAATATAGGTGGAAGGATTCCACCGCTCTCACAAGCTAACATAAAACTATGACATCTTTGAATCCACCTATAAGTCCTCATGCCATCAAAACCCACTACCTCAATATGCTCCCAATCATCATCTATCATGCCAACCCTCACCTCATCCAAGATCAATGGTATATGATCACAGATAGTCAACTGAGCATCTACCTACAAACACAAAACACATAGCCAAACATTAGCATTGTCATTAAAAATATTGAAAATATCATCCATAACATATCAAAAACATCTTTACATTAAAACATCAACATTAACATTATCACCTAAAAATACCAACAACATCTAAAACATCAAAACATATCATTAACATCAACATCAAAATCATCAAAAAATATAATCAAGATTAACCACATTAGCATCAATACATCAAACATCAATAACTAAATTAGAACCACAAACACCATAAAAAATTGAAAAATTGCTTTAAAACATATTTTATCATCAAAGATACAAACTGTCCATATCACAAGTGAATTGTCAGCAATTCACTTCAATCACTTGCAATAACATGAATCGTCGGGCAATTCCTGTGATTCCAAATTAGGGCATTTTCCCACCGCACAAAAATATGAAAAATTCCTAAAACTAGCAAAAAGAACGGTATAATTATATGAGCCCCAACCATTTGGCAACTTTATTGGTGCCCTGAAAATGTCTGCAACCATCACATTTGATGATTCCAAGATTCTATCATTGCAACCTGAGGATCATGACCTCCCCCTCTTTGTCACTGCCTATATCGACAGACACTCTTTTTAAAAGAGTTATGATTGAAAATGGCGTTAGTATCAATATAATATCATCTCATGCCTTCAAACAAATTCGATTTTTTGATACCATTTTCACTTAATCGCCCATAGTCTTATGTTACTTTAATGATATTGTCACTCCTATAGACCCTTGGAAGAGCATAGAGTAGACAAAAACATCTACAATAATATTAGAGAGGCAAGGAGAATGCAAACAAACACATGAAGGGAAGATATTGTTGGTGTGAGTTATCATATGTGTCCTCCACTCACATATGGAGGGTCATCTCACATGGGTTAGGTTTAGGGTTAGGTTTAGGGTTTGCTATTGATTCATGCACTAGGATTACTCAACACCCTATATGTACCCTTTCACTTCTGATTTATGAGTATGCCAAGACATTCCGTTGTATTTCTCTACATGTGTAAGCTATTTAGTTGTTGATCGATTCTTCCTTGTGATTATGTTGGAGCCATTACAATTCAACTAGAGTGTAACTTCATCATGGTGCACAGTTTCCGATACGATTCGTCAACTCTTTCATGGTATCAGAGCTGAGATAGGGTAAATGTGCACTCATTTTTTTGAGTTGTGATTACTTTTGTTTTTCATTTTTTGTAAACTCCTCGTGTAAGTTTTTTATCATTATATTCTAGTTTTTCCTTGCTAACATATTTAACTTCTTGCTCTTGGAAATTTTTTGGGTTTGTTGTGATCTTCGTGCATGTACAGGTATTCCTGAGATATTACGGGTTTTGAAACTACATTTAGCTAGCCACAGCTAAATCTAGCAGATCAACAAAAAAAGGGTATTTTCTAGTTTTTTAATTTTTTTATTAAACTAAAATTATTTAGATTTCATTTTTGGTCCTCTGTGTTTTTTGCATGTTTGTTGCAGAATACAGGTTAAAACTTTTGTTTTTTTGGTCCATTGACCTCTTTCACCAAGATGGTCAAAATTCAGAGTGTTTTGATCTTTTTTTAGCGTGGTATGTGTGACTTTTACCACATTTTGGAGTCTCAAAAGATGCTCGACCATCTTCAACCTGTGGAAGCTCTGCGTGTGTATCTTGCTCTGTATCCTGCTGTGAAAATCTGCTTGGCTCATGAACTTTTATCTAGGACTGTGCCGTGTTTTTTCATTGGCTTTCTCTCCACTTGTGGCACCTCAGCAATTTGTCTATTGCTTTGCATTCAAACTGAGTATTCAATGTAGTAAAATAAAAATCCACCCCCACACATATGCAGGCCTCCACCTAGGAAAATACAACTCCTAGTCTTCTCTGCAACCGCTTGACCCACTTTACCCTGCGTTTTGTTGTCCAGCCAATTGGTAAGTTTGGTAAATTGGTAAGGTTTTTTTAAAATTTTAAACTGTACGTGTTTTTTCTATAACTGTAAGTATTTTATTTAGTAATATTTTAAAAAAAATGCTTTACTCTATACCAAAAAAACAACAACAAACTCTTTAATCTTTGCTCTAGCCGTGAGTTTCAATTTTTTTTTTTGGTAAGTTTCCTTCTTACTTTATTTCCACCATTTTTTTGGTAAAGTTTCAAATTTTCTGTAAGCTTTTTTTAGTAAGGTTTTAAAAATTACTTAAGGCAAGAATCTTTTTTAATAAACCGTTAGTTTTTTTTTTTAAAATTCAATTTTGTTTTTTTTAAAAAAGTGGATTTTTTGTTAAAAAGGGGGGGAGTATACCTTTTTTTAATTTTAATTAGGATTTAATTTTATTATTAGATTTTAATTAGAGTTTTTTATTAATTAGGATTTTATTTAAAAAAATCTTAATTATTTTTTTTGTAATTAGTTAGATTTAATTAAATCTATTTGTATTAATTACAATTTCTCCAGAATGATTAGTTCTTTTTAAAAAAAAATCGTCTTTCTATTAAACATTTTTTTATCATTTTTTAAAACTCCACAAGCTCTAAAATTAGCTAAATCAGGCATTTCAAAATGGTAACTTGTAAAAGCGTTATTGTTGATTCTTTTTACAAATCTTGCACTTAAGTGTGTAGTGACACTCTGAGCACTTTTTTGTCTTCAGCGTGCCTTTCTGGCATTCTAAAGATCATCAAGACTCATTCTGAGTTCATCTAAACATTGTATATTACCCTTATTATTGCTTGCAACTAGTGAGCGCATCCGCCATAATTTACAGCAAGGGGGTATCATTTGCGACGTGAGACACTTTTTCTCATAACCAGGATCTGATTTCACCTTCTTCCTAGTTTTTTACTATTGTGCTTGTGTACAGTGTCACTTCACTGCACTTCCTGAAACACGATTATGGTCTCCTCTCTTGCACGTTATTATGCTGATTGCAAGGTGAGTTACCAAGTGTTTCCAGACACACGGTCAGACCCGATTGTATTCAACACACTAAACTATAAAGTGTCAAAAGCAGGGGGGTTATTATATTGTCCTGGGTGGTTGTGTTTCTTTTCTGCATTTCTTCTCTCTCTCTCTCTCTCTTTTCACTATGGATGCACTTTCAATTCCTTTTTCTTATGTCTTTCAATTTTTTTGAATGGAGATAAAAAATAATTATGAAACTAAGGGGAAAGGGTTATTCCACATCACCATGGGAACTGAGACTGAACCAGACGAAGACCCTGAAAAATATAAGTGGATAACCTGTAGTGATGAAGCTTTAGGTCTTCTTTGCATGTCCATTTCTCCTGAATTGTTCTTCCAAATTGAGTCATATGAAACACCTAAGTTTGCATGGACAATGTTAGATGAAATGTTTGGACAACACGATGACATGAGAGCTCATGAGTTGGAAAACAAACTACTAGGGTTAAATCCTAGTGATTTTGAAAACCTACAAGCATTCTTCTCGAAGTTTTTCCACACTATATTGTTGTTAAAGGAATGCCAAGTAGAGAAGAAATATTTTCAACTAGTCTTGTCGATTCTCTCTAAGTTAGGTCCTAAATATTATGTCTTTGTGTCAACTTTTATCACTACAAAAGTTGTCTTGGGCAAGTATTGGAATATTCCCTCCTTTGACTATTTTTCATCCCAACTCATTCGAGAACAGGACAAACTCATTCAAATGGGGTCTCTCAATTCCAAGTCACATGCCCTTGTAGCAAGTACTAGTAAGGAAAATAAGACTGAAAAGAATAAAGAAAAAAGGATCAACCTAAGAAGGAAACCAAGACCAAAACTAAAATTGACATGAACACTTCGACTTCTAAGCCTAGAGCACAGAAAGACATGTATTTTTGTTCCTATTGCAAGAATCATGGTCATAAAGAGCATACCATCGATTATTTGAGAAAACAAATAAATCACCTTACTCAATTACTTGAGAAAAATCAAATAGGTGTTCCTGAGTCTATCAAACAAAATGGTCCGAAGGCCGAGTCTTCTACTACAAAAGGTTCAAAATATGATAAGAAGAGGAAAGTCCCTTGTAGCTAAAGTTGCTCCTTTATCAAAATGGATTATAGAGTCTGGTGCCTCGCACCACATGAATTCTTCACATGTTGAGTTCACCAACATCGATCCTTGTGGTATGTCCCAAATCACGATGGGTAATTGTTGTTACAAATCAGCACCACCCCTGAATGTTGATCAAACTTCTAGTTTGACATCTTGGACCTCCAGTGTGATTGCACAACATTGAATCCTCTCCCCAAGTGTGGGACTTCTAAAAATGGGAGAGGAATCTCTAGATTAGAGGCTAGTTCCTCAACTCCTCTGATCAGATATATCACTTACAAGTTGCAGAGGTTTTGAATTCCTAGTTCCTACTCTAAATTCCAAGGGGACAAAAGATAGGGAATGCAAGAAAATGAAGCTAATGCTAATGAGGTGATGTACCAAAGGAGTTGCAGACACCTGATACTACAATACATACACAATTCATAAGAAAACACATCAAAAAGCATCCACAAATTGCTCAAAATGTAATGAAAGATCAGGAAAACAATGGTAGATATATGAAAGGATTGAGGGATTTTAATCATATAGCATATATTAACATTCCAGATCCAATACAATGCATTACAGTGATCAAGAGGAAAAAAGGGTGTTGTATTGTAAGGAAAGGTAAAAATTTCCACAAATTCTTCCAAAAAGGAAGAAAAGAGAAGTTGCAGATCTGAAAAAGTGTCTCCCCTTTCAAAAATGAACCCGTTCTGGCTTTTACAGTGCAAGCCACGACCCCATGAGAGAGAAACACAGGAAAACGTGGGAGAGCTTCAACCACCAACAAAGGACGTAGTAAAATAGCATGGGCATCCATACAGGCCCATCCCCTAACATTTTTCGCCATGCTGGGAGAGAATACGAGCCATTCTTCATTAAAAATGATGGTTGAAACGTCATTTCTACCCATGACCACGTGCTAGAGGCATTTTTCAAATTTCTATCTCCAAACTCAATCAAAATGCAAAAATGACCCCATAATAGTGTAGAGAATTTCACTAGATTTCCTTTGATATAAAGAACGTGAAAAACCAAGCTCTGGATCAAAAGATATGGTTGTTTGAAATTTTAGGGCAAAACAGGGCCAAATCGGATTGGCGGGCAAAATTTTTTAAATTTTCCACTTTTTGGTCATTTGGAAATTTTTTCAAAAATTCCCCACGCTCCACCATTATGGGTGCCATGTGGCATGTTTTGATTGGGTGCAGGCCTTTAATGCTTCATTTTTCATTGTTTTTCCCTTTGGAAAATTTTCTAAAAATTCCCCGCCGGGCCGGAGGAAAACTTTAGGACTTTCGTGGAAAGCTGCTGAAAGAGCTCTATCCAATTGTGCCATTTCCTAGAAGGTTTCTGAGTGCACTGTTTGATAAAAATTTCTGTGACTGAGGCACGTGAGAGGGAAGACCTCATTTATTGAGGAGGCCTTAGCCTTCAAAATTTCCAGTAGGGGGCACATTTTGGATAACAGGATGTCACCACCAGAAACCCTTGGTTATATCACGACTAAAAGTGATTAGGAATTTACGTAAGAGGAGCATAGGGGGGGGCGATTTTATGAAAGTGAGTAATGAAAAGATATCATCTTCCTGTAATAATTATCCTTATGATCCAGTCTATAATTATTTAGAAATGTTCCCTCCCATGCCCAAACCAAATCTCATTGGTGACCATGGACACATGGCATAATATGCTTGGTCGGTAGGCCTTCCTATGAAATTTTCCATGGCTCTACACAATGGGAGGTGATGTTAGGACATGGTTTTATGTCTTCCAGATAGACATTTTGGGGTCCACAAATTTGATTCACCGGCGGGCCTGCATGGTAGAATATCCCTTTTCATATATACTGTTCTCCAAACACTTACCATATCAGCAAGTAAAATTGTATTGCTCCGAATAGTCGCCACTGAGAGCATGAACACGTGGTGCCATTGTCATTTGTGCTACTGGCCTGTGCAGGGGAAATATGAGTGTGACACATAACCTTCACTGCATTATTTATTTCCCAAATACATGGAGTTAGGAGTGTTTTTTTTACCTTTCTGGAAAGTTAAGATAGGTCATTTTTATCCAATGGTGCTATTCAATTAGAATAGTTAGTGTGTGTGGACTGAAAAGCAAAATATCCTAGTTATTTTGACTGAGGTTCTGCACAGAGAGGGAAGAATGAAAGGAACTTAGCTATATATTTTTTAAGGGGTAGCATGTCAGTGTAGGATTACAATTATGTTGACTTAGAGGTGGTGAAGAGATGCCTGCTGAAGATGAAACACAATGGTTACCAGTTTTGAATAGAAGAGAAAATATTCCTATCATGGAAATATGGAGGGGCTTGAGATTCCCTAATAATGATACCCATAACTAGTACTAGTGATAGTTGATTTACTATGGAGGAAGATAGAGTTTTACACAGTCATCCGATTGGAGCATGAGCATGTAACATTGATTTCCAGTAACAAATGAATGCATTGTGCCAGTAGCAGTTAGGGAAAGTCAAATTTATACCCCGAGCAGAATAATGATTCATTATTATACACCTTGGATTTGAATGAGGATGAATCTAAGGTAATATGTGGCATTGGTTCTAGACTATTCCGTTCAGTAGCAATGCTTCAGATGGATTGTCATTAACTAGAATTTGTAATTCTTCACCATCCAATGTAGACAATTGGAAGGCATTGCTATCCTTACACTTAGTGACCATGTATGGGCCACTCTAGATGGCATCAAATTTTGAATGCTTTCCCAGTTTTACTCTGTCTGCATCCCATTTTAACACTAGATCTCTAACTTGGAAAGATCTATTCTTGGCCTTCCTATCAAAGGTCTTCTTGATCAAGGCTTGATCCTTCTCCATTGCTTGGGATGCCTGATCTCTGATTTCTTAAGCTCCATCAATTCTACATATCTAACTTCCATGGGCTCAAGCTCCAACAACTCCAACTGTTTCATGAGTTCTAATGTTGGAAACTCAAGTGACATGGGAAAAATTGCCTCTCTTCCATAAACAAGCTTGAATGGGGAGTTACCTGTAGATCTTTTAGGAGTTATCCTATCAGCCCATAAGGCTGATTTTGACTTAGTATGCCAAGATATCTAATTTTCATCAAGGGTCCTCCTAATGATTCTCAACAAGTTCTTGTTTGTGGATTCAACCTAGCCATTACCCTGAGGGTAATAATTTGATGAAGTACTTAGGTAGATCCCATTATTGACAGCCCATTCAGTCACCTTGGACCCAATGAATGCCAATGCATTATCTGATATTATTGTAGTAGGTATGCCAAATCTGGTTGTATATTCCCTCATAGAAATCTAGGATGCTAGATTCACTTGCTTCCTTGAGTGCTACTACTTTAGTCTACTTGGTGAAGTAATATGTGGACTATTAAAATCCATTTGTGCCCTTGGATTGAATTGGGATTAATGACTCTAATGAATTCCAAACCCCATTGCATGAATGGCTGGTCAACTAAAATTGGGTGCAATGGAAGGGCAGCTAGTCTCTCTTTACCCGTGAAGAATGCACAATTCTTGCACCTCTTGATCCATGCATAAAAATCATTGAAAATCTTGGGCCAATAATAGCCAGCCCTCATGATCTTTAGAGGTGTCACTCTTGAAAGTGCAAAATGACCACCAGCTGATCCACCATGGAACTCTTCCAACACCCTATGAATCTGATTTGTACCAATACATCTCAGCAGTACTCCATTCACATCCCTTTTGAACAAAACACCACCAACAAGGGCATATGGGATAGCTTGTAATCTGAAGTGTCTTCTTTTGGTCTTGTTCATCCCTGGAGGGCATAGACATGTGTTTAGGAAGTGCATTATGTCTTGGGTCTAGTAAGGAGTGAGGACACCATCATTTTCCTCTTGAGTACTTCCTTGCTCATGGCTGTCTTGCAACGTCAAAATAGCCTCCTTCTCATTGCATGCTTCCTTGTGCTTGTTCAAGACCAGCTGCTCACACAACCCTTTCCCTCTCACCAACTTGGTGAATTTGATCTCAATGTCATACTCCATGACATGAGTAATCCAACCTGCTCTCTTTTCATTTAGGTCTTTGTTGAGGAGGAAGTCTTTAACTCCCACATGAGAAACCAACAATTGAACTCTGTTGTTTGAGGCTAGATGCTTGAATTTCTTCAAGCTCCTGATTACTACAAGAACATGCTTCACAATAAAGGAATACCTAACCTCATAGTCCTCCAGGCTTTGGCTAAAGAAAACAATTGGTTGCTCCTCATTGTCTTTGTTCTGCTATACCAAAATTGCAGAAAGAGTATCACCATGCCCAAATGCATAGAGGATGAAATCCTTGGAGAAATCTGGGTTAATGAGAGTTGGTGCTTGAGAGATGGCTTCTTTGATTGCTTTAAAACTTTCTTTGTCCTCTGCTATCCATTTGAAAGCCACGCTTTTCTTCAACATCTTGGTGATAGGCTTGACTAGGGCTGAAAAATTTGGGACAAACCTCCGAACAAAATTTATTCTCCCCAAGAAACTTTGAAGGACCTTCTTGTGGCTTGGAAATGGTAGTGCTCTTATGGCTTCAACTCTTTCTAGATCAATTGCTAAGCCCTCGTTGGAGAAAATGTGGCCAAGGAGCTTTCCCTCATGAGCTAGAAAAATACACTTTTTAGGATTCAAGGATACTCCAAATCTTCTGCACCTTTCGAACACTTGCCTCAAATGAAAGAGATGGTCTGCTGCATTTTTTGAAAAAATAGTGATATCATCAAGATATATCAGCACCATGCTGTTAATCAAATCCTTGAATGCCATGTCCATTGTCTTTTGGAAAGTAGCTCCAGCATTGGACAACCCAAATGGCATTTTCTTGTATGCATAAGTTCCCCATTTTGTTGTAATGGCTGTCTTGAACTGATCTTCTTCTTTTACCATAATCTAATTGTAATCTGAATAGCCATCAAGCATTGAAAACCTCTCAGAGCCAGCAACAACTTGCAAAATTTTATCCATGGAAGGAAGTGGGTAATGGTCCTTGAGAGATGCTCTATTCAAATCTCTGAAATCAACAGAGAACCTGATTTCCCCACTCTTCTTTCCAACTGGAACCAAGTTGGCTACCCAACTAGAATGCTTGATAAGGAATATGATCCTTGATTCTATCAACTTATTCAATTCCTTTCTCATTAGAGGCTCCATGTGTGGATTGACTGGCCTTTGTTTTTATCTGATGGGTTGAGTACTTGGATCCAATTCAATGGTGTGTTGAGCTAACTTGGGATTGAAACCTTTAAAATCTTCATAGCTCCAAGAAAACACATCAGGGAGTTCTTGAAAAAGTTGTATGAACTCATACCTTTCTCATTTAGTTGTCACCTTACCAACTCGGAGTGATTTGTCTTCTTCCACCAAGATGGACACTGAATCTTCTCCCTTGACTTGAATGTTTTCTTTCTCCTTCCTAAACTGATCATTAGGATTGAAAATGGACTCCAAAGTAATAAGTCCCTTTGGTAGTTTGTTGGTTCTTAGCTGTACCACTTGGTCACCATACTGCTGCTCCAACTTTTCCTAATTTTTAGCTGAGAACTCAGCCTCTTCTTGCAAGAAATGGATGATTTTCTGATCATTTTCAAACACTTGCAAACTTACATTGTTGTCTGGTATTGAAGGCCTCCTAATCACATGGATGTTTGGCTGTACCTTGTATTTTTGAATGCTTTCAACAACATCAAAGGCTGCCCCAACTGCTGCAAGCCAGTTAGCAGCTTGGTTCTCTTTTCTAGGAATGGATTTTATGCCAAATCCCTCAAAATATTCAATGAGGTCCCACACCCTGTTTTTGTAGCACTTGAGTAGATCATTCTTAACAGCATGCTACCCCTTAACTTGGTTGACAATCAACTCAATGTCACCAAAGACTTGCAAGTTCTTTATCCCTCTCTTGATTGACCAATGAAATCCTTGTATCAAAGCTTCATATTCAACAATGTTATTAGAGCATGCAAACTAAAATCTAAAAGCTGAATAATACTTAACTCCTTGAGGGGAAACCGGCATATCTCCCCCTCCTGCACCTTGTCTACTCCTTGATCCATAAAAAAACAACTACCATACATCATTGTCATCTTTGTGGTCTGGCTTGGTGATGCTAGGAATAGGCTGATTTTCTTCATGCATGTAATAAACTCCTAGCTCAGATTCTTCTATTTCTTGATAAGGATTAAAAGCATGCACCTTGTTTGCCCATTCATGAAGAGTTAGATCTAGGATGCTTTCTACCTTGGTGTTAGTTTCATCAATGCTTGAATAATCCTCTTGATCAAACGTTGAACAATTGGTATTGATATGACTTGGAGTGTAAGCCTCAATGTGAAAGTTTGTAATAGGTTCAGATCTGATTGTGGCCTTGGTTCCATATCTTGTTTTGAAAAATATGTGTGACCAATCAACAGATAAGTAGCCTCTAATCTTGGCTGTTAAATCCCTTGACAGACATAGGGCAAAGAGTGGTGGAAGATCTATTACTGAGACATATTGTAAAACAAAAACATTGGGGAAGGCATGCAAGGTAAGACTCAAGTTTTTTATCACTCCAACTATTGTTACTGCTGTCCCATCCAATTGCACTACCCCTTTGGACATGACTTCATACTAAATTCCCAACTGATAAGCTATTTGCTTGGGCATTACTGAACTACTTTCCTCGGAATCAATCATGCAATTGTGTACTAATTGGTTTCCAATGATCAATGAAACATAGAATGGAGGAGGCTTCAACATTTTACCTTGCTGTCCTCCATGATTCCATTTAGGCTAGGAAACATTTTCAACACCTTTTCTTGCATTTGGACTTTCTGATTTGAAGATGACCAGTCCTTCATGGCAGCTTGTAGCAAATCTCTCTAGCCTGGGATAGATAGTGATTCCCACATTGATATGTTTACATTTGTCTTCTTCATCTGATCAATGATGTTGAATGAAGATGAAGCATCTCTTTGTTATCCCTTGGCCTGCACATTCATTCCTTGCACATGGGCAGCAACAACTAGCATTTGAGTTGGCCTAGGAGCTGTTTTAGGCAGCCCTTGTGTGTTTGGAACTGCATTTTGTTTGCCAATAATTTGTGGAGTGATAGAAGGTTGTGGATTGCTTGAAGCTAATGGATGTTCTTCACCCAAATTTATCCTTTTTGACCTTGTGTTGGCTGCAAAACTTTGGGGAATTGTTTGATTCATGCCACAACAATATTCTGCTTGCCAGTTTACAAGTGTAGTATCATTTGGAGCTGATTTCTGCTGGAATGTTTCTAGATGTTGGTTATTTCCTTGACTACCCTCACCCTCCACACCAGTAGTTGTCACCATTAATGCTTGATTTAAGGCACCATTGAAACACATAGATCGGTTGTGAGGTTCATTACATGGGAAACACCAATCATACTCTTGAGCTATGTTGTTTTGCACTGGCACTAATGCCTTAGAGGCAGATCTAGCATTAGAATTATAGGGCTGAAATGGTCTGTTGGCAGGAGGTCTTGCTTGGTTTAAATTTGCAACTGGATTGGGTGGTCTTTGAGGCTGGTATGGTTGCTTGTTAGGTTGAGCTTGAGGTTGGAAATCAGGCCTAAAACCTTGGGCTTGCTGCCTCTTGAGTGTAACCAGCTCATTACCTAGATTTTGTAATTGCTTCATGACTTCTTTAAGTTCATTTGAGGCACTAGAAGATGAAGTAGAAGCTTCACTTAAATTCTGATTCCTAGGAGTGGGAATAGGGGCTAAAATAGGCATTTGATTAGTGTTTGGGCTCTCTAAACTTGGAAATAATGGCATTGGAGGCCTAGGAGCTAGCTTTCCAGCTTGAATCAAACAATTTTCAGCTCTAATGGCAATGGTATAAGCAACAGGGATAGTTGTGCCTCCCATGGATTGAATTAACATAGAAATATCATAATTTAAAGCTTTAAGGTAATATAGAAAAGAACCTTCTACTGTTGGCCTTACTAACACTGGAATCCTCTCCCAAGTCATTTGAAATCTGAAGTTGAAGTCAGTCAACTGCTCATTGGGAGCTCTCTTGATGGTTGTCAGTTGTTCCAAAAGGGACAAGTTGTCTCCCTTTTCTCCAAACTACTCATGGAGGGCTATACATAGCTGGTTCAAATTTTGGATAGATCCTGAGGCAAGACTTCTGAACCATTGCAAAGCTTTCCCTTTGAATGAAGATGCCAGTAGTTTTACAGCAAGTTGCATCTCATTGATCTCATGGATTACAAAAATATTAACAATATCCTTAACATGATCACGAGGAGTGGTCTGATTCTCTACAGTAAAGTATGGGATGTTCTTCAATGCTGCAAATGAGATTGGATTTTGTGCATTGAGAGTAAGTGGGCTGTTGCTAGTGAAATTAACATAGGGGTTGTTTTGTGCCATTCTGATTGGCCTTAAAACCCTTGTTGATTTAATGAAAGGCCTACTAGGTGGAGGATTTGTGTTGGTCTGAAAATCTGTCGTGAGAGCAGATCTATGGATAGATGAGCCAACAGTGTGCAGGGCATAGCCCCTCTTTGAGACAGCAAAGTGAAATTGGTTTATTGCTATTCTACCAGTAGGAACCTATGCAAGTCTTACAGTATTATGCCTTCAGGGGGTTTGGGATCTCATCCCAGTAGAGTAGTTCTGACGAAGAACAGAAAGGAATGAAGGAAGGAAAGGA
Source organism: Taxus chinensis (assembly GCA_019776745.2). Taxonomy (NCBI): domain Eukaryota; kingdom Viridiplantae; phylum Streptophyta; class Pinopsida; order Cupressales; family Taxaceae; genus Taxus; species Taxus chinensis. The sequence continues at coordinate 972,759,842 of CM034146.1, read as the reverse complement.
ATGAAGATGGATCTGAATGGAGAAAAGAAATGAATTCCAAAGTAGAAAGGTCAGAGGGTCTATGTTTTGGGCTGGTAGTAAATAGAGCCGAACCTACTTGCATAGAAAAACAAAGCAATACTGATAAACAAATGACAAAAAAGTAGAGATAGATCCAACAGAATAAACGCATAGATCTAACATAAGAAAGATCAGATGCCCATAACACACATATTCAACACAAAGTCTCAATATTTGTATTATTGTTTTCTTCTGTTACAAAAAGTACAAATCCTTTTCTTCTCACTTCTATTTTTCATCTAAAAAATGTCCACCCTTGAATACAACAAGTATTCCAGTATTTATAGAAGAAGAAGAGGAAAGAAGACAAAAGAAAACCAACCACTTACAAAATATCTAAAAAGTCAACTGTTGACTTGGGCAAGTTTTTGGATGGCAACATCCCATGGTGCAACATGGATGAAGTCATCGTGTATGCCAACATGCTTTTTAAATATTTTACAAAAATGATCAATGGATCCCAGGAAGAAACTACTCTTCAGTGTAAAATGGCTCACTTTTCAGCATGTCGACAGGAACTTCTCAGCACCCTGGCACACTCTTTAGCATGTCGACAGGAACTTATCAGCACCTTAGTGCACCTTTCGCCGTGTCAACAGGAACTTCTTAGTGCCCTTGGCACACTCTTCAGCATGTTGATAGGAACTTATCAGTGCCTTCGCGCACCTTTCATCGTGTCAACACGAACTTCCTTGTGGCTTGGGCGTACTTTTTGTCGTGTCAATAAGAAGTTATCAGCACCCTTGGCACACTTTTTAGCATGTCGACAAGAACTTATCAACACCCTTTGGCACACCTTACAGCATGTCAACATGAACTTCTCAGCGCCCTTGGCGCACCTTTCATCGTGTCAGCATGAACTTCCTTGCGCCTTGGGCGCACTTTTCAGCATGTCGACAGGAACTTATCAACGCCCTTGGTGCACCTTTCAGCATGTCAACATGAACTTCTCAGTGCCCTTGGGCGCACTTTTCAGCATGTCAACAGGAGCTTATCAACACCTTTGGCGCACTTTTCAGCATGTCAACAGGAACTCCTCATCGCCTTGTTCGAAAAGACTGAAAAATGGCTAAGTCCTTAAAACTTGATTTTCGGAAGAGAATTTTGGGCTTCTTTCGAACGTTGTCAAACTTCCTTGGGGCCAAAACAAAATTTTGGGTATGCTTACCTGGAAATTTCCCTTGACATTTTTGTAGGATAACAGCTGGCTCTTTCTGGGGACTATCTTTGAGTGAAACTTAAGGGTAGAGAATCCCAGATTTTCATGTACCTATCCATTGGGTTGGAGAGTCAAAAACAAGGGTGACCGAAGGGTGAACAAAGAGAACACACAACAAACATAAAGCAAACACACAACTAAAGAAAACTGTACAAAGAAGAGAGCAAGCTCTAATTCCTGAAGATCTTCAGATGCTGCCCGCTATAGGGAAGCAGGAGCTCAGTTCCATCTAGATATGAGAGATAGAAAATATTCTCTCCGTTGAGCTGCGTGATCTTGAAAGGCCCTCTCCATAGAGAATCAAATTTCCCATGCATGCCTTTTGGCTCTCTTCGCTTGTCCCATAGAAGGACAAGATATCCCACATGGAAATCCTTCTGCTTGGCCCTTTTATCGAACAGTCTCTTGACTCGATTTTGATGTTCGGTGATCCTGTCAATCACTCTTACTTTTTTTTCTTCGAGTTCTGTTAGATACATGATCCTCTTTTCAAGAGAGTTCTAGAAAGTCTCATCTTTGATTTCTCGTGCCAAGCGTAGAGCAGGGATTTCTGTGGAGATAGGGATCTCAGCATTGATTCCATATAACACTTGAAAAGGTGACATGCCAAGAGATCTCTTTGGAGTGATACAATCTACCGATAAAGCATCATACAATGACTTGTGCTACGACCACTGATTCTCATTGACCAGCTTCCGTATGATGGTCACTAGGTTTTTATTGGTGGATTCTACCTGACCATTTCCCTGAGGGTAATAATATGAGGCGTGAGCCAGAGTTATTCCGTATTCATAGTAAAAGCCAACAACTTCTTGTGAGGAGAAGTTGGAAGCATTATCAGCAACAATCTTGTTTGGAACGCCAAACCTGACAATGATATTTTCTTTGATGAAACTGCAAACAACCTCAGAAGTGGCATGTTTGACAGGTATGGCTTCTACCCATTTTGTGAAATAATCTGTTGTTGTCAGGACATAACTATGTCCAAAACTTGATTGGGGATTGAGTGCACCAATAAAATCCATTCTCCATTGCTTGAATGGTTTGTCAACAATGACCGGCCTGAGGCAAAAAGCAGCCAACTTGGGCTTGCCGACAAACTGCTGGCAAGGTTCACACTTTGCTACCCAGGTGGCTGTGTCTTGGAAAAGTGTCAGCCAATAGTACCTGGCCTGGATGATCTTGTGTGCTGTCACGGAAGAAGAGAAATGGCCCCCACAGGCTAAATTATGAAAAATCTCAAGTAACTTTACTTGCTGTGGCTTGTCAACACATCGCAAGAAGATGCCATCTATTCCACGTTTGTATAAACCGTCATCCCAGATGATATATCTGGCTACTCTGAGCTTTATAGCGTGGTTCTCCTTTGTGGTCAGATGAGCTAGGAATTTTCCGTAGGTGAGAAAGAAAGCAATATCAGAATACCACTCGTCGCTGGTTGCGATAAATAGGACCATCGGTGGTGAATCAGGTTTCTCCAGTTGGCTTTGTGCTCCATCGGTGTAATCATCCTTTTCCTCAGGGTCTTTTAAATCTTTGTTTTCAGCCATAAGCTGACATAGGCCCTTGCCTCTTACCAGCTTAGTTGGTTTTATATCCAGGTCATACTCTTGGACTTTCGCAATCCAATTCCCCCGCAAGCTTCCTAACTCCTGTTGAGTTAAAATTGACTTGACTACCGTGTCAGGGAACAACACTACTGTATGAGAGTTTAGAATGTAATACATGAAGTTCTTGACTGCTTTGACCATGGCGAAGGCATGTTTTTCTAACTGAGACATCTTTAATTCATGAGGCTTGAGAGGAGAGCTCATAAACGCAATCTGGGATTCAACATTTTGAGAATTCTTTTGCATTAGGATGGCCAACACAGTGTGCTCGGATGCATAGCTACACATAATAAAATCTTTGGAGAACTTGGGACATAATAGGACTAGCGCGTGAGCGATGAAAGCTTTTATTTCCTCAAATGACTTCTTCCCTTCTTCGCTCCATCGGAAAGTTGGTGACCCTTTCATTATGTCTAGTATACGACGAGTCTTTTCAGCAAAGTTGGGAACAAAGCACCTGAGAAAATTCACTTTTCCGAAGAAAGAGTGAACGCCAGTCTTGCTTGTAGGTAAAGTAAGGCTCTAAATAGCCTTAACTCTTTTGGTATATATCTTTGTCCCTTCTTTGCTAACAACATGTCCCAACAATTTTCCTTCTGTGACTCCGAAAACAGACTTTTTCGGATTCAGGGAGATCCCGTGCTCTCGGAATCTAATCAGTACTCGCTCCAAATGACCACAATGATCATTTCGCTATTTTGAGAAACAGTTAAGTCATCTAAGTAGACTACGATGACCTTCCCCATCATACCTTTGAATATGAAGTCCATCGCTCACTGGAAAGTGGCACCAACATTGGTCAGGCCAAAAGGCATCCTACTGTAAGCAAACGTACCCCAAGGAGTAGTGAATACTATTTTAAATTGGTCTTCAGGTGAGACTTCAATCTGATTGTAGCCCGAAAAACCATCAAGCATGGAAAACATTTCCGATCCAGTTACCGCCTGTAGAACCTGATCCATTATGGGTAGCGGGTAGTTGTCCTTCAGGGATGCCTGATTCAGGTTGCTAAAATATACACATATGCGTATCTCGCCATTATTCTTGCGCACTGGCACAATGTTTGCCACCCAAGTATTGTGATGGATAGGAAAAATAATCTATGCGTCTAGCATTTTCTGAATTTCAGCTTGGATAGTGCCTGAGATCTTAGGATTATAATGTCTCTGCTTTTAGCGAAAAGGTTTTCCGTCTTCTTTCAACGGGATGTCATGCTGAACATCTTTTGGCTTGAAAGACTTTAGATCGGCATAAGACCATGCCAATACATCCATGTATTTCTTCAGCAATTTGAAAAATTTCCAGTTTTCTTTGGGTGTGCAACATTTTCCAATGTTCACAAACTGCAGATCTTCTACAGTACCTAGGTTGACCGATTTGGTCTTTGGAGAGGAGTTAGGGTCAGCTTGCCACTTCTTCTTGACAAAATGATCATGTTTGTCAAATAATTGTTCTAGAGAAACTAAACCTTTTGGAATTTTATTTCCTTTGAGCTGACATATGCCATCACTTCCTTTTGATTCACCATCTTGATCAGTAACAGATTCACGGCATGTAGAAGTGGATCCTTCAAAATGAAGCTCACTGAAATTCTCTGATTTTTCAAGAAAGGCAATAAGTTGATTGTCATCGTTGAATACCTGCCAGTGATGAGAATTGTCTGGCATGCTTGGGCAGAAAACCAACTCAATGGTATATTTGTCTATTTTCAAACCTGGGTGAGGAAGCATGAGGGATGCTGAAACGGCCAACGAATCGGCCATGTCATTTTGAGCTCTTGGGATAGCTTCTATTGAAAAAGTGTCAAACTCCTCGATGTTATCCCATACCGTGTTGCGGTAATTTCTGAGCCTTTCATTCTTCACTTGGTATATCCTTTTAACTTGATTTACGACCAGCTCTGCATCACCTTGTACCTTCATATTCTTGATCCCTCTTTCCTTTGCGGCTTGCATGCCAAGTAGCAAAGATTCATACTCAGTAGTATTATTTGTGTCGAAAAATTGTAACTTGAAAGAGAGAGGAATAATATCCTCTTCGGGAGATATTAGTATGGTGCCAGCACCGCACCCACTAGTTGTGCAGTTGCCATCAAACTGCAAAGTCCAAATCTTGTTAAGATCTTCTGCTTGGATGAGGACATCCATTTTGTCAGACTCGGTAGATAAGAAATAGTTTTCCATCCCTGATGATTCGAAGAGAATTTGGGCTTTGGGGTCATCAGAGTTAGTAACCAGGTACTTATTTTTCGGTTCAGGCTCCAACGTTTGCATTATACCTTTGATGGGGATTCTAGCCTTAGACCAGTCCATATAAATCTCTCCACCAACCTCACTGCAAAAACTCCTTCCTAGCAGAATTCCATAGGGTGCTGGAATATCAGCAACAAGGACGGTCATTTTTACCCTTTTCTCCGGGAATGCTGCAAACACAAATTGTGCGTCTTTGATTTAACTGATCAGCGGAACTTGCTTGGTTTCCAAGGAATAACATCAGCCAAAAGTCTTGGTAAGGGTGAGGCCCAGGGCATGGGTGACTTTTGCCGGCATGACATTATCGGAATCCCTAGAATCAATTATGCAATTACTTAGCTTGTGGCCACTGATTAGGAGGGAGAGGTAGAAAGGTTCTATCTTTCTTGATGCGGAAGTCGAGGCAACATTTATGTGGGATGAAGGAGGGGTGGAAAGGATTCCTTTTGGGGAAACCTGATTAGTTATGGCAGCTTGGCTTTGGATATATTCGGTCAATCTCATAAGTTGCTCAGGGTTTGACTGAAGATACTCAGCTTCAGACAGTTGAATCTTGGTCTTTTTAGCATGATCGATTATGTCGAATGCGACCAAGGGTTGCGTCGATGAAGGAATGAGTCCCTCATTTTGCAATGGTAGGCTAGGATTACTGGTCTTGATAGGAATATGAGAGGGCTAAATCGGAGGGGAGATAGGAGAAAAAGATTTCTTCAAAAAAGACTTAATAACAGGTTGAGCAGGAAGGGGACTACCTCTTTTAGCGATGGTTGGAGGCATGTTTGACATGGCCTTCTCTTTCTACATCCTGACAGCAACTTCTGCTTCTTTTCCTTGGGAGTGGGTGAAAAAATCATATGACTAGTCTGCTTGCATATCCTTGGGTACCCTCTTCTTCATCAGATTCTCCCTCATCAAATTCCATATATCTGATAGTAGAGTCGCCATTTGGTTCACCGACATCTTGATCATCTTCACCTGGCGATGAAGGTTCTTCATAAATTTTCTCCTCTTCTTCAATCTTGACTAGAGCATTAACCAGAGGAGCCTCAAGTACTAGCCACGGAGCAGTTACAGGTAGGCACGGCCTTTGTGGAACATTTTTGGAAACAAAATTCCTCCGTGGGATATCCCGGTATGAGGTGCTTGGAGAAGCCTGAGCTAGTTGTTTCTTTAATGCGAGCAAGTCATTTGCCATCTTCTGGAATGCCAGATCTGACAAAGTGGCCTGAGAAGGATTTGTAGCTTTGAACTTAGACGACTCTCATTTTAATTCACCAGATATAAGCAAGTTGTCCTCTATCCGAATGGCAGTATCCTGGGCAAGAGGCAAGGTAGTTATTTGTTCATGTAGAAGCAAAAAACTTATTTTTGAGCTCATTGCGTTCACAAAGAAACACTTTTGATTTTCTAGTGTTGGCAGCATGGTAGGTGGAACCCAGTTGATTAATGCATTGAACCTGGTGATAAAATCATGCATGGTCTCATTGACCTCCTTCTTTAGGTGAGTGATTTGTGATAACAATGCAAATTCATCTTCTGAAGGCTTGTATCTATCTTCAAATGTGGTACGAAACGTGGCCCAATTGGTGATAGATCCGGCTGACAAATGTTGGAACCATTATGCTGCTGGTCCTTACAAGGTCTCTAGAAAGAGGTGAACTGACACATCTTCATGGGTCACGTCCAGGATGCTGCATGACATGATGAATATAGATATATGCGCATCCATACTTTGGTTTCCACTCCCATCAAATCTTGGGAAATTCTTTCGGTTTCCATAAGGGAGCGCGTGAATGGGATGTGGCAAAGTCAGAGGGCCCATAGCATTTCCCCATGGTACTGCCATTTGAAAATATGGAAAGAGGACATGAGCTAGAAGTGTGGTTACGCTGAGCAACAGAGCACTGCAAAGGGATGTGGAGGCTCCTTGTGAAAACCGGTTCTTTCATGGAGGTGAGACACTTCTGGCTGACCGATCAGCTGAACTCAGCAATGAAAAGCACGTTGGTGTAATACTGAAGCTATGCTTCTGAAGGATATCAAAAGTAGGATCGAATTATCCACAAGCTCTCCTGCTACGAGTAAATGGTTCACCCACCAGTGTACCTTCTAGATCTGCAATATTTTGGAGCAGATTTAAAAACTCTTTTTGGTTGTACTTGCTGATGTTTAGATTTTTCTGACAAAAACCAGTAGCATGTACTTTTCTAATTATTTAATTTTATCCCTCTTTTGAAAACCGATTGTGGTTTAATGACAAAGAACAACGAGGATAAAATGATGGTAAAGCTTAGTAAGCTGATTTTCAGATCTAGAGTTGACTTTTTAAAGAGTTTGAAAATTTTGGTAAACTGTCAAAAACTCAGATCTACGGAAAAATATAGATTTTTGTAAAAACTCAGCGAACTAAAGATCTCTAACTAGTCCCGATCTATGGATCCCTGAAGAAAAATTTCAGTTTGGGTCAATTTTGTAAAAATTTTGGGTTTTAAACAAAAGTTCAGATTTGCAAACAGGTAATGATTTTTCTAATTTTCACTAATTTTCTAAACATACCACTAACATAGATCTAATAGATCTGTTTGATCCCCAGTAGAGTCGCCAAAAAGTGTTGGTCCAAAAATCTGTCGTGAGAGCAGATCTATGGATAGACGAGCCAATAGTGTGTAGGGCATAACCCCTCTTTGAGACAGCAAAGCGAAACTAGTTTATTGCTATTCTACCAGCAAGAACCTGTGCAAGTCTTACAGTGTTCTACCTTCAGGGGGTTTAGGATCTCATCCTAGTAGAGTAGTTCCGACGAAGAACGGAAAGGAATGAGGGAAAGGAAGGAAGATGGATTTGAAGGGAGAAAAGAAATGAATTCCAAAGTAGAAAGGTCAGAGGGTCTATGTTTTGGGCTGGTAGTAAACAGAGCCAAACCTACTTACATAGACAAACAAAGCAATACTGATGAACAAATGACAAAAAATTAGAGATAGATCCAACAGAATAAACGCATAGATCTGACATAAGAAAGATCAGATGCCCATAACACACATATTCAACACAAAGTCTCAATATTTGTATTAATGTTTTCTTCTGTTACAAAAAGTACAAAGCCTTTTCTTCTCACTTCTATTTTTCATCTAAAAAATGTCCACCCTTGAATACAACAAGTATTTCAGTATTTATAGAAGAAGAAGAGGAAAGAAAACAAAAGCAAACCAACCACTTACAAAATATCTACAAAATATCTAAAAAGTCAACTTTTGACTTGGGAAAGTTTTTGGATGGCAACATCCCATGGTGCAACATGGATGAAGTCATCGTGTATGCCAACAGGATTTTTAAATATTTTACAAAAACGATCAATGGATCCCAGGAAGAAACTACTCTTCAGTGTAAAATGGCGCACTTTTCAGCATGTCGACAGGAACTTCTCAGCACCCTGGCGCACTCTTTAGCATGTCGACAGGAACTTATCAGCACCTTGGCACACCTTTCATCGTGTCAACAGGAACTTCTTAGCACCCTTGGCACACTCTTCAGCATGTTGACAGGAACTTATCATCGCCTTGGCGCACCTTTCGTCATGTCAACACGAACTTCCTTGCGCCTTGGGAACACTTTTTTTCGTGTCAACAGGAACTTATCAACGCCCTTGGTGCACTTTTCAGCATGTCGATAGGAACTTATCAATGCCCTTTGGTGCACCTTTCAACATGTCAACATGAACTTCTCAGCACCCTTGGTGCACCTTTCATCGTATCAACATGAACTTCCTTGCGCCTTGGGCACACTTTTCAGCATGTCGACAGGAACTTATCAGCGCCCTTGGTGCACCTTTTAGCATGTCAACATAAACTTCTCAGTGCCCTTGGGTGTACTTTTCAGCATGTCAACAGGAGCTTATCAGCACCTTTGGCGCACTTTTCAGCATGTCAACAGGAACTCCTCAGCGCCTTGTTCGAAAAGACTGAAAAATGGCTAAGTCCTTAAAACTTGATTTTCGGAAGAGAATTTTGGGCTTCTTTCAAATGTTGTCAAACTTCCTTGGGGCCAAAACAAAATTTTGGGTATGCTTACCTGCAAATTGCCCTTGACAATTTTACAAGAGAACAAGTTGATAGAGTTCTATTTGGTGGAGATGGAGACCTTTAAATTCTCCTCCCTCTTCACCTTTTTCTTGGAGATAACTACAAATACTCAAACAACACCTCTTCTTCTCCAACTTTTGACCTTGTGGTGATTCTTCTCATGAATTTTCAGGTCTGCATTGCTAAAATCCGCTGATTCTCCTTCCTTGGAGTCACCAAATGTGTAATTTAGGGATTTTTTAAGCAAGAAACTTGCAACAAATGCACATCAATTTTTTTGCAAAGAAAATGAAGACCTCTAAGTTCCCACCAGGTGTGCCAAAACTATTGTTGCAAATCAGCAGCACACTGGATGTTGATCAGACTTCTAGTTTGACATCTTGGACATCCAGTGTGATTACACAACATTGAATCCTCTCCCCAAGTGTGGGACTTGTAAAAATGGGAGAGGAATCTCTAGATTAGAGGCTGGTTCCTCAACTCCTCTGATAAGATATATCACTTACAAGTTACAGAGGCTTGAATTCCTAGTTCCTACTCTAAATTCCAAGGGGACAAAGATAGGGAATGCATGTAAATGAAGCTAATGTTAATGTGGTGATGCACCAAAGGAGTTATAGACACCTGATACTACAATATATACACAATCCAAAATAAAACATAGCACAAAGCATGCACAAATTGCTCAAAATGTAATGAAATATCAAGATAAAAATGGTAGATATATGAAAGGATTGAGGGATTTTAATCACAAAGAATATATTAACATTCCAGATCCAATACAATGCATTACAGTGATCAAGAGGCAAAAGGGGTGCTGTATTGTAAGGAAAGGTAAAAATTTCCACAAATTCTGGCAAAAAGGAAGAAAAGGGAAGTTGCAGAGCTGAAAAAGTGTCTCCCCTTTCAAAAATGAACCCATTCTGGATTTTACAATGCAAGCCACGACCACAGGAGAGAGAAACACGGGAAAATGTGGGAGAGCTTCAACCACCAACCAAGAACATAGTAAAACAACATGGGCATCCTTACAGGCCCATCCTCTGACATTTTTCGCCATGCCGGGAGAGAATGCGAGCCATTCTTCATAAAAAATGGTGGTTGAAACGTCATTTCTACCCATGACCACATGCTAGAGGTGTTTTTCAATTTTATCTCTCTAAACTCCATAAAAATACAAAAATGACCCTAGAATCTTGTAGATAATTTCACTGGATTTCCATTGATATAAAGAACGTGAAAAACCGAGCTCTGAATCGAAAGATATGGCCGTTTGAAATTTTAAAGCAAAACAGAGTCAAATTGGATTGGTGGGCAAATTTTTTTAAATTTTCCACTTTTTGGTCATTTGGAAAATTTTCCAAAACTTCCCCACACTTTTCCATTCTAGGTGCCACATGGCATGTTTTGATTGGGCACGGGCCTTTAATGCTTCATTTTCCATTGTTTTACCCTTTGGAAAATTTTCCAAAAATTCCCCGCCAGGCCGATGATCTAAGGACACGTGGCACGTGTTGATTGGGCGCGGGCCTGTCCTAAATTTTCTATCACTGTTTGATCCTATTTCTTGACTTGTACATGTGGCCAAACATCATTCATTATGGACATTTCCCTTTGAATTTTCCATGCGGGCTTGTCTTGTATCTTTTGCTGCCACCGGACACGTGGCAAGATGTGATTGGTTCACGTTCGGGGGGGGGGGGCAATTTTTTCCTTTGAAATTTTCTTCCTTTTCCATTTGGGAAAATTCCCAATTTTCCCCCCATGTTCCACCATCCCGTGTGCCCATGGACACGTGGCATAATATGATTAGTCAGCAGGCATTCCTTTTGAAATTTTCCATGGCGCTAACACTTAGTCGATTTTTTCAATTTTTCCCCCCTGGACACGTGGCATAATCTGATACACTGGCGGGACTACGGGGTAAAATATCCCTTTTCAAAAGTTTTCCAAAACTTGGTAAAAAACCAAGTTTTCCTCTGACCCCTGCCACTTCCTTGGACACGTGGTGCCATTTCATTGGCTGCGGGCCTTTGAGGGGAAAATTTCCCACAAAAACTCCGTCGGGCCATAACTTCAAAAATACATGGAGTTAGGAGGAAAACTTTACCTTTCTGGAAAGATGAGAAAGAGTTCTATCCAATGGTTCCATTTTTAGAATTTTTTTGAGTGCATCAAAAGAAAAAAATTATGATTGAGGCATAAGAGAGGGAAGAATGAAAGGAGTTAGCCACAAAATGAGCAAGGGGTACATTTTGGATAATAATAATGACATGACAGTGTTAGCTTCTGTTAGTGGATTAGTAGAGATGGATGGGGAAACATTAAACTAAGTGTTGAGAATTCCTAATCTCTCTACCAATCTCCTATCGGTTTACCAAATTACTCATCTTGATGAAGGAATGCGAGTGGAATTTGGTCCTAACTCCGTTATTATTCGTGAGCTTAATGATGACACTACAATGGTTGAGGGAAAGGTGGATCACTATTCATGGTTGTATACCTTTTCCCACTTTACTTCTAATTCTATGCCCACTTCCTTTCTCACTCATACAAATTAGGTTAGTAAGCTATGGCATGAGTGATTCAGACATCTAAATTATCGCTACCTTGAACAATTGAGCCAAAATGAAATGGTCAATAGGTTACCCTGTGTCAAGTTTTCTAAGGGTATTTGTGAGGGTTGTACCCTTAGAAATCATCCTGAAAAGAACTCTGACAAAGGAAAATCCTAGAGAGCTACTCGTCCTTTGTATCTTGTTCACAACGACATTTATGGTCCATTTTCGTCTCCTTTGTTACTAGAGCTCTTTATGTGCTAACCTTCATTGATGACTATTCACGATATACTTGAGTATATTCTACTTAGCTTAAGTCTAAAGTCTTTGAACATTTTTAGGACTTTAAGGATCTTATTGAGAAACAGGTGGAACGGTCTATCAAGGTTCTTCAAATCGACAATAGAGGTGGATATGTAAATAATAGGTTCATGGATTTCTATACTTCTGAAGGGATCTCCTTGCAGTATACAGTTACATACAGCCCTTCATAGAATGGAGTAGTAGAAAGAAAGAACCATACTCTTAAAAAGATGGCCACTTGTATGATTCACTAGAAGTCTCTTCCTTCGCAGTATTGGGCTGAAGCAGTGAATTATGCTAATTACATTCAAAAATGTGTTCCACACAAGGTAGTAAGAGGGATGACACCCTTTGTAGCCTAGTTTGGACGTAAACATAATGTTGAGCACTTCTAAGTCTTCAGATCCAAGGATATGGCTCAAATTCCCAAGAAGAAATGCAAGGCTTTGGAACCACAATCCAAACCTTGTGTCTTTGTAGGGTATCCTGATGGTGTGAAGGGATATCGATTGATGAATCCTAATTATCATGAGCTATATATTGAGAGAAGTGTTAAGTTATATGAGTCTTCTTTGACTTCTACTTCTCCACCTATTGAGGTTCTTTAGCTCGCTAACTTAGATTCTAACTGATTAGATGATGATACTATTAAGCATGATCCTCTTTCTGATCCTCCCAACCATCAGACCTCTAAGTCTTCTGATTCTAACAGTAGTGATGATGAGGACTATGTCCCTTCTCACTCAAGTGAAGAATCTTTTGACTCTGAGCCTAATCCTCCTGGTCCTCTTTGGGCTAGGAAAAATCTACAAAGTGCTAGAGATTCAGTTGGAGATACTTCTGATATGAGACGTACTCACTCATATTTCATTGGACCCCACTCTTTCTTCACCTCTACCTCTGATCCATAGTCCTTCTGCAAGGCTTCTGGTATTCCTAAGTGGGATTTTTCCATGGATGAGGAGTATTCCTCTCTCATGAAGAACTATACTTGGGATCTCACCCCTCTTCCGAAAGGAAGAAAAATCATTCGGTGTAAGTGGGTGTTCCAAAAAAAGTATGGAGTAGATGAAGACGTCAAAAAGTTTAATGCACAATTAGTAGCTAATGGTTTCTCCCAGATAGCTAGGGTTGATTATACTAAAACCTTTTCTTTGGTTGCAAAGATGACTTCTATTCGACTGACCCTTGCCATTTCCACAACAAATAGATTAAAATTTCATCAAATGGACGTTAAGAGTGCCTTCCTTCATGGGGACCTAGAGGAAGATATCTACATGGAACAAACTTTGGGTTATGTCCATGATCCGTCCCTCATCTGTAAGTTAAAGAAGTCTCTTTATGGCCTTAAACAAGCCCCTCGGGCTTGGTATGCCAAGATGGACTCCTTTTTACTTACATCAGGGTTTACTAAGTGTCATTCTGATCCAAATGTTTGTATTCTACATCAAGATGACTCCATACTCATTCTTGTTCTCTATGTTGATGACTTGTTGATCACAGGTAGTTCTTCCTCTATTATTGATTCTGTGAAGATCGCCTTGGCCAATAAGTTTTCCATGACTGACTTAGGTCTTCTTCATTACTTTCTTGGGATCCAGATTTCACAATCTGACGTGAGAATTTTAATTTCACAACCTAAGTATGCTCTTGATTTGCTAGCTCATTTTTAGATGTCTGATTACAAGTCTTTTCCTAGTCCTTTTCTATCTGGGGTTAAGTTAGTTTCTGATTGCTCTACTCCCTTGGTTGATGGTATGCTTTATCGATAGTTAGTGGGGAGCTTGATTTACTTGACTCACACTTGACTAGATTTATCGTCTGATGTTGGGATTGTGTCCAAATTCATGCAGGAGCCACATGAGCTGCATTGGAAAGTAGCTAAATAGATCCTTCATTATGTTTGTGGAACTTATACTAATGGCAATCACTATCATGGAGGGGTAGATATTGAATTGATTGGGTTCACAGATTCTGATTGGTTCAGTGACTTAGATCATCAAAAATATACTTTTGGGCACAGTTTCTCTCTTGGTTTGGGTCCTATTAGTTAGTCTAGCAAGAACTAGCATGCAATTGCGATATCATCTACAGAGGAGTAGTTGATGCTGCCACAAAAGCTATTTGGCTGTAGGGTATTCTGACAGAGTTTGGCATCCACCTTCGGTGGCCTACCATTATTTGCTATGATAACACAAGCATTATTTCTATTTACATAAATCTAGTTCAACATCAGCAGATGAAGCACATTAAGATGCATATACACTTCATACAAGATCTTATTCATGATGGTATCATCGGCATTTAGTACATTCAGACAGCTGATCAGATTACAAATTTATTTACCAAGCTATTCACTGAGATGAAGTTTCTTCAATTATGGTCTCTTCTTCAAGTGATCTCTTCTACAACTGCTCATATTCTTTAGGCTATGTAGTTCTTTTCTTCTTCTTCTTCAAGGAAGATGTTGTTTGTACATGGGCACCTTATCAAGCCTTTAGTTGCCGGGAAATATTGACACATCTTTCTTAGTTGTTTACGAGTGTATTCTCTTTCAGTCTGACTCATCATAGCTGCTACCCCAACTTTGATGAAGGGAGGTGTTGGTGTGAGTTATCCTATGTGTCCTCCACTCACATATGGAGGGTCATCTCACATGGGTTATGTTTAGGGCTAGGTTTAGGGTTTTCTATTGAGTCATGCACTAGGGTTACTCAACACCCTATATGTACCCTTTCACTTCTAATTTATGAATATGCCAAGACACTCTGCTATCTTTCTCTACATGTGCAAGATATTTATTTTTTGATCGATTCTTCCTTGTGATTATGTTGGATCCATTACGATTCAACTAGAGTGCAACTTCATCGTGGTGCATAGTTTCCGATACGATTCGTCAAATCTTTCAGATACATCCAAAAATTTGCATCTATTGCTTCATTATTATGCACAGTCTAAATTATTACAAAGGTAAGGCCTAAATCATCATGAAAGGAGTCCACTACAAAGGCCTGTAGCACATTGGCTTCAAAAAACCAAAATGACAAAGTTTTCCTACTCAAACTTGTCCCCCTCTAGAATGAACCCAACACACCAATTTATAGAATTTGGAGAGGTGAGAGAGAGGGGATGCAATTCCTGATATTCCCTTTCCAACCACTTGAAAGATGTCATAAATGTTCCCAAATGGTGATATATGACCTATAGAAGGCACCCCATATTGTCCCATGACTTGAAGTAGTAAAAAATGTTTTCTCATGCCTCTTAATTGCACTCCTAGCCACCAATTAAATTAATCTTATGAACTTAGCACATTTTTCTTAAAAATTACCATAAAAATTCATCAATTTCTACATTTTTTTTTTTTTGCATCGGGATTGAAACCACGATTCCAACGAGACCATTTTTGTGAAAATATGTTGAAAATATCTCAATTTATGACCCTCTGAGTGTAAGCATCTATTTTGAGTTTACTAGGGATTTCTTAAATTACAAGAGACTGGGAATTCAATCTATAGAGCTGGATATGTTTATTTTATTTTTACCCACCTACCCTTACTAAAAATCAAGAGATGGAGACATTTTTGTTGTCTAGAGGATGTCGAGATCTCTCTAAAAAGTCAAATTTTGACAAAATCAGAGCTCCAGGTCAAAAGTTATACCTATTTGAAGTTCAAGGTCGGGGTATTCTATGCGGGATCTCATAATCCGAAATACTGGCCTTTTACCCCCGTTCACTTTGATATGTAGGAATTGCAAGTTTTCTGAGAACTCATAACATTGGGGTACAAGGGATGCTTGTGTCTCCAAACTCTACTTTATCTGCGATGCCCTCTATCTCCTTGATGTGCGATAATTTCACCTCCATGGGGAACTCATGTCCTCATAACATCTATTCCAATCGAGTCCCTTGGGCCCACAACTTGCTTCTCTTCTACACAACACTAATTATATGCCTCCTTCATTGTGCAGAGATTTTAGGTTTACAGGGAACTCGTGTGCTCATGGTACTTGGACCTTCAAGGCCGCGAACTTTCACCTTTTCCACAATACATTGAATCCACTTCAATTCCATTACAAATTGGGTAAAGTAGCTTTTCGGGGAGCTTGTTCCCTGATAGAACCTATGCCACTTGGGCCTCAAACTTCTACCTTTTCCATAATACATTGAATCCACTTTAAATCCTTTATAAATCTGGTAAATCAACTATTCGGGGAACTTGTAGCCCAATGGAACTTGTGCCACCTAGGCCGCAAACTTCCACCTTTTCCACAATACATTGAATCCGCTTTAATTCCTTTTCAAATCAGGTAAATCAAATTTTTGGGGAACTTGTGACTTGATAGAATTTTTTCTGCCTGGGCCACAAACTTCCTCCTTTTCTGTAATACATTGAATCCTTATCATTTCGAACCCAAGTTGAGGATGAGCAACCCTAGTTCCAATCGTAGTTATTCCACCCGCAGCCTCTAGACCCACAATATATTAAAATAGGTCCCTTTTTAGTTTTTTCAAAAAAATTAATTTTTTCGCTAACTCCTTAGATTTTCCGTGAAAAGGGGAGTTATAGAAAATGAAAGGCATGCCCCCAAATTCTATATTTCTTGTTTTCACCATTTCTATCTATCCAAGTCTAAAGAAATTGTGCAAGTTATCGAAATCACCTTGGGGTAAATTTCAGATAATAGTAACTTAGAAGTGGAAAAGTATAAAGCACAACATAGTTTTTTAACTTCACTATAATGAGTTTCATATTCATGGAGTGTGTAGAGGATGTAATATACAACTTTTTCATGACCATGACTATCACGGTGATCAAGCATGGCTCCAAGATTATGTTCTGAAGCAGATATGTATAGGAAAAATGACTATCCCTTGTAAGGTGGAGTAAGCACATGTGGTGATAGAATATATTGTTTAAATTCATCAAAGGATTTCTAGTAATCAGAATCCCAGTGAAAATATATGTCCTTATGAAGAAGATGATGAAATTATTGAAAACAATAAAAAAGTTGTGATATAAAATTTTAGATGGACTACAATTTACCAAGAAGACTACGTAGTTACGTAAGATTGGATGGCAGAGGAATTTCAATGATGCATTAACCTTTGTTGGGTGAACTTCAATACCTTGAATAGATATGATGAATCCTAAAATTTTTCTAGTGAGGACACTGAAAATACATTTTTCTGAATTGAGACGAAGATAATACTGAATGATACTAGTACAGATTGACTCAAGGATGATACGATGATCTTTGTGTTGTTTGGAATTTCCTAAAAAGTCATAAAAATAGTATTTGACTGTTTTGTGAATGAGGTCATGAAAAATGTAGGTCATGGCATGTTGATAAGTAGCTCCTACATTTTAAAGACCAAATGGCATAACATAGTAATAGAAGGTTCCCCAAGAAGTGATGAAAGATGTTTTATGTTGATCATCGAGGGCGATAAGAATTTTATTATAACTAGACAAGCCATCCATAAGGGAGATAATTTCATGGCCAGTTGTTATGTCAACAAGCTGATCTATTTAGAAGAGGGAAATCATCTTTAGGATAGGTAAGATTAAGATCACTAAAGTTTATGCAAATGGGTAAATTACTCGAGGCTTTGGTTACGAGGACAATGTTAGAGACCCATTATGGATAATCAATGGGTATAATGAAATTAACGGATAAAAGACATTATAACTCTTCTTTGACAAGAAGAGCTATGCGAGGATGCATCTTACAAAGTTGTTGTTTTACTAGATTAGCATCTGGATATGTGATGATGTTGTGTACGAAAATGTTAGGATCAATTCTACACATATCGCTATATGACCAGGTGAAATATTGATAATGTATTTCTAAAAATGACGTGAAATCATCCAATTCTTATAAATTAAGTGATTTACCAACCTTTACTATATGAGGATCTGGAGGGGTTCCTAATTTTACATTGATGGTGGATTCGTGAAGGAGAGTTGGTGTATCAGATGGTAAGGATTTTTGAAGGAAGTGAACCTTAGCTCTCATATGAGAAAGCATGTCTTGGTCATCATGACATTGAAGGATATCTATAGTGGGTAAGTCTTCTTCAACCATTTCTAGCCAAATAAGAGGTAACATTTTGATGGAGTGACCAGATTGATTACTAAGGGGTCCTAAGGATATGGTATTGACTAATTTTTTTTAGGCAGGATGGATACAACATTATATATGTCCATAGGATCTTCAAGAGTTTTTTCTATGCCCATGGGATCTCCAGGGGCTGCATCTATGTAAATAGGAACTCCAAGGGTTATGGGTGACAATATTTCTAGTTTGGTAGTATGCATGGATGTAGTGGGTTTAGATGGGTTGGAGCCAGGTTTCTCATAACGTAATCCATATTTCTCATAAGTTTTAAGTGAGCGTTGGACAATCAAGTTGTGTGTTCCCTGTTCGTAATGGTCAAGGCCAAAACACTTCCACGCATAGTGGTGAAGGTAAATATAGGAAAAATCTAGATTATCTAGGGTTTTGAAGTCTAATGTGAAAGGCATGGCATGGTGTGGATTGATAGAGTGAGATGAAGGATGATCATGTCCCCCATAAAAAAGGTTTGTTTTAATATAAGAGGAACCATAAGATATAACATCTCCTATGTTAGGCTCATATAATGGTTTCTTATCAGGACAACCATAAGTTTTTGGTGAAGGGATGGAATTGAGCATGAGAAGGTGGTATTCCCCTAGAGTAAGGCATTATACAATTTCACCAAGGGATGAATCATCTAGTAGTTTGGAGAAAGGAATGGACGTGCTAGTAGATTCTTCATTAGATGATTCCGATGTGGATTTAGGTACTAGGATTTTATTAAGATGATATGTCATATAACAATCGGTGAAGAAATTCAGATCTATGGGGACTGTGAAGGTCTGACCTTCATGTTTGTATTTAAGACAATGATGGAGTGTAGATGGTTTACACTACATAGTACTTATCCAGGGATGCCTTAATAACATGTTATATTAGAACTCGCCTTCTATAATGTAAAAGAGTTCATGTAAGGTCTTAGTTCTAACTTTAAGTGGTAGAATAACGGTACCTAATGTGGGTGCAATAGTGTCGTTAAAGGATCGTAGTAAAAGTAGACTATGAATAATGATGGAAGGAGATAATTTAAGTTGACTGAAAGAAATTGATGATATAATGTTAATGGCTGCACCCCCATCAATCATGACTCTTCTGATGAGGACATCATTAATTTTAGTAGTGATAATGAGTGGTAAATCATGTTCTTGTGGCCAAAGTGAGGGAATCTCAGATGACTCAAATGATATGGTTATGGATGCTTTAAGGGCCCCTACAACATTTGTGAAAGATGAAGGGTCATCTGTTAGTACTTATATTGATTGGAGGGATTTGATCATAGCTCTCTTATGAGAAAGTGATGTTTACGCCAACTAGTAAAGTGAAATTTTGATGAGAGCTTAGTGTAACTATTTAATGACAACCTTATGTATTGAGGTGGATGATGAGTGGCGGTACAATGAGTATTGAAACCTTAGATTTAGGTATCATTGTTTGATTAGATGTTTCGGGGGATATGGAAATAGATACTTTGGGCTTATTAGAAGAATCACATAACCTAGAAGATGGAGGGTAATGGTCATGAAGGTTTTATCTTTCTTAGGTTCAGATAGATCTGTGTCCTAGTTTTGTGAACGAGTGGAAATGTGTACGACATCAACCTAATGGAAAGAGATCTTGGGCATGGGTTCTTTAGATTTAGATGAAGATGATGATGTGGTATGCAGTTTAGAAGAAAGGAAGGCTAGGTTTCCAAGTTTTTGAGAAATTAGATGAAAGACCTTACAGTCTTTTATAGAATGTCCTCGTGTTCGATGATAATCTCAAGACACATTGAATTCATACCATGTGGGTTTTCCATCCTCATGGGGTCTGATGGTTTGAGAGGTGGTAAAAGTTATAAGTGATTTCTCAAGGAAGTCTTCTAAAATAGTTTCATAATTCCCTTTAGGTGTGGATACAAATGATAATGAAGTTTTAGGTATCTTATCCTCCCACGGAAGTAAGGATTTGATTGCAGGTTGTTTGGGGTTGTCTGTTGTTTGAGGGGTTTTAGATGGTGTGATAGATGAATGATGAGGGCCTAATAGAGAGGTTTGGTAAGTAGATTTTGGTCTTGGAATGATAGGGTGGTTACTAGGAGTGGAAATGACCCTTCTAGGAGGAGGTGTAAGAATAGGCCAAGGGCCACAAAAATGGTATGATTCAGGGAAGGTATAGGAAGGAATTTGGAAAAATTGGACAACACCTTATTTGTAAGGTTCATTTTTTGGTTTTTGGATGAGCTGGGTATGGATATAGAGGTAGCTATTTACTAAGGAAGGGGGGGTTTGAATGATGTGGTTAGATTTTGGATTGGTTCTATGTAGGGACAATTGGTTTTGTAGATGGTGGATGAATGTGGCTTGTAATTGTCTTGGGCAGAGGTGTTTTGTATCATAAATGTTCTGAGAGGTATCATAGTTATATTTGTAAATGAAGGTGTAGTCATAGATGTGGATTATACTAGAGGATGTGATTGGTGGGGGAAATGGATTCATGTAATAACAATCTACAAGGATGGGAGAATAGATTCAATCATGTTTCTAGTAGACAAGGACTTGGTGGATGGTTAATGTAGATTCGGTAGATATTGGTTGAATATGTGTTTGTGTGTAGGTCTCAGTAAATGTTGATGTTGGATCAATAGGTGTTTGATGTGAGATTCATAAATAGGTAATGTTTTAGTAATGGTTGTTGATAGTATGATGAGCATGGATGAAATTTGTTTGTGGTTGATTGGTAGATGGGAGGTGATTTGGAAATGGTTGTTTGAATATGTAAAGGATTTTGATTTGGGGGGTGCATTTTGATTTTCTAAGTGGAGTTCACCCTTTTCAATCAATTCTTGAAGGAAATTACAGAACATGCAACACCTTTCAATGGCATGTCCCCTTAACCCTATGGTATTTACAATAATCATTATCTTGGTACCAAGAGGGATTGGATATAGATTGTATTGATAGGTCGAATGGGAGGCAAGAGATATTATTTTTTGATAGCGAGAAAATTTTCAAATGCCACACTATAAGTCTCTCATATGGGTGAGTAACTATGTTGTTGATGGGAACACTAATGGCAGGAAGGTTTTTCCTTAGGAGCGGATTTGACTACTATGATGTTAGCAAATGATCTAGACTTGTTAGAATTGGAAGATGACCTAGATGGGAATACAATTTGTGGTTTATTAGGACAAAGTTTAACGGTGACCATCTTCTAGAGCTCACAGTTCTAACATATGGGCCATAGTCTAAGGCTTCATCAATTTTTTGAAAAGATTAGATTTGTAACGTTGTTGAAATGTGTTTATTACATGAGTGAAAAAATAGTTCAATGAGTTTAGGTTTGTGGTAATGGGAAGGAAAATTGATTAATTATACCCCTCCAATAGGAAACTAGAAATTTGGAAATGGAAACTCATCCTCAAATTTTTTGATGGCATACAAGTCATTGATAGTGATTTTATGAGATATTTTTTATGGAGAAGTGTTTCTAGAAACAATTGTGTGAGTTGTGATAATGAGAATAGGGAATACTGAGGGATGCTATTTGTACCAATCTAGGGAAGGACTGGTAAGAGAAATAGGGAAAGTCCTTAGCATGAGCTCTTGATCATGGGCCTATTAGATAATAGGCATGGCATAAAAGCACAAATGTGTTGCTGGGGATATTCCTTGCTATAAAAATTTAATAAAGTTTGGAATTTCCCAACGTAGTGGATATGATTTGTATGGAACTAAATGGTGAATGAGAACATTGCATATTTATGGTCATAAGAGAGAAAGGTTTTGGGTCCTGATGAGGTAGCTTCAATATTGGATATGGAGTTCATGAGGTCTTGAAGAGGATTAAGATATGATGGTTGCTGTGAAGATGAATCAAGGTTGAAATGAGAGATGGGTAGGTTTTGAATATGTTATGAGACTGCTTAGGAATGTTTTTTTGGTAAGGAATATTTTTGTATGGAATATTATAAGGTGGAATTTTTTGTTTTGTGGGATGATTTTCTATGGGATGTTTTGTTGTAGGATGTGTTGTTGATACGTAACATTTTTGTTGAGAGGGAATGTTTTGTTGAGGAATGTATTGTTGAGGGATATTTTTGTTTTGGGATGTTCTAGGTAAGTTGGGTCAATAAAGGTTGTGAAGGTTGAATATACTGATAATAATACGAGATAAATGTAGTGGTAAACGGTTGTGAATAAGGAGGTGGTTATTGATAATACACTATGTTAGAATTTGAGGAATCTAAAAAATACGGATTTAATCAACTTACATATTATATAATGTTACAATAAATATTTAAATAATGATTACATCATAACGTAAGTAAATAAAGAAATACTTATAAGAAATAAATAACACAAGTGACACAATATTTATAGTGGAAAACCCTAATAGGATAAAAACCACTTTGAAAATAACCTTTTTACTTCAGAGAACTTATTTTACATCCGGTAAGATCACCTCTCATTTGAAACCATATTTACCAAGGGTAAAACCAAATTACTTGATTTCCACACCTTTTATATATTTCCCAAAATATATCAAAATGAGGACCTAAAGTCCTTTTTATATAAGGTGATTGGGTATGTCTCTCGACCCCACCTTTTCAACCTAAAATGGTTGACACATACACCTAGGTTTATAATATTTAATATTATAAATATAATCACTGCATGATATTAAATATTTAACCTAAAGTATATACCTAGGTTAGGTATTTAATAATAGAAATATAAATATTTCATATTATTAAATACTAACCTATATATTAGTGATAGACCCATATACATTAAGGGTTGGCCATACCACTTAATCATTATGTTCCAACACTCCCCCTTAATTTTAAATGGGATAACATAACATATGTCAATAACTTACCTGCTTGTGGTACACTATATGAAGTACAATCCTTAAACCATAAAGGTTTTTAGGCTACATATATCATTTGAGGGAATTATAACACCTTCATCATTCTCAATTTAACCTTTTGGTAAAAAAAGATTTGGAATCCCAAAGATCATACCATGATTAGTGGATAAGTATGATTTGTGAGTTTTACATGTTCTCACAGGTTCTCATAAAAATATTATTGAACCCAAGCATATAGGAACCTTTTACAACCAAGGACCTCCTGAATAATATGATTTTATTGGATTTTTACTTGGTAAAATCAATAACACTAAAATATTTTACTGAAGACCGCCTTTAAGATCTTTCTATACTTCTTTCTAAAAAAGAATCCAGGAGGTATACATGCCCGAAGGTATTTTTACACTTTCTCAAAGGTATTTTTTTTACACTTTTCCGAAAGGTGTTTTACAAATTCCCAAAGGTATTTTTACAAAAACCAAGTTCCATTAGGAGGTGACATTGTCATGCACACTCCCCCTTAATGGAAACTCCAAAAATCCATTCTTTTCATGAAAATGACAAAAATTTGAAGCACTTAGGGACTTTGTGAAGATAGCAACAACCTTCTCTTCATTCAACACGAACTTTAGATTTATGTCATTACTTAACACCTTCTCATGGGTGAAGCATATATGTATATCAATGTGCCTCATCCTCTACTGTTGAATTACCAAATTCTAAATCAAGATTAATACATCTCTGGCCACCACATAGAAGAGGAATACTTTCTTTAACTTCCATGTGTATCTCTACCAATAGTTGTTGCAGCCACATGGCTTCTTTACTTCTTCCATTGTACTTCTATGTCTCAGTAGAAGAAATGGAGACTCTTGATTGCATTTTTTGTTCCAAGTAATGGTTCCTACACCAAAAAAAACTTGAAACATATCCAGTATGTTTTATAACACAACATTATTATGGTTAGAATCAAAAAATCCATATAAGATAGCATTTTCATTCTTAGTATAATGCAACCCATAATTGATTATTCCTTTAATATATCTAAAAATTATTTTTTGCAAGATTCCAATGATCTCTAAAAAAGGTTCCTGCATAAACCTTGAAGTATTTCCTACTATATAAGAATTATCTGATCTAGTTATAGTTAGATAAATCAAACTATCAACTAATCAATGTATATAAAATTAGGATCAACCTTTTTCATATGCAGATTTAGGGTCAATATTTATTCCAACTTCCATTGAAGTAGAAAATGGTTTATCAATCAATCATAAGAAACTTTTTCAATAAAATAGTTTGCATATTGTGTTTTGAAAAATAACAATAGAATGAAAAATACAATGCTATACAAAGAACATGACGTGAGAGACCTGATCAATCATTTCAAAGTACAGCTTCAATTTCTTTTTAATCCTATGAATTAAATAAGAATTGTCACCAGTCATAAGAAAATCATCAACATATATACATATAATGATAATATGTGAGCCTTATTGCTTAATGAATATATCATTGTTAGAAGAAAAATTAACAAAACCTATTAGTTTAAAGAAGGAAACAATTTTCACATACCAAGCTCTAAGAGCTTGTTTTAAACCATATAATGATTTCTCAACTTATAAACATAGTTTTATTTACCAATTTCTTCATCCTTTAGGTTGAAACATGTAAATTTCTTCTTTTAAATCACAATTCAAAATAATATTTTTCCTATCCATTTGGTGAATTTCCCACCCAAATTGAGCGGGCAATTACAAATAAGGCCCTAATAGTACTCATTTTAACTACAGGGAAAATGTTTCAACATAATCAATACCAAGTTTTTGATTGAAACCTCTAGCAAATAAGTCCTATCTTTATGTTTGTTAATTACTACCATCAACATTATAAATTTACTTTGTGTATCCACCTAGACCCTATAATACTTCAGGACTCAGGTTCATACAAGATAATTAATGCATTGGTACATATGATGGACTTCTGGTCATTTTCCTAAGGTTAATAGGATTTGAACTTTCTAACATAGATATGAGCCCAATTTAATTTTCTTATCTAGGAAGATAAGAGTTTCAAAAACATCTATAACATAAAAAACATCATCATGAGACCATTTACTAAATCAGAATCAAAACCATCATTTAGAAGCATTTAATGAATTAACTGTAAGAGAAGAAGACAACACATGTAAACCTTTTACTATATTATATCTATACATTTCATATAAGCTTCGATAATTAACATGTCCTAACCTTTCATGCCATAGTTTTGAATTATTCAAACTATAAGATATAAAACAAGATGCAGAAGAGAAATCATAAAAAATATACAGACCATTTATTTGAATTCCTTCAACTATTATACTCTCATTACTATCCTTGATATACCAAGTATCCTTCATGCATTGATTCTAGTTGTGTCCATACCTCTTTCAGATGTTTGATATTACCAACGTGTAGAAGGTACTCGTCATTCACATTGCACAAAATCATAGAAAGAGCCTCTTGCATTCATTGCAAGAATGTACCATTCATGTTATCTACAATTTCTTGACGACCAGGTGGGAGGGAACCTCAGATCCAGAAACAATCATCTAGAGTTTCCTCACCATAAATTCTATTTTGACCCAAATGTTGTAGGTTTCATTTAACAAGGATCTAGGTTTTGTCTAGATAGAAAATAGTTGGATGCCATTCTTTTCCTAAACCTGTAAAACACACCCCATTACAATATCTAATGTACCATATAGTTAGATACATATTTATCGATAATAAAAACAACACTTTTAATAGAATCATATCTAAATTATATCTCCCCTCCAAATAAATTAGGTATTTAAAATTGAATAACAAGTTATCTAAAAATTTTACTGAGAGTTTAATTGCAAAAATCTAGTGCCAAAATAAATTGAGGGGAAAAAAAGAAGTGGACCAGATACTTTTAAATACCCTTTTGGGTTGGTTGGAAAAAAAACCATACAAATTAAATAAATACAAAATACAAAAACATTTGATCTTAATTTATTTAATTTACCTTGCCTCTATTACCAATGTAAAAATTTAAGGAATTTAACAAATACAAATTTAATAAAATTACATATTATATCATGTTACAATAAATATTTAAATAAAGATTACATCATAACATAAGTAAATAAAGAAATACTTACAGGAAATAAATAACACAAGTGACACAATATTTATAGTGGAAAACCCCAAATAGGGTAAAAAACTACTTTGAAAATAAACTTTTACTTTAGAGAATTTATTTTACATCCAGTAAGATCACCTCCTCCTTTAAAACCCTATTTACCAAGGTTAAAAGCCAAATCACTTGATTCACACACCTTTTATATTTTTCCCGAATATATCAAATGAGGACCTAAAGTCCTTTTTATATAAGGTAATTGGGTATGTCTCCCGACCCACCTTTTCAACCTAAAATAGTTGACACATACACCTAGGTTTATAATATTTAATATTATAAATATAATCGTTTCATGACATTAAATATTTAACCTAAAGTATATACCTAGGTTAGCATATTTTATAATAGAAATAGAAATATTTGTTTATATTATTAAATATTAACCTATATATTAGTGATGGACCCATATACATTAAGGGTTAGCCAGACCACTTAATCATTATGTTCCAACACATCATAGAGGAAACAAAATATGGTGCTTTATTATGGGATGTTTTTGCATGGGAATACATTGTGGTATGGAAATTAATGGCTGTGATGGCTGTTGGGAATATGTTGTGAGATAAGAGGCAGAAATCCAATTTTGCTAAAACAAGATGAGTAGTGGAAATGGAACAAGTATTAATTAAAGGAATAAATACCAGAATAGACATGGTGATATTATGGATGTTCACTAACTGGTTTAAGATACAAAATTTGAAGTGATAATAGAATATCATTGGAGGTTTCTGGGTAACTAAGGATGCTAGAGGGGTAGATAATGAAAAATTGGTATTGTTTTATGAAGTGGTTGAACCAATGGAAGGATCGTATGACAATGTATGTTGTTGGGTGGTTGTTTCTTGAGAAAAGATCATATGATAACAAAGAATAGGAATGGAAGATGAAACTTCTGATGTTTCTAGTTGACTTAAAGGTAGATATGAGTGTATTTTTTGAATGACACACGTTGGTAGTTTAGATCAATAAGATGTGAAACCATAGATGAAGGATCAGGGGACATATGGCAGTGGTTTAGGTATAAATTTTTGGTTTGAATCAATCAGACGTGAAGAACTAGATGAAGCATTAGTGATATTTGAAGATGGTTTGGTTTCAAATGGTTGGATTTGAACACCCCTAGTTATTGTTTCACCAATAAGTTGCGTACGTATGAGCAAAACAGATAAGGTAAAGGTGAGGAGGGAATACCTATGAATGAAGGCGGAAGGTAAAATGTGTGCATTCTAATTTCTTGATCCAATGCTGATTGCGAGAGCTTCATTTTTACTTGGAGGAACTACCTGTGAATACAAAAAAAGATGATATAAATAATATTAAACAATATATGTCAATGGACTGCCTAACGTGTGCTAGATCTGGGAAGTGTGATACTTCCTAGATGGTTGTCAATCCACTATTTAATACAACTTAATGAAAACAAATAACGTAAAAAAATAACATATTACTTTAATTGATATGATTTAGGTATCTCATTCAAATACAATAAGAAAATATAATATAATAGGTTGGGTTATGATCATATCTGAAGGTTAGGAAGGTAACAAAGGTGATTAAAAAAGATCAGGGTCAAGCTTTGGGTGGTTTTGGGTTTTTTGGGGGAAGGTTATTAGGTCATTGTTATAGGTAGGGATTACCAGTTATAAAGACTAACGTTGGTCTAGTATGACTGATGACAGTTTTAGAGGGAAACTGATGATAGTCAAGGTGATCGACATCGGTAGAGGTAGAATGGTAGAAAATAAAAAAAATGGTTTTGGAAGTTTTTTGTGATTACACAGAGAGTGGAAAAATGATGGTTAGGTTGCTAAAGAAGCTTAGAATTATCAGATATGTCTGGGGTTAGATATGGGGAGATAAAAGGTTATGGGTGGTCAAATGGGTGGATGTAAAAGAGAATATGATTTAAAAGAGAAAGATAAATAAATGATGATCCTAAATAAGTATGGAATGATGCAGATCAAAACGAACTTACTTGTATTTGTAGGCCCTGGTGGTTGGGTGAAGGTGATGGTTGATCTATGAAACTAGTGGTCAGTGCTACAAAAAATTCTTCCTGGAATGCTATCATGAATGCCAATGTCTTCAGATCCATCTTGGTGTTGGCTAGGGTGTGTCTGGATGTGTGAAAAGGATCTGGTTCATGCTTACATGCAGATCTCTCTCTCTCCAAACTTGAATAATTCTTCAACTTCTGCAACAAGGTTACCAAAATGAATATATGGTAATTGATGGTGGTTAGAGTGACCAGCGTCGGTTTAGGGTTAACCGGCATCGGTTACAATGGGAAATCCTAGGTTTGCCAAAATAGCAGATCTTGGCTATCTTTTGGCTAGTTCTTCCCATTGGTTCGGGTCTAAAATGGTATTTTCTGCTTAAGTAAGTGGGCATGATGTTAGATAAATAATATGAATCTAATGTTAGGGTTAGACTAAGTCCTCAGTTAGTTAAGGTAAGTAGAAATTGGATCTTAGTTAAAAGAAACATACTAAGAATAGGTCCATAATGAGGTGTATAGGTGATGTGGCTAGGTGAGGTGGTTAAGTGAATATATTTATTAAATTAATTAAAATAATTAATTCAATTAATCATGTGAACTATGGGATATGAATATGTAAGGTATGGATAATTTAATTAACGGGGCTATAAGGGTGGTATGACCTAATTTTTTGAGTCTATGTTTTTCCCCTTTTTGTCATGTAGCTGGTATTGGTAAGCGATACTGACAAAAACCAGAAGTGACTACCCCATGTGTAGGTGAGAGTGGGGGTTGCCTCAAGTTGTGGGTGAAGGTGGACCCCCCTCAAACCAGGAACTGATGAGATGTTATACGAAATTAGTGAGTGCTTTGATTAATGTGTAGTTGGGTTGAGTTAAGGTCGGTGGGGAAGAGTATGGGAGAGGGTAATGGTCAACTTGGGTAATGGGTAATAGGTCAGGGTCAAATTGGGGAAATGGGTAATTGGCCAGGGTTAAAATGGGAAATGGGTAATGGGTCAGGCTCAAATAAGGTAATAGGTTATGGCAATTGAACACACACACACATATAGGTTGCAACACAGTACTTTTAGTTGAGGAGCTTGCAAACTCTACATCGTCCAAGGTCGATAGGTTTATCCCAATAAGGTTGAAATGATTCAGGTATCCAAAGCATAGCATATGGTCTAGAAACAAAATTTAGCTCAGGTGTAGGAACGCTTAGGCATGTTTTGGTACACCAAAGTTTGGGTTGGGATAAACAACACTACAATAGGCAAGGTAAGGTAATTAGGCTAAACAATGTGGGTAATGACATCACAAGGTATAATGAGTATATAAGGTCAAATGATCACACAAAGTAGGCCAAGTCAAGGTACATAGTTCATGACATGGGTAAGGCAAAGGTATAGGTAAAATAACAAATCCCTAAATGCAACTAAGGAAATGTAGGGGTATTTTGGGCTTGTAGATAGGTTGCAATAAGTGTGGGTAAGGTCAAAAGGTATTGGGAAATAATGAGTTAAGGTCAAAAATGGAACAAATGGGGTGAAAATTATAATGACAGGTGACCGATGCCGGTTATAAAGTAACCAATGTTGGTCATGTCAGGTGAGGGTTAATAGAATGAAAAAAATGTATTTTACGGATTCATTTTAACATGTTGTCATTTGGGAAAATGATAGAGCACTAGAGTAAAAGTAGGAAAGCAAAGGTTAAAGGTGTTGGAACTGAGTTGGCAAGTGACTAACACATGATTGGCATTTGGTAGGTGGGTCCATGAGATTGATTAGAGCTATTTGATTGGTGGAGAGGTGAGAATTTGATTTTTGGCATGGAAGAGGTGGGAGAGGGTTTTGGTGGGCCATTAGTGTAGAGGCTAGATGTACCACCATGTAGACGATACCAAGATGAGGTAGGATTTAATCCACTTTTGTCTTTGGGTTTTAAATAATGTGTTGAAATTAGTTTGGGTTAAAAGGGTTTATGGTGGGAGTTTTACTTTGAATTTGTGGATAAAAATGAAGTAAATGAGGGAGGGGAAGGTCGAATGTAGCTTAAATAGGGTTGGCATTGAAGTTAGGTTAGGTTTGGGTAGGGTAGAGTAGGTGTGGAGTTGATTTTTAGGAATTTTTAGTAGACAAAGGGGGATTCAATTTGGGTGCTATGACAAAGACTGATTTCGGTCTAAGGATGGCCGACATTGGTTTTCTTTAGCCGACATTGGTCCAGTCATAGGTGATTGACATTGGTTTAAGAAAAATGATGTCAGTTAAGGATAATAGGTGATGGTCCAAGGTTACCAGTGCTAGTTGGGGTGGATGAGAAATAGGTGTAAGAAGGGTATATGTAGAGTGATGGGGGTAGAAGGTTAACGTTGGCATAAAAGATAGATAAGTAGGTGAAATGATGTTTTTAGAATCAGAAGTCATGATTGATGGGGGATCGAAGGCTAGTAGGTGATTTATGTAACATGGGGTGATTAGGATTGGTATGGTTGGGTATGGTTTAGAGGGTTAATAGATAAGTGAAGGTTGTCAAGTTTGTAATAATGTTATGGTTTTGTTGGATACAGGCTAGGGACCAACTGCAGATGCAAGACAAAGTACCACCTCTGTTGCTAGTGATACAACCAAGTGTGACCATAGAGGAGTGGAGACATGTGACAGATGTTGTCCTAAGTGGGATTCAACACTATAAGAGTGTAGCTTGAGATACAAGTTTGATGGTCACACTCATCGACATATGGGATTCAATGACCAACATGTTCCACTTACCAACAGGTGAGATCACTTTCACCCTAGAGGATGTCTACAGAATTCTACGGCTATAGATAGTTGGGGCGCAAGTATATTCTATTATGTTAGAGGTGTCAGAGGAGCCAATAGTGGCTATTTTTTGAGAGGTGATGGCGGAGCTGAGGTACCATAATGTGAGTCTGAGCTATGGGGATATGTATGCAGCTCATCCTCAAGAGATGCGGTTAGTGGTTTTGTTGATGGAGGTGGTTTGTTATTTTTCCTTTCTAGATGTGGAGGGTGGGAGATTACCATGAGCACTGATGGGGGTTCTCTAGGAAATGATGGAGGAGTAGTTATTTTTTTCCTAGGAACTGACATTCTTGGGACAATTGTATAGAGATTTGTAGGACTATGGGAGGTTGTAGAGATTAATTTTATGGTGTACCTTCTTTCTACACTGTTGGGCATACAAGCACATCATATGTGTATGCCCTGTTATCTTGCCTCAACATGATTGGTTTAGGGGCTGGTTTAGTCAGGGTTGGGTATAGGTGATAGGTACAACTTGGTGGAGAGCACAAGGTGACAAGGGCCACACACGATGTAGAATACTACAAAGAGGGTACTGGAGGAGATATATGGGGTTGATATCATTTGGGGGCCATATGTTGGCTTTCCATCATATAGGTGCATGGCCAAAGAGTTGGAGGAGCTGTAATTAATTAGGTGGATAGAGGGGTACCATGCTGTCGAGCACGAGATGATACTAGTGGACAAGGTTAGGTGAAAATTTGGGCTACCACAAGACGTGCCTCCACCATTCCCACATTATAGGAGAGATGAAGTGGAGATGCATATACCTCTATTGCAACCGAATGTGCTGACAAGGTAGGAGGAGCAAGCGGTGGATAGGTGGATTGATAACATTGGGGTCATAGACAGATACAAGTAGTGGTGGGTAGTGCACTTACGGGTGGCACCAACGAGGTCAGGGTAGCCTAAATTAACTACTATCACAGTACAACAAGATACCTTATAGAGCCATGTGGCCACCCTTCAGACACAACTTGAGTATTGCAGGGCCAGCTCATAGGATCAGAGGCACAAGTTGCCACTTTAAAAGCATAGGTGGTAGCTCTGTAGGCCTAAGTTGTAGCTCTATAGGCCCAAGTTGCATAGGGAAATGTTTCCCGTACAGGGTAGTGATGGAGATGGGGGATAGGTAGCCTCACTACAGGTGTAGATAACAAGTTTGCAAGGTCTGTTGGCCACTACACAAGCTCAAATTAAGGCCCTACAGGCCCATGTTACATTACAGTTACCTCCATAGGGAAACGACGAGACAAGGTCCCATAGTATAGGGAGGAGGACATGGTACACATGCAGAGGGTCTGATGCAAGCCCAAATAGGGAAAAGCTCACAGGTTGCTGTGAGACCTATGGCACCACCCTAGATAGTGCCAATGATGAGGTTCAGGGATGGCCTTAAGAAGGCATGATATTACAAGGATCACCTGATGACCACCGTGATAGATGTCCCCTCCTATGCAGAGTAAAAATAATATTAGACATTGAGTGATAGGATGAGATCTAACACTCATAGTGCAGAGAGTACAGGGGCCCCGACTAGCCTAGAGACAAGGTAAGGGTGAGGCTACTAGTTGATGAAGGACAAGATCCAGCTACAGGCCAGATGAAGAGTAGACCCGAGACTATGCTTCCACTAAGTTTAGATCCATCTACTCCACGTATGCCTCAACTAAGTTTACTTGCCTTTTCTAAAACTAGAATTACTTCCCATTTATTCAATCAAATCAAATCAAATAAATTCCATTAGAACCGTCACCAAAATTCCATGTGACCCTAGGTTCCCTATTAATAGTTTAGTATAGATTTCCATAACCTAGGTTATAACCTTATGTTTAGTCAAAAAATCATTTCCAAAGTAATTTCCACCTTAGGTTAGATCAAATTCACAACCAAATAATATTAGGTAAATAGGTTAAAAAATAAACTATCATTACCTTTGTAATTTTTCCCTTATTCCATTTAACACATCAACCTAGGTTAGGATGCCATCCCAAAAAAATATAATATGAAGCTTAGGTTTATATTGTAACCCGAATAAGTAGAAATAGCTAGGAATTAGGTGCATTTACCTAGTTTAGTATTCCGTTAGGA
Source organism: Taxus chinensis (assembly GCA_019776745.2). NCBI lineage: Eukaryota > Viridiplantae > Streptophyta > Pinopsida > Cupressales > Taxaceae > Taxus > Taxus chinensis. Next base: position 972,726,681 of record CM034146.1, on the reverse strand, counting down.
TCATCCCTTAGGTTTAGGATTTACATTCCCCTTTATAGTTGTGAACCAGGCTTCATTCTGCTTATGCTGTTAAATTTCCTGAAGAGATCAATCCCAAATATCCAAGCACAAACATACAACCGAATGCAAGCACGATCTTACAAGATCGAAAGAATTTGTAACATAAAAAGTTTAGTCTGCTATGTATCTCAACCTATGAATGTTATTTTACCATTCAGGTCTGGTGAGGGGATTTAAAATATTCCTTGGATCACTAAAATTGATCCAAGGATGATTTAGTTAAAAGAGATAAGTTTGAAACCCTCAAAACCATATTGTAACTCACCTATCGGAAGTGAAAATGGATTCTTGCAAGCCATATCATTTTATTTTAATGAATTCAAGAGCAGAAATGATTTATCCATAACAAGCATGATTTTCATCAATCAAGGAAACACACCTCATTCAAGAAAAATCACATGCCAACACTTGTAATATAAAAGAGAATTATATAACAGTTCATCAAAGGTGTTACATACTTCCCTCCTAAAAAGAATCATCATCTAAATGATTATGTTATTTTGACCACTGCATTAAGGATAATCAATTTATTCACTTTCTTAACATATGTTTGCAATAATATCAAAATTTAAAGTTCCAGAAATTAGCATTCACATAGCTGCTTATTTACAAATAAATAGTTATCTTCCCAAACCTGGCACACTTATTGACATATAAAGATAAAATCACAAATTTTTTATCAGTCATCATAGTAAATTCTATTCAAATAAATATGGAAAAGTATTTTTCATACCTTCCACATTTTCCCAGGTTGCACTTTCTTCATTAAATTAGTCCCACTGGACCTTACATTGACTTATTTAATGATTTCTTAAATGCAACTCGTGAGTTTCCAACACTCGTATGGGTTTAACCAAAATTATTCCTGGGTCTTAGACCTACAAATAATTCCAATTTAACACATGTGGTAAATCTGAAACATATTTCTTAAGCAAAGAAATATGGAAAACATCATGCATTTGTGACAAAGTAGGAGGTAATGCTAAATGCTAAGCTTCAGGGTTAATTACTTAAACTATTTCAAAAGGTCAAATGTAACGAGGTGATAACTTGGCAGCCTTGCCAAAATTTATAGAGATCTTTTTCGGTTTAACTTGAAGAAAGACCTTCTCACCAAGTTCAAATTTCCTATCAACCCGCTTTAAATTAGCATAACTCTTTTTCCTATCTGCTACTTCCTTCAAGCATTCACAAATCATTTTAACTAGCTGTTACATTTCTGTAAGGATTTCAAGTCCAATTACCTCTATCCTCAATGTTGGCCCAACTAAGGGGGGTTCTGCATTTTCTTACGTATAGTGCTTTGAAAGGTGCCATGTTAAGAGAGGCATGATATGTATTATTATAAGAAACTAGTGGAAGGTACTCTTCCCACTTATACTACTGATCCATACAATACATTCATAACATATCATCTAAAACTTGATTAACTCTTTCAGTATATCCATCCATTTCTGGATGATACGTAGAACTAAAATTTATCTTAGTTCCTAGAGCTGCATTAAGTGTTTTCCAAAACCTTGAAGTCATTCTTGGATCTCTATCAGATATGATTAATTCAAGTACTCCATGTAATCTGAAAATTTCATGTACAAATATTTTAGCCAATATAGGAGAATCATCCTCCAGATTACCAATAATAAAATGTGCTACTTTTGTTAGTTTATCCAAAATTACAGAAATAACATCATGTTTATTTCTTGACATAGGCAACCCTTGTACAAATTTCATTCTTATTACTTGCCATTTTTACTATGGTATGCTATGAGGATACAATAAACTGGCTCGATGCATATGTTCAACTTTAATATGTTGACATTCTAAGCAATGCGTCAAAAAATTAATAACGTCCTTTTTCATCCCTTTCCAGAAATATTGTTGTCTTATATCAGTAGGCATCTTTGTAATACCAGGGCATCCAGAAAAAGGTGAATTGTGAAATTCTGCTTACAATTTCTTTCTTAAATCATTTAGCAAAGGTATGTATACTATGTTTTCAAATCTTAAGATTCCTTTGTTGTCAAAGTGAAAACCTTTATACGTCACATCATTTAGATCTGCAGCAAACGATGTTTTTACTTGCTGAAAGTAAGAATCAAATTCTATAACACTTTTTACTTCATCCATAAACTGAGTTCTCAATGTTATAAGAGTATAAATGTGCTTCCTACGACTTAGAGCACCGAACAATCTATTTTATTTACCTTTGATGTAATTGATGTAAAAATCATATTGAGACAAAAACTCTAACCATCTTCGCTGTCTTGCATTTAGATTCAGCTGAGTGAAAATATACTTTAACCCAAGATGATCTTTATTTAATTCAAAATGTTTACCAATTAGGTAATTCCTCCAAACTTGCAGTGCATGAACTATGGCAAAAAACTCTAAATCATGTGGAGCATAATTCAACTCATGTAACTTTTGTTTTCTACTTTTGTAAGCTATGACATTATAATTTTGTAACAAATACTTCCTAGATCTTCACCAAATGCATTTGTTATAATAGTAAAGTCTCCATTAGGATCTAGTACCACTAGAATAAGTGATGAAGTTAACTGTTCTTCAAAGTTATGAATGCAGATTCAAATTTCTCATTCCAAACAAACTTCTTATCTTTTTTTTGTAATGAAGTTATTGGTGCAACCACTTTAAAAAAACCATTTAAAAATTTCCTGTAGTAACCAACAAGCCCCATGAAGCTTCTAACTTCATGTACATTCTTTGGTGTAGGCCACTCAGTTATAGCTACAATTTCATAAGGATCTACAGTAATTCCATTCTTACTTATTACATGTCCCAAATAGTGCATTTTTGTGTCATAGAAAGAACATTTAGATAGCTTACCATATAACCGTCTCTTTCTCAAAATTTCTAAAACTATCTTCAAATGCTCATGGTGTTCCTCTATACTTTTAGAATATATGAGAATGTCATCCAAGAATACGAGAAAAAAATTGTCCCAGTATTCTTAAAAGATATTATTCATTAAATTCATTAAATTTACAGGTGCATTTGTTACCCCAAAAGGTAAAACTGTGAACTCATAATGTCCATACCTTATCCTGAAAGTTGTTTTATGAATGTTCTCATCCTTAATCCGTAATTGATGATATCTAGATCGAAGATCTATCTTAGAACATACCGATGCTCCACACATATGATCAAATAGATCATCAATTCTAGGGAGTGGGTATCTATTCTTGATTTTTTCTTTGTTTAGCATTCTGTAATTAATGAACAATTTAAGTGTTCCATCCTTCTTCTTAACAAAAATTACTAGTGCTCCCCAAGGTGAAACACTCGGTCTAATCAATACTTTTTGAAAAAAGTTCTTGCGATTAAGCCTTAAGCTCTAATAATTCTATAATAGTCATTCGATATGGTACCTTAGAAATAGGCTCAGTTCCAGGCTTGATTTCAATTCTGAAGTCAAATTTCATTTTGGGTGGAAGACCCAGTAAATCTTCTGGAAATACGTCACTGAATTTTTCGTAATAGCGGATATTGTTCCATGACATTGCTGTTCTCTTAAGATGTTTCTGCAATCTTTACTGCATATAAGGCACAACCTTTATTTTTGGCCTTTTTAAGTTGCATAGGGTGACAGTTTCCTAACAGAAATCTCACGTTTCACACCCTGAATCTCTATTGTTTTCTATAGATCATCTAAACAACTAATATGTTTTTAAAAATAGTCCACTTTTGCCTTATGTTCAACTAACCAATTAACACCTATGATTACATCGTAAGACCCCAAAGGTGCAACATAAAGATCAACTTCAGTGGAAAAACTTAGTAAGTCAAGGACTAATCCAAAAAGACACATACTAACTGTATGAACAACATTGTTTCCATAATGTACAGTCCATGTTTTATCCATATTTCCATCTTTTCTTTTTAGTTTTAATGCTAATTTACTAGAAATAAAACATTCAGTAGCTTTGATATAAAAAAGAATAGTTATAGGTATGCTAAATAACTTACCTAGAACCTCTATGGGTGTGGCCTATTTTTTAGCCTGCTTGTCATCTACTGCAACGTGTATCTTGTGTTGTTGATTACGATCATCCTTTTTCAAAGGACATTGATTTGCATAATGATCTTTTCCATAGTTATAACAGTTTCCTATATGTCCCTTTGTAGGCTTGGATTTATTTCCAGCCCTAGAATTATCATTCTGACCTCCATAGGACTTTTGTCCGTTATTATTATTCTTGACAAAGTTGTTTCGTGCATTACCAACAAACTTATTTGTTGCTATTTTCTTACTATTATCAGTCAAAAACTTACTTTTCATTTTAAATTTCTTCCATGGTCCATTATTAGATGTAAGATATGATGAAGAGGAGTTGGGGACTTTCTTCCTTACTTCCTCCTTAATGAGCAGAAATTACGTTCAATTTTTGTTCCTACCTTATGGATTTTTCAACAACCCCTTCCATCATGGTTGGGATATTAATATCCACCTCTCCTCTTATAACAAGTTTCAATCCCATGATGAATTTCTGTATCTTGAACTTCTTGTCAGTTTGATACTGATGTACATACTTAAGGAATTTCGTAAACCACTCCCAATACTTGGTTATAGTTAGCTTTCCTTGAGCTAAGTTCTAGAATTTGGTAATTTTTTTTATCATAATAAAGTTGCGGTAGCCAACGTTGCCTAAAGTAACATTTAAATTGATCCCATGCGATATTAGTTTCATCAATATTCAACTTAGCCTTACATCTGTCCCACCATGAAGATGCCTTATGGGAAAGCTGATATGCTCCCCATATCGCCTAGATTTCTTCTAAGAAATTTCTTATTACAAAGTGCTTCTCCATTTTGCTGAGCCAATTCTCAGCCCCATCTCCTAATTTGGTGCCATCAAACTTGGGTGGACTTATCCTTTTTATATCATTACTGAATTTAGCTACCAGCCTAACCTTTTTGTTCTCAGGATGATCAGGTATGTTCACATTGTTATTATCAACACGTAAATTGGAATTTTCCTTAGGAGGTGGCTGATTATTATTACTAACATCTTATTCCTCCTCATTTCCCATTAATTACTGTTTAAGTACAACCAAACATTCTCTTGTGCCCAACAAGGCAACAAGGATCACATCGAGTTTTTGGATAGTTGCTGCTCCTTTCTCAGGTGGAGGATTATTTGCAACATTTCCTCTTGTTCTAACCATTTTTTGCTAATAAGAAAATTTAACTTTCATCAGATTATGGACACAATAGGTCCAAGAGATGCAACCTTATGCTCTGATACCAAGATGTACCATTCCCATTTTAAGACTTTAGAAACAAGGGAATTTTTTTTATACACAATGTTCTCTGTTCTAAATAAAACATCATTTAGAACACACATTCCATGCAGCTGTATGACTCGGTAAGCTACTGATCTCTCATTCCATGACTCGGTTACCAGCCGATCTCTCATGTTTGTCTTAAAGTATAGAATACTTTATGTATACTACGTATACTTGGTTTTCCTACCCTATTCTGGGTACTGAGTGATCTGTTTAATGAACATTTCTTTAAACTAGGTGACATAGGACAATGCAACCATCAGCTTGTGATACTTTGGCCAAATATTTTCAACATACTGTTCATGCTACTATTCATAGATGGCATACTCGTCAATTCAGAATATGTCCTTCACCTCACTCTACTGTTATCTAGAATGGTCTTACTGACTACTGTTAGCCCACCTTCCAAAGGTTTGACCCTAGCCTAGGTTAGCAACATATTTTTTTGTAGGAAGACGCTCATGATGACTTAGGGTATATGGGCATACTTAAATGACCTAAGTCAACCGAATGTGTCAAGGTACCCTGATTTATAGAAATCTACTCCCTACTCTAAACATGCTACTAACTTGACCTAGAGAGAAAATAAGTTCAGGTCCAGATGTGTGTAGATCGAGATGAACAAATACAGAAGGGTGTTACCATATATCAACTGCAATACTGTTTCCTCAGGAATTCCTTGGACTTCTTGAAGGTACAGTCCTACAATTGACATTTTTCAACATCTGTTAGAACTGATTCATCATGATTTACATACCCCTTAGTGGTAATTTATTCTTAACTAAATTGGATTCAGATTCATATTGCAACAACCATTCCTAACCATAATCCCAACATTTATTAATTTCTTTAATAATATAAGGTAATGGGCTACCAAGAGGTGACCCATAAGTAGAAAATGGAGGACTATCCGAGGGTGGCCCAAGTATAGAAGAAGATAATGGGCTACTCAGCGGTGACCCATAATTAAAAAATGGAGGGGCTACCTAGGGGTGGCTATAAGATAGAAGAAGATGATAGGTTACTCAGCGGTGACCCGAGACAATATTGTGATTGAGGAATGATGATAGATAAGGAATGATTTGGCAATGATAATATAGGCCACAAATCAATACTAGATCCTGACATCTCATGATGCTCAGAGGAAGGTAAAGATGGAATAGAAGAAAAAGAATCAAGTTCCATGACCTTAGGATTTTCCTCTATATTTTGATAAAAGGAATCAGCTTCTTTTCCCCAATACTCAAGCGTATCAAGTTCTAGAAAGAATCCTTATTTGCAATCCTCTAGAGGGATATCTTCATGTACTTTGATTTTTTCTTCATTCTCAGAGAAATCAATTAGTAGAGATTGTTGTTCTTCGACCATGAGAGGTTGACTAGAAGAAATGGACTTGATAAGTGGGGAAGATTGATTGACAGAAGAATATGAATATTTTTGATGATGTAGATGAGGGGAAGGTTTGACCTTATTAGTCCCATGAAGAGTTTTGATAGTGCTTTGAGAAGACATCTTAGCACATGGATTTCTTATAATGGTTTGACATGGTCGTAAAAATTTATTTTTAGAAGATGGTTGAGGAAATGGTACAATATGGTTGAAAGGGCTCAAGGGTCAAAGATGCATGTGAGTTGGAATGATAGTAGAAGATGAATCAAGAGATGACATAGGATTGGAGGCAAGCATCTCATGAATGGATGATTTAGATTTGGACCTATGTCATTTTTCTAGAAGATGACATAACATAGGTTGGAAAGTAGGATCACATAGCCATCCATTTAGTTGCGACCTAGGAGTCAAATTAGATGATTGGCTAGAGGTAACCCAAGTCATGGAACTCTTTGATGGAGGAAGAGGTTGTTGAGACGATTGATAAAGAAGGACCTACAAAAAAAGGGAGGACCATGACTCAAGACCTAAATTAGATCTTCAATTCATGGAACTTGGAGTCACATGAGTCTTCAAAGGAGGAAGACGTCATTGAGGTGATTTGGAATAAAGGTCCTATGAAGGAAGGGAGAACCATGATTTAAGATTTGATCAAGGGGTATCTAAACAATAGTTAGGATCCAAATCTTCAAAGGAAGAGTGGGAGTCCGAATGGTAGTTTGGTTATGAATCAAAAGAAGAAGAGTGGAGGGAACCTGAATAATAATTTGGATCAGAAGCATACAAACCATACCACCAACTATGAGCTGAAGGTGGGGAATAGGGTACTTGTATGGGCTCTCTAACATGAAGAACCAAATGAGGCATAGTCATAATGGGAATCTTTTAATTTGAATTGCTAAACCTAGGTTACGTATTGTTGTAAGCAGAAAGGAACCATATGATAATCAGTCATTGTTGGCATTGTTTAAACAAAAATGTGTAGATCTAGATAGTGTGATGGAACTCCTTTAAAGGGAAGGAAGTTAAATGTTGATTCGAGTAGCATAATGACAACTAGCTAGACATTTCATAAGTATGGAGATGCATGCATGATTTTTTGAAGAAGGTCTAAGGAAAATAGATAGTGTTATGACACAATCTCGATGAGATTGAAAATAATTGTCCTAGAAAACAATTTTTCTAGATGAATAATCACAAGGAACAATCATGCTAGTTTGAAACACAAATCCAATCAACAAGGAAATACACCCTATACAAATGCGTGTGCAAAGTGATAGTTCGGTGCAAAGATGATTAACACAATGTCAATATTTACGTCAAGCTCAAACTGAACAAGGTGTAAATATTAAAAGAGGGTGGATGTGAATTCCAATCAAAGGATACAACAAAACGTTCAACAACCAACAAGGTGAAAATGTTAAAGGGTAAGGTTTACAAATGTAAGCCACGTAACCACACCAATTGGACACGTGTATCTAGCTTCACGGAGAAGTGATATATTAGTGCCAAAGTGGTATTGAAATGATGTAAATAGAGTGTCACATTTCAAGATTTGGGACAATGTTTGAAATCAAACCAAGTCAAGGTATACTAAGGATGTGTTAAAATGTGTGCAGCGTAGTGCCACAATGCAGATACTTAGATCATGTTTACGAAAAACATGACATAAGTATCTTAATTGTGTCGAGACAATGCAAACAGAGTAATACGTCAAAGGGATATAAAATGATGACTCAATATGAACTATGATGATGATCTTGAAATCAAGATCAAGTGGCCATTAAAGATATGAGGATGCATCCACACACTTTAAATGTTTAACAACTCAGCCGCAAACATGGATGAGCGTAAACAGACAAAAAAGTGGTGACCACTATCTATGACAACACTCCCGAAAGATGCCTTCTCTTGCCCCAAATGGGCAACAAGAATGCAAAGGTGTAGATAAAAAGATGGAAATGAACTAAGTGTTACTTTGGTAGAGCTTTGCCTTGCCTGAAGGTGAGAAAGAAGATAAGTTAAGTGAAACGTCATCCAATTTCCATGATGAAAGGAACTTAGATCCAACTTAAGTGGATTCTTTGCCTTGTCTGAAAAACAAGGTTATGAATCCAAACAAGTTATCACTTCTTGATGGCCAAGACAAGACAAAGGACTAGTAAAGTGGGCCTCAAGAAAAAATGGCCTCCTTAATAAGATCTCTCAACTAGGTGTTACAAAGCCGTCTAAGAGCGGGAATGATTTACCTGAAAATTCGCACTGACTAATTTGGGAGTATCTCAGCTTTTCCCACTTCAAGTATAGTGGGCACTAAATGCATCCATCGTGTACTCTTTCTATGGTCGCGATACAGACAACTTTGTAACGCTAACTCACAAGTAAAACTAGTCAAGTGGGTAAGTGAGTCGCTTCCTGTTTCATCCACGAGGTTACACATTAGTGGACTACTTTAGGGTTCCTGGTACCAACCCCATTGTTGTAGCTTAAGGCGTTATGCCAAAGGGGTTACGTTCCAGTTAAGCGGAGAGGGACGTACCCTTTTCTGAAACCTGCAATATAGTGTCTTGAATATGGTGTGTTTTTATCTTGCTTATCTTAATGTGGTTTTAAGTAGTACACCATTTGACAATCTACAAGAAACATGTGTATTAGTGTTTTTTTATTTGTTTTTGACACCTTTCTTTTGACAAGATATTTTGGTCCTACATACCAAGGTTAGTAATTTTCCAAAATGTCATATAAAGGAGATAAAATGTTGTTTTTGATTTCCCAGATCATCCTAAGACACAAGGAAAGAGCATACACAACAAGGCATCTCACTCAAATTTGAAATAAATGGAAAATTCCTAAGTACAATGTGAAAATGAGTTCCTTTTTAACCAACTTTTTAAAAGCTAACTAAACCGTTTTTGCAAGTATGAAGAAAATGGTGAAATGTTTATGTTTCCCAAGATCACCTAGAAAGGTGCGAGGGAAGAGCATACATGTTTAAAATTTTCATGAATAAAGATGCAAACACTTTTAAAAAAGTTAGTATAAAATAAATTAATGTAAAGGAAACCTATAAACCATTGTTAGAACCCTGCAAGAGTTAGAAAACCAAGAAAATCGAAAAATTCTAGAAATCCAATTTTTTGCACTTTTAAAACAATTTTTAGTAATTTACATTTTTGGAGGTCTCCAGAGCACTTTGGGAGTTTTGTGATATAATTTAGTATACTAAATATATCTAAATTTTGGAAGTTCTCTCACAAATTATGATTTCATTATCTTTTTGACGCCTGTTCTAAACTTTGATAATGGGTCAACGAGTCAAAAGATATGATCGAAACAAGTAGTACTAAAAATAAAATGTATGAATCCGGGACTACACAAAGACACTTGCACAGCCCAGAATGAGACATACACAACCCAACAAATGGATACATTCCCAAGTAGATAAGTACATGGGAAAGGAAAAAATACAAAGTCAACAAAGTGGAATAGGACACCTACGTGCCCAAAGTGATGCATACGTGCCCTAACAAAAAAGAGATTTTTCAATTTTTACACAACCAACCCTGTTTACGCATACACGTCTAGAGAGATGGATGCACGCATCATATGATGGAGATGCGTGCACGTCCCTATAGAGGTGAAAATTTACAATTTTTTTACACAGTCGAGTGCCTAACACGTGTGTGGCCAGAGAGGCGGATACGCGTGCCAAATGATAGAGATGCGTGCACGTCCTTGTAGAGGTGAAATTTGCAAAGGATAATGACTATCAGATAGGTATGCGCCTATTTCAACGAAGATGCTAGGGTTTCAATGTGTATGTACTCCTTGTTTAACACCTATGTGTACCGTATGAAAAACCTGCAAAAACTCTCAGATTTTCAATTTTTCAAGAGCAAACTGGTTAGTTGTTAGTAAAAGTGTCCTATTTCTATATCAAACCCACAAAATACATGTAAATGAAGGTCATTTATCTAGTGTTAGAAACATAAATGAGGAAATAACAAGTGATTTGACCCAAAAACTTGAAAATGAACTTTGAAAAACCTAAAAGACCTCCATTAATGGAGGATGGACATGAGTGTCCCACTAGGCGTGCCAAATGTGCTCAGTGAAGGATTTTGCAAAGAGCTATGGATTTGGGGCAAGACCCCAAAGCTTTGTTTAAAAGACCCTCAATGGACCATATGATAAGAAATGAGAAAGGAATCCTATTTGCATGTATTAAAACTTCAAATAAGCAAGAAATCTAACAAATAACATTAACCTCATTTCTTGAAAGCTTAATAAAATATGCCTACTAAAGACTTAAGCAATCAGCTTTGTTGTTTACTCCATGAGGGTGAATGAATCTCAGTAAATGTCTACATGGCCAAATTTAGCTATTTCATTACTAACCTAACATGGGTGCAAGATGAAGCTATTTTAATGGAGGATAGCCAAGATCAAATGCCTTATTAGCTTGGCTAATGCAAATGAGCTCTTAAGCTTTCTTAGGCTTGTTTTGGATTTAGCTTATGTAAAGTTGTGTGTTTGAATGGGTAGGCTTAGCCTTGTATTTATAGTTTTTGGTTCAGAAGAATTTGGAATTTGGGTGCATGTGGGACTAAATCTCAAAAAGCACTTTAGGATTAGATTAGGATAAACATGTTTTAGGCTTAGTTAAGCTTGGTTTAGGCTAGTTAACTAAGGTTTAGGCTAGTTAAACTTGATTATCAAGTGATTAAAGACTCACTGAGAGTTAGAAGGGGTCTGGATAACCAATTGTAATTGATAGATAGCCTACAAATCCAATAGAAGTGGTCTAGAGAGAACTAGGGAGGTTTTGAATGGTCAAATAAGCTAATTATGGGAGGAATGTTTAGCTAATAAGAGAGATATTAGCCAAATAAGTTGATTATAGGAGGAATGTTTAGCTAATAAGAGAGATATTAGCCAAATAAGTTGATTATAGGAGGAATGTTTAGATAATAAGAGAGATATTATCCAAATAAGTTGATTATAGGAGGAATGTGACTAAAAGAGTGTCGTGCATGGGCATTGGAGAATGGAGCAAAGAAGGTTTGATTAACGAAATGTCATCAATCAGTTGAATTAGAGGAAATGCTAAGTGTAAGCATATTTTAGGTGTCTACAATAGGTCTGACAGAGGTCTTAGGTAGGTCACAAGTGATTAAGGGTGATGTGAGAATAGGTGGCCATAGGTTACTGTTCTAGGCTGTATTGGTAAATACAGTGATCGATGCCGGTTAAGGGTGATTTCCACCGATTGGGGAGAATTGGTGCCGGTTACTGTGGAAAATTGGGAATGCCACAAAATGAGCTATTAGATTTCCCTAGGTTAAAAGGACTAGCCTAGTTGATTACCTTAGTAATTTCTCCCTTATTCAATTTGGCATGAGTATTAACAGGTAGGTTAGGAGAAACAAAGTCATCCCAACAAAAGATGAAAATAGGCAGAAAGCTTAGGTTATATTACTTGGAACCCGAATAAGTAGACATAGCTAGGAAGTTGGTGCATTTACCTTAGTTTAGAATCCTCCATTAGGATAATCCCTTAGGTTTAGGATTTAGATTCCCTTTGTAGTCGTGAAGCAGGATTCATTCCTCCTTGCATGCTGTTAAATGTCTTGAAGAGATCAATCCCAAAGATCCAAGCACAAACATACAACCGAATGTAGGCATTTTAGATCTTACAAGATCAAAGAATTTGTAACATACAAAATTTCAGTCTGCTAGGGTGGGATCTCTCAACCTATGAATGTTAGTTTACCATTCAGTCTGGTAAGGATATTTAAAACATTCCTTGGATCACTGCGAATTGATCCAAGGATGAGTCAGTTAAAAGATATAAAGTTTGGAAACCCTCAAAACTAGATTGTAACTCACCTATTGAGAAGTGAAAATGGATTCTTGCAAGCCATATCATTTTAGTCTAATGAATCCAAGAGTGAGAAATGATTTATCCATAACAAACATGATTTTCAACAATCAAGGAAACACACCTCATTCAAGAAAATCACATGCCAACACTTGTAATGCAAAAGAGAAATATAACAGTTTGTCAAAGGTGTTACATACTTCCCTCCTAAAAAGAATCATCATCCCATGATTATCTTATTTTGACCATTGCATTAAGGATAATCAATTTATTCACTTTCTTAACATATGTTTGCAACAATATCCAAATTTAAAGTTTTAGAAATCAGCATTCACATAGCTGCTTATTTAAAAATAAATAGTTATCTACCCAAAACTGGCAGACTTATTGACATATAAAGATAAAATCACAAATTTTTATCAGTCATCAGAGTCAATTCTGTTCAAATAAATATGGAAAAGTATTTTTCATATCTTCCATATTTTCCCAGGTTGCACTTTCTTCATTAAACTGGTCCCACTGGACCTTACATTGAATTATTTCACGATTTCTTAAATGCAACTGGTGAGTTTCTAACACTTGTATGGGTTTAACCATGATTATTCCTGGGTCTTGGACCTGCAAGGAATTCCAATTTAACACATGTGATAAATCTGAAACGTATTTCTTAAGTAAAGAAATATGGAAAACATCATGCATTCATGACAAAGCAGGAGGTAATGCTAAACGGTAAGCTACAGGGTTGATTACTTCAACTATTTCAAAAGGTCCCATGTAATGAGGTGATAACTTGGTAGCCTTGCCAAAAGTTATAGAGCTCTTTTTTGGTTTAACCCAAAGAAATACCTTCTCACCAAGTTCAAATTTCCTATCAACCCACTTTAAATCAGCATAACTCTTTTGTCCTATCTACTGCTTCCTTCAATAGCACTTCACGAATCATTTTAACTTGCTGTTCCATTTCCATAAGGATTTCAGGTCCAATTACCTCTCTATCCTCAATGTTGTCCCAACTAACAGGGGTTCTGCATTTTCTTCCGTATAGTGCTTCAAAAGGTGCCATCTTAAGAGAGGAATGATATGTGTTATTATAAGCAAAACTCAACTAGTGGAAGGTACTCTTCCCACTTATACTACTGATCCATACAATACATTCATAACATATCCTCTAAAAATTGATTAACTCTTTCAGTCTATCCATCTATTTCCAGATGATACACAGAATTGAAATTCAGCTTAGTTCCTAGAGCTGCATTAAGTGTTTGCCAAAACCTTGAAGTTCATTCTAGGATCTCTATCAGATATGATTAATTCAGGTACTCCATGTAATCTGAAAATTTCATGTGTAAATCTCATTAGCCAATATAGGAGAATCATCCTTCAGATTACCAGAAATAAAATAAAATGCTACCTTTGTTAGTTTATCCACAACTACCAAAATAACATCATGTTTATTTCTTGACATAGGTAACCCTTGTACAAAATCCATGCTTATTACTTTCCATTTGTACTGCGGTATGCTATGAGGATATAATAAACCGGATGGGTGCATATGTTCAGCTTTAACATGTTGACATTCTAAGAAATGTGTCACAAAATCAATAACATCCTTTTTCATCCCCTTCTAGAAATATTGTTGTTTTATATCAACAAGCATCTTTGTAATACCAGGGTGTCTAGAAAAAGGTGAATTGTGAAATTTTGCTAACAATTTCTTTCTTAAATCATTTAGTGAAGGTATGTATACTCTATTTTCAAATCTTAAGATTCCTTCATTATCAAAGTGAAAACCTTTATACCTCACATCATTTGGATCTATAGCAAGCACTGTTTTTACTTGCTGAAAGTAAGAATCAGATTCCATAACACTTTTTACTTCATCCTTAAACTGAGTTCTCAATGTTATAAGAGCAGAAATGTGCTTCCTATGACTTAGAGCATCAGCCACTCTATTTTCTTTACCTTTGATGTAATTGATGTCAAAATCATATTGAGACAAAAAACTCTAACCATCTTCATTGTCTTGCATTTAGATTTGGCTGAGTGAAAATATACTTCAGCCCAAGATGATCAATTTTTAATTCAAAAGGTTTACCAAGTAGGTAATGCCTCCAAACTTGTAGTGCATGAACAATGGCAACAAGCTCTAAATCATGTGGAGCATAATTCAACTCATGTAACTTTAGTTTTCTACTTTTGTAAGCTATGACATGATCATTTTGTAACAAAATACCTCCTAGACCTTCACCAGATGCATCTGTTACAACAGTAAAGTATCTGCATTAGGGTCTGGTACCACTAGAATAGGTGCTGAAGTTAACTGTTCCTTCAAAGTTCTAAATGCAGATTCACATTTCTCATTCCAAACAAACTTCTTATCCTTTTTCTATAATGAATTTATTGGTGCAGCCACTTTAGAAAAATCTTTTACAAATTTTCTATAGTAACCAACAAGTCCCATGAAGCTTCTAACTTCATGTACATTCTTTGGTGTAGGCCACTCAGTTATAGCTACAATTTTAGAAGGATCTATAACAATTCCATTCTTATTATTACATGTCCCAAATAGTGCACTTCTGTGTCATAGAAAGAACATTTAGATAGCTTACAAATAACCATCTCTTTCTCAAAATTTCCAAAACTATCTTCAAATGCTCATGGTGTTCCTCAATACTTTTAGAATATATGAGAATGTCATCCAAGAATATGAGAAAAAAATTGTTCCAAGTATTCTTGAAATATATTATTCATTAAATTCATAAAAGTTGTAGGTGCATTTGTTAATCCAAAAGGTAAAACTGTGAACTCATAATGTCCATACCTTGTTCTGAAAGTTGTTTTATGAATGTCCTCATCCTTAATCCGTAATTGATGATATCTAGATCAAAGATCTATCTTAGAATATACCGATGCTCCACATATCTAATCAAATAAATCATCAATTCTAGGGAGTGGGTATCTATTCTTGATTGTTGCTTTTTTTAACATTCTGTAATCAATGCACAATCTAAGTGTTCCATCCTTCTTTTTCACAAAAATTACTGGTGCTCCCCAAGGTGAAACACTTAGTCTAATCAAACCTTTAGACAAAATTTCTTGCAATTGAGCCTTAAGCTCTACTAATTCTATAGTAGTCATTCAATATGGTGCCTTAGAAATAGGCTCAATTCTAGGCTTGATTTCAATTGTGAAGTCAAATTCCCTTTTGGGTGGAAGACTTGGTAACTCTTCTGGAAACACGTCACTAAAATTTTGTAAAAACATGGATATCATTCCATGACATCACTGTTCTCTTCAGTATTTTTATGATAATCTTTACTACATATAAGGTACAACCTTTATTTTTGGCCTTTTTAAGTTGCATAGTTGACAGTTTCCTAACATAAATCTCACGTTTCACACCCTGAATCTCTGTTGTTTTTTATAGGTCATCTAAACAACTAATATGTTTTTCAAAACAATCCACTTTTTCCTTATGTTCAGCTAACCAATTAACACCTATGATTACATCATAAGACCCCAAAGGTGCAACATAAAGATCAACTTTAGTGGAAAAACTAGGTAAGTCAAGGAATGCTCCAAAAAGACACATACTAACTATATGAACAAACATTGTTTCCATAATGTACAGTCCATGTTTTATCCATGTTTCCAAATTTTCATTTTAGTTTTGATGCTAATTTACTAGAAATAAAACATTCAGTAGCTCCGGTATCAAAAATAATAGTTATAGGTATGCCAAATAACTTACCCAAAACCTCTATGGGCGTGGCCTTTTTTTTAGCATGCTTGTTAGCTACTGTAATGTGTATCTTGTGCTGCTGATTATGATCATCCTTTTTTAAAGGACATTGATTTGTGTAATGATCTTTTCCACAGTTATAACATCCTCCTACAGGTCCCTTTCTAGGCTCAGGATTTATTTCCAGCCTTAGAGTTATCATTCTGACCTCCATAGGACTTCTGTCTGTTATTATTATTCTTGAGCAAAGTTGTTTCGTGCATTACCAACAAACTTATTTGTTGCTGCTTTCTTATTATTATCAGATGAAAACTTACTTTTCATTCCATGTAATTTCTTCCATCGTCCCTTCTTAGGTGTAAGAGATGATGAAGAGGAGTTGGGGAACTTTCTTCCTTACTTCCTCCTTATGAGCAGAAATTTCCTTCAATTTCTGTTCCTAGCCTTATGGATTTTTCAACAACCCCTTCCATCGTGGTTGGGCTGCTGAACATCCACCTCTCCTCCTATAACGGGATTCAATCCCATGATGAATTTATGTATCCTAAACTTCTCATCAGTTTGATACTGAGGTACATACTTAAGGAGTTTTTGTAAACCACTCCCAATACTCGGTTACAGTTAGCTTTCCTTGAGCTAAGTTTTGAATTCAGTCATTTTCTGATCATAATAAAGTTGCGGCAGCCAACGTTGCCTAAAGTAACCTTTAAATTGATCCCATGTGATATTAGTTTCATCAATATTCAACTCAGCCTTACGACTGTCCCACCATGAAGATGCCTCATGGGAAAGCTGATATGCTCCCCATATCACCTTTGTTTCTTCTGAGAAATTCCTTATTGCAAAGTACTTATCCATTTTGTTGAGCCAATTCTCAGCTTCATCTCCTAATGTGGTGCCATCAAACTTGGGTGGACTTATCCTTTTTATATCATTAGTGAGTTCAGCTACCAGCCTAGCCTTTTTGTTCTCAGGATGACTGATGTTCACATTGTTATTATTCACCTACATTGCCCATGGCTGATTATTGTTATCAACATCTTCTTCCTCCTCATTTCCCATTACTTGTTGTTCAAGTACAACCAAACGATCTCTTGTGTCCAACAGGGTAACAAGGATCTCATCAAGTTTTTGGGTTGTTATGGCTCCTTCCTCAGGTGGAGGATTATTTGTAACATTTCCTCTTATTCTAACCATTTTTTGTTAACAAGAAAATTTAAGTTTCACAGAATTATGGACACAATAGGTCCAAGAGCTGCAACCTTCTGCTCTAATACAAAGATGTAACATTCCCATTTTAGGAATTTAGAAACAAGGGAAATTTTTTTATATACAATGTTCTCTATTCTAAATAAAACATCATTTAGAATACACATTCCATGCCAATAAATCTCATAATAGATAACCATATGCAGCTGTAATGACTCAGTAAGTTACCAATATCTCATTCTATGACTCGGTTACTAATCGATCTCTCATGTTTGTGTTAAAATATAGAATACTTTATTTACTATCGTATACTTGATTTTCCTACCCTATATTGATCTATTTAAAGAACCTATCTAAATATTTCCTACCCTATTCCGGGTACTGAGTGATCTATTTAAAGAACATATCTGAATATTTGTTACCAATATTCATCTGACATCACATTTCTTTAATCTATGTGACATAGGACAATGCCATTAGTCATACAAATCTACTCACCAGTAGCTTGTGATACTTTGGCAAAATATTTTTAACATACTGTTCATGTTACTATTCCTAGACATCGTACTCATCAATTCAGAATACATCCTTCACCTCACTCTACTGTTATCTAGAATGGTGTTTACTTACTATTGTTAGTCCACTTGCCCAATGTAACATTCCCATTTTAAGACTTTAGAAACAAGGGAATTTTTTTTTTAAACACAATGTTCTCTGTTCTAAATAAAACATCATTTAGAACACACATTCTATGCCAGTCAATCTCATAATAGATAACCATATGTAGCTGTAATGACTTGGTAATCTATTGATCTCTCATGTTTGTCTTAAAGTATAGAATACTTTATCTATACTACATATACCTGGTTTCCTACCATGTTCCAGGTACTGAGTGGTCTGTTTAAATAATCTATCTAAATATTTGTTACCAATATTCATCTTACATCACGTTGCTTTAATCTAGGTGACATAGGACAACACAACCACCAGCTTGCGATACTTTGGCCAAATATTTTTAACATACTGTTCATGTTACTATTCCTAGATGACATACTCATCATTTCAAAATACGTCCTTCACCTCACTCTTCTGTTATCTACAATGGTCTTTACTAACTACTGTCAATCTACTTGCCCAAGGTTTGACCCTAGCCCATGTTAGCAACATAATTTTTTATAGGAATATGCTCGTGATGACTTAGGGTATATGGGCATACTCGATCGACCTAAGTCCCCTGAATGTGCAAAGGTATCCTGAGTCATAAAAAGCTACTCCCTATCCTAAACATGCTTCTAACTCGGTATAGAGAGAAACTAAGTTCAAGTCGAGATGTGTGTAGATCTAGATGAATAAATACGGAATGGTGTTGCCACATGTCAACTACAACACTGTATCCTTGAGAAGCCCTTGGTATTCTCAAAGGTACAGTCCTGCAGTTGGTGTGTGCCAGCATATGTTAGAATTTATTCATCACTATGTACATACCCCTTAGTGGTCATTAATTCATAATTTAACTGGATCAAAATTTAGATTACAACTATGCCTAACCCTAATCCCAACATTCATTAATTTCTTTATCCATAATTAATTTGATTTGATATCAAGAAATTCATTAACTCATGCTTGCATTGATGTTCATTAACGTGTCCTAACAAGCAGTTATCCCAGAAAAATAGGAAGAAAACCATCAAATGATTAATTTTTAATGTAACCTAGCTATCCAAAGAAGGTGTATCATTGTCCTAGATTAAGCTAGTGTTTACTCTTCATAAACTAATCATAAGGATTAAAGATCATAACCACCATTCCATTTATTTTTTATTCATTTGAGAGAGGAAGAGTCTTCCTCTACATGGTTAGATGTTAGGGTTAAGATAAACATTTTATCATTCATTACTCATATAGTTTAATCGTATGACCAATGCATATTTCATTATTAAACTATAGTTATTTAGTTAGAAAATGACATCTTTGCAATTTAACAAGTTTTATTGTAGTAAGGGTGATTGTGTTATCCCCTTAATCCAAATTTTTAATCGATAACAACAATATTATGCAAATAGATATAAAGAATATCGAAAAGATATCACTAATAATTCCATCATATAAAGTACAAGATAATTTACACCACAATTTGGAGTTAGCCTCCAAACCTTTCAATTCATAATGATAAAATATACATTTACAAGACTATGCATTTCAAGCATACTGCATGTCGATCAACATTAAGATTATAAAATAACCTCACTATTATTTTTCAATATAACTCAAGAATGAATCGAAATTATTTACAAAAGATCTAGACTTAAATAAGCCAATACATCAGAAACATTTTTACCTTCTTTTATAACTTACAAAGTCCATCTACAAAAATTGCTAGCATGGACCAATTCAATGAACTGAGCATGATAAGCACTAAGCATTAAAATGAAGTGCATTACACTAATTGTTCCATTAAAACAACTTTGCTTTAATGAAACAATTAATAAGTATCATACAAATAAGAATAAGTAATAACAACAAGAAAAGAAGTACAAATAATGAGTCTAAATTCACTTTTAATAAAAGAGTGTAATATAATCAGCAACATTTGCGTTATATCATATAGTTTAATTGACCCAATCAAATAATTTTTAAACATCCAAGAAATCTTGTCATCTAATTATTTCATAATTCATTTCTGAATTGAAATACTAAATTTATCTTTACTAAGAACAAAAAGAGTTAGCTTTAGCACATAGTACATATTAGAATGATTCACCCCACAACTTAAACAAAAAGAAGAAGAATCAATACATACTATCCACCATTCACTAATCCTTTGAACATAATCACCCACATACACTACTTCAGTTCAAGGAAACTAATAAAAGGATTCAACATTAAAGAGACAACATCTAGAACAAGAATCTCAAATCAATCCAAGAAGGGATAGAGAATCAAAACAGTCTACCTACAAGTCTTAACTAACTTCTACATGCTAGAAGATATCATTCAAATTTCTGAAACCAGACGTTCCACAAATCAAAAAAAGACTCACACAAGTTTAATCTCTTCTTGTGTCCATCCAAGGAGTGTTCATAATAAGATAAAGTGCAAAAAGAGAAATCCTTCCAATAACAAATCCAAATGGAGTATGACTCAGTCAAACAAAGTAGTCGATCAAAACCAGATTACATTTTCTATTCTATAAAACTGACTCAGATGTTCTCTTTCCACATCATTACAACAAATGACTTAGTACAAAGTAGCCTAAACAATCCACAAGGAAATTTCCATCTCAGAAGAGTGGTTTCTCACTATTCCCTATAAGATAGAAAGGACAGAAAGATGAACCCAAGAAGTCGAGAAGGCCTAAGAGAACAATCACTCTACAGCCAAGAAGAGAGTCGTGCTACAAAGAAGTTCGATCAAATGAACTTATCTTTACAAAAGTTAAAGGATCTCAAATAGATAAGATCCAATCAAGAATTCATTTCTTTTGTACTATCAAATGAATTCCCATTTTTATTCCAAACTCAGAAATCTTTACTAGATTCCAAATGAGAATACAAAATGAAACCCAAAGTTTATAGACAACAACTCATCCAGTTTCCCCTAAGGATTCAAACTTTATCGAACAACAAAACAATAATGACCTGGTTCATCTAATCAAATTTATTTAAACACAAGTTTGAATAGAAAGGAGTACACAGTACAGTCCTAAGGCTGAAGATAAACAAAATATTGTCCACAAGATAAATCCATTATTTTCTCCTTTTAAAGACCTATAAATTCCTCCAAATGAATCTAAAAGAGAATACTAAAACTCAACAATAGTATTAAGCTTAAACATGGTTTCCAAAATACTCACAAACTCAATAGAAACTGAAATCCTAACTACAAGGACTTACACAGCTCCATACAAAAGAGTCATAAAGTTCATTTTCATCATGAAGAATAAGTTATATGAAACAATCCTGAACCAGAGGTATTAAATCCTTCCAACAAGATTCAATAACAAGAGAGTATTCAACTCTTCTTTCTTTTCAAACCTAAAAAACAATTAAAAAGCAGCTAAAAGAGAGTGTGAAACCCAAACATGTGTTTAAGTCAAGAAAGGACTCAATATTACCCTCGAAATTGAATAAAACTGAAATTACAACAAAAAACTCTAACAATTCCATCTATTTCATAAAGATTGAGACAAAGAAGGTATTTGTTCCAATCAACTAACACAAGAAGAAGTATGTATACTGCATTTCCATAAACTTCAAAAACCCATTATTGATTGTTTAAAATGAGCTCTAATTCATACCAATGAGATAAATAAAATTATCAGTATCTAACCAGAGGTTCCATAGCCCCACAACAAGATACAGTTCAATAAAAGGTCCATTAACCTTCAAACAAAACATTCAAGCCTTCAAAAAAGATGCAAGTTTTCTCAGAGTAGAGGAGAGAAGAATATCCTCTTGTATCACATGCCATTACAAGTTCAAAGAAATGGATACAGTCTGCGACAGAAGTACCACAGCCATTCCAAACTCAAGAATAGATTACCAAATCAACTCAAACCAAAACTATTCTTTCAAGAATTTTCAAATAGGAAGTCCCATCAACAAGTTCTAAGAAACTCAAAACCTTTAATACGAGTAAAATGAAAAGATTAGAGTACAAGTAATGAACTAAACACAATGATTTGAACACAAGTTAAGAACACACATGTATTGAATACGAGTTCAGTGCTAAACACACAGACTTCAAACACAAGTTCAGAACAAACACAAAGCTCCAATACAAGTTCAGAGTGAAACACAAGGCTTAGCATTTGAGTTTAGAACCAAACACAAGGAATGGAATACCAGTTCAGAACAAAACACAACCTCGAACACAAGTTCCACATGGACATCACCACTGAACTTTGCTCAGAGAGAGTTTCCAAAGGCTAACATTATCATCCAATGGATTCATATCTGAAAACCACAGAGATTCTTACAACCCAAGAAAGTAAATAACCAGACAAAACATGCAAACATTTATCTCATGAGAGCAGAATTGTTTTAATGAATCATTTAGAAGAAAGAAAGAAATATTAATGGGTAGAGCCTATCATGCCTGATAGTGCTTCTACCAATTCGAAGGAGACTTCCAGCCGAGCTTCCAACTCTTTTTCTCCTCCACGAAAGATCAAAAACCAAAAATATTTTATTCCAATGCCTCATATACTTTCCTTGGATTGAAAATAGACATGAGAAACCAAAAATAGCCACAAAGTAAAAGTCAAACTTCTTGTTTGAAGAACCAGATAGCTCCATGCAGAGAAAAAATTGCAATGCATGCAAGATCAAACAACCTCCAACAAATCCACCTTCCTTGTTTCCAAGATGGTTTGCATGCAAAAACTCGAGGTTCATTAATGCAATTACTCCCAAATCTCCCTGCCTATCTCTCCTTGCCACCACCTCCTAAAATTGGCGAATGCTATTTCAACTTCAGCATGCATTTCCAACTTTAGTGAAGCCTCTGACGTATGCTTCCACTAAATTTTACTTTCCTTTTCCAAACTGGCATGTACTTCCATTCATTTAACCAAATCAAATCAAATCAAATAAATGTCCATTGGAACCATCGCCATAATGCCATGCGACCCTAGGTTCCCTTTCAATAGTTTAGGATAGATTTCCCAAAACTTATTTTATAACCTTAGGTTTAGTTGAAATCATTTCATAAGTAATTTCCACCTTAGGTTAGATCAAAATTCACAACCATATAGTATTAGGTATTAGGTTAAAATAGCCTAGCATTACCTTAGTAATTTCTCCCTTATTCATTTAGCACAAGAACTTAGGTTAGGATGCCATCCCAACAAAATAAAATATGAAGCTTAGGTTAGATTGTCACCCAAATAAGTAGACATAGCTAGGAAGTAGGTGCATTTACCTAGTTTAGGATACCATTAGGATAATCCTTTAGGTTTAGGATTTAGATCCCCTTCATATTCCTGAAGCATACTTTATTTTGCTTACATGCCATTAAATGTCATGAAGAGATCAATCCCAAAGATCCAAGAACAATCATACAACTGAATGAAGGCACGTTCATACAAGACCAAAGAATTTTTAATATATAAAGTTCAGTCCGCTACGTCTCTCCACCTATGAATGTCAATTTTACCATTCAGTCTAGTAAGGAGATTTAATACATTCCTTGGATCACTGGAATTGATCCAAGGATGAGTTAGTTAAAAGAGATAAGTTTGCAACTCTCAAAACTAGATTGCAACTTACCTACAAGAAGAGAAAATGGAATCTTGCAATCCATATCATTTCAGTCCAATGAATCCAAGAGCAGAAATTATTCATCCATAACAAGCATGATTTTCAACAATCAAGGAAAAATGCCTCCTTCAATAAAATCAAAAGCCAACGCTTGTAATGCAAAAGAGAAATATAAGTTGTTTATCAAAGGTGTTACATACTTTCCTCATAAAAAGAATCATCATCCCAATGATTGTTTTATGTTTGACCATTGCATTAAGGATAATCAATTTATTCACTTACTTAACATATGTCTACAACAATATCAAAATTTAAATTTCTATAAATCAGCATTCACATAGCTGTTTATTTAAAAATAAATAATTATTCCTAAGTCTTAGACCTGTAAGGAATTCTAATTTATCACATGTGATAAATCAGAAACGTATTTCTTAAGAAAATAAATATGGAAAAAATCATGCATTTATGACAAAGCAGGAGGTAATGCTAAATGGTAAGCTAAAGGTTTGATCACTTCAATTGTTTCAAAAGGTCCCACGTAACGAGGTGATAACTTGGAAGCCTTGCCAAAAGTTAAAGAGATCTTTTTTGGTTTAACCCGAAGAAAGAACTTCTCACTAAGTTCAAATTTCCTCTTAACCCACTTTAAATCAGCATCAACTCTTTTGCTTATCTATTACCTCTTTCAAGCGTTCACAAATCATTTTAACTTGTTGTTCCAATTCTGTAAGGATTTCAGGTCCAATTACCTCTTTATCTTCAATGTTGTCCCAACTAATGGGAGTTCTGCATTTTCTTCCATATAATGCTTCAAAATGTGCCATCTTAAGAGAGGCATGATATGTGCTATTATATGCAGACTCAACTAGTAGAAGGTACTCTTCCCATTTATAGTGTTGATCTATACAATACATTCGTAACACATCCTCTAAAACTTGATTAACTCTTTCACTCTTTCCCTTACATTTCCTATATGACACAGCAAAAATGAAATTTTAGCTTAGTTCCTAGAGCTGCATTAAGTGTTTTCCAAAACCTTGACGTCATTCTAGGATCTCTATCAGATATGATTAATTCAGGTACTCCATGTAATCTGAAAATTTCATGTACAAATCTCTTAGCCAATACAGAAGAATCATCCTTTATATTACCAGCAATAAAATGTACTACCTTTGTTAGTTTATCAACAACTAACCAAAATAACATCATGTTTATTTCTTGACATAGGAAACCCTTATACAAAATCCATGCTTATTACTTATCATTTGTACTGCGGTATGCTATGAGGATACAATAAATTGGCTAGGTGAAAATGTTCAAGCTTTAACACATGTTGACATTCAAGGCAATGTATCACAAAATCAATAACATCCTTTTTCATCCCCTTTTAAAAATATTGTTGTCTTATATTAGCAAGCATCTTTGTAATACCAGGGTGTCCCATAACAATTTGAATTGTGAAATTCTTCTAGACAATTTATTTCTTAAATCATTTAGTGAAGGTATGTATACTCTAGTTTTCAAATCTTAATATTCATTTTTTGTCAAAATTAAAAAGTTTATATGTCACATCATTTGGATCTACAGAAAGCACAGTTTGTACTTGCTGAAAGTAAGAATCATATTCCATATCACTTTTTACTTCATCCTCAAACTGAGTTCTCAATGATATAAGAGAAAAAATGTGCTTCCTATGACTTAGAGTGTCAACCACTCTATTGTCTTTACCTTTGATTTAATTGATGTCAAAATAATATCGAGACAAATACTCTAACCATCTTCATTGTCTTGCATTTAGATTTGGCTAAGTGGAAATATTCTTAAGCCCAAGATGATCAGTTTTTAATTTAAAAGGTTTACCAAGTAAGTAATACCTCCATACTTGTAGTGTATGAACAATGGTAGCAAGATCTAAATCATGTGGAGCATAATTCAACTCATGTAACTTTAGTTTTCTACTTTCGTAAGCTATAACATGATAATTTTATAACATAATACCTCCTAGACCTTCCCTGGATGCATCTATTACAATAGTGAAGTCTCCATTATGATCTGATTTAACTAGAATAGGTTCTAAAGTTAACTATTCTTTCAAAGTTTTGAATGCAGATTCACATTTCTCATTGAAAACAAACTTCTAATCCTTTTTTTTTAATGAGGTTATTGGTGTAGCCACCTTAGAAAAATATTTTACAAATTTTCTATAGTAACCTACAAGTCCCATGAAGCTTCTAACTTCATGTACATTCTTTCATGTAGTCCACTCAGTTAAAGCTACAATTTTAGAAGGATCTACAACAATTCCATTCTTACTTATTACATGTCCCAAGTAGTGCACTTTTGTGTCATAGAAATAACATTTAGATAACTTACCATATAACCGCCTCTTTCTCAAAATTTCCAAAACTATCTTCAAATGCTCATGGTGTTCCTCAATAATTTTAAAATATATGAGAATGTCATCCAAGAATACGAGCACAAATTTTTCCAAGTATTCTTGAAATATATTATTCATTAAATTCATAAAAGCTATGCAGGTGCATTTGTTAATCCAAAAGGTAGAACTGTGAACTCATAATGTCCATACCTTGTTCTGAAAGTTGTTTTATGAATGTTCTCATCCTTAATCCATAATTGATGATATCCAGATCGAAGATCTATCTTAGAATATACCGATGCTCAATGCATCTGATCAAATAGATCATTAATTCTAGTGAGTGGGTAGCTATTGTTGATTGTTGCTTTGTTTAACATCCTGTAATCCATGCACAATCTACATGTTCCATCTTTATTTTTCACAAAAATACTGGTTCTCCCCAAGGTGAGATACTCCATCTAATCAAACCTTTAGACAAAAGTTTTTGCAATTGAGCCTTAAGCTCTACTAATTCTATAGTAGTGATTCGATATGGTGCCTTAGAAATAGGCTCATTTCCAGTATTGATTTAAATTGTGAAGTCAAAATCCCTTTTGGGTGGAAGACCTAGTAACTTTTCCATAAACATGTCACTAAAGTTTCGTAACAACAGATATCATTAGATGACATCATTGTTCTCTTCAGTTGTTTTTGCAATCTTTATTGCATATAAGGTACAACCTTTATTTCTGTCCTTTTTAAGTTGCATAGCTGACAGTTTCCTAACAGAAATCTCATGTTTCACAACTTGAATCTTTGTTTTTTTCTACAGATCATCTAAACAACTAATATGTTTTTCAAAAGAGTCCACTTTTTCCTTATGTTTAGATAACCGATTAACACATGTGATTATATCGTAAGACCCCAAAGGTGCAACATAAAGATAAAAGTCAGTGGAAAAACTAGGATAGTCAAGGACTGCTCCAAAAAGACACATACTAACTGTATGAACAACATTTTTTCCATAATGTTTTATTCATGTTTCGAGATTTTATTTTTAGTTTTGATGCTAATTTATTAGAAATAAAACATTCAGTAGCTTCGGTATCAAAAATAAGAGTTATAGGAATGCAAAATAACTTACCTAGAACCTCTATAGGCGTGGCCAATTTTTCAGCCTACTTGTCAGCTACTGTAGCATGTATCTTGTGCTGCTTATTATGATCATTATTTTTTAAAGGACATTGATTTGCATAATGATCTTTTCCACAATTATAACAGCCTCCTACAGGTCCTTTTCTAGGCTTAGATTTATTTCCAGCCCTAGAATTATCATTTTGATCTACATAGGACTTCTGTCTGTTATTATTATTCATGACAAAGTTGTTTCATACATTACCAGCAGACTTATTTGTTACTATTTTCTTACTATTATCAACTGAAAACTTACCTTTCATTCCAAATTTCTTCCATGGTCCTTTCTTAGGTGTAAGAGATGATGAAGAGGAGTTGGGGGCTTTCTTCCTTACTTCCTCGATATGAGTAGAAATTACCTTCAATTTCTATTCCTTTCTTATGGCCTTTTCAACAACCCCTTCCATCATGGTTGGGCTATGAACATCCACCTCTCCTCCTATAATGGGATTCAATACCATGATGAGTTTCTATATCCTAAACTTCTTGTCAGTTTGATACTGAGGTACATACTTAAGGAGTTTAGTAAACTGCTCCCAATACTCGATTACATTTAGCTTTCCTTGAAATAAATTCTAGAATTCAGTCATTTTCTAATCATAATAAAGTTGTGGGAGCCAACATTTCCTAAAGTAACCTTTAAATTGATCCCATGTGATATTAGTTTCATCAATATTCAACTCAGACTTATAGCTATCTCACCATCAAGATGCCTCATGGGAAAGATGGTAAGCTCCTCATATCGCCTTTGTTTCTTTTGAGAAATTCCTTATTGAAAAGTATTTCTCCATCTCGCTGAGCCAATTATCAGCTTCATTTCTTAATGTGGTGCCATCAAACTTGGGTGGATTTATCCTTTTTTTATCATTAGTGAGTTTAGCTACCAGCCTAGCTTTTTTGTTCTCAAGCTAATCAGGTATGTTCACATTGTTATTATCAACACGTAAATTGGCATTGTCATCAGGAGGTGGCTGATTATTATTACCAGCATCTTCTTCCTCCTCATTTCCCATTACTTGTTTTTCAAGTACAATGAAACAATATCTTGTTTCCAACAGGGAAACAAGGATCTCATCAAGTTTTTGGGCACGTGCTTCTCCTTCCTCAGGTGGAGGATTATTTACAACATTTCCTCTTATTCTTACCCATTTCTATTAACAAGAAAATTTAAGTTTGATCAGATTATGGACACAATAGGTCCAAGAGCTGTAACCCTCAACTCTGATACCAAGATGTAACATTCCCATTTTAAGACTTTAGAAACAAGGGAATTTTTTCTTTTTTTGAAACACAATGTTTTTTTTTTAAAATAAAACATCATTTATAAAACACATTCCATGGCAATCAATCTCATAACAGATAACCATCTCAAGTTATAATGACTCGATAATATACTGATCTCTCGTGTTTGTCTTAAAGTATAAAATACTTTATGTATACTATGTATACTTGGTTTCCTACCCTATTATGTGTACCGAGTGATCTGTTTAAAGACCCTTTTTGAATATTTGTTACCAATATTCATCTAACATCATGTCTCTTTAAACTAGGTTACATAGGACAATGCAGCCAACAGTTTACGATACTTTGGCCAAATATTTTCAACATACTGTTCTTATTACTATTCATAGATGGCATACTCATCATTTCAGAATACACCCTTCACCTCACTCTTCTTTTATCTAGAATGGTCTTTATTGACTACTGTCAGTCCACTTGCCCAAGGTTTGACCCTAGCCCATGTTAGCAATATAATTTGTTATAGGAAGATGCACAAGATGACTTAGGGTATATGGGCATAATGAATCGACCTAAGTGCCCCAAATGTTCCAAGCTACCCTGAGTCATAGAAAGTTACTCCATATCCTAAACATGCTACTAACTCGACCTAGAGAGAAACTAAGTTCAAGTCTAGATGTGTGTTGCCACATGTCAACTACAACACTGTATCCTCAAGAAGCCCTTGTTCTTCTCGAAGGTACAGTCCTATAATTGGTGTGTGCCAATATCTATTAGAACTGATTCAGCATGATGTACATAACCATTAGTGGTCATTAATTCATAATTTAGTTGCATCAAGATTCATATTACTGTAACTATTCATAACCCTAATCCCAACATTCATTAAGTTCTTTATACATAATTAATCTAATTTGATATTTCAAACTTCATTAACTCATGCTTACATTGATGTTCATTAACGTGGCCTAACAAGCAGTTATCCCCAAAAACAAGACAACAAATATCAAACGGTTAATTTTTAATGTAGCCTACTTGTCCAAAGAAGGTGTATCATTCACCTAGATTCAGCTAGTGTTTACTCTTCATAAACTAAGCATAAGGATTAAATATCATAACCACCATCCCATTTATTTTTCATTCATTTGAGATAGGAAGAGTCTTCCTCTACATGGTTAGATGTTAGGGTTAAAATAACATTGATCATTCACTACTTATATAGTTTAATTGTATGACCAATGCATATTTCATTATTAAACTATAGTTATTTAGTTAGAGAATAACATCTTTGTAATTTAACAAGTTTCATTATAGTAAGGGAGATTATGAACATATCCGCTTAATCCAACCTATTAATCGATAACAACAATAGTATACAAACAGATATAAATAATATCGACAAGATATCACTACTAATTACGTCATATAAAGTACAAGAGAATTTACACCACAATTTGGAGTCAGTCTCCAAACCTTTCAATTCATAATGATAAACTATAGATTTACAAGACTACGCATTTCAGGCATACTGTATGTCGATCAACATTAAGATCATAAAATAACATCACTATTCTTTTTCAATATAACTCAAGAATGAATTGAAATTCTTTACAAAAGATCTAGATTGAAATAAGCCAATACATCATAAAAATTTTTGCCTTCTTTTATCACTTACAAAGTCCATCTGTAAAAATTGCTAGCACGGATCAGTTCAATGAATTGAGCATGATAAGCACTACGCATTAAAATGAAGTTCATTCCACTAATTGTTCCATTAAAACAACTCTGCTTTAATGAAATTATTAATAAGTATCATACAAATAAGCATAAGAAATAACAAACAGAAAAGAAGTACAAATAATGAGGCTGAATTCACTTTTAAGAAAAGAGTGTAATATAATCAGCTACATCTGCATGATAACATATAGTGTAATTAACCCAATCAATTACTTTTTAAACAAAAAAATGGATCTTTTCATATCAATTGTTTCATAATTCATATCTAAATATGAAATAGTGATATTTATCTTTACTATGTAGAAAAATAGATTTAGCTTACAGCATAGTTTATATAAGAATGATTCATCCTAAAACTTAAGCAAAACGAAGAAGAATCAATACATACTATCCCCCATTCACCACTCGTCTGAAAGATGGAAACAAGATCAGAATAGACATAAATGCTTTAGTTTAAGGATAACAATATAAGGATTTAACATTAAATAGAAAACATCTAAAAAAGAATCCCAAATCAGTCCAAGAAGGGATAGAGAATCAAAACAGTAAACTTGCAAGTCTTAACTAACTTCTACATGTTAGAAGATATCATTCAAAGTTTTGAAACTAGAAGTTCAACAAATCAAAGCAAAACTCACACAAGTTTGATCTCTTCTCGTTTCCATCTAAGGAGGATTTATAATAAGATAGAGTGCAAAAAGAGAAATCCTTCCATTAATAAATCCAAATGGAGTATGAATAAGTAAAACAAGGCAGTCAGTCTAAACATTGCTTACACTTTCTTCTTATATAGACCCGACTCAGCTGTTCTCTTTCAACATCATTACAACAAATGGCTTAGTACAAAGTAGATTAAGCAATCCACAAGGAATTTTTCATCTCAGAAGAGTGGTTTCTCACTATTTCTTACAAGACAAAAAGGACATAAATCCGAACCCAAGACGTCAAGTAGGTCTAAGAGAATAATCACTCTACAGCCAAGAAGAGAATCATACTACAGAGAATGTTCGATCAAGTGAACTTATCTTAACAAAAGTTAAAATATCTCAAATATAAAATATCCAATCAGAGAATTCATTTCATTTAGAATATAAAATGAATTTCCATCTCTATTTCAAACTCAGAAGTTCTTTTACAAGTTTCCCAAGAGCGAACACAAAATCAAACACATAGCTTCATAGAAAGCAACACTTCTAGTTTCCCCAAAGGATTCAAAATTTATTGAACAAAAAAATCAATACTAACTTGGTTTACCTATTCCATTTTTTTTAAACACAAGTTCGAATAGAAATGATTACACAATACCAGTACTAAGGGCTGAAAGAATAAAACAAAATACTATGCCGTAGGAGAAATCCATTCTATTTTTCTTGTAAATACCCAAAAATTCATTTAAATGAATCTATAAGAGGTTACTAAAAATCAACACCAATATTAAGCTTAAGCAAGGTCTCCAAAATACTCATGAAACTCAAAAGTAACTGAGATCCCAACACAAGGAATTAAACAAATCAAAACAAAAGAACATATAGTTCATGTGATTCCAAGTAAGAAAAAATTATATGTAAACAATTCTAGAACTATAGGCAATAAATCCTTCCATTCAAGATTCAATACACGAGATTATTCAACTCATATTTCCTTTAAAAACCTAGAAATCAATTAAAAAGGATCTAAAAGATATTAAGAAAATGGAACACACATTTAAGTTAAGCAAGGTCCCAATGTTACCCTCGAACTTGATTGTAAAACTGAAATTCACAACAAAAAAGACTCTGCACAGTTCCAACTAGTTCAAAAATATTGAGACAAAGAGATGGTATTCCTTCCTAACATCGATCACAAGAAGGAGTCATGCATCATTGCATATCTATAAACTTCAAGGAACCATTAATCACTATTTTAAGCGGGCTTTATTTCAAACCTATAGGGAAAATAACATTAGTAGTATCAAACCAGAGGTTCCTTAGTCCCACAACAAGATACATTTCCATAAAAGGTCCATCAACCTTCAAACAAAACATAGTCAATCCTTTAATAAGACGTGGGTTTTCTTAGAGCAAAGAAGAGAAGAATATTCTCCATATTTACACGCCCTTACTAGTTCAAAGGAGGTGGTATAGTTTCAAATACATAGAAGTACCACAAGCATTCCAAACTTAATAAGCTTTAAGGAGAAGATCTTAAAATAGGTTACCATATCAAATCAAACCCAAAACTATTCTCTCCATCATTTTTCAAGCAGACTATTCTCATATATGAGTTCTAAATGACTCAAAACCTTCAATACGAGTAAAACACAAAGCTCATAATATAAGTACAGAACCATACATAATGCTTTGAATATAAGTTTAGAAAACCTAAGCATGAATAGAATACAAGTTCAGTACTAAACTCAAAGCCACGAAGCTGAGTTCAAAGAATACAAAAGCCTCATTTACAGGTTCAGAACAAACACAAAGCTTTGAATACTAGTTTAGAATGAAATACAAGCCTCTTAAAATACAAGTTCAGAATAAACAAAAAATCTATGAACATGTAAGTTCAGTGCAACACACGCCTCCAATACAAGTTCAGTACTGAACACAATGCTTATCATGTAAGTTCAAAACAAAACACCATAGCTTATCACTGAAAGAGGGTTCCATATCACCATGCAAACGAGGATCACGAGGGACGACGTTTCCACATGTAAACATTATCGTGCAATGGATTCACATCCAAAAATGACAGAGATTCATACAACCAGGAGATTAGCATCAACCGAAAAAAGCATGCAAATATTTAAAACACGGGATAAGAACCTTATTAAGCCATAAAACTCATCCTCTATCTCAAAGCAAGAAATATTAATGGGGTAGTAGCATATAGGAGGTGCCTGATAGTAACTTCTGCCAGTTTTGTAATCATGACTTCCAACTCAAGCTTCCAGAGGGGGAGTTACATTCTCCACAATAAGAAGTGTAAAAACCAATGACGAATATGATGCACTCTACATGCCTGACACACTGATGCACTTAGATCGCGTAATAGACCAGAGAATCCAATAATGACCCCTAAATGACATTCATAGACCGCTTGTTTGATCTCACCTAATAATTCCATGTAGATGAAAAATCACCTAATGACATGGAAAGATCAAACAACCTCCAACAAATCTACCTTCCTAGTTTCCAAGATGGTTTGCACGTCATAAACTTGAAGGTTCATTAATGCAATTACTCGGCACAATAGCCTGACCTGAGGTACTCCATGCACAAGAAAAAGGTCCCAAGCCCAGGTGAAGGAAAACCCAGTGGGAAAAACATCCACCACAAGAGAACAAAACACTCTCTATGACTCTAAGAAAGATGGGCAAACTATGACCAACCTAAGCTCTAGACTGATCTGTGAAAAGGTACCCATGATACAAAGAGGCAGTTACTCCCTACTCGGAAAGAAGCTACTAACTTGACCTATAGAAGAGGGAGATGAGGAGGAATGCAGAAGATGCCATGTGACAGATCTAGAACTCTGCAGCTCTACGGAAGGGTCTTTCCACCAAGTCAACTGTCGATCACTGAGATCCTCAGGACCTCGTTGGACTGATTGAAGAGCCACCCAGACCGAACTTGGCATGTGCCTACATCTGTTAGGAACTGATTCAAAAATGACATGCTGGACAGTCCACCCACTCCACAAAGGAAACTGATTAGGCAGTAACATTGAATTAAGATTCTGAGTCTAGTGCATGAAAGTGTGACCATAGGTCTAACGAGTGAGTGCCAAGGAACCGATTAGGTTCTTTATGCCACGTAATGTAGAATCTTATCAGAGTATTAAGAACTTCAGGAACACATGCTGGAAAGGATGTCCAATAGCTGATGTGAAGGGAAGCAGAATATCCTCCACAATAGGGTAGCAAATGGATCCACATGCTGAGGGTGGAATGCAACCTAGGTCTCTAGAGAATGTGGATCAGTCCACATAGATTCAGCTGAAAGGGTTTACTCTTTATAAAACAAGTAGAAATGATGAACTCCTCTGAAACCACCTATAGATGGATGAGGAATTCATGTGAGTGCATCACAGAGTAGACCTCTACATAATTAAGATGACTAAGGTCAGGCAGATACCTTTTTATCATTCAATGAGGGGGCTCAACAAATAGTTTAAGAGTGATGTCGGATAGGTATGAGTCATCCAATGAACGTATAATTGTTTAGTTAGAGAAGGGGCCATATTTTGCACACTTAAGAAGTTTGAATAGGAGGTGGGTGTGATGACTGTACTGAGACCTGAGAAGGAGACTGCTCGATTAATCTGATGAGATGTGGGATAGTGTACAAACACTCTCTAAGAATAGTGAGAGAAAGAGGATCATTACTAGTTCCTTCATGTAAAGTACTCTTGACATTTAGACCACAATTTGGAGTCAGTCACCAATCCTTCGAATTCATCAAGTTAAAATAGACATTTACAAGCATAGTCATGTCATGCAGTGGACTACATGTCGATCAACACTAAGATCATGGAGGAACATGACTGGAATTTTTCAATCAGCAACTCAATGGTGGTAGTATGTGAAGGGTCTCCATAGAGGATCTAGACTTGAAGAATGCTCCAGACATGGTGAGGTGGATTGCCTGAGTGTGCCACGTACGAAGTCCATCTGCAGAGATTTCTGAGACATGCATCAGTTCATTGTAACCAAGCATGATGTGGCACGTAAGCATGTAAAACGAAGTGAAGTCCTCTAGATTGATCTATGAAAACAGCGGGTGCAGGAACTGGCCCAAGTAAGAAGGGTCACAAAGACCCATCGTGGGTGAAGTAACATTCCATGGAAAGCACAGTGCAAGATGAATGAGTTCAAATCTCACTCCCGGTGAGAAGTGGCGGAGGCTGTAATAGTGATCAACTACATCCGCATTCTAACATATAGTCTAGTTGACCCAGAGCACTTTCCATGATAAACAAATTCAACAGATGCTTTCCGTGCACGAATTTCATAAGACTATCGGACTCGAATTACGAATTTTATGCGTTACCATGTGCAAAAACCTAAGGAGTACTTAGCAACCCCCCAGAATGCGGAAATTTATAAAAGTAGTGATTCATCCTACAACTTAAATGAAAATGTCATCATGTAATGTGTGAAAACATACTATGCACACTTCACTATTCATCTGAAGCGCTATAGAAAACTGAGTTCAGCGAGTACAAAATTTATGGCCTAAATAGCTACATTAATCCCGCAAACTGATGGAAAAAGATTCATCATTTAAGACTACAAACTGATTAAATAGAAGAATGCCATGATCAATGGGTGCAAAGGGTATCGTGTGATCTAACATTCAACTTGGAAGACAAAACTATAATTTTACAGTAGGGTTTGTTTTGACATGTGAGGGGGATTGGAACCATCCATGCCAAAAATCAAAGCAAGACCTCACCCAAGGTTAATGTCTTCTCATGACCATCCATAGGAGGGGATTCATAATATGATAGAGTGAAAAACAGAGGATTCTTTCCAATAACTTATTACATGCCAATGAATGAAATGTTTTGACTTTTTAATCTACCCTAAAACCTTAAAAAGGTCTAAGGTGATAAGGAGTGTCCCTGGGGGATAGGACGTTGTTGGACTATTGGCTATCCAAGGAGGAGGAGAGGTGGCCACACGTCGACTTAGTAACCACTCGACTAAACAATTCATAAGCAACAGTTTCTATGCACTCAACCGTTACACCCTCCCAATGTGCTGGTGATGCAAGATGGAAAGGTTTTGTAGGTCTGAACCATAGGAAGTCGAAACATGCCTGAGACAGAGGTAATGGCAGGTCGTGGACCCATGCTGTAGGGTCGAGCTACAGGGAAGTTGGATCAGATGATCTTATCTTTACAAACCGCCAAAGGATATGCAAATAGAAAGCTAGAAACCAATGGCTGTGCAACTGTTGATGGGTGTGCCAGGGTTAAATGAATGTCCAATTTCTATTTCAAAATAAGAAGTTCAGTAACCAGTTCACATGGAGGTAGACACAACATACAAACACTTAGATAACTGGAAAGCAAAACTTCTACTTTCACTTATGAATTCAAACTTTATCCATGCAGCAATATCAACACTGAAAACCTGAGCTTATCTGAATCCATGTTGTTTAACACAAGTTTGAGTTGATTCCACTGGAGATGATGGCTGTACAGTAGCATTCCCAAGAAATGAACCACCTACGTGCTTGAGAATTCAAACAAATACATGTCCACAAGAGAAATCTATGCATTTTTCCTTTTAAAGAGTCATAAATTCATTTCAAGAAATTTCATGAACAGACGAACACATTGAACCCAACACGAGCAGCGAATCTATAGAAAAGCTTCTGAACATCACGAGCAGCGAACACCACATAGCCAACTGAAATCCCAACAACAAGGACTTTAAACAGTTCCATACAAAAGAACATATAGTTCATGATCCTAAAGACGAACAAATTATATGAATCAATCCCGAACCAGAGGTATTAAATCCTTCCAACAAGATTTAGTATACAAGAGTATTCAACTCTTCTTTCTTTTAAAAACCTAGAAATCAATTAAAAAGGATCTGAAAGAGAGTATGAAAATCCAACACGCGTTTAAGTCAAGAAAGGTCTCAAATTTACCCTCGAAAATGACTAAAAAAAATATCACAACAAAATGACTTTCACAGCTCCATCTAGGACATAAAGATTTAGACAGAGAATGTATTTGTTCCAATCAACTAACACAAGAAGAAGTATGCACACTGCATTTCCATAAACTTCAAAAACCATTATCGACTATTTCAAATGAGCTATAATTTATACCAAAGAGTAAGTAAGATTACAATATTGAAGTAGAGGTTCCTTATTCCCACAACAAGACACAGTTCCATAAAAGGTCCATCATCCTTCAAACGAAATAGTCAAGACTTCAAACAACACATGGGTTTCCCAGAGAAGAGGAGAGAAGAATATCCTCCCACATTTACACACCATTACAAGCTCAAATAAAATGGTACAGTCTTGCACAGAAGTATCACAACCATTCAAAACTCAAGAAGCATCAAGGAGAAGATATCAAAATATATTACCAAATCAACCCAAATAAAAAACCATTCTCTTAATATTTTTTGAGCAGTTACAGTCCCATATATAAGTTATAAGAAACAAAAAGCCTTGAATATGAGTTCAGATCGACACATAGCCAGGAAAATGAGTTCAAAGTAGACACAAGCCTCAAATACAAGTTCTAGATAAAACACAGAGCCTAGAATACAAATTCAGAACCAAACAAAATGTTTCGAATACAAGTTCAGAACACAAAAGCCTCGAATAAAAGTTCCACATGCATATCACAACTGAACTTGTGTAGATAGATCATCCAAATAATATCATTATCATGCAATGGTTTCACATCCAAAAATCACAGGGATTCATACAACCAAGAAAGTAAATAACACGACAAAACATCAAAACATTTATCTCATGAGAGCATAATTTTTTTAATGAAACATTAAGAAGAAAGCAAGAAATCTTAATGGGTAGAGCCTAACATGCCTGATAGTGCTTCTGCCAATTTGAAGGAGACTTCCAGTTGAGCTAACAACTCTTTTTCTCCTCCGCAAAAGATCAACAACCAAACATATTTTCTTCCAATGCCTCATATACTTTCCTTGGATTGAAAATAGACTAGAGAAACAAAAAATAGCCACAAAGTAAAAGTCAAACTACTGGTTTGAAGAACCAGATAGCTCCATGTAGAGAAAAAATTGCAAATCATGCAAGACCAAACAACCTCCAAAAAATCCACCTTCCTTGTTTCCAAGACGGTTTGCGTACAAAATTTGAGGTTTATTAATGCCATTACTCCCCAATCTCCCAGCTATCTCTCCTTGCCACTGCCTCCTAAAATTGGCAAATGCTATTTCAACTTCAGCATCCATTTCCAACATTAGTGAAGACTCCACGTATGCTTCCACCAAGTTTACTTGCCTTCGCCAAAACTAGTAGTACTTCCCATTTATTCAAGAAAATCAAATAAAATAAATGCCATTGGAACCATCACCAAAATTCCATGCGACCCTAGGTTCCCTTTTAATACTTAAGTATAGATTTCCATAACCTAGGTTATAACCTTAGGTTTAGTCAAAAATAATTTTGTAAGTAATTTCCACCTTAGGTTAGATCAAATTCACAACCAAATAGTATTAGGTAATAGGTAAAAAATAGCCTAGCATTACCTTAGTAATGTCTCCCTTATTCCATTTACCACATCAACCTAGGTTAGGATACCATCCCAACAAAATAGAATATGAAGCTTAGGTTAGATTGTAACCCAAATAAGTAGACATAGCTAGGAATTAGATGCTTTTGCCTAGTTTAGTATTCCGTTAGGATCATCCCTTAGGTTTAGGATTTAGATTCCCTTTATAGTCGTGAAGCAGACCTCATTATGCTTATGCCGTTAAATTTCTCGAAGAGATCAATCCCAAAGATCTAAGCACAAACATACAACCGAATGTAGGTACAATCTTACAAGATCAAAGAATTTGTAACATACAAAGTTCAGTCTGCTATGTCTCTCAACCTATGAATGTTAGTTTACTATTCAGTCTGGTGACGTTGGATCACTGGAATTGATCCAAGGATGAGTTAGTTAAAAGAGATAAGTTTGCAACCCTCGAAACTATATTGCAACTCACCTATCAGAAGTGAAAATGGATTCTTACAAGCCATATCATTTCATTCTAATGAATTCAAGAGTAGAAATGATTTATCCACAACAAGCATGATTTTCAACAATCAAGGAAACACACCTCATTCAAGAAAATCACATGCAAACGTATACAATGCAAAAGAAAATTATAACAATTCATCAAAGGTGTTACATACTTCCCTCCTAAAAAGAATTATCATCCCAATGATTATCTTATTTTTACCATTGCATTAAGGATAATCAATTTATTCAATTTATTAACATATGTTTGCAAAAATATCAAAATTTAAAGTTCTAGAAATCAGCATTCACATAGTTTCTTATTTAAAAATAAATAGTTATCTGCCCAAAACTGGCAGACATATTGACATATAAAGATAAAATCACAAATTTTTATCAGTCATCATAGTCAAATCTGCTCAAATAAATATGGAAAAGAAGTTTTCATATCTTCCGTATTTTTCTAGGTTGCACTTTCTTCATTAAACTAGTCCCACTGGACCTTACATTGACTTATTTCACAATTTCTTAAATGCAACTGGTGAGTTTCCAGCACTCCTATGGGTTTAACCACAATTATTCCTGGGTCTTGGACCTATAAGGAATTCCAATTTAGTACATCTGATAAATCTGAAACGTATTTCTTAAGCAAAGAAATATGGAAACCATCATGCATTCATGACAAAGTAGGAGGTAATGCTAAATGGTAAGCTATAGGGTTGATTCCTTCAACTATTTCAAAAGGTCCCACATAACAAGGTGATAACTTGGTAACCTTGCCAAAACTTATAGAGCTCCTTTTCAGTTTAACCCGAAGAAAGACCTCCTCACCAAGTTCAAATTTCCTTTCAAACCACTTTAAATTAGCATAACTCTTTCAGCCGATCCATCTATTTACGGATGATACACATAACTGAAATTCATCTTAGTTCCTAGAGCTGCATTATGTTTTTTCCAAAACCTTGATGTCATTCTAGGATCTCTATTAGATATGATTAATTCAGGAACTCCATGTAATATGAAAATTTCATGTACAAATATCTTAGCCAACACAGGAGAATCATCCTTTAGATTACCAGCAATAAAATGTGCTACCTTTGTTAGTTTGTCAACAACTAACAAAATAACATCATGTTTATTTCTTGACATAGGAAACCCTTGTAAAAAATCCATGCTTATTACTTGCCATTTTTACTGCGGTACGCTATGAGGATATAATAAACCCGATGGGTGTGTATGTTAAGCTTTAAAATGTTGACATTCAAGGCAATGTATCAGAAAATCGATAACCTCCTTTTTCATTCGCTTCCAAAAATATTGTTGTCTTATATCAACAAGCATCTTTGTAGTATTAGGGTGTCCCAAAAAAGTTGAATTGTGAAATTATTCTAACAATTTCTTTCTTATATCATTTAGCGAAGGTATGTATACTCTATTTTCAAATCTTAAGATTCCTTAGTTGTTAAAGTGAAAACCTTTATACCTCACATGATTTGGATCTGCAACAAGCGCTATTTTTACTTGCTGAAAGTAAGAATCAGATTCCATAAAATGTTTTACTTCATCCTTAAACTGAGTTCTCAATGTTATAAGAGCAGAAATGTGCTTCCTATGACTTAGAGTGCTAGCCACTCTATTTTCTTTACCTTTGATGTAATTGATTTCAAAATCATATTGATACAAAAACTCTAATCATCTTTGTTGTCTTGCATTTAGATTTGGTTGATTGAAAATATACTTAAGCCCAAGATGATAAGTTTTTAATTCAAAAGGTTTACCAAGTAGGTAATGCCTCCAAACTTGTAGTGAATGAAAAATGCCAATAAGCTCTAAATCATGTGGAGCATAATTTAACTCATGTAACTTTAGTTTTCTACTT
Source organism: Taxus chinensis (assembly GCA_019776745.2). NCBI lineage: Eukaryota > Viridiplantae > Streptophyta > Pinopsida > Cupressales > Taxaceae > Taxus > Taxus chinensis. The sequence goes on along the minus strand of CM034146.1, from coordinate 972,685,710 downwards.
TCGTAAGCTATGACATGATCATTTTGTAACAAAATACCCCTAGAACTTCCCCAGATGCATCCGTTACAACAGTAAAATATCCATTATGATCTAGCACAGCTAGAATAGGTGCTGAATTTAGCTATTCCTTCAATGTTCTGAATGCAGATTCACATTTCTCATTCCAAACAAACTTCTTATCCTTTTTCTGTGATTAATTTATCGGTGTAGCCACTTTAGAAAAATATTTTACAAATTTTCTATAGTAACCAACAAGTCCCATGAAGCTTCTAACTTCATGTACATTCTTTGGTGTAGGCCACTCAGTTATAGCTACAATTTTAGAAGGATCTACAAAAAATTCTTTCTTACTTATTACATGTCCCAAATAGTGCACCTTTGTGTCATAGAAAGAACATTTAGATAGCTTACCATATAACCGTCTCTTTCTCAAAATTTCCAAAACTATCTGCAAATTATCATGGTGTTCCTCAATACTTTTAGAATATATGAGAATGTCATCCAAGAATACGAGCACAAATTTGTGCAAGTATTTAATGTTGCAGACTCACAGCACCCATGGATACAGATCAGGCTTCTAGGTTGATGTTCAGGAATCCAGTGTGATTGCACAACATGGAATCCTTTCTCCAAGCGTGGGACTTGTAAAGATGAGAAAAGATTCTCTACAGAAGGTTGGTTCCTATTCCTCTGTTCAGATGCACACAAAAAATGCAGAGGGTTTGCTAAAACTTAATCTAACTTGCCAAGGAGACAGGGTAAGAAAATGCATAGAATAAAACCTAAACTACAAAGGTGATGCACCGAGGAATGTTAGACACTCATTTTGCAAATTTAACACAGACCACATAGATGCAATACAAACACCATGCATAGGTAACCAAAGTGCAATAAGAGATCAAAATGACAGCAATGAATACATGAGAGGGTTGAGAGTCAATCACAACATATATATTATTGCTCAAGAGTCGATACAGTACATTGCAGTGGCCAAGAGGCAAAAAAGACTAGCATTACAACCCATATGGGAGGTTTGAAAGCTCCACAATTTCTCTTGCAAGCGAGGGAAGAAGGGATGATGTAAAACAAGAATGTCCGACCTGTTAAAGGAGATCCTCTTTACAATATATATGAAGAAATGAGAGGGGAGAGAGAGGAAATCCAGAATTTTCCCCAACCACTTCTTAGTAGCATTTAAAATCATCTCATTATGGTAGAAGTGGTGGATTCTGGCAAAACAACAGGCTGTCTAACAGGAGCGGCGAGCTGTCTACTGCATTAAAGTTGGTAGTTGAAGCATTACTTCTATCTATCACCACGCGTCAGAGACATTTTATTAATTTTCTCCCTCCAAACTACACAAAAATGCAAGATTGACCCCAGAATCATGTAGATAATTTCAAAAACTTTCTGTTGATATAAATAACATGCAAATCCGAGCTTTGGATCGAAAGATATGATGATCTGAAGATTTAGGGCACAAAACAGGTGAAAACGGATTTTTAAATTTCTTTTCCCACGCTCTGCCATCTGGACGACACGTGGCAGGCTCTAGTTCACTAAGGAATTCCCTCTCTCCACCTTTTCATGGGATTTTCTTGTGGACCCCTTAAACTTGGACACGTGGCACTATTTCATTGGTTCGGATCAGTGCTCGAAAACTCGCCCCTTTGACTTTTTGGACCTTTTTCCTTGGCGACACGCGTCATGCTATGATTTGTCCATGGGGCCTACCGGATTTTCACGTCCATTGCGTCTTTTTGTCCTAGATGGCCCAGTGCTTCACGGGACAGAATCCTCCGATCCACCTGAAATGGGCTTCCTCGTCCCTTTTCTACCGGTGACACATGGCGTGATCTGATTGGCTTTCGGATCCTTCGGCTATCCACGTCCCATGCGTCCCTTTGTCCCACTTGTCCTTGTGCTGAAGTTTCCTGTTTCGGCCTAACCAGCCAGTTCACGTTCCTTTGTCCCACACATTCTTGTGCTAAAGTTTCCTGTTTCGGCCGAACCGGCTAGTTCGCGTCCTTGCGTACTCTTGTCCCGCTTGCTCCTGGTAAAGGACTTGGATAAATTTTATTTCTTTCAGCTGATTCGGGCATTTCACGTCCATTTGTCCCAGATGTCCCTTTGCTGTCTGGGCCGCCTGTAGGCTTTTCAGCCGATCCGCGCCTTGACGTCCCAAATGTCCCGACTGTCCCGGGGACTAGGACTTAGCTGATTTTCATAATTTTTTCTGGCCCAGGCTTATTTTCTGTAACTTTCTCACATTTTCTCAGAGCTTGTTCTTTTCAACCTGGACAGGGGACTTATAAAAATTTCTGAAGGGACCCTAGAAACATGATTTTTACCCTGGATCAATAAATTTGCTTGGGATTTGAGAATCCTGATGTATGTTATCAATTCAATCCTGGGGGGTGAAATTGGATAACAATTTGGCAACTCAGCGGGATCATCTGCCTGCTAGATGAAAGGACTAGTTTCCTGAAGTAGTCCATTGGGCATGGAGTCATCAAATATTCTGTTTAGAACCTCAACTGACTCAGAATGTGCAAGGAGGAAGATGGAATGCCACCTGATGAAAGTAATAGACTGCAAAACATCTCCATGAACAACAAGCTGTGCCAAAGCACTTAGGGAAAACAAAACTAACCTACAGCAAAACAATGTGCACAAGCACTTGGAGGAAGGAAAATCTAATCTAATATTTACAAAGGTAGTGAACTTCCCTCTAGAAGCAACACTTGAGATAGATTCCATTGACTGGAATCTGTAGTTCTTCACCATCCAATGAGGCTAATTAGAAAGCATTGTTGTTCTTGCACTTTGTGACCATGTATAGGCCACTCTAAATGGCATAAAATTTTGAATGCCTTCCTATTTTTTCTCTGTCCACATCCCATTTCAACACTAGATCTCTAACTTGAAAAGATATATCTTTGGCCTTCCTATCAAAGGTCTTCTTGATCAAAGCTTGATCCTTTTCCATTGCTTGGGATGCCTGATTTCTGATCTCTTGCAGCTCCATTAAATCTGCATACCTCACCTCCATGGGCTCAAATTCAAGTAACTCCAGCTGCTTCATGAGTTCCAATGTAGGCAACTCAAGTGACATGGGCAAGATTGCCTCTCTTCCATAGACAAGCCTGAATGGAGAGTTACCTATGGATCTTTTGGGAGTGATCCTATCAGCCCATAAGGCTGATTTCAGCTTGGTATGCCAAGACCTCTGATTCTCATCAAGAGTTCTCCTAATGATCCTTAACAAGTTCTTGTTTTTAGACTCGGCCTGGCCATTACCCTGAGGGTAATAGTTCGATGAAGTGCTTAGGTAAATACCATTCTTGACAGCCCACTCAGTCACCTTAGATCCAATGAATGCCAATGCATTATCAGAGATTATTGTAGCAGGTACACCAAATCTGGTTTTTATTCCCTCATAAAAGTCTAAGATGCTAGACTCATTTGCCTCTTCGAGTGCTATTGTTTCTGTCCATTTGGTGAAGTAGTCTGTGGCTTTCAAAATCCATTTATGCCCTTGGCTTTAATTGAGATTAATGACTCAAATGAAGTCCAAACCCCATTACATGAATGGCTGGTCAACTGAGATTGGATGCAATGGAAGGGCAGCAAGTCTTTCTTTTCCTGTGAAGAATGCACAATTCTTACACCTCTTGATCCATGCATAGCAATCATTGAAGATTTTAGGCCAATAATAACCAGCCTTCATGATTTTTAGAGCTATCACTCTTGGCGCAAAATGGCCACTAGCTGGTCCACCATGAAACTCTTCTAACACCCTTTGAATCTGACCTGCACTAATGCATCTCAGCAGCACTCCATTCACATCTTTCTTGAACAAAACTCCATCAACAATGGCGTACGGAACAGCCTGCAACCTGAAGTGTCTCCTTTGGGTCTTGTTCATCTCCGAAGGGCATAGGCCTGTGCTTAGGAAGTGCATAATACCTTGGGTCCAGCAAAGAGTCGGGGAAGCATTGTCTTCTTCTTGTTTGCCACTTGGCTCATGACTGTCCTGGACTGTCAAAACAACCTCTTCCTCATTGCATACTTCTTTTTGTTTCCCCAAAACCAGCTACTCACACAATCCTTTCCCTCTTACCAGCTTGGTGATCTTGATTTCAATGTCTTACTCCATGACACGGGTGATCCAACCTACCCTTTTCTCATTCAAATCCTTGTTGAGGAGGAAATCCTTAACCCCAACATGTGAGACCAGCAGTTGAATCTTATTGTTTGAGACCAAATGTCTGAACTTCTTCAAGCTCATAATGACAGCAAGGACATGCTTTTCAATGAAAGAATACTTTATTTCGTAATCTTCCAAGGTTTGGCTGAAGAATGGTATGGATGTTCTGAACCTTCTCTATTTAGTTGTGTTAAGATAGCTGAGATTGTGTCTGATCCTCCAAACGCATACAACATGAAGTCCTTTGAAAAGTCTGGGTTGATAAGAGTTGGAGCTTGTGATATTGCATGCTTGATGCTTTCAAAACTCTCTTTGCCTTCCGCTGTCCATTTGAATGCCAGAATCTTCTTCAACATCATTATTAGACGCTTCACAAGAGTGGAAAAATTAGGCACAAATATGTGGACAAAGTTTATCCTTCCTAAGAAGCTTTGAAGAGATTTCTTGTGGTGTGGCAATGGGAGCGTTCAGATGGCTTCAACCCTTTCAGGATCAATTATTAGCCCTTCCCTAGAGACAATGTGGCCCAACAATTTGCCCTTGTGTGCCAAGAATATACACTTCTTTGGATTCAATGATACTCCAAACCTTCTACACCTCTGAAACACTTGCCTGAGGTGAAAGAGATGGTCTGTTGCATTCTTTGAGAAGACAGTGATATCATCTAGGTATACCAGCACTATATTGTTGATTAAGCCTTTGAATGCCATATCCATAGCTCGCTGAAATGTTGCTCTGGCATTTGATAGGCCAAATGGCATCTTCTTGTAGGCATAGGTGCCCCATTTGGTGGTGAAATCCATCTTGAATTGATCTTCTTCCTTCACCATTATCTGATTATAGCCTGAGTATCCATCAAGTAGTGAGAACCTTTCTGAACTAGCTACAACTTGCAATATTTGTTCCATGGAAGGGAGTGGCTAATGATCTTTAAGAGATGCCCTATTGAGGTCTCGGAAGTCCACACAAAACCTGATTTCTCCACTCTTCTTCCTAACTGGGACTAAGTTGGTGACCCAACTTGAGTGTTTGATGGAGAAGATGATACTGGCCTCAATAAGCTTGCTTAACTCTTTTCTCATTAGAGGTTCAATATGGGGATTCACTGGCCTTTGCTTTTTCCTGACAGGCTTGGATTCCGGATCCAGCTCAATAGTATGTTGTGCCAACTTTGGGTTGAAAACTCTCATATCTTTGTAAGTCCAAGCAAAAACATCTGGGAATTCTTGACAAAGCTGAACAAAATCAGATTTCTCTTGTGAGGTACTTACTTTGCCAATCTGCAATGTTTTGCTCTCTCCCACTAAAATGGGCTCTGAATCTTCATCCTTTACATGAATGTTCGCTTTCTCCTTCTGGAACTGATCATTCGGGTTGAAGATTGACTCCAAGGTTATGAGGCCTTTTGGTAACTTGTTGGTTCTCAGCTGCACCACTTGGTCACCATACTGCTGATACAGCTTGTCTTGATTCCTGGCAGAGAACTCAGCTTCTTCTTGTAGGAAATTGACAATTTGCTAATCATTCTTGAAGACTTGCCAACTTGTATTGTTGTCCGAAACAGCTGGTCTCACAACCAATTTGATATGAGGCTGAGATTTCTCACTTTTGATACTTTCCACAACATCAAATGCAGCCCCAATTGCTGCCAGTCTGTCAGCAGCTTCATTCTTCTTCCTGGGTATGGACACGATGTTGAAAGCTTTGAAATCCTCAATGAGGTCCCATACCTGATTTTTGTAGCACTTAAGCAAATCATTTTTGGCAGCATTTTTCACTTTGACTTCATTTACGACCAGCTCACTATCACCAAATACTTGTAAATTCCTGATGCCTTCCTTCATTGCCCAGTGCACTCCATGAATTAAGGCTTCATACTCAGCCGTGTTGTTTGAACAGGAAAACTGGAAACAGAAGGCTGAGTAATACCTTATACCTTGCGGTGAAATGAGCATAGCTCCTCCTCCTGCACCTTGTCTACTCCTTGACCCAATAAAGAACAATTGCCATACTTCATTCTTGTCCTTATGATCTGGCTTGGTGATGCTGGGGAGAGGTTGATCCTCTTCATGTAAACAATAAACCCCTAGCTCAGATTCTTTTATTTCTTGATAAGGATCAAAGGCATGCACTTTTCTTTCCCATTCATCAAGATTCAAATTTGGGATACTTCCAACCTTGGTGTCAGCTTCATCAGTGCTTGGATAATCTTCTTGATCAAATGCTGAACAGTTGGTATTGATTTGGCTAGTAGTGTAAGGCTCAATGTGAAAGTTCGCAATAGGTTCAGACCTGATTGTGGCCTTAGTTCCATACCTTGTTCTGAACAACATGTGTGACCAATCTGCCAAAAGATAGCCTCCAATTTTAGCAGTGAAGTCTCTTGACAAGCACAATGCAAAGAGTGGTGGTAGGTCTATGACTGACACATCTTGTAACACTATTACGTTGGGACATGCGTGCAGTGTGAGGCTCAAACCTTTGATTACTCCAACCATTGTCACTGTTGTCCCATCTAATTGCACTACACCCTTGAAGATGACTTCATATTGGAGCCCTAACTGATCATCTATTTTCTTGGGCATTACTGAACTACTTGCCCTAGAGTCAATCATGCAATTATGTACCAACCTATCTCCTATGATTAATGAAACATAAAATGGAGGGGGCTTCAACATTTTACCTTGTTGTCCTCCATGGTTTCCTTCAGGCTGTGCAGCGTTTGTGAGTACCTTCTCTTGCATTTGGGCCTGTTGATTTGAAGTTGACCAGTCCTCCATGGTAGCTTGTAGCAAATCTCTCTGGCCTGGGATGGATAGTGATTCCCACATTGATATGTTCACATTTGTCTTCTTCATCTGATCAATGATGTTGAATTGGGATGAAGCATCCCTCTGCTTTCCCCTATCTTACACATTCGTTCCTTGCACGTGGGCAACAACAACTGACATCTGAGTTGGTTTAGGGGCTGGTTTGGGTGCTCCTTGCATGTTTGGAACTGCATTTTGTTTGCCAACACCTTGTGGAGTGACAGAAGGTCATGAACTACTTGGGGCCAATGGATGTTCGTCACCCAAATTTCTCCTTTTTGACCTTGTGTTGGCTGCAACACTTTGGGAGGGTATTTGATTCATACCACAGAAATCTTCGGCCTGCCAATTGACAAGAGTAGTTTCATTTGGAGATGTTCCTTGCTGAGGTGCTTCTTGCTGCTGATCTCCTTCATGGCTAGACTCTGGCGACCCACCAATGGTTTGCACCATCAGAGCTTGATTTAATGCACCGTTAAAGCACATTGATTGGTTATTTGGCTGACTACACGGGAAACAACAATCATATTCTTGGGCCATGTTATTTTGGACTGGCACTAATGCTTTAGAAGCAGACACAACATTGGGGTTATAGGGCTGAAATGGTCTATTAATGGGAGGCCTTACTTGGCTTTGATTTTGATTTGCAGCCTAATTTGGTGACCTATTTTGTTGGTATGGGGGCCTAGCCTGGTACTGTGCTTGAGGCTGATATGGTCTAGCACTTTGAGCTTGCTATCTTTTGATAGTAACCAGCTCATTTCCCAAATTTTGTAACTGTTTCATGACCTCTTGGAGTTCATTTGAAGCACCAGAGGATGAAGTAGAAGTTTCACTTGAAATTTGGTTTCTAGGAGTGGGAATAGGAGCCCAAGTGGGTGCTTGACTAGTGCTTGGATTTTCTAAGTTTGGATACAAGGGCATGGGAGGCCTAGGGGCCAGTTTACCAGCTTGAATAAGACAGTTTTCGGCTCTAATGGCAATGTTATAAGCAGCAGGTAAGGTTGTGCCTCCCATAGATTGAATTAACATAGAAATATCAGAATTCAAAGCTTTAAGGTAATATAGAAAAGCACCTTCTGCTGTTGGCCTGACTGCCACTGGAATCCTATCCCAAGACCTTTGAAATCTGAAGTTGAAGTCAGTCAGCTGCTCGTTGGGGGCTCTCTTGATAGTTGTCAGCTGTTCCAAAAGAGACAAGTTGTCTCCCTTCTCTCCAAATTGCTCGTGAAGTGTAATACATAGCTGATTCCAGTTTGTGATAGAACCAGCTCCAAGGCTCCTAAACCATTGTAATGCTTTACCCTTGAAGGAAGATGTCAATAACTTGACAGCCACTTACATTTCATTGATTTCATGGATTGCACAAAGGTTAGCAATATCTTTAACATGATCACCTGGAGTAGTCTGATTTTCTCTAGTGAAGTAGGGAATGTTCTTCAAGGCTGCAATAGGAACTGGATGTTGTGCATTGAGAACAAGTGGGCTGCTACCTGTGAAGTTGATGTAGGGGTTTTTCTGAGCCATTCTAATCAGTATTAAAACCCTTGTATACTGAATGAAAGGCCTGTCAGGTGGAGGAGTTCAGAGAGTTCTGTTTGGTGGAGATGGAGACCTTTGAATCCTTCTTCCTCTTTGCCTTCTTCTTGGAGATAACTGCAGGTATTCAAACAACACTTCTTCTTCTCTAACTCTTGACCTTGTGGTGATTCTTCTCATGAGTTTTTAGGCCTGTACTGCTGAAACCAGTTGATTCTTTCCCTTGGATTCGCCAGATATGCAGATAATAGCTCTTATAAGAAAGAAAACTGCAGCAGATGCATATCAACTTTGCTGCGATAAAAATGAGACCTCTAGTGTCCCACCGGGCGTGCCAAAACTATTGTTACAGACTCACAGCACCCATGGATACAGATCAGGCTTCTAGGTTGATGTTTAGGAATCCAGTGTGATTGCACAACATGGAATCCTTTCTCCAAGCGTGGGACTTGTAAAGATGAGAAAAGATTCTCTACAGAAGGTTGGTTCCTATTCCTCTGTTCAGATGCACACAAAAAATGCAGAGGGTTTGCTAAAACTTAATCTAACTTGCCAAGGAGACAGGGTAAGAAAATGCATAGAATAAAACCTAAACTACAAAGGTGATGCACCGAGGAATGTTAGACACTCATTTTGAAAATTTAACACAGACCACATAGATGCAATACAAACACCATGCACAGGTAACCAAATTGCAATAAGAGATCAAAATGACAGCAATGAATACATGAGAGGGTTGAGAGTCAATCACAACATATATATTATTGCTCAAGAGTCGATACAGTACATTGTAGTGGCCAAGAGGAAAAAAATACTGGCATTATAACCCATATGGGAGGTTTGAAAGCTCCACAATTTCTCTTGCAAGCGAGGGAAGAAGGGAGGATGAAAAACAAGAATGTCCGACCTGTTAAAGGAGCTCCTCTTTACAATATATATGAAGAAATGAGAGGGGAGAGAGAGGAAATCCAGAATCTACCCCAACCACTTCTTGGTAGCATTTAAAATCATCTCTTTATGGTAGAAGTGGTGGATTCTTGCAAAACGGCGGGCTGTCTAACAGGAGCGGTGAGCTGTCTGCTGCATTAAAGTTGGTAGTTGAAGCATTACTTCTATCTATCACCACGCGTAAGAGAAGTTTTATTAATTTTCTCCCTCCAAACTACACCAAAATGTAAGATTGACCTCAGAATCATGTAGATAATTTCAACAGATTTCTGTTGATATAAAGAACGTGCAAATCTGAGCTCTGGATCGAAAGATATGATGATCTGAAGATTTAGGGCACAAAATAGGCAAAAATAGATTTTTAAATTTCTTTTCCCATGCCAACAAATAATTTCGTAAGTAATTGCCACCTTAGGTTAGATAAAATTCACAACCAAATAGTATTAGGTAATAGGTTAAAAATAGCCTAACATTACCTATTTCTCCCTTATTCCATTTAGCACATCAACCAAATTAGGACCCCATGCCAACAAAATAGAATATGAAGCTTAGGTTAGATTGTAACCTGAATAAGTAGACATAGTAAAGAATTAGGTACTTTTACCTAGTTTAGTATTCCGTTAGGATCATCTCTTAGGTTTAGGATTTAGATTTCCTTTATAGTCGTGAAGCAGGCTTCATTCTTCTTATGTTGTTAAATGTCCTGAAGAGATCAATCCCAAATATCCAAACATAAACATACAACCAAATATAGGAACGAAATCACAAGATCAAATAATTTGTAACATACAAATTTCAGTCTGCTGTATCTCTCAACCTATGAATGTTAGTTTACCATTCAGTCCGGTGAGGGGATTTAAAACATTCTTTGGATAACTAGAATTGATCCAAGGATGAGTCAATTAAAAGAGATAATTTTGCAACCCTCAAAACCAGATTTCAACTCACCTATCAGAAGTGAAAATGGATTCTTGCAAGCCATATCATTTCATTCTAATGAATTCAAGAGTAGAAATGATTTATCCATAACAAGCATGATTTTAACCAATCAAGGAAACACACCGCATTCAAGAAAATCACATGCCAACATTTGCAATGCAAAAGAGAATTATAACAGTTTGTCAAAGGTGTTACAATTGAGTGGATGGTTTGATGATGTGATAAAATGGCAGGTATCTATGTTTGTTGATTTTTTAACTTCCAAGTGTTGTGAAAAATGCAAACTAAGGTATAATGTTAATATAAAAATAAGGGAAAATGGGTTAGGGTGAAGAGTGGCTGAGCTAACTTCCAAGGGCCCCATGTCCTTGGAGTGCTACCTACATAGCACTGATGAAAGGGGACCTTAAGCTGATGTAGTTCTCTCATAAGCTAGGGAAGAATAAGATGACGTAGAGGGATGGTTTGGTAGGTTTTAGGGATGATTAGGTCTAGGTCGTTTCGGCATTGTTGTGTTTAGGTCATTTTTGGTGTGGTTGGGGTGTAGGTTCATTAGGCATGGTGATGTTAGTGAAAGAGGAGTTTTTAAAGTGTAGGTGTCAATGGCTTAGTCCTTATATAGGAAATTAAACAAGTAGTGAAGAAGGTGAATGGTAAGAGGTGACCAAAAGAGTCACCTAATTGGAAGAACTAGAACAAGTCTACCATACTAAAGGTGGGCTTATGAACATAAGACCCTAAAGGCGTTGCATGGTTGAATATGCTAAGGGTGAAGAAAGTCTCATGATCATGAAATGTCATTTTTATGGAAATTCCATTAAGAAGGTAGGAAATTAGGGTGAAAAGGAAATGATGTGAAAATGGTTGGTGCTTAGCATCATGTGGTGTAAGACTGCATACCTACTTGGCAAGAGACCCAAGATCAAAATAGGCAAGTCCATGCTAAAAACATTATTATTTTCACTTTTTTCTTTTTTGTTTGATAGACTGATCAATGTGGGAAGTTTATGTGGGATGAGTATATTATCTTCTTGAGGTCTTCGTGAATATGATCGATGCAAGAACCTTCTTAATGTTTTATTTTATTTTTGCAATAGCTTTGTATATATGTCCTTCAAGGGAGTAGTCTATTCGTAGTGGTGAGATATAGAGAAGAGATGTCCCTTTTGAGGGAGTCATCTCGTTGCTGGAATTTTGACTCAAGGAGTTGAATCCCATTTTATTTTTGACATTATTTTTCTTTTTGGATGTTCAAGTCATGGAAAATACTATATAGCAAGATTATGATCTTGTTTAGAGGACAACAACCATAACACATAGAGGTTAACTATGAAAGAGATGGATTTAATAGATGAAGGGCCATGGGATTCCATTTTGAAAAATATGAAAAGTATTGATGAAAATTATGCCATGAGTAGAGTCATGATACTCATATTGAAGATAAGGAAAAAATTTGACGGGTAATCACATGATTTTTGTTTAGTCGTTGACCGTAAGAATAGGTAATATAAAAAGTTAAGGGTGCTCAAGGGACGAGATTAAAATATATAGAAGGTGATATAGGATTCGATTCAATAATAGAATGGTTGAAGATGCAAGACATTCAAGGGTTTAGGTTTTGGTTTACCTTCGAGTGAAGAAAAATGATAAGCACCTGATCCATAGTTATGAGTAATGATATAGGGTCCCAGTCAATTAGGAACAAATTTTCCCCATTTAATTTTCTCTTATTTGGTTACATGTTGATTTTCCTTTAGGAAAAGGTTTTTGACCTAGAAGGTTTTCCAATAGACACATTTTTCATAATCACATTTGATATGTTTTTCATAGATTAAGAGATGATCAAGAAATTTGAGACAAAATTTATCTAAAAATTTAAGTTGTGTCAAACGGTCCTGACGAAAGTCATCATCGTTGAGAATGTCTAGGAGCGAGATGTGGAGAGATGGAATCTAGAATTTAAGAGGTAAGACAACCTTAATACCATAGACTAGAGAGAAAGGTGTAGTAGAAGTCAAAATGCGAATACTAGTGTGGTAAGCCCACAAGGTGAAAGGAATGCACGTATGCCAATCCTTCCCAGTATCGTCAACTAATTTCATAAGTATTTTGTTAAAGGTTCTATCGGTTGATTCTACTTGGCCATTTTTTATGGGTAGTAAGGCGAAGAGAAACTGAGTTGAATGCCAAAAATGTCATAAAGCTTTCATAGGGTTTTGTTTTTGAATTTCTTGCCGTTATCAATGATGAGATGTTGAGGAACACCAAAGTGACAAATAATGTGATGGTTGATGAATTCATAAATTTTCTTAGCTTTTATAGAAATGAGGGGGATGGATTCTACCCATTTAGTGTAGTATTTAGTGGTGTTTATAATCCATTGATGGTGCTGTGAAGAATGAGGATTGATCTCTTCAACAAGATCCAAACCCCATTAAGAGAAAGTCCAAAGGTCTCGTGTGACCTATAAGGCATGACTAGGTGTGTGATAAAAAATAAAATGTTGCTAGAATTTCACACAAAATTTGACATAGTCATAACAGTCATGGTTTAGGGTTGGCCAATAATATCCTAGGTGAATAATGCATTTAACAACAACTAAGCCACTAAAATGACCTCCAAAAATTCCTTCTTGAACTTCCTTGATGGTGTAGGGAATTTCAAAACTTGTAAGGCATCATAAGAGAATACCATTGAAAACACATTTATAAATAATACCACCCATGTAGTGATGACATAATGAGAAACACTTTTAAGAAAGGCACATTGTCCATTATGAGTAAGATCAGGAGGTAGAATGGAAAGGGAAAGGTAATTTGTAAACTACTTATACCAAATATCATGTGGGTTACGTACAATGGTTCCAATGGAGTTGATATCTCAAGATAAATAAGAAGGTGATTGCAACCTTTGTATTGTGACAAGGATTTTGGAGTTGGCAGGTGAAGTGAGTATCTGAGAAGCTAGACAAGCCATGGTATCTACAAATTTATTAGTAGAATTTGGGGGTGGTTTGAAGTTCGTAATGGTCAAAGGTAGTCAGAATTATTTCAACATAGTGTTTATACTTTTAGAGTATTTTGTTACGATATTGGTATATACCATTGACTTGGTTTACAACTAGTTGAGATTCACTAAAGATATTAATTGATTTGACATCTAGGGTGATGGTGATTTGAAGGCCCAATAGGAGTGCTTCATATTCGATGATTTTGTTGGTGTAATCAAAATCTAGTTTGAAAGATAAAGGCATAGGTTCACCATTAAGAGGAATGAGGATAACGCCTACACCACCCTTACGATGACATTTGGAAATATCAAAGAATAAGGTCATTTGGTAAATAGTATCATTTAAAGAGAGGGTAGTAATGTATTTTTCTAGGAAATCAAAGTTAGATGATTGATTTTTGGAGAGGGGTGCATTTTCAAGTTGGTCAACAATGATTTGGTCCTTGATAGATTTTTGATGGATGAATTCGAGGTCAACATCTACGAGAAGCATGAGCCAATATGTAACATGTTAATGTTGGTAGGGTTTGACATACATGTAATGCAAGGGGTAAATATTAGTGACAACAAAGGTTTTGTGGTTGAGTAAGTAATGACAAATTTTAGTGGTGAAAAAAACTAAGGCTAAGAAAAGTTTTTCAACATGGGTGTACCTAGTTTTGTAATCCAAAAGGGTATGACTTATGTAATAAACCACTTTCTCCTTATGTTTCTCATTGCGATGAGAGAGCATGGCACCCAAGGAATGATTAGTAGTGGAAATGTACATGTAAAAGGGTTGGTCATCCTTAGGAGGAATGAGCACTAATGGTTGGAGAAGGTATTTTTTTAAGGCTTCAAAGTCTTTGTGACATTCATCATCCCATTTGAAGGAGATGTCCTTTTTGAGGAGGTGGTGAAATGGTTAGTAGTGGTTAGAAAGTTGCGAAATAAACCGATGAATAGATTCTAAATTACCCTACAAACTTCGAAGTTGGAAGAGATTAGTTGGTGGAGGCATTTCGAGAATAGCATTTACTTTAGTGGGATCAAATTTTATGCCACACAAAGAAACGATGAAACTAAGGAGCTTTCCTGAGAACATAGTGAAGAGACACTTCTTAGGTTGAAGGTGAACACAATACTTGATGAGGCCGTCAAGTATGACCTTAAGGACTATAAGGTGTTTGGCCTGATATTTGGATTTAGAAAGAAGGTCATGTGCTTAATATTCCAATATATGATGCATTATGTCATGGAAGATATAATTCATAGCTCATTGATATGTAGCACCAACATTTTGAAGGCCAAAAGGCATGAATTGATAGTAAAAGTTCCCCCAAGGAGTGATGAAGGTAGTTTTGTGGTGATCCTTTGAAGCGAGTAATATCTGGTTATAACCTGAGAAATCATCCATGAGTGATAACATCTCATGACTAGTGGTGAGATCAACTAGTTGGTCAATACCTCATAGAGGAAATTCATCTTTGGGGAAAGCTAAGTTGAGGTCATGAAAATCCATTCAAATGCAAAGTCCCCTATCACTTTTGTGACAGGAACAATGTTAGAAATTCATTGGGGATAGTCAATGGGTAGGATGAAGGAAATCAAGAGAAGGTGTTGAAGTTCCTCTTTGACAAGAAGGGAAAAGCAAGGATGCATTTTTCGTAGCTTCTATTTTACAGGTTTGGATTTAGGAATGGTAAAAATATTGTGAAGCACAATGTTTGGGTCAATACCGGGAATGTCAACATAGGACCAAGAAAAGGTGTTGTTGTAATCTCGAAGGAAAGAAGTAAAATTTTCCTGTTTAATGAAATCTAAATATTAGCCTATATTTAGAATGTGTGGGTGACCCTGAGAGTTAATATTGAATTCAATGGTTGATTCATTTAACTTGGTTTGCGTCTTAGAAGATAATTTCATGTGAATATAAGAATCTTCCGCACCAAGGTAGGTGAAGATGGACTCACCTTCCTAACATTAAACGACATTAATAGAAGGTGTATCATCATCGATCATGTCAAGATACATAAAGGGAAGAGAAGAGGGAGCTTTTCCATTGCGTTGATAAGTCAGAGGTCCTAGGGAAATGGTGTTCATGAAAAAAATGTTAGGAGGAATATATTCAAGATCTATGGACTCCTTGGATGAAGGTGATGATGTTAGTGAATGAGGTGGATAAGGTCTATCGTCCTCAATGAGGTTGATGCAGGTCTACTTGGAATATGGTTCAGAAAAGCCAATTCCACTGGAATCTTTGTGTTTACGAGTGATACATGGGATGACGGTATGCTAGCCTTGTTCATAAAAACCAAATCCAAATCATTTCCATGCACAACGGTGAAATAAATTTTGGGTGAAGCAATGGTTAGTGAGAGATTGGAGTTTAAATGAAAATGGTCATGTTTGAGATGGTGGTTTGGGTGAATATGTGGAAGTATCAAGTCCCCCATATGTTAAGTTGGTGCGAAGGTGGAGAGTACCATATGGGAAAATATATCCTATGCGATAGTCATAAAGAGGATGTTAGTGTAGGTTCCCATACTCCTAAGGAGTAAGGAATTTGTTAATATTGTAGAGGTGGTACTCCCCCAAAGTGAGGCATTGAAAAAAACCCTCTAAGGGACTGATAGTAGATATGTGGGTAGTAGGAATATATGAATTACTAGGTGATTTGGTGGGAGGGGTATTAGTTGGTTGGGAAGTAGATGGGCTAGCTACAGAGGCTGCGGACAATAGTAGGAATAGAATATTTAGGTGTGGTAGAGGAGGTGCGGCAGCATTGGTGGATGGGGTTATGGGTGAAGGAGAAGTGGGGGTAGTGGTAGATGCCTTAATTAGTACAAGGACATCGTTAGGTTGGTACAACATGTTACAAGTTTTGAATGGTGATGGGTCAGCTAGTAATGGTATAGTTATGTCTCTTCATGTTCAAAATTTTACATAGCAGTGTAAATTTGAAGGAACACAACCCATGATGTGAATCCAATGTCAGCCAAAGAAACATGTTATACTAAAACTTCCCCCTCTGAGACGTAGAACAATTTCGGGAAAGTAAGTGAGGGCATAAATGCACATGAAGAATAATGGTGCCAAGAGATGGAGGTGATGGCATCATTAAAGGAGCACAACATAACTAGGTTATTATACATGTAATTTGAATGGATGGACACGTTTGATTATACACGTGTCAGAGGATATTATGTTGATGTTAGCACCACCAACAATCATAATGTGTTGTACATTGTATATTAACAATATAGATGGAGATAAAAAGGGTGGGATTAGGGTCATCTAGATTGGATAGGTACAATCTCCTCATCAGAGAAACTAAGGGCAGGCTACTTGATGAGTGGATGTGGGGGGTAGAAGAAGGAGATGATTTGGTAAGAAAATCCATGTGATGAGGGATAAGAATGGAGGTTCCTTGGTGTGGAATCATTAGGTAAAACCTTGAATGGATTGTAAAACCTCTGTAAGGGCTTGTTGATGTGAAATAAGCCCATGCTTATTTTGGTTAACTCCTCCTCCTTTTCCTTTGCTAGTACTTAAAATAGATTTTTTATCATGCTTCATGGGTGACTAATAAAACTTTATGGGTATGATTTCATCAGATAGAGAATTTTTCCACCTTTCCAGAAAGGTAATTGGAAGTCATCCCAACTCCTTGTATTTTTCAAGTTATGGACCCGGCGATAGTTAAGGAGTGAAAATTTTCTTTTGTCTAGGAATCTCGGGCCGGCGGAGGAAAGGAAAGAAATTCGTGCCAAGGAAAATTTGGGTTGGCGGAGGCGCGGAGGGAAATTCAAACTGTAGCCCTTGTGGGGGAAAAGGCACAAAGATTTTGGCCCGCGGGCCTGAAGAAGAAAGGGCAATGACTTGTGGAGCCAGGGAGAAATTGTTGATACTTAGCCTCTTTGGCTAAAAATCTTCAAAAGTCCAAAATCGGCATTCTGCGAGCCCGCAAAGGAGAAAATGGAGAAAAAATTGGTTAAGGCCCCGCACCAATCATAATGCATGTCCATGTGTCCAATGATCAGTAACAAGATTCGGGGGGTCATCAAACCCCTATTTTTGGTTTTTAGGGTCCAAAAGCATAAAATTGCAAAGGTGAAAAGGTTGGATCGCATGATCCATGACCAATCAGGAGGCTACCAACGTGTCCAAATGTCAGTGAGCGGAGGTCTAGGCCGGCGGGGGACCTTGGGAAAATTTTTCCTTTGCGATGAGGAAAAAGGGGTAGAATGTTATTTTGAAGGCCGTAATTGGTACCAATCAAGAAGTTTTGATGCCATCATGTCTTGGAGGTGGTAGGGCTAGCAATGGAGATTTTTGAAATTGGTTTAACAATTTTGTGAAAAGGGAAAAAGGTTCAAGTTTTGGCCCTTCACCCGGTTTTTGCCCTGTTTGCCCTAAATCTTCAGAAGGCCATATATTTCGATCCAGAGGATCAGTTTTTCCATGATTTTAGAGTATCAATGGAAAGCTGTTGAAATCCTCTACATGAATGGATTGAATTCAATTTTAAAGTTTGATGGAGTTTTAGCAGGAGAAAAATGGGAAAATTCTATGGTATGGAAAAATTGTTGTGTAAAATGACCCCAACCACCAAAATTAATGAAGTATGGGCCTCTTTCTTGCTATGCGAAGAAATGCCTACGATGAAGTATGGGATTTTTCATGGAAACCCATCTTTTTGGGTAGGTCTAGGATTAAATGGATCTTGTTGGTGGTTGGAGTTTTAAAATGGTGTATTTATCCCTAGTGTTTTCTCATTTCCTTCATTTTGGTTTGAGCGATAAAAGCCAGTTTTGGCTCATTCAGAAAAGAGGTTATTCATCCTTCTTCTCTGCCTCTCCCAAGGTCTTTTCTTCTACTAGGGTTGAAAATGGAGTTTAAACCTCCTCCCTTGCTCTGTAATGTTTTTTCCTCTTACCCATTAAATGATGCACTATGTAATTTATGAGGTAATATAAAAACATTTTTTGTGATGCATTTGTCCAACCTTGGCTCATTTTCTTTGTTGTTTTTCCTTACCTCTCTTCATTATAGGGTATTTGTGCATGTTTGGATGTTCATTTCAGGTTTTGGAGCTGTGTTCATGGAAGTTTTGGAACATTTTCCAAGTGTGAAATCCATCTTTGGTCTAAATGATACTACTTGTCCATCCTTTCCATTTGGTGGCACCTCTGCTTGTTCCATGGCAGTTTTGATAGATAATCAACACTTTCCTTCTCTGGTGTATCACTGTTTTAGTGTAGGCTCTATTTTTCCTTGTTTTATTCCTCTCCTTGTCTCCTTGTGCTTCAAGTTATATTAGGTTAGATTAGCTTTCCTGCATTCTAGAATAGCTTGTAGATAGGTAGTTTAGAAAGAGGAAGTCCTCCTAACCTTGTCTAGAATTATGGCTTTCCCCATTTACAAAGGTCCCACACTTTGGGAAAGCTCAATGTTGTGCAATCACACCAAATGAATTTTCCTTAGAAAAGTAGATCCATAACTCATTTTGGGGGTGCTGTGAATTTTCACTAATAGTTTTGGCATGCCCAGGTGGGACAAAGAGGTCTCCCATTTCATTTTTTGTAGGTTGGTGTGTTCCTGTGAAGATTTCAGCCTTTGGAGGCAATTGCAAACACATCTGGCGAATTCCATATGGTCAACAACCCATCTCTGAAGTTGTAGACCCTCCTTTTCATTCATTTCCATTCCTTTTCATTCACTTCTTCTTTCCATCTCTTTCACTCTTTTCCATTCCATGAAGTTGTGCAATCATGACTTCATTTCCATCATGGAATTCACATTTGTTACAACAACAACATGTTTCCACCTCCAACGCATTTTACAAATCCTTCAAATCAGCATTTTGATCAAATTCAAAATCAACATGTTTACTCCTATGAGCAGCAGTGCCAAAATCAGTTTGGCTATGGAGCTTTCCAAGAGTAGGGGTATGCAAACAATGAAGACAAATCAAATGCAAGATGTTGTCTGTTGGAGAAGATCCAAAAAATGGAGATTGGCATGGTGCAATCAAGAGCAACAACTCAAATGAAGGCTTTCAGAATTGGTTGCAGGACTCCTTGTCCATGGGAAGGTCCTTTTCCAAGGCACTACAGCCCTCAGGAGAAGCTGGACTTCATAATTGAGATGTTGCCCCAACTTGCACAATGGACTAAGGAGATAGAAGCATATGAGCAGAGTGTTGAATCAACCTTGTCAATGGGTAAGTCAGTCAGCATCATCCTTGTATTTCTTCTTCTTCATCTCAAGCTTTACCATTTCATTTTGCAATGTCAAGTTGTAAACCCAGCTAATGCTACTCCAATTGTGAAAACCATCCCTCCATCCCTTAGTCTTCCATCTCATCTTAGCTTTTCTTCTCTCTTCTCTTCCAAATCCAAATCCCCTCCACAAGAGAAAAAATAAACACCTTCCCCTCCAAAGAAACAAGAAGTTCCACCTCCCTCCCACCACCACAAACAAATTCGAACAAATGATTGAATCCCAATCCATTTCTCCTCTTTGCCTTCCCAATTCCATGTAGGGAAGAATAAATTTTAAAAATTAGTCATGAAGGACATCAAGAAGAAGAAGTGAAAGAAGAAGAAATGATTAAGAGTTTAGTGAACTTGGCTCTCAGATTTGGGATTACAAAAATTCCTTTGTTGGTTAAGCCTATAGAGGAGGTAAATGTTGAAGAACTAGAGGTGGACAAGGCTGAGTTTGTAGTAGCAGTAGTGGAAGCAAGAAGATCAGCCATCATTTTACTCAGAATGTAGTGTCCATGTTGGCACTCTACTTGAAGAAAATGCTGGTCCAATTCAAGTTGCACAATCAGCCATGGAAGAAGGAAAATCAGCTCAAAGTCCCATTGGAAAGGAGAAAATGGGTGAGAACCAAATCAGAGTTTATAGCAGTCCAGAAGAAGAAGGCATCATTGATAATTTCTTGCTTTCATTCGAAGGGCCTATTTTGGTTGATGAATCCACCATGGAAAGGAGCTCTGAAGAAGATCTTGCAGTCCCAACTTGTCCTCTAGAGCAACAGATTGAAGAGTTTGATTTGGAAAAATTCATGATAGAGAAAGAGGTCATTCAAGAGCAAGAAGGTCTTCAAGCAGTAGAGGAAGGAGAAGCTGCTCCAAATCCAAAAAAAGAGGAGCACATTCCAGCTGTGGAGGAGAAAAATGTAGGTCCAAGAGCTTTGAACTCAAAACAGGCTATAGAAGAACCTTTAGTTCTTCCTTCCACTTCATCTCTCTCGAGCTCTAATGTTGGAGAAGAGTTTGATCTTTCAAACTTCATGTTGGAGGATGAAAGAAACCATGGTGAACAAGTTTCTGATCAAGAGAACACCATGGAGGAAGTTGAACATTTGCTGCAGGACAACAAGGAGACAGTTTATCTGTCAGATTTGGAGGATTGTTTTGATGGAGAGGAACCAGTTGAAATCACATTTTTTTCTCCTTCATCATCCATCTTCCAAACATGGATACTTGCTTTCATGGAGGAGAGCATTCATTTACAGTAGTAGCCTACATTCGATATAGCAGCCTTTTGGAATCAAGTTTGGAAGATTTAAATCTTCCATGTTCTTCACTGGAAGAGGAAGAAGAGAAAGAGCAGAAGGGTTTCACCAATTCTTCCACACCATTCATCCAAGGAAGGTCTACAAGAGGACTCCATTTTTGGAGTTCAAAATTCAGAGAAATGGGCATATCAATAGGATCAGACCTTGCCCAATCAAGGTATTTGGCTTACATTGGAGCCAAAGGAGAAGCCACAACTAGTCATGCTTGCTTCTAAGGCATGAGGATGAGATACAAAGTACCAAGGATCAGTTGTCAATGCCTCTTCAATCTAAATCCAGAGACAACTGAAAGAGGTATTGGATTTTTCTTTAGCTGATACCTTGATGATTTGGGTGGAAAATCAGCTCTGTAGTTATTTTTTCACTCATCCAACTAGCCATGTTCAATGCCAAATCAGTTGCATGGCTGCCAATTTTGAAGAAGGGAAGCTATTTTACACAACCAGTTGCAGGGTTTGTTTGAGCTTACCTTTGCTTCTAGTTAGAGTAGAGTAGGTAGGTTTTCCTTCAGCAGAATAAGTTATTATGCACACTCTGCATGTATCCCACTTGGGGTATGTATGATTTCAAATTTTGTACATAGTTGTTTGGTGTTGTTTTGGTTGCTCTTGCACAGTGCATTCAGTGGATTTTGGTGAAGATCAATTTCAAGTTTCAGTGGGTTTCCAAGTGGTTCAGAGGTCATATTTTCATAGTTCAGATCAGAATTTTCTTATTAGGCTTGACTCCATGCCCAATGGATGCAACAAAGGCCACTGATCATTCATCTAGCAGGCAGATGACCCCTCTGAGTCACCAGAATTGTTATCCAAAATAAGCCCATACTTATTTTGGTTAACTCCTCCTCCTTTTCCTTTGCTAGTACTTAAAATGGATTTTTCACATGCTTCAGCCACTCAAAATTTTCTGGGTATGATTTCATCAGATAGAGAATTTTTCCACCTTTCCAAAAAGGTAAAAAAGTCATCCTAACTCCTTGTATTTTTTGAGTTATGGCTCGACGGAGTTAGCAGTGAAATTTTTACCCAGGCAGGCCTGTGGAGGTAAGGAGGAAATTGTGCCAAGGAAATCTTGGGGTGGTGGAGCAGGGGAAGAAATTTTTCCAAGGAAAATTAGTGGGTTGGTGAGGGGCATGGAGAGAGATTCGACACTTAGCCTTTTGGCTAAAAAACTCAAATGTAAAAATTTCATCCGCAAGCCCGCAAAGGAGAATAGAGAAAAATTCAGTTAAGGCCCCGCACCAATCATAATGCACGACATGTCCAAGTCAGTAGTGGGAGTTAGGGATTTGGAAGGATTTTTTATAGTGGAACACATCTCCATGACCAATCAGAAGGCACCACGTGTCCACGTCAGCTGCAGAGGTCAGGCCGGTGAGGGACCTTGGGAAAAATTTCCCTTTGCGGGAAAAAGGGGTAGAATGTTATTTTGAAGGCTACAGACCAATCAGAAGGTGCCACATGTCTCAGAGTAGTGGGGCTGCGGAGAATTTTGGGAAAATTTCCCAATTTTGTGAAAAGGGAAAAAGGTCAATTTTTGGCTCACCGACCTGATTTTTGCCCTATTTTGCCGTATTTGCCCTAAATCTTCAGAAGGCCATATCTTTCGATCCAGAGCTCATATTTCATGATTTTGGTAGTAATGGAAAGATGTTGAAATCCTTATATAATAGAAACTTCAATTTTAAATTTTGATGGATTTTTATGGAGAAAAATGGGAAAACGTCTTTGGCATGGAAAAATTCTAGAAAACAACCCAACCACCAAAATTAATGAAGTATGGGCTCATTTCTTGCTCTGCAAAGCAATGTACAATGAAGTATGGGGATTTTCATGGAAACCCATCATTTTTTAGGCTAATTAAATGGATCTTATCAGTGGTTGGAGTTTTAAAATTGATTTTCCAGTGTTTTCTCATTTCCTTCATTCTATTCGAGCGATAAAAGCTATTTTTGGCTCATTTTGAAAAAGGTTGTTCATCCTTCTTATCTGCCTCTCCCTTCTTTTCTTCCTCAGGGTCAAAAATGGAGTTTGAACCTCCTTCCCTACTCTTGTAATGGAATTTTTTCCTCTTACCCGTAAAATGATGCACTATGTAAATTTTGAGCAATAAAAAACATGTTTTTTGTGATGCATTTTTCCATCCTTGGCTCGTTTTCTTTTTTGTTTTCCTTACCTCTCTTCTTTACAAGGTATTTGTGCATGTTTGGATGTTGATTACAGATTTTGGAGTTGTGTTCATGGAGTTTTGGAACATTTTCTGTGTGAAATCCATCTTTGGTCTATGACGCACTTGTCCATCCTTTCCATTGCTCACCTCTTCTTGTTCCAGGGTAGTTTTGATAGATAATCAACACTTTCCTTCTCTGGTGTATCACCGTTTTAGTGTAGGCTTTATTTTTCCTTGTTTTCTTCCTCTCCTTATCTCCTTGGAAGTTAGATTAGGTTAGTTTAGCTTACCTGCACTGGAATAGCTTGTGGTAGGTAGTTTAGGAAGAGGAACCAACCTTCTCTGAAGAGCTTTCCCCATTTGCAAAGGTCCCACACTTTGGAAAATCTCAATGTTGTGCAATCACACCAAATGAATTTTCCTTAAAAAATCATATCCATAACTCATTTGGGGGTGCTGTGAATTTGCACTAACTCCTCCATAAGGGCTTGTTGATAAGATTTAGAGGTTTGGATGAGATCATACAAAGGCATGTTTAGAGGGGATTGGTATAATTGTTTTATCATTATACAATGGGTGACCTTGTTAGAAATAGGGTATGTGGTTTCTCGAATGGTGATTTTGGGTGTGGGTGTTAATGGTATATTGGGCATGGGATTGGTTGATGAGCTAGTTACTTTTTCTTTTCCTTTTTCTTTTTGGGCATGAGTGATAACTTGGACCATGTTAATCTAAGGGAAGGAGGTAGATGGAGAAGGTATGTCATGATTAGTATAACGACATAATGGAAAAAAACCTAATGCAAGGTTAGAACCTTACGAAATTAGTAGGGCACACTAGCATTTAGGCGGTGGTTTGGCCAACTCTCTAATATGGACCATGTTGATATCAAACTTTAGAGGTGGATAAAAGGATTGTGGGGTTGGAGATGAAGGTCATTAAAGAAGTAAGAAATGATGGTGTGTGGTGACAGGTGCAGGTGGAATAGGGTCCTCACCAAGAAGATCATCATCGTTGAAATTTTCTTTAGGAGGACATAATTGGAGGAGAATGGTTTTGAGAGCCTTAAATCCCTCTATGTCATGTCATGGCACATGATGGTAGGAAAAGAATTTATTTTCATCAAACCCTTTAAATTTGGGGTTTAGGGGGTCATACGGTCTAAATAGTGGTAATATGATGATGGAGGTCTCTAAGAGGTTAGCTAGAATGTTGGGAAAGGACCCTGCCAATGGATCACAATGGGAAGTGAGTGTGGGTTTGGGTAAAGGTGTAGACAATTTTGGTTGAAGAGGTGTTATATGAGGGGGAATAGGTTTTACCATTGGTTTGGTAGGTGGTACTATCTTAGGTTTTGATGGTATATGCTTGGGTAAAGGTATGGTAGAAGAATTAGCAATAGAAGGTGTTGTCGGTTTAACTACCTTGTATGAGGGTAGTGGGTTCTTGTCTTTGGATTGTACCTTCTTGGGTAAAGTTGAGGTGGGAATATGTGATGTAAAAGGGAAAGAAAATGGTGGAAGAGGAAGGGTTACCCATGGGGATAATAGAGTGATGGTGGAAGTGGTTGGTATAGGCCAGGTGGAAGGTATGTGTTTGAATTCAGATAGGAAAAGTTGGGGTTTATAGTAGATGGTGGATGTATAAGTGGTAAGAAATGTATGGGTGAGGGAAAGGGTGTTTATTGTGTAGGTAAAATGGATGTAACAAAGGATCGTGATGATGAATTAGGTTGCTTAGGTTTTGATTGACGTTGGGTAGGGGGTTGTTTGGCCAAGGTCTCTGGGTGAGGTCCTAGGATTGATGGAAAGGGAAAAGATGAAAAAGGTGTGGTAGGTGAGACTAGTGTATGTCGCTTAATAGGTTGGGTCTTCCTTTTAGGTGGAGGAACAATTTTTGTGTGGCTTTGGGAAGATGAGGCTAAATCAAATTTGACATGTGGATGGGTAAGGCTTGACTTTAGCATGACACCCAAGGTAGTGATGGGTTTAGATATGGACAAAAATGTAGGTGTGAGTAGGTTCTTAGGCATAGGAATGGTTTTAGTCATGGGTAAAGGTTTAGATGTAGGTAAAGAAGACAAAGAAGAAGCCATTTTGATAGGCATGATCAAGGGTAGATCTGGTTGTTGGAAAAACCTTTGGATAGATCATGGAGGTATCTATAGGAAATATTTGAATTTGAGTCAAAAAGGGCAGCCGGAGACGTCCCCAAAGTGTGTAATTATTAACGCAATCCAAGTGAACAACTAGTCGTGAAAATGGGACCACTGTAAGAGGAGATGTAGTTGGTCTAGTGGTAATCCTTGTCAAATATGTCTGTGAGACAGTGAATTGGTTAACCTTAGACTCTGTGGGTAAAAAAGTCGAGAAAAGATCAACGAGATCCTGGAATGCTAATGGAGAATTGTCCCCAATAGGTGGTGGTATTTCTAAAGGATCTCCCATGGGTAGGAGAGATGGTAGGCAGGGTGAAATATATTCCTCTTTCGGTGAAGGAGAAAGTGATGATGATTCTCCTGTGGGTAGGAGAGTTAATACCATTGATTGTTCGGTAGGTTGTGAGGTAGATGGTGAAACTACATTAACAAAAATCATGGGACTCCTTCATGGGTGAAGGGCGAGATGAAGGGGAATCCTCTGAGGGTGAAGGAGTGGAAGAGGTATGCTTTCTCCATGGGTAGAAGAGCTTGTGCCAAAATTTCCTTGATAGACAGAATAGGTGGAAATTGAGGAATGGATGATATGATATCGAAAATTACGTGGACTTCACAGACATTGTTGTCATTGGTTGAAGGTTCACCATTTTGATTAGATGATGGTGTATGGTTAGGGAGAAATTTTTTAAAGATATGTAAGTTTTGATTTTCTGGTGTGTTCGGGTTGTCTTGGATGAGACCTCCATTATCTAACATTTCCTAGACAATGCTCTTAAGAGTTATGCAATTACCATCACTATGGCCTTTGACGTGATGATAATTACAATAGTCATGTTCCTTATACCATGCAGGAATAGGAAAAGTGGGATCAAAACTAGTATGAGGTTTTATGGGGGGTAGTGCAATGGCTCTAGCTTTAAGAAGCTTTTCCAAGATTGAAGAATATGACTCTTTAATTGGAGTGTACTTTTGTTGTTCCCACTAGAACTGAAAAGTATGAACATGGGAATGATTGGAGAAGGTTTGGCTTGGTTAGATGGTTGAGATAGACCAGCTTTGAGAAATATCATGTTGGAAGATCCTTTGGATTTTGAATAATTGTTTTGGGGTTTTGAAGTTGAAGAAGAACCATTTGATTTGAACACGACATTTTTGTTTTGTAATTGGATTTAATTTTCTTCAATGACAAAAATTTCAAGATTTCGTGCCATGGTAAATGCTTCGATGAAGGTTTGTACCTGCAAAGTTGGTGAGATGTGTCTAGCACAAGATCTACTGAAGAACTCTATAAGTTTAGTTGAGGTAACTGGAATGTTAATTGGTTGATATTACTTTACCAGCGAGCAACGAAATATGTGATAGATTCATCATCATACTGTAATGTTGAATATAGGTGAGTCATGGTGAATTTTTTGACTACATTGATTGAGAAGTGGTCTAGGAATACTTAAGCCACTTGTTTAAAGGAGGAGATATAAT
The DNA here is from genome assembly GCA_019776745.2 of Taxus chinensis. NCBI lineage: Eukaryota > Viridiplantae > Streptophyta > Pinopsida > Cupressales > Taxaceae > Taxus > Taxus chinensis. The sequence continues at coordinate 972,658,877 of CM034146.1, read as the reverse complement.
GTATGGGTAAACTAATGTACCAATCTAAGGCAGGTCCTTTCAGGGACATGGGGAATGTTCATAGGAGTAAAGCATCGTCATGGGAAATTAGATAACACCCATGTTTGAATGAACACAATTTCTGATGTGGGTCTTCTTTATTATTGAAATGGTTAAACTTGGGCATTTACTAATGCACAAGGTATGGCTGAATAGGAATAGATGGATGACTAGGCTCATTACAGATTTCCTCATAAGTTAAGGAGTTGTGAGAGCCAAAAACTAATGATTGTAATGTATACATATTTTCCATCATCATCATAATGAGATCATTAGTGGATTGTTAGGAATGGGTGCCTCCTGCAGTAAAGGGAGGTTAATGGTGGGTGTATGATGTGGATGGAATCCTAGTATATGGGGGTGCCAAATATGAAAACATTGAAGGGGGGATAGATGTTGGAGGAAGATACCTCGTGTAAGTGATAAACAATATTAGGGGTTGTTTGTGATGCATGTAAATAGGTGGCATAGGTGTAACAAATCTCATGGTAATCAAGGGTAGAGTTTGAGGGATGGAAAGGATGAGGTTTTGAAATGGGGTGTGGGTTGCCGACACCACAGGTGGTTTTGATGAAACTGGTATATTGGAGGAAAATGGGGCAGATGGGGCCATGATCAAGGCAGTTGGTGAAGGAATGGTCAACACCACGGGTGTGATAGATGTCATTGGTGTAGTAGCTATAGTGGATGTGGGGCCTAGCTGAGAGACCACATGGGGTAAAGTGGATGAGGGTAGTGTTGAGATAGTGGTAGATAACACAGAAGTGGAGCGAGGTCAAGAGGGATAAATATGGGCATGTCATATAATAGCTATCCTAAATTGTATTGGGTAAATGAATGGGCAAGATCATATTGTAAGGTCGTGGGATTCTAGTCAAGGAGTCTTGCGAACTCCTCGTCGCTGGTAGTAATGTTGATGGACTAAGTTGGATCCATAGGTGATAGGATGGAAGGCAGTGATGGGCTAGGTGTGAGTGGTTAAAGACTAGCGTGAAATATAAGGGTGTTTATTTAGCTGCGAGTCAACACCATGTGAATTAGTGTTAACCTAGTAAAATTTTAATCTGCAGATGACATAGTAAACAGAACGAATAGAGAAGGATGAATTTTGGGAGGTAAATCTGATTAATGTTTTAATTAAAAATCAAACACAGAAACCGACAATGGTTAGATTGACTTATGATGGTTATGATAACTGATACCAGTTACTGTGGGGAATCAATAGTTTTGAAAATGAGGCAAAAAATGATGAAAATAAAATAATGGAAACTGTATTGTGTTGTGATATGAAAGTTCTAGGGATATGATGATGTTTTGAGAACTTTAGATAGAAAAATAGATTTGATGAATGTTATCTTTGGGTGAAATGACCAAAAAGAGTTGGAACTGATACTTGGTTAGGTAAAATAATGACGGTCAGATATAAATCAATGACGGTCTTTGGAATGATGCTAGTTACTATGAAATTAGAAGAAGTGAAGAAAAATGGATTTTTTTTGTGAATTAAATAAGATGAAACACCAACCCAGAAATATGAGGATGATGGTATTATACCTTGACACACTTAGAAATAGTTAGAATGCTCTAACTATGATGGCAGAGTGTGATAGGAAGAGGAAAGTGGAGAACGTAACCTCACAACTAAAAATGTAACTCAGGAAAAAGCTAAGAAAAACACGTAAATCCTAATAAGTGAATTTTATGTGTTCAACTTATGCAATTTAAGACTGTTGTGAATTCAGAACATAATTTTTTGGTTGAGAAGGAATCCTATTAAGAGGTAAATTATAAAGGGTGGTTTCAAGTTATGTTTTTGTGGGGTTGGTCCTTTCTCGAAGATAATGACTGGATATAAAAACTAGATGGGCACCCACTGTCAATCCTTTGATCATGTGATTGTTGACAACTTCTTCTAGATAAGGTTTTGTTTAAGAAGTTGTGTGAATTCTGTATTTGTGTAGTTTGGAAAAGAGAGAGAAGAGAAATTTCTTTCTATGATTAAATTATTTCAACCATCAGCTAGGCATGAATTCCAACGTATAGATTACCCTTAGTTTAAAATGTGAGCTAATAATGCAACATACAAGGATGAAATGTAAAGAAAATTTATAATCTAAATCGATAATAATATTTAATGTAACAAGTGATGAATAGGTCAAGAACGTTCTCTTTCACTACTATGCAAATTCCGGAAGAAAAAAATGATTTTTTTAAAACACCAAATCACAAATGTCATTTAGACAATTAGAAGAAAAGAATGTTACCAAGGGAGAAGATTAAATGTGTATTTTTCAAAAAGAGAAGGGAAACACAAAAGATTTCCCTATATGAATAAAATGTAAATAACCCCAGAGATGGTCCCATCAAGCGTGCCAAAATGTTTCACCAATAATTTGCATACGTATGAGTAAAAAATATAAGGTGAAGGTGAGGAGGAATACCTGTGAAATTAAGGTGGAAGGTAGAATGCACACATTCTGATTTCCTGATCCAATGCTGATTGCGTGAACTTCTTTTTTGCTAGGAGGAACTACCTATAAATGGAAAAGAAGACCACAAGAATAATATTAAACAATATATGTTAGTGGACTGCCTAGCATGTGTTAGATCTAAGAAGTGTGATACTTCCTAGATGGTTGTCAATCCACTGTTTAATACAACTTAATGTAATAAATAATGTAAAAACTAAAATCCTACTGTAATTGATATGATTTAGGTATCTCATTAAAATACAATAAGCAAATCTAATATAATAGGTTGGGTTATGATCATATCTGAAGGTTGGGTAGGCAGCCAAGGTGATTAGAACAAACCAACATCAAGCTTTGGGTTATTTGGGGAAAGGTTATTAGGTCATTGTTATAGGCATGATTACAAGTTACAGACATCAACATGAGTCTAGTATGATCGATGACGGTTGAGGGGGAAATCAGACGGCAGTCAAGGTGACCGGCGTCGGTAGAGGTAGAATGGTAGAAAATCAATAAAACTTGGTTTTTTAGGTTTTTTGTGATTGTGCAGAGAGTGGAAGATTGATGGTTAGGTTATTTAAGAAGCTGAGAGTTCTCAGAGATGTTTGGGGTTGGATATGGGGAGCTAAAAGGTTATGGGTGGTCAAATGGGTGGATTGGAAGGAAGGTGAGGATGATAGGATGCAAACGAGAATAGGATTTAAAAGAGAAAGCTAAAGAAATGATTATCTAAGTAAGTACGGAATGAATCAGATCAAAATGAACTTACATATATTTTTAGACCTAGTGGTTGGATGAAGGTGATGGTTGATCTATGAAACTGGTGGTCAGTGCTGTGGAAATGCTTCCCAGAACACTACCGTGAATGCCAATGTCTTCAGATAAGTCATGGTGTTGGCTAGGGTGTGTCTGGATGTGCAAGATGGCCTTTGTTTCATGCTTGCATGCATATATCTCTCTCTAAAATTGAATAATTCTTCCAACCTCTAGAAAAATGTTATCAAAATGAATATATGGTAACCGATGACAATTAGGGTGACCGGCGTCGGTTTAGGGATAACCGGGTGTCAGTTACAGTGAAAAATCTTAATTAACAGGATATGAATATGTAAGGTATGGATAATTTAATTAACAGGGCTATAAGGGAGGTAAGACCTAATTTTGGTGTCTACAGCTGTAAGATAACCGTTGACAACAATGTGGTTTGAATCTAATATTTCTTCAAAAATAAGGTCTCCTTTATCATAATAGGAGGTTTAGAAGATTTTGATTATGAGATAGGGGAGTAGGATTATTTAGATGTATAGAAGATTTTCCTACAAAAATGACGTGAAGAATGTAAGATACGTTGTTGTACTTCTTCATTATATTGTTCATCTATTTCATTCCAAGCTTTATGATGTAAAAATAAAGGAGTTGATGTGATTGTTGATGAAATGGGTTTTTTTGTTGTAATGGTGTATAAAATGTAGTAAGTAATGGTGTAGATAGGGAAGTGGATAAAGGTATAGGAAATGGTGTAGGCAATGGTGTAGACAATGGAATAGATAATGGAATTTGTTGTTGCAAGTATGTAGGTAATGATGTAGACATATTTTTGGAAGTTTGATTGCAGGCTTGCTATCTTGTTTGTACCATGGTAAACAAACAAACACTCACCTAGTAGAAAAAACTAAATGGGTTTATTAAAAACAATAGGAAAAGATAAGAAAAATATTTTTAAAAATATTTTCTTTATTTAATTATGAAAAAGATGAAAATTTTAAAATAGCTACCAAAGTTCCTAGGAAATGGTGAGCTATGGCTAGTTTCAAGTGTGTTTAAGGGTGGAGTCCTTGATATACCTGTTATCCAATTTTGCACATGTGGCAAGATTGGAAAATGGGGTCCTCTCACATTCAAAATGAAATAATAGTCCTAGGAACCCACCTCCAGTCATTATCAAGATATAATAATTAAAAATAATTCTTAAATTGCATATCAGAGATCACCTAGCATCAAAAGGAATGTAGTAGATCTTGACTCAGTGAAGAGTTCGGGGTCGAGTTGATAGGGAGCTCGGTGTCAAATCTAAAGAGGTCGATATGATGTTGCTTGCAATGAGACCAATGGAGCTTAGGCTTGGAGTAATAAACCACCATGCATAGAGTTGGATAAAATTTGAGAAATGAGATGAAAGTGGAGGTAACACGCCTACTTTACTAGCTTGTAGCTTCATCTATAACCACCATATCGAACCCATGGGCTAGGTGCTGGAATAACTTTCGGCCACTACTAGAAATAGTAGTGAACACAATCTCAGCCTCATTTACAAAACTTTCCTCAAGATTTGATCGAGCTTCTTCCATGGAAGTGACTTTCCAAAATGAAAAGGTGAGACAACTCAACTAAAAATATATCTCGTTCTTCTACTACAGCTACAATATTTTGAAACAACTGATCATGATTGTGGTTGCATGTAACCAAAACATCAGGATCAACACCAGAGGTTCCTTGGGATCACCTTGCGGCACCTATCGCAATTAACTCTCTCTGGAGGCCACTTATTTTTTGAGGTAAGTTTACTTCGTGGGATGAAAGAAGAGCCCATCTGGCTCGACTCGGCAGGAGGTAAAAAATCATGGTGATCCCATGTGCTGGTGGGAATGGTGGAGAAAATTTCCCCTCTTACCAAGTGGGGATGTTAGCATGGTATGCCGCAATGGCAAGATACTCTATGGATTCCCAAGGCCGCATTGCCAAGTGAGAGTTTTGGGGTCAATGAGCTATGACAAGCCCAACGTAGTTGGAAGAGATATATAAATCCCATGCTAAGGCATGAATAGGGGAACTTAGGGAATACATTCCCAAGTGGAAATATTGGGTTGGTAAACCATGGTGATACTTCCAAGTGTGGGAGAAATCAGATCAAATTTCCAAGTGGAGATTATACGATGGAGATCCGTCATGAGAATTCCACGCAGCTTGGAGTGGTTCGGGTCTTTGTGCGAGTCACTAGGAGGATTAATAGGAAAGTTGGGAAACATTGAAGCGGGTCATGGGGAAAACAATGTGACGTAAGGAGGTAATACCAAGCTCATCAATATGAAGCATGGTGTAAGAATAGATGGAAGACCGAGTTGCTCACTGATAGTGGTAACGATGTAACAAGCTCTTCTTACTAATGATCAAACTGTCGAGTGGAGTGAAACGACCAATCGCTGGAGAATTGTTGCAGAGGAGTTTAGGTGAGAAAACCATCTAATGTATGGAAGGTGAAACTTTTAGCAAAGGGATTTACTCAGTTTTGAACTTAAAAACATGTGCTGACAATGATGAGTTGTTGAAACCACGGTGAGATCTCATCCGGTTGATAGTATTTAACCATGCATCAAGCATGTTGCAGTATAGTGGAAGCCTTTTTGAGCACTTCCAGCAAATAGGTTGTCCAACTATGTTGTTATTTGTTCAGTATCAAATGCATCCTCAAATTCAGGATTTTCCTTCAAGATATTTTTATCAAATTTGATTAAGTGACGGTAAGAGTGTTACTAGGAGACCTAATGAAATTTATTACAAAGATTCTCTATTGAGACCTTACTTGTTTTTATGATGTAACTCATGGAAGTGAATCTCATAGAGGTGGATCTATTTCATATCAAAATATTCATGAAGCACAATTTGCTTTGCAATTATATGAGCATATTCAATGAGTCACTAAGTTGGTAGGCATAAAGGTTTCTATTGGAATTATCACAACTTACAAGCTACAGCTGAAATGTTTACACCGAGAGTTTGATGTTGTCCTCAAATTTGATGAAGGAAAAGGTTTATATATCAATACGGTAGATGCCTATCAGGGCCAAGGGCATGATGTAATAATTATGTTTTGTGTCCGAGCTTTAAATCATGGGGTTGGCTTTGTAGCTGATGTTCACTGCATGAATGTGGTACTAACACGAGATCCCATAGTACTTTGGGTTATGGGAAATGCAGCTGCATTGAAGCAATCTAGTGACTTAATCCGGTGCATGCGTACAGAACTCAGATGTGCAAGATGGTAAATATGAGTTCAGTACATAGACATGTGAGAGTCCAAGTTGAGCCAACTAGGTGCTAAATGGGTCGATATGCAAAACAAATCTAGACTGAGTCAGTTGAAGATCTCGTGGTGTTGTTTCATGGAGTTTGAATGTGAAATGCATGTGAATATGTGGTCCAAAATAAGAAGAAATAACTCTATCTGTCAAGCTAGAGCTATCGCAGAGAAATCAATCGATTGAGTGTTGACAAGGCCATGTGACATGAATCCCTAACAATTTTCATAGCTCAAAAATCATTTCTAAATAGTGCAATATGCAAGAGTGAAATAATTTAAATGTATTGAATTGTTTAACCTATGTGGGTCACCAATGTGATTATAGAATAAAGACACGAAGTATGATTTAGATTCAAAATTTTCATATTGTGGAAACATTGGTACCAAGTTGAGATAAAGACTAAGCTCGTGGGTGTCGATAGTTTAACGTATTTGGTAGAGGATTTCAATTTCGAGCTTAAAGCTTTATGTTCACGATGCATGTAGGTGGATTTGTAATTCAGAATGGCTTGATTTGGAGTTTGAAGCAAGACCGTAGTAGTAGCATTCGCAAGGCAAGGTCTTAACTTGCGTCAGGCTAGGTTCACAGGATCTACACACATTTTGGCTTAATGAGGAAGATATATAACTCATTCAAGGAACCCTATGCATGGGCATCGAGAAGCGCTGGTGAAAGATGAGTTGTGGAGAATTGAGTTCATTTTGATTACCTCACAAGGTGTTCAAAAAACCATGACGATGGGGTAAATTGGCTCTGGTCGAGCTTATAGAGGATGAGAATGTAGAGAATGAACCAAGCTCGTGGAAAAAATGGAACTTAGAAAGGATAAAACTCACCAATGGAGCTTGGTGACTTCGTGGGGAAGCTCACATATGTTTCACAAAAGGCAATGTGGAATGCATAAATGGCCTCAAGCTAACCAAGGAAAATAATAAGAATCAAGATTGATAGCTCACCATTCAAAGGAATCAATGCAAAAGAGCTCAACTACCAAGGCAAGGAAAGAGTTGGTGTGGAGTTTAAAATTGAGTGCAACACCGAGATTGGGCTATGTGCAGATTCAATTCTCATGGACCCCCCTCCTCTTCAAGTCAAACAGATCAATAGGGGATCCTGACATTATGTTAATTAATTTAATATTTTTTATTTAATTTTTTTAATAATAATATTTATTATTATTATTTAAATATTTTATTTAAATATTATTTTAATTAATTGAGAATACTTGGTCATCAGGCAATTAATGACCCATGATGGAACCTTCTCAGGTAGATTCAATCTAACTATAATAAATACATCATGGACCTTCAATTTAGGAATCTAATTATGACATTTCCTCTTCTTTCTCACATATTCTTCTATAAATGTAAGTTGGAAGCTCATTTCAAAGGGTTCCAACAGTTCAAACAAGTTGGACAGTTAGATATCTTAGGTGAGTGTATACTTTTCAAGAGTCCTCTCTCTATCTGCAAGTTGTTCTTATGTGTTGAGAGAACTTTCAAGCATCCACTTCAAGACTGTAATGGCAACTATTGCCTCTTCTGAATGTATGATGCATTGTGCATGTTATTGAAGCAATAAAAGTGTGTTTTTTGTGACTAATATCAGTCCTTTCATCCTTATGTGCTTATTTTTGCCCTTTCTCGTACTTACAGGTACACTGTGCAAGTTTAAGTTTCTATTGCAGGTTCTTGGAGTTATGTGCTTATTGAGTGGTGGTGTTTGTTCACCCTTCTTGAGTTCATCCTTCTTCACTGGGAAACTGGTATATTTCTCGATTTGATAAGGTTTAACAAATGGAACACATGTCTCTTAGTTTGCAGTATCTTTGTTGGTCTGAAAATCTGTCGCTTGGGTAGATCTATGGATAAACGAGCCAACAGTGTGCAGGGCATAGCCCCTCTTTGAGTCAGCAAAGCGAAACTGGTTTATTGCTATTCTACCAGCAGGAATCTATGCAAGTCTCACAGATTCTACCTTCGGGGGTTTGGGATCTCATCCCAGTAGGTTTATTTCTGGCTGCGAAGAGAAAGGAATGAAAGAGAGGAGGAAGAAGGAACAGGTCCGAAGGGAGAAAAGAAATGAATTCCAAAGCAGAAAGGTTAGAAGATTTATGTTTTGGGTTGGTAGTAAACAGAGCCAAACCTACTTGCATAAATAAACAAAGCAATACTGATGATAAATAAATGACAATAAAATAGAAGCAGATCCAACAGAATAAATACACAGATCTAACATAAGAAAGGATCTGATGTATATAACACAGGTATTCAGCACAAAGTCCAAATATTGTATTACTAATTTGTTCTGTTACAAAAAGCTCAAAGTTATTTTCTCCTTACTCCTATTTCTCATCTGAAAGATATTCATCCATCCCTCAACACAACAAGTGTTGGGGTATTTATAGAAGAAGAGGAGAAAAGAAGGCAAAAAGGAGCCAACAACTATTTACAAAGATATTTACAAAATATCTAAAAGTCATGTTGACTTTTTACAACTTGATGGATGACATCATCCCATGATGCAACATGGATGATGTCATCGTTTGCATCAACATACTTTAGACATTCCAACAAGAAAGTCAGAGAAGAGAGAGAAGAAGAAGAAGAAGGAGGAGGAGCAGCTACTCGTCATCATCATCCTGCGGCCGAAAGGGAGTAGCCTGCTTTTGATGCTGCTCAGGTGATGAGATATGGAACTGAGCACGGTATTCCAAAAACTTGTTAATCATTGGCCTAAATTGATCCTGAGAAGGATCCTTGTGCAGTTCACTGATTGCCTCACAAGTCTCCCGCTCATCTATGAGCTTCTCTGGGAGTTTGGAATAATCTTTTTCCACCTCAATGAGGAACCCGATGAAGTCCCTACAGGCCAGCAGGTTGTTGATGGATTCAGTGTCAAATGTGACCTCTGGCCCTGTTCCTTGAGAAGCGATCTCCTTGAAGATCCGGATGGTTTCATCAGATGACCTTAAAGATGAAGGAAGGAGTGAGCAACCCTGGAGACATGTTGAGAACAATTCGCTCCATTTGGTGCATTGCATCCAGGGCTGCTTCCTTTACCTTGTCGATTTTTTCTAGAATAAATTCAAGCTGATCCACCGGTAGTCCAGAGTGGACATGGTTTTGTTGAGGGCCCTTGGATGGCCGAAGACACCGAACTTGACCAGATCTTCGACTGAACAGTCGAACATCTGTTGAAAGGTCTCGCGTTGGAGTCTAGCATGATCCAGCTCTTCTGATATGGGCCCCGCTAATGCTTGGAGCTCTTTGTTCACCTTTCCGATGCTCAGATACAAATTGACAAACTCGGTGATCACTCTTTCACTGTCCTTGAGGATCTAGCTCCTCCAAGCAGAAACGGCCATACCTTGCTCGCCAATCTTTGCATATTTGTTGATTTTCTCCTGGCTGAGAAGCTCAGAAGTTTCGGCGGCAGTTGTGGGAGGCGCACTACCCATCTTCTGTAAGGCTTGGAGCAGATATTTGTTTTTCTCTTTTAGTAGCCTTTTCTCTTCTTTTGTTTCTTGAAGCTTTTGACAGAGGGCGTCGACTGCGAAAAGAGCTTCCCCCTGGAGACTTTCAGAAGATGTCCCCATTGTGACTTGGGTCACAATAAAATCTGTCGGAGATAGATCCTTTTTCTCTTTGAGGGGATCGGGGTATGTAATTTCCATGATTCTCTCACCTACAGCACTTTTAGAGAAGCGTGCAACAGGCTTTAGCTTCTTTGCCCCTTTGGTTGGGATCACTAAAAAGTCCATCGGAGTGATGGGAACTTTCCTCTTTTGCTGGCTCAGCTACTGAGAGATCCAGGCTGGTCCTATGGAAGAAGGACCAGAAACAGAGGAGGGGCAGCTGCAGTAGAAGAGGGGAAAAACGTGGAGACACGCGGAGGCGGCATTGAGAGAATAGCCGAAGAAGTGTCCACATGGAGGAAGGGAAACTGCAGCTGCGGAAGACATAGGAAGGGAAGGGAGCTCGAAGATGAGGGAAGAAATGGAGGAGGAAAGATCAGTGAGGGAAGAGAAGATAGACGAAGAAGCAGGGGAAAGAGTAGAAGAAGGGGTGGAGGACACGACCAAAGGGATGGTCGCTTGAGTCACTCGAGGAGGGGAAGGAAGAGAAGAAGAAGGGATAGAAGGGACCTCTGTTGTGGTAGCAATGCCGAAATCCTGAGTGGATGGGCCAATTGGACTATCCCCTGCTGCTTCTTTCTCTGGCGAATCTAGAGTTATTACCTGTTCTGGCGCTGTGGAAGGAGGACTCTCGGGGCTTCTTCCTGAATGGTGCTGGATTCACCTTCTACACCTTTACGTTTAAGCTAATTTTTGGACCGTGAAGGTGCGTTGCCCAATGGTGAGGTTGTGAAATCTACCCTGAGGTAGATTAGGCCGTTCATCTGGCACCAGTGCTCTGTCCTACGCAGAGTTTCCTTGACCCTCTCCTCAATTGTCTGAGGAGCCTTAGTTCTGTCAATGGCCGGAAAGGGCCAATCGTCCCCATCTGTATCATTATATACCTTGTCCACTTCATCTTCTATTGTTTGGTAGCCTTTGGGGACAATGGCTACCCCATACTAGATAATTTCTGCCAATGCTAGGTAAGAATGATCCTTTCTTCTGAGCTCTACCTCATGGAGGACGTCAATATAAATATCCTCAATCTGAGGAACGTGGATTGGATCAAGCTTTGCTCTTGGCAGGCAGCCCCTTGGGTCGAAGGTGGGCCTGGCTGGGAAGTCATGCTTCAAATTGAGTAACTCCAGCTCTACAAACATTTCCTTCACCTTTATGGTGGGTAGAGCATGTGTATCAGCCCACTGTGAGGGGGAAAGGAGTTCCACCCTTCTTCCTTTTCAGGCATTTTTCGTGGTATGTGACCAGCTGCCTTGATAGTTCCAGTAGAATCATCTTAGGCCCAGCATACCTTGGTAGCCTGGTTGGCTCTCCCAAAAATTTGGCAGCCCTCAGATAGGTGAATGTAGGAAATTGGGTGAACAGGGCTCCCCATTTCTCTGTGGCTGCCACTATGTTTTTGGTCATACGACCATGAGTCAGATTTGGCCTTAATAGGTAGATGATGTGATAAAAGAATGCATCGTTGATTTTGGTAAATTGGGTGATGCTATTCTCCAGCTTCAACTCTGGATAATACTCATATATTTTGACTTGAGGCCAAACTCCACTTCATGCTAGGCCTGGATAATCCCTCTCTGATGCTGCAGCGTAGACCACGTAGGAGTTCATATGAAATGCTCCCATTGTGCTAAATTGTTGTAGCTGCTCAGAGATTGGTGCTGCTTATAATTTCTCCCCTAGCAAAAGCGTTGATCAGGCATATTCTTATTCAAGGGTCCTCTAAGTACCGCAACATCCATTTATGGAAATAATGGGCGTCAGAGAAGCCCGAAGACGCTTCTCAGGAACGTAATGGTGTCACTGAGCTCCTCTGAGAAGTCGCTACGGTGGATGATTTGGGGCCACCGGGTTACTACCTTTTTGTTCTATCAAGTAAACCTCATTCATTAGTTGCATACATTGGTCTGCATTGCCATCCCATGCCTTAATGCAATCTGCTTGACTGACGGCCACAAAGTGCCGGTGGTGAGGTATGCTGAGTATTCATCTCAAAGTGACGGGCCAGTGACGTTAATGATTACCTCGCCCTTCGCTGTTTACGACACATCCTTGTGTCTTTGTTGTAACATTGGGCAATCACCATCATAGAATTCATTGTTGACTGCGCTGACTGGGATTCCACCGGTGAAGTGTAGGGCACTGCCCATCAGTTTGTCCATCCATGGACTTCTTGTGACTTTCTGAGTTCTAGCCCAGAATTCCTCCATATCAATATGTCCCAATTCTAAATCTCTAACGTCCATGCTACACCTCGGCCTAGACTCGAGCATTTTGACCCTCTGATATTTATATTTCATCTCTTCTTCTGTAAGTTTGGCCTTTCCTTTGGATTTGGTGGGTCTCTTGCTGGATGTAGACATATGTTCTTTCGAAGATCATCTGCTGATCTGCATGAAGAAGAAGCGAGACCCAATCCGAAAAGGTTGTATTAGCCATTTGATCTTCCATTGAAATGTTAGCAGAAGAAAGAGTTAGAGATTTTGAGACTCGGGGCACATGGTGCATGAAAGCTGCAGCTTACAGGGCTAAATAGGTAAGGCGCACGGGGAAAGTGTTGTTGCAAGGGTTAAACTGGCGACAAAGGTGCATAGCGCATGCATACTGCAGGGTGCATTTTAGTAAAGGGCGCATGAGAAACATTGTGTTGCATGGAGAGATGATGCACCAAAGGCGCATGGACTTTTGCATGTTACATTGCATTTGGCGCACATTAACAGGGACTTTTCGTGCGCCCAAGGTAGTTGGCGCGGCGCACAAAGGGTTTACACAACATGATGCAGCTGTAATGGGGAATGCACTTGCGCTTTCAAAGCTTTGTACTTAGCACGGATAAAGATGATGTTGCGCAATGAGAGGTGTGCTAAAGGGGCGCATGGATATGCAATGCAACAAGGAAGGTTGATGCGCCAAAGAGGGCGCAAGGCTAGTGTTTGTAGCATATGGAGGAGGTGTACCTTGAGGGCGTAGAAGTTTATGATGTAGTAGGCAAGATGGGTGCGCCATTGACGTGAATTTTAGTCATGTTGCGAGTGGGATAGATGCGCCAAAGGGGCGCAACTATTTCTGATGTTGCAAGATGCGCCGGTGCGCCAAAGGGAAAAAACAGTCCTTTTCTCCATTTCTCTCCTCTTTTGTTTTAGCAGGGTATTTGGGCAGTGAAACAGCTCAAAGATGAGGGAAATAAAACTATGCTTTTCAGACAAGTCCCCCTACCAGCAGATCTGGATAGAGGGGAGGGGAAAAAAGGAAAGACAGCACGGGGGAAGGGCTAGAATCAACATTTTCATATTTCAATACTCCAAACACAAACTAAAACCAGACCACGAGTACACCAAGAACCAAAAATGTAAAACGCACGAGAGGGAGAAGAACCTCTTACCCGTATAAATAGCGAAAACTTGCAACGGGTCCACAAGGCGTTGAAAACGACGAGGCAGGGCCTGACAAGCTCAGAGAATAAAAATCACGTGCTGTGCGACTGGTGAAAATGACATTTGTGGCGCGCTAAAACATATATATAGGTGAGCAGGTCATAAATGTGCCACCAACTTTGGAAAGGGCGCACCAAAGTTGCTATCGACATGGGAAGGCATGCGCCCTTTGGCACATGAAAGCATCCACCAGCATGAAACTAAGCGCGCCTTTGGCGCACCAAAAGTTGTGTTGTCATGCGATTATGTGCGCCCTTTGGCACACTGAAAAGTGGCGCAACAAAATTTGTGCTAACATGAAGGCACATGCGCCTTGGCGCACGCAGAGAAGACTCAACATGCAAGGCGCACCCGAAAAGTGTGTTGACACAGGATTATGTTCGCCAAAGGCTTTAAATGGGGTGGACCAACAGTTGGTGTTACATATTTCTCGATTTGATAAGGTTTAACAAATGGAACACATGTCTCTTAGTTTGTGGTATCTTGTACCCTCTCTAAGTTGCAGTAGGTGAAGTTGACCTGTGGTGCACACACCCTCTTCAAATTAACCCTTCATGAGTCTAGAAACACCCTTTATTTGGTGCATCACCATCCATAGTATAGTTTCATTTCTGTAAATCTCTTTCTCTAAGACCCCATGAAGATGTTAGCATAGGATTAGATAATCATTTTTGTTACACTAGGAGTAGTACAACACTTAGTTTAGGAAGAGGAAGTTGGCATTCTCTGGAGGTTGACTTCAAGCCCATGTCCCACAGCTTGAGAGGTGATCCCATGTGTCCCAATCACACCAAACATCCTATTCACATCTTGGCCATTCAGAGGGTGCAGTGATTTCACGACAATAGTTTTTGGCACGCTCGGTGGGACTGAGTTGGAAATTCTCTTCTCACTTACACAAGTCAAAGTACCTAGTGACTGTATATCTCTAGATTCCAAATCTTAGTGTGGTAACTTATGCAAAGAATTCAGACAAGAGCTTCTTTAAAGAAAGGAAATTGTCAGCATATCGAACTTTCCTTGTCTCCTCCAAAGAGAAGAAGAAGAGGCATTTCCACATCTCCAGTTACATATTTACCTAGTAGGGGTCATTCGACTCCTCCTTACAGAAGGTTTCCTCCACCCAGGAACAATCAACCTTTCGTTGCTATGGTGAGGAACCAAGTTTTTCCCCCTTTCAATGCAAGAAGTCCTCTTATGTTGGCTCAACGTGACCCGATACCTATTGCAGAATTCAAAAGTTTACCCTTCTACACTGGGGAAACTCACGTTACTCTAGTGGAGCATATCTTTGATGTAGCCAACATTTGTGCAGTACATAATATCATAGAAGACAATGTTGTAGTTAGACTTCTTGCCACCTCTTTCAAGGGAAAAACACTTCAATGGTTTCGCGGGTTAGGTGTTGGCACTATAACCACTTGGGATGAGTTGGGAGAAAATATATGTAAATAGTTCGAAGACAAAAGTGATCACCTGTCACTTTTGGAACAACTCACTACCATGAAGAGAGCTTCCTAAGAATACATGAGTGATTTCAACTTCTGATTCCACAAGACTTGGAATAGGATTCCTGTGCTTGTAAAGCCTTCTACACATAATGCATTCTTGTACTATTTGTGAGCCTTGAATAGTGATGTAGAAGTTATGATCTAGTCCATGGGAGGGACTACACTTCCTAATGCTTATGAAGTTTCCATAAGTGCAGAGAATTCTTTGATTCAGGCTAGAAAGATAACTCCATGACCACCAATGCCCTTTTCTCCAGATCTTACGAATCATCAGCCTATCATTGCTCCTATTCTAGTAGAATCCAAGCAACCATCTCAATCTTCCCCTACCTCTTCAAATGACCTATTTGAAGTCAATTTGCTACTGCAAATTTTGGAAATGAGCTCATTGCACTCAAAAGGAAACAGTTTCAATACAATCGTCTGTATCAGCCACAAAATCAGTAGTATCAGGCTAACCGTTCTCCTTTTCAAGGAAAGAATCAGCCTCAAAATCAAACTACAAATCAAGTTGCAAACATCTGGCCCTTGAAATTTCA
Organism: Taxus chinensis; assembly: GCA_019776745.2. Classification (NCBI taxonomy): domain Eukaryota; kingdom Viridiplantae; phylum Streptophyta; class Pinopsida; order Cupressales; family Taxaceae; genus Taxus; species Taxus chinensis. The sequence continues at coordinate 972,643,167 of CM034146.1, read as the reverse complement.
GAACCCTCTTGCAGCTAGCTCATCTGGAGCTATAGTACCTGTTCACAATAATCTAGTTCAAGACTATGAATGGTGCTATCCTTGCTCTCAACCTCACAATAAAAATCTTTGTCCCAATGGGGTTCTTAGCCAAGCCCTTATGGTTCAAAGGTGTATCTTCCCCTTCAAATTTAACAAACAATTCATCTATGTAAGAAGCATCAGATAAACCACTGGCACCTGAAGAATCCACTTTGCTAAATTGGAAAGCAAAATATTTTTATGGGTTGAATACAGATTCCTCATCAGTGGCAACAAACACTCATTCCAAAAAGAGAGCAATGGAGCCTCAACCTCTCAAAGCTGATCTAGCATCCACTTCTCAACCTGGGTTACAAATGGTAGTTGATAAAAATGTGTGAAAGAAATCACCAGAAACACCGGCTAGCCATGCCTCAGGGAAAGATGGTTCTTTAGGCATCACGGTACCCAACAAACATTTTCCAAAGGAGGAACCCAATGCCCAAAAAAGTGTCATCAAAGTTGGAGCGATTCCCTTCAGTATAGTAGAACAAATGAAGAAAATGAATCTGAGCATTACCATGTGGGACACACTCTCGATCCCTTCTCAAAGAAAACTGTTGCAAGAAGATCTCAATAGTTGTACTACAACCAGTGGATCACCAAGCCATGGAGTGAAAAATGCTACAAGTTTTTGTCAACCAGAAGGGAAAATAATTCGTACGGAAAATAAACCATCGCCATTCTACATTTCCCTAATCATTGGAAACCACCTGGTACATAATTACATGATCGATTATGATGCTAGCAGCTCTATCATGCCTAAACAAATTACAGGTGTACTAGGCATACAATATGCGCCAGTTACAAGAAGGTGTTGTTCAGCTGGATGGCACAACTATTAAGACTATTGGGGTTATCAAAGGACTTCAACGTACCATTCATGCATGCCCAAGTTTTTCATTCACTCAAGACATATCGGTCATTGATCTCCCTCCCCTCTTTGCCATCTACCTATCATGGGATTTCATGGCCAAGATGGGCGGTTACCTATCAGCCAAATGGTTACAAATGATTCTCAGAACTCAATACGGAATTAAAGTAACTATAAGGGTAGAACCAATATTCCATAATCATGTAGAACCCTACACTGTCTAGTCCCATAAATGGAAACTACACCATCGGCAATCTTGTCAAAAATATTTCTTAACTTGAGGTTGATGCTGCTCCAAAGTTTTCATAACCTTGTCTCGTACTTCCTCTAACTCCATGAGTTCGGAAAACCTTACTGTCAGAGGATCACTCTCTATAACTTCAAGTTGATGAGCTAACTCCAAAGAGGGTAACTCCAATGAGAGTGGGAGTTTTGCCTCTCTTCCATATACAAGAATGAAAGGAGAATTTCTGATGGCCCTTTTAGGTGTGATCCGATCTACCCATAAGGTGGTCTTAAGATTTGTATGCCAAGTCCTCTTGTTAGTTTCCATTGTGCGCTTAATAATCCTTATAAGGTTTTTGTTGCTAGACTCAGCCAATCCATTTCCTTGCAGATAGTAATTGGAAAAAGTTTTCAGGTATACCCCATTTTTAACAGCCCATTCACTCAATTTCATACCAAGAAAATCCAGCGCGTTATCTGAAATGAATGTAAATGGAACACCGAACCTCATCATTATACCCTCTAAAAAATCTAGAACTACCTTTTCATTGCTCTCTTTTAATGCTACCACCTCTGTCCATCGAGTAAAATAGTCTGTTGCGGTAAGGACCCACTTATGTCTGTCACTGGATGGAGGATTAATCATTCCAATGAAGTCCAACCCCCATTGAACAAAGGGTTGATCCACTTGAACTGGATGCAGCGGAAGAGCTGCCAGCTTCTGCTTACCTTTGAAAAAGGAACATTCCTTACATTTCCTTACCCAGAGATGGGCATCCTTGAATAAATCCAGCCAATAGTAACCGGCTCGCATGATCTTGGTAGCTGTTGTTTTTGTAGAATAATGTCCTCCAGATAGGCCATTATGAAACTCTTCTAGTATCTTACTTACCTATTCCAGTCCTAACGCACCGAAGGAGAACGCCATTTCAAATATTTTTGAAAGAGAATGCTATCTACCAAAACATATGGGATAGATTGAAGATGGAAAGTTCATCTTTGGTTTTTTATCCATGTTTGTCAGGTATGCTCCTGAGAAGAGGAAATTCTTCATTTTGGATAACCAATCAGCTTGATCAACATTCTCATCAGTATTTAGGAGTGTCATGTCCTCATTACCTTTTGATTCCATGTCTGAAGCAAGTTGCTGACACAAACCCTTACCTCTGACAAGTTTAGTGACTTTGATGTGCACGTCATACTCCATTACCTTCATGATCCATCCAGCACACTTCTTCGTTCATTTCTTTGTTCAGCAAAAACTCCTTGACACTGGTGGATGAGACACCATCAGATGAATCTTGTTGTTAGACAACATGTGCTTGAATTTCTTCAAAGCTTGAATAACCGCAAAGGCTTTCTTTTCAATGAATGAGTATTTGGACTCGTATTCTTTGAGGGATTGACTGAAGAAAGCAATTGGTTACTCCATCAGGTTGTTGTTATGTTGGGTGAGGATCCCTGAAATGCTCTCTTGACCTGCAAAAGCATAAAGGATAAAATATTTATCAAACCTGGGGTTCACAAGCGTGGGAAATTGAGAAATGGCTGTTTTGATGGCTTCGAAGCTTTCTCATCCTTCCTTTGTCCATGAGAATGGCATGTTTTTCTTCAGCATGGCTATCAGTGGTTTAGCCAATGTCACGAATTGAGGGATGAATCTTCGCACAAAATTTATGGTTCCCAGAAAACTCTGGAGGCCCTTCTTGTGACTTGGGAGAGATAAGGACATAATCGAATGAATCCTGGCTAGATCGATTGATAATCCTTCTACTGAAACAACATGCCCCAATAATTTTCCCTCGTGCATTACAAAAATACATTTCTTGGGGTTAAGTGAAACCCCAAATTCCCTACACCTTCAAAAAACTTTCCTTAGATGTGTGATGTGATCTTCTGCATGCTTAGAGTATATAGTTATATCATCAAGGTAAACCAAAATAATATCGTTGATTAGTCCCTTAAATTCCATGTCCTTGGCTCTTTGGAAAGTAGCCCCGGTATTGGACAATCTGAATGGCATTTTATTGTAGGCATACGTGCCCCACTTGGTAGTGAAAGCCGTTTTGAATTGGTCAGATTCTTGGAATAGGATTTGATTGTAAACTGAATATCCATCGAGTAAAGAAAATATTTGAGCTCCTACCACCGTTTGAAGAATCTGCTCCATTGATGGAAGAGGATAATGGTATTTTAATGACGTGCGATTCAAATCCCTAAAATCCATGCATAACCAGATCTCTCCGGTCTTCTTCCTCACGGGCACCAAATTGGCTACCCATGAGGAATGCTTGATGGGAAGAATTATACAGTCCTCGATGAGCTTGGTTAGCTCCTTTCTCATTAGTGGCTCAATTTTGGGATTAATTGGTCTCTGTTTCTGATGAACTGGCTTAGCATTAGGATCCAGTTCGATGGTATGTCATGCTAGACCTGGATCAAAACCACACAGATCTTTATAGCTCCATGCAAATATGTCATGATACTCTTGACAAAATTTTATGAAGGCTTATTTCTCCTCAGAAGTACACACTTTTCCAATCTTAATAAACTTTGCATTTGATACTTTGACTTCCTCAAAATATTCTTCTTTGATCACCATGTTAGGGCTTTGTCTTTTGGCTTGGTCATCTGAATTGAATATGGATTCCAAAGTGACTAAACCTTTTAGTAACTTTTTGCTTTTCAATTGGATAATTTTCTCACCATATGACTCCTGCAACTTATCTTGATTCTTTGTAGCAAACTCCACCTCTTCTTGTAGGAAGAGGACAATTTGTTTGTCACTATCGAACACTTGCCAACTACTCACATCATCAAAGACTACCGGTCAAACCACCATTTTAACAAATTTCTTCCCTTCTTTCATGATATCAACTGGTATGTTGTATTGTGAACCAATTGTAGCAAGCCTATCTGCATCTTGATTTTGACCTCTAGGAATTGCATGGATTCCAAAAGCTTCGAAATCTTCAATCAGGTCCCAAACTCGGTTCTTATATGATCTTAAAAGATCATTTTTGGATGCACTACGTGCCGAAACTTGATGAACAACTAACTCATTGTCTCCAAAAAAAATTCAGGGCCTTGATTCCCTTCCTTTGGGCTAGCTGAATTCCTTGCACAAGAGCCTCGTATTCAGCAACATTGTTAGTGCAACTAAACTACAACCGGAAAGATGAGAAGTACTTATCTCCCTCTGGAGAAATTAACATAACACCAGCACTGGATCCATTCTTACTTCTTGAGCCATCGAAGAAAAATTGCCACAATCCTTTAGAATCACTTGGTTTTTTGACAAGTTGTGGTATGATCATATCTTCTTCATGGATACAGTAGGTACCTAATCTTGTTTCTTCCAAGACCAGCAAACCAGCTTCTTCTTCTGCCAATACATCAGCGTAGGGATTGTACTGATGATCTCTACTTACTTCATCTAGCAAAGTATCAGGTACTTCTTCAACAAGGGTGGTTGGTTCATGATCAGCATTTTCCTCTTCTAGGTGTCTAACATGGTGTTTTCAAGAGGGAGATTTAGTTCTCAAATGGGATGAAGACAGGGCCAAACTAGGAAGGCATGCCAAGTTTGACACTCTCTGGAGTGGGTCATACATCATCACAAGTTGCAAAGAGGAAAATTCATTTAGTCTATCTATTCTCAATGGAGAAGAACTACCCATTCATGTGAATGGGATACATCTCGAAGCTTGTTTTTGAGAATGGTAAGTTCCACCCCCTATATAGTTAAATTAGGTGTTTTCCTCCAAGTGCTTATGCACATTGTTGTGTGTTTTTGTTTTGCTTTCCTTGTTGCTATTTTTTGTGTTGCTATGCACATTGTTTCATCATTGGAAGGTGTCAAGGAGAAGAAAGGTTCAAGGTTTCCATAAGAGTTTTCAAAATCTTCTTTATTCAAATTTTTATAGTGTTCCATGGATGTCAATCATTCAATAGTTTTAGTATACTTCATGTTTAGCATTCTAGGGAGGTCTAGGATATCGGTAATGCTCAAGGAGATTCTAGGATGTGTCAAAGAAAACGCTCATTGCTACTTTTCAGGATTCCAACACAAACTCCATGCCTAATCGATGACTTAAGGCTATTGGGGTCTTCCTTTGGAAGAAATGTTCCCCAAGAGGTACGCGTGATTCATGGAGAACCAATCTTTGCACACATGCGAAAGATGTGGACTAGCCGGTGTTTCTAGTGATTTCTTTCCCGCATTTTTAACAATTGCCATTTGAATAGTCACAGGTTGAGAAGTGGATGTCAGATCAGCTTCGGGAGGTATGAGGCTCCATTGCTCTTAATTCTTGGAACGAGTGTTTGCTACCACTGATGAAGAATCTACCTATTCATCTGCCAAAGGCATCTTCTTCTTGATCTCAGTTTAGTGAAGAGTTTGGATTCTTCAGAGTTGCCTATGGTTGATCTCGCTGTCAAATCTTGCGTAGATGAATATGTTTGTTAACTCTGTAAGGGGCAGATACACTTTGAACCATAAGGGCCTTAGACTAAGAAACCACCATTGGGACAAAGATTTTGATAAAATGTGAGAAACGAGATGAAAGTGGAGGTAGCATGCCTACTTCACTAGTCTTGAACTAGATTCATTTTGAACCAGGTACTATGAGCTCTAGATGAGCTAGGCACTGGAAGAGGGTCTGGCCAACTAGTTCAGACACAGTACTGGACACAATCTTATCCTCATTTTGCACACAATGGCCTCAAGATATGATGGAGCAACGGGGTCCATGGAAGCAACGTTCCAAAATGAAAAGGTGAGATAAATCAACTAGGAACCCTATCTCATTCGGTCTATTATCGAGATGCAATAATTAAAAATAACTGATCACTACTATGGTCATATGCAACCAGATCACCTAGCATTGAAAGGCACCCAGTTGATCTCGACTCAGTGGAGAGTTGCCCTGCGGTCGAGTTGATCACAATTAACCCGGTGTCAAGATTGCCACTAATCATCTCAGGTAAGTTTACTTCGTGGCAGGAAAGAAGAGCTCTCAGTTGTAAGAGCTCGACGAGGTAGGAGTTAATGCAAATCATGGTGAGCTCACGTGAAAATTGGAACGAATGAAGGGAACTTTCCCCTATAAGGATCTCGGTAGATGCTCGCAAAGGTATGCAACGAATGTCGGGTCAGGGTACTCTAGTGAATACCAAGTACATATATTTTCAAGCTGACAGTTGTGGGGTCGATGACCTATCCTCAAGCCGAGCATAGTTGGAAGAGATAGGCAAATCCCGCACTATGTTGCATGTATAGCGAAAGTTCTTTTGAGCACATTCCCAAGTGGAAGCATTGGGTCGGTCCAACTATGTTTTTATCTGTCTCAGCATCGAATGCATCCTCAAATTCGGGATTTTCCAAGTGAAGTTCATTTTTATGAAAATCAATGAAGTGACAGTGAGAGCGTTACCGCACAGACTTGGAGTGGTTCGATTCTATGTACAAAGATTCTCTATCGAGGACCTTACTTGTTTTACAGATGGGAACTCATTGGAAGTGAATCTCATAGAGGTGGGAACAATGTTTCATATCAGAAGGTATTACATGAGCTCATCAATTTGAAGCTTTGCAGATTATATGAGCATCTTCAATCGAGTTTCTCACTAGATTGCGGTAAGCAATGTAACAGGATCTTCTGTACTGAAATTATCAAACTATCGACTGGAGTGACAACGACTACATTTCTGGAGAAGTGTTTGCACTGAGGAGTTAATGTTATCAAACCATCAAATCTGATGGAAGGAAAAACTCGTAGCAAAGAGGATTTGCTCAGTTTCGAGCTTACGATCATGGTGACTAAGTAAGTAATCCCGCGCATGTTGAAACCATTTTGACTATCTCATGCCAAGGTTGACATGGATTTAAGCTGAGGCCGTAGGCCTGTGGCATTAATTTGGCTAGAGTCGTTCTGTGGGTGATTCCAGTAAGCATGGAATGCCTAAGTGGGTTTTCGTGGATGGCAATCCATTATCGAATGAAATCCTAGACGTGGGAAATTCAGGATTTAGCAATGCCAAGCGTAAATTTGATGATGGCGGGCTAAGCTGATTAAGTCCCGTACAGTGAGAGCTGTTCACTCCGCGACCTGGAATGAAATTGGATTACAAAGATTGCTCAAGTGAGACCTTAATATTTTTACCGATGGTAAGCTCATGGAAGTCAAACCTCATACGTAGGTGGATCTGAAATCGGATCAGAATATTCCAAGTGGAGCACAATACGATGGCTATCCAATGATCATGAGCATCTCCACACGGGTCACGTGTAAATAGGATCAGAGCATAAAGGTTGTGTGAGTGGAAGAATGACGCCAGGTATGGAGGAACGAGTCAAACGCCGAGTGGAGCGGCGAGTGTGATGGAGATCCTAAAGGATGCGTGTTGCATGGACTAAGGATTGGGTTTCTATTAGATCATACGTAGATGCCTGTCAGGGCAGAGGGGCCCTGATGTAATCATTATGTTTTGTGTCCAAGACTTAAATCATGGGCTTAGCTTTGTAGCTGATGTTCACCTCATGAATGTTGTACTAACACGAGCTCACATAGCGCTTTGGGTTATGGGAAACATAGCTGCATTGAAGCAATCTAGTGACTAAATCCGGTGCATGCTTAAGGAACTCAGATGTGCAAGATGGTAAATATGAGCTCGGTACATAGACATCCTGAGAGTCCGAGTTGAGCCAACCTTAGGTGAACTCGGGTCGACATGCAAAACAAAGCTAGGCCGATTCAGTTGAAGAGCTCATGGTGTTGTTTCATGGATTTTGAACATGGAATGCATGTGAATATGTGGTCCAAAATAAGAATAAATAACTCTATCTATCAAGCTAGAGCTATCACAGAGAAATGAGTCGATTGAGTGTTGACAGGGACACTTGACATGATCCCTAACCATTTTCATAGCTCAAAAATCATTTATAAATAGCGCAACATGTAGGAGTAAAATAATTTAAATTCATTGAATTGTTTAACCTATGTGGGTCACCAATGTATTAAAGAACAAAACCATGAAGTATGATTTAGAGTTAATCTTTTCATATTGTGGAAACATTGGTACCAATTAGAGATAAAGATTAAGCTTGTGGGTGTCAAAGTTTAAGGTATTTGTAGAGGCTTTCAATTTTGAGCTTATTGCTTTATGTTCAAGATGCATGTAGGTGGATTGGTAATTCAGAATGGCTCAATTTGGAGTTTAAAGCAAGACCGTATATAGTAGAATTCACGAGCTGAGTCTTATCTTGCATCAGGCTAAGGTTCACATAATGTACACTCATTTTGGCTTAATGAGGAATATATACAACTCACTCAAGGAACCCTATGCATGAGCATTGAGAAGAGCTAGTGAAAGATGAGTTGTGGAGAATTGAGTTCATTTTGATTCCCTCATCAAGGTGTTCAAAAAACCATGATGGTGGGGTAAATTGGCTCTGATCAAGCTTATAGAGGAAGAGCATGTAGAGAATGAACCAAGCTCATGGAAAAAAGTTTGAACTCAGGAAAGGATAAAACTCACCAATGGAGCTCAATGACTTCGTGGGGAAGCTCACATATGTTTCACGAAAGGCAATCTGGAATGCATAAATGGCCTTGAAGTTAACCAAGGAAAATAATAAGAATCAAGTTTGATAGCTCACCATTCGAAGGACTCAATGCAAAATAGCTCGATTGCCAATCCAAGGAAAGAGTTAGTGTGGGTTTCAAAATCGAGTGCAACACCGAGATTGGGCTATGTGCAGACTCTATTCACATGGACCCCCTCCTCTTCAAGTCAAATGGGTCAACAGGGGGTCCCGACATTATGTTAATTAATTTAATATTTTTATTTAAATTTTTTTAATAATAATATTTATTATTATTATTTAAATATTTTATTTAAATATTATTTTAATTAATTGAGAATACTTGGTCATCAGGCAATTAATGACCCATGATGGAACCTTCTCAGGTAGTTCAACTAACTATAATAAAAACATCATGGACCTTCAATTTAGGAATGTAATTATGACATTTCCTCTTCTTTCTCACATATTCTTCTATAAATGTAAGTTGGAAGCTCATTTCAAAGGGTTCCAAAAGTTCAGACAAGTTGGACAGTTAGATATCTTAGGCGAGTGTATACTTTTCAAGATTCCTCTCTCTTTTGCAAGTTGTTCTTGTGTGTTGAGAGAACTTTCAAGCCTCCTCTTCAAGACTGTAATGGCAACTATTTCCTCTTCTGAATGTATGATGCATTGTGCATGTTATTGAAGAAATAAAAGTGTGTGTTTTGTGACTAATCTCAGTCCTTTCATCCTTCTATGTGCTTCTTTGTGCCTTTCTCATACTTACAGGTACACTGTGCAAGTTTAAGTTTCTATTGTAGGTTCTTGGAGTTTTGTGCTTATCGAGTGGTGGAGTATTGCATGTAGTTGAGTTGTGGTGTCGGTTCACCCTTCTTGAGTTCATCCTTCTTCACTAGGAAACTGTTATATTTCTCGGTCTGATAAGGTTTAACAAAGTGAACACATGTCTCTTAGTTTGTGGTATCATGTACCCTCTCTAAGTTGCAGTAGGTGAAGTTGACCTGTGGTGCACACACCCTCTTCAAATTAACCCTTCCTGAGTCTAGAAACACCCTTTATTTGGTGCATCACCATCCCTAGTATAGTTTCATTTTTGTAAATCTCTTTCGCTAAAACCCCATGAAGATGTTAGCATAGGATTAGATAATCATTTTTGTTACACTAGGAGTAGTACAACACTTAGTTTAGGAAGAGGAAGCCAACCTTCTCTAGAGGTTCGCTTCAAGCCCAAGTCCCATAGGTTGAGAGGTGATCCCATGTGTCCCAATCACACCGAACATCCTATTCACATCCTAGCCATTCGGAGGGTTCATTGATTTCGTGACAACAATACCCAAAGGTACATGAGGCCCAACTCTATATTGTTTCTGATACGGGCATGGTATTGAACCCTACCCCCTCACTTCATGGTCCCACAATGATAAGGGTGACAAGTGCTTTGAAAATATAATGACATATAGGTTATTATACTTGGATAGAACATTGAGTCAGCTTCTCCTCTTAGGGATCAAATCCAAGTAGGTATCCACCTGGGTAACAATGTTTGAATGAAGATTATGTTTGATTGTGATTTGGTTATGTGTGGGGAAAATAAAGTGGATGTAACCAATTCACCTTCATAATTAAAACTATGTGACCAAGAAAGAATGTAGTTGTTTGTTTTAAAGCTCAAAATGAAATGTCAATTTCGATGAGGAAAATCAGCCTAGAATGCAATATTGAAAACAAATAGATGGATTTATGACTCACTATGATAAATGATTCCTATTTTTTTTAAAGAAATTAATCCAACAATTGAGCAAGAATTTTTTTTTATTAAGGGAAAATAGTTTTGAAGGGACTATACCCTGCATACAAAAGGTCTCAAAAGCCAGATAGTAAAGGTGAGAGAAACAACCCAGAGAAGGGTAAAACTGCCAACGAAAGAGGGCTCAGTAGCCAAATATGACAATATAAGTGAAGAAAGGATCTAAACGTACAATGATCCAAAAAGAAGCAAAAAATATAAAAAAGAAACCAAAAGAGAAACAACATATAGAACTCCACCAAAAATCAGCGCCAAAACCACCAGATAACAGCAACTTCGCAGCCAAAAAAACAACATCACAGCAACCCGTTACTTGATAGCCCTGTCAATCTTGGTCTTGATAGCCTACAGCGACATGAAGAAGGCAATGGTAGTGGCCTAAGAGGAGTCTCTCATATCCGCCTGAGCAATTGTAATATCTCTTTTCTCTTTAGGGCCCCAAATGTCCTCATTAACCCCACTTAAACTGCAGACACTATGAACATGTTGTTCAATGAAATTATAAATGCTTTTGAGGGTAGATAATATGCATTCATTGTGACTTTTAGAATTCCCCATTCTTCCATCCAAGGACTGTAACTTCTTTAAGACTTCAGCAATAACCCCCTCTTCCTCATCACTTTGAAGAATTCCTTTTCCCTTAGCTCTTTCCATATTTTTTATAGTCCCTTTGAGATCTTGTATCTCCTTTTCTAATCTGTCCACTTTGTCCATCAATTCCTCCTCATTGGGCTCCTCCACTATACAGGAGGTTCTCAGCAAGTTCCAGGTCTTTGTGGCTGCTTAGGACCCGTTGGGAAGCAGGGATTTTAGCTTTGATGCTCTTTCTTTTCTTGCTGGAAGTAGCAACTTCAATCTTTCTTTTCAACAGGGGGAGTGGAAGCGGTGTGAGCAAGTGGAGGTATGGAGGAAGAAGGTGGGGTAGGATTCACGGGGGGGCAGCTAGAACAGTGGCGATGGATCAGGAGGATAAGTCCCTGGTGTAAAGGGACAGCCCTAGAGTGGCTCTGAACTTCCCTAATTGATTTCTCCAGCGAGTTTATCAAATAGTGAGGAAAGTTGATGATGATATTTCTACGAAAGTGATTTAGAATTATCAAATGTTTTTGAGATATAGTCACAAATCTTCCTTCAAGAGTTACATACCTAACCACCATCCTGGCAAGCTCAGCAAAAGGCTTAGAAATCAACACCACCTTGATGCCAGCAGTCATGATTTCAAGATTCTCCCCCTCATTCAGGAACTTCTTGGTCTCCACCTCCCTGTCCACCTTCTTATTGAAGAATTTGGTGCTATCCAGGATGAGGCCCGTGATCTGGGCAATGAGATCTTCCATGATTTCAATCTCCATGTTACTGTATTTGACAATCCTATTCTTCCATCCCAGGGAGAATTTGATAGAAATGTCTTGGTCAAATCCTTGAATCCTTTCAATTAAATTAGACAGACCCCCGATTTGCAGGTAATTCCAAAGCTCCGTATTCTTTTTCCACGCAGGATTGTGGGTCGGTTCAGTTTTACAAGGTGGACCCCCCATGTTTCCTCTACTCCTTTTCCTATTCTCAACGGTAAAAATGCTACCACTATGTGGGATATGCAGAGATTTGATTTTGGTATTTGAATCTTTCCTTTCTGTGAAAGCAGGTTTAATTATTATGCCATACTTGTCATTATTTTCCCGCTCCTCGGCTCTCCTCCTATGCCTTGAAATGATGACAGTACATCTTGCATATATCACGTCAATCATCCATATCTTATGTGATGTCATCATAATGTACTTGAGGATCCACACATTAGCATCCAAATTACAGCCATGTTAGTGTCGATTTGCATTTCCATGTAGATCATTGATTATGGCTTTATTGATTTGTGTGGGCAGAACGTCCCCCCTAAAGCCAAGTTTGAAAGGAATTAGTAACACCGAGGTTATCCAAACTGTCAGCGAACCTATTTCCTTCCTGATAGGTGTGGGTGATTTGAACATTTTCAAAGCTCTTGCATATATCAATAGCTTCCCCAATAAAATCCCTGATAGACCAACTGGGGTGTTGCTTTTTATTTAAAATATTGATGATGTTCAAAGAATCACCTTCAATTATAATATTCAGAATATTACAATCTCTGGTAAGTCTTATACCCCAAAGAGCCACCAGGGCTTCAGAATAATGATTAGTCTACCTATCCATTCTCCCAGAAAAAGTAGCAACAAAACAGCCTCTTTGATCTATGATGACTCCCCCTCCTCCAGAGTCCCCTGGAATTTCCTTTTGAGGCCCCATCAAAATTTAACTTGTGCCAGTCAATGGGAGGCTTAATCCATCGAAATATGTTTCTATCAATACCATTGTTATTCTTATTGACAGTGTCAATATTCCAATTAGTCAGGATGTATTCTTCATTCTCCGGGTAAAGCCTATTTTTAGGGGGTTTAAATATAGCAATATTATCTTGCACAGCAATGATAATTTCCTTATAGAATTTGTTACACGCCTTTCTATTGTTTTTGAAAATGTTATCATTAGGAGCCTTCCAAACTCTCCACATAGTGTGGGGTAGAACAAGTTTCCACAATATTTTCACCACACAATGCTTAAACGGAGAGTCCCATAGTTCCCAGGCCTAAAGACAGGTAAGGGGAAAAATCCATCTCAGATTAAATTTTGCAAAAACAAGCTGCCAAAATTTTGGAAGCAATCTCACAATGGAGGAATAAATGCTTTATATCTTCTGTCTCTTTCTGACACATGTAACATCTATTCGGCATGATGAATCCCTTCTTGATGAGGTTGTCATTAGTTAGGATCTTGCTATTAATAATTAGCCACCAAAAGAAGTTCACTCTAGGGGTTAACTCTGGCATCCACAGCTTGTGCCACTTAATTTCACTTTCCATGGATACAAAGAAAGAATTATATCATAATTTAACAGAGTATTCCCCATCAAAAGAATCTTTCCAGATGAGTTCATCCTTAAGATTTTGATTACTTATATGGATTAGAGAAAGTTGATTCTGTAAAGATGAAATATCAGCCTGTATACTATCATTCTCTACTTGTAGCTGTTTCCATTTTCTTTTGTTTCCATCCCTCTCAATGTACCCCTGGATTTTGTGCCCATACTTTATAATTAAGTTATCTTTAATGTGATCATAAGCAGAAATCCAGTTAGAATCAGTCCACTTATCAGTCCAGAAGTTTATGTTTTGTCCATCTCCCAAGCTTCCTAGCTACACCCCTGAGAAAGAATGTGTCTGACTACAAAGAAGGTTGTTCCAGAAAATAGAACCACTCGGAAGAGACTGATCATATATGAAGGAAATCTTGTTTTGGTTTGAAAGATATCTAATCTTAACCAGCTCTGTCCAAGGTCTGTGCTCTTTTATAAGCCTCCATTCTAATTTTACAATAAGGGCAGTACTCATATGTTTGATATCCTTGATCTCTAACTCCCAAAATCTCTTAGGTTTACATACCTACTCCCAAGCCACAAGATGATATCTGAATCTATCCTTAGTACCGTGCCATAAAAAGTGCTTTTGAATCTTCTCAATACAGTTCATCACTGCTGCAGGCATGCTGAACCATTGACATGATGTAAATAGGCAAGTTTTGGAGCGTGCTTTTAACCAAAAGGCACTTGCCTGCACTTGAAAGAACTACTCCTTTCCAGCCAGCCAACTTTCTTTGAAATCTCTTAATAAGATCATTCCATACCTCCACAGAAATCTTGCCAGTACTTAAAGGTAAACCTAAGTAAGTAACTGGTAGAGAATTAATAGTGCATCCTAGAATATTAGCAATCTTTCTTTGCCTTTCCAAAGGAGTATTGAAGAAATAAATAGATATTTTGTCAAAATTAACTTTTTGTCCCGAGGCTTCCTCATAAAATCTAAGGATAGTTTTGATAGCCTTTGCCTCAATGATAGAGGCCATCAGGAGAAGCAGAGTGTCATCAACAAACTACTAGTGTGAGGATATTTTCTTGCCAGTAGTTAGAGGGAATCCTTTTATCATGTCAATGCCAATAGCTTTGGAAATAGATCTACTTAAACTGTCATCCATAATAATGAATAATAGAGGGGAAATTTGGTCGCCTTGCCGGATACCTCTATTGCTGGCAAAAAACCCCACAGGTTCCCCATTAACAACCGCAGAGAATATAGAGGTAGAGATACAAGAGTGAATGATTTTTATGAATTTGATTCGAAAACCAAACTTGGATAAGACCTCATCCATGAATCTCTAGGATACTCTATTGAAAGCTTTATGCATGTCCAGTTTGATGGTCATCCCCGCCTTTTTACTTTTATCCATAGAATGTATAGTTTCATGAACCATGATAATTCCATCTTGAATAATTCTTCCCTGGATGAATCCGCTCTGCTGTTGTGAAATGATCTCCATAAGAATAGGTTGCATTCGAGTGGTGAGAATCTTTGTGAAAATACTATATATAACATTAACCAAATTGATAGGCTTGAAATCTTTGAATTCCTTTGCATCCAACTTTTTCGGGGAAAGCACAATGTGTGTATTATTTAGTTCTTTAATGAGATTTCCCATTCTGTAAAACTCATTAACACCTTTCAAGAGATCTTCAAAGCATATTTCCCAACATCTTTGGTAAAAGTTAGCTGAAAATCCATCTGGACTTGGAGCCTTATCCCCTTCTAAAGCAAAAACAGCCTTTTTTTAATTCCTCAATGGTGACGGTTTTTGAAAGACTTTTAAATCTCTTGGCAGGTATCAGATTATTAGGAATGGAGTCTAAGAGGAAATATGCCGCTTGTTCATTGTAGGAGTTATTCTAAGTGAGTAGGTTCTTGTATAAATTAAGCACCTCTGTTTTGATGTCCTCTGGATCCTTAATAAAGTTTCCATTTCCTTTAGCAACCTCAGATATTCTATTACAAGCTCTATGTTTTAGGGCTGTCAAATGAAAAAAATTTGTATTTCTGTATCCTGCCTTAAGCCAAAGGGTTCTAGACTTCATTCTCCAAAAGGATTCTTCATGGCTATTTATATTATGCAGAATCCGAGAGGAGTTTTCTTTCCTGCTGATGATCCTCTAGAGACATACCTTTCATGGAAACATTTAGCTCAAGCTCTTCTAGCTGTTGCTTAAGTTCTTTCTTCTTTTCAAAAATGTTTCCAAAAACCTCTTTATTCCAAATTCTAATCTTTTGTTTAACATTCTTCAGCTTCTATAGAAGCCTAAATTGGGCCATCCTTGTGCCTCCCCAAAACCACCACTTTTTAATTCTATCTAGAATATCTTCATGCTCGAGCCACATTTTCTCAAATTTGAAATTACCATGAAAAGGTTTTGTCCAATTGAAGAAATTTAGGAAAATTGGATTATGATCAGAGCCCGTTCTGGGGAGAGAAGAAAGATGAAAATTCTGATCTAGAATCCAATTTGCAGAAATAAGAGCTCTATCAAGTTTAACCTGGATTAAGTTCTCCCCTAACCTTCTGTTGGACCAGGTAAATTGATTGCCATGAAGCTCTATGTCCATAAGATTAAGATTCGAAATGAAGCCAGCAAATTCTTCCATACCAAGGGAGAATTCAGAGCTTCCCCCAAATTTTTCTCCCAGATTCAAAGGAGTATTGAAGTCTAAGAGCTCTATCAAGTTTAACCTAGATTAAGTTCTCCCCTAACCTTCTGTTGGACCAGGTAAATTGATTGCCATGAAGCTCTATGTCCATAAGATTAAGATTCGAAATGAAGCCAACAAATTCTTCCATACCAAGGGAGAATTCAGAGCTTCCCCCAAATTTTTCTCCCAGATTCAAAGGAGTATTGAAGTCTCCCATAACCAACCAGTTCATGTTTTCAACATTGCTTCGGAACAAGGTTAACTCTTTCCATAGATTTCTTTTACCAGTAACAGTATTAGGTGCGTAAATATTAGACAGAATCCAACTATGATTATTTTCAAGACTTTTAAAAATAATAGCTAAATGGTTATGGGTGGAGGAGAGTACCTTAACGTTAACAATCTTGGTATCCCAAAAGATCTGCTAAGCCTCCAGAAACCCCTTGAGAATCAACAGCAACAAAGGCATCGTTCTCCCAGAAATATCTTTTGAAGTCTTCAACTGCCTTACTTTTCATTTTAGTTTCCTGAATAAGAAGAATGTTGGGTTTGTTTGATCTTTTAATTTCATTTAGCATTCTTTTGCTTAGGCCCCCCATTGAGGCCTCTGACATTCCAAGAAATAACCTTCATTAAAAAAAATTTGGAGATGCATTTTTCGGATGGTTCAGAATTCTTTGTGTACCATCTGTAATTTCTTTTTCAGTCTCTTTTTCTCTTGCTTCTCTCTTTGATAGCCTGCCTTTTCTATATGTGACTCCAATATTTGCAGTTCTTCTAGCAGTGGCCCTCGTGATTCTTGAGGTGGAAGCTTTCCAACTTCCAATCTGCTTTTTTTTCTCACTATAGAGTGATTCTAGACTTTCTTCTAGATTTTTTAGACCTCTTTTCTTTCTTTTCACTAAGATGAATCAATCATTATCACAACCTGATATATTTTCCTTGCTAATGGGGGTAATTTCCCCATCCTTTTTTCCTATGGAAATATCAGTCTGTTTATCCATTTTAGAATCCATCTCCTCCATATCAGTATCCTCTTTATCTTGTTTTAGATCTCGTGCAATGGATTCTAGATCCTCTTTGACTTTTCCTTGTCTCATTTTGAGTTTCTCTAGAGAGCTGTTTCTATTTAACATCTCTTGATGAGCAGTGATTTTTTCTATCTCTTCTTCCATATAAGAGAGATAAATGATAAATTTTTCATATTCTTCATCAACCTCCATGCTCAACTTTACCGGATCTGGTGTCAAAGTGTTCAAAGCTGAATCCACTGACATCTCCCTTTTGTTTTCTTCCTCTTTCGGACCCAGATCAATTTCTTGTTGAGTCTCAACCAGTTTCTTAGGTCTCCATAGTTTTCTATAAACTGGTGGCCTCTTCGCTTTAAATCCTTTTTTCCTTTCTTTTAACCTGGAATTCCTATGCAAACGTCTATTTCCAGTAGCTGGATCATTTAACGGTTCTTTATACTCCTTATCCATCTGTTTTTGTCTTTGAGCTTCAAGAATATCTGAGAGTATTTTCAGCTTTTGAACTATTTGATCATGACATTTGTTGGCAAAGTGGCATAATCTATGGCATTTTGCTACATCTTAGTTGGAAAGCTTCATATTCTATTTGGTGTTTCCATACTCAAAATTTGGACTACAGAACAATGTGATCAGGAAGCTCTTGAACCATTTCAATAGAGACACAGAACCTAGCAAATACCATCCTTGACCTATTTCTTGTGGGCCCATCCAGGCCAATAGGTGAACCAATCGATTTGGCTATATGAAGGAGGTTTTCATCATCCCATAGATGCAGGGGTAGCCCTGGGAGTCTACACCAGATGGGTATGGCATGAATATTCTCAACATATGGATTGAATCCAGGATACCATTTTTTTAAAAACAGTCCCATATTTCCCAGACACCAGGGACCACCCAACAAGACCGAGTCAACATCAGATTAGAGATTAAATCAGGCTAGAAAAAATCCCTTTGCCATGGTGGTGATAATCAAATCCACTTTTGGTTTCCATCTGTGAATGGCCCATTTTCTAATAGTGTCCACATTGGGTCGTGACCCCAAAAATTTACTGACAAGGGCCAGATTGGTTTTCTCTAGAGCTCTATGCAGACATCCATCAGGCACCTGTAAGTGGGTCACCCCTTCAACATCTTTTGTACTTTTAAAAAATCAGATCACATGCAGGCTGAGGCCCCACATTTTTGTTAGGAGGAATCTTTACAACATCCACCCAGGCTCTAGATCCAAAACTACCACCAATGGTCACATTTTTCTCTTTTACCGGTTCATTAGTGGCTACAATGTAGTCCTTTGAAAGACATTCAGCAGCCAGTGCTACTGAAACCGTGCTTTCAAGACCCTAATGCAGCCCTGCCCGCATTTTCAAACACGCAGTCCTCCCACATTTTCAAGATTGAGCAAGAAAAATTAGATACAACAACAACAACCTACAAAAATAGGTTCGTAGAAATAGGAGAAAACATGAAAAAACAAAGAATATCAAGAAATCTATAAAGTAATAAAAAATCCTCAAATAAATCACCAACAATCGCAAGAATCGCAAGTGATTACAAAAATTAATGTAAATTACTAAACAATAAACCAAATACATAAAAATTTGATATTTTGGATACATAAAAAGTTTTTTTCTTTATATTTTGATAGTGAATGTATTGAAACAAAAATCTACAAACTTTTATCGAAAAAAAATATAGAAACGACTAGACAATAAGAATTAGAAGATAATATGCAAAGTAAGAAAAAACATTCAGAAAAATTGTTGGTGATTGATTGAATCAATGGAGATTCACCCGATCACTGGCGATTAACTAAATCACTAGCGATTACTATGCAGGGAACCATAAATGAAAAATAGATGATATTTTTGATGAAATTAACAATGAAATGAGGGACAAGTGTCCCACCGGGCATGCCAAGATGTTTATAATAAATCCTAGCTCTTCAACTTAATTCACTAAGGAAGAAAGTAAAATTTAAACAACCTCAGAATGACAGAGTTAGTGATACCCATGGATTTGATTGACGATAATTGATATTGCACCCTGTATACGAAATGATGTAGGATATCTTCATGTGATAACACCTACAGATCACAGACACTAAAAAAATATGATTAGTAAAATAGATTTCTTAGCAAACGGGAAATCAAAGGACTTCCTCACAAGAGTGTCAATTTGCTTTTACACAATCAAGTGGGTATAAAAATAACATAATATTTATGATAATCAAATGATGATAAGAAATGATTTTATTGCAAACATATAGCTGATAGATAATGAGAAATTAAAGGTATAAACTATGGTTTGAATTCAGAATCTAAGTCAAAATTTTTATTCTCAGAGAAATCTGAAGTCTCTTCTTCTGTGTATTTTGGACTTTCTTCTTCAAAGAAGTTTGAATTCTCTTCTTCAATTTCCTACTGGTAATCAAATTCAGAAGCTACATCCTCAGAGTTAGTTTTTTCCTCATATTCAAACTCAGATTTTGAATTCTCCAACTCATCTTCGTATTGATATTAAAACATAGCAAGATCAACTTGGATGCACTGGACCTCAAAATATGCTTCCCAAAATTCCTCTTCAACGTCACAGATCTGCTGAGTGGACTCAATGATGCTCTAAAAAAATCCAAAGGGACACAATGGATAACACACAACTCAAGATTGTGTAGGATGCCATACTATTCCCATTATAATGGATAATGGACAATGGGAAATGAGTTTATACTAGTAAACTCATGACTTGGACCATCTATTTCCATCTAAAATGATTCATGTTGGCAATAATGTTAGAATAAAACATATTTGAAATGAATGATAAACATATTAGATATATATACGGGGAGGAAGATAAATGTAACATGAATTATTTACGATTCATGCAATTGCTGGCAATTTTAGAGGATAATGACAGACTAATAAAATGAAATATTTAACTAATTAATTTGAAATTATGGTCTTTAAGGGAATTAGATAATAATGTGAGATAGAAAAATGAATGGATAAGAATACCTATATATATAAATGAAGCTATAAAATAATATCTAACCTTGAAGGAAGGTGATGTGAGAAGTTTATGAAGCTTACAGTTGAATGATGAAATAATGATATGTAAAAGCTCTAAAATGACTCCCAAGATGCTTGATGATTATGAATAACAATGCTAGATGACAACACAAACACTTTGATGCATAAATGAACTCAAGAATTAAACTAAAACTTGAATAAACAAGTGGATGATCCCCGAAGAGAGAGTGAAAAAATTCTCTTAAGTAATCACCAGTGTTTACCTGAATCACCAACAATTTTGATCTGTTTAGCTTTGGATGGAAAATGGTTGAAATAATTTTCTAAATCAAGGTTTCTTTTTTTGAATTTTGAGGGGTGATCTTTTAATTTTTGGGAAGTATTGAGTTGGCTAGAGACGTGTCATATTGGTTTAGGGAAGTGATGAAATAGGTTATATATTGTCTAAATTAGCTAGGTTTGTTTTATGATAGATATTAGGTTGTTATTTAGTGATTCATTAAGTGTATGAATATAATATTCTATAGGATAATTGATAAATAATAGGATTAGGGAAAATTTTAAGGGTCCCTCCAAAAAAATCCTTAGAAAATATTTGGCGAATCTGGGAAAATTACCTTTCACATGAATGATGAATATAAAGACATAGCGAAGTCAATATTAAATGCTACCAGATGGTAGATTGTTATATGCTACTAGTCGATAGAAAATTTTTATGCTACCAACTGACAACATATACTATGTTTTTGGCTGGTAGTATAAAAAGTGCTACCGGCTGAAATTTTTTTTGTTCTATCGATTGACATCATAACTTTATGTTGTTGGCCCCAAAAACATTTTTACACTACTGGGTGACATCATAACTATATGTTTTCGGCCCTGAAAACATTTTTACACTACCGGGAAACATCATAACTATATACTATCATCTGGTAGCATAAAAATGCTATCATCTCGTAACATTTTTTATGTTATCAATAGACAATATACTATATGTTGTCAGCCAGTAGCATAAAAATATGCTACCGACTGACTATATTTAGGTAAATTTTGTGAATTTCTATTTCATGTGAATGGAAAATTAACCCCTATAATTAACTTTTACCCAAAAACGTTTGGCGAATTGGTCCTATCTTGTGCCCTAAATATTCACCAATTTCAAATTTCAACAACTGTAATATTCATGAATTAACGAATATTCACTGCTAAATTTTTCCCTGAATAGGATATTGATAAGATAATGAAATATGTATATTTACAATATAAAGTATTAATATGTACTAAATTAATTAAGGATAAATGGGTACTATATAACTTGAGATGTGGAATACTAATGTGTTAATCAAATGAGGGGGGTGTGTTATGTAGGATTTAGGATCATGTGTGTATTAATATTTAATTAATTTAAAGGGAAAATATTAATTTGTTGATTAAATAAAGAGGATAGTTGTATTTGTGGAATGTTGATGTGATTAATTAATTGAAGAGGTGGGTTCATTGCATTAAATATTGATGTATTTAATTAATGATTTGGACAAAGATGAGGGAGTGTAGATTTTTAGTGTTTACACCTGGTAAATGTGTTTTCAGTGTTATGACCAAAAAATTTTAGGGTTTATCATATCCATCCGAGCCATTGAAGTAGACCAAACCAAAATCAAAGTAAATATTGAAATTCCTCCCCCATCAAACCTCAAACAACTGCATATCCTTTAAGGCAAATTTTAGTGTATCTGACGCTTCATATCCCAAATCTTAGACCATTGTCAACCATTCCAAAACGTTCTTCATGAAGACATTGACTTCAAATGGGATCTTAATTATTGAAAAAGCTTCAATGAACTTAAACAATACCTTCTATCATCACATGTTCTCACTCCTCCTTGACAGAGGAAGCCATTATATCTCTATATAACCACTATAGATAATTCCTTGGGTCCTATGCTCACTCACTAAGATGAGAATGGTCTTGAAAAATCTATCTACTACATAATCCGTGCCCTCCACGAATATGAAACATGTTACACCGAAGAAAAATAATTGTGTTTCAACCTGTACTTTGCAATCCCAAAACTACACCACTATCTGCTTGATCACAAGACTTGATTTATCACCAATTTTAACCCACTCAAAACCATGCACTCCAAGCAATATCATAGTGACCACATAACTCAGTGGCTTACCCTTATGACTGAGATTAATCTAGAATTTATATTTAAAATTTTTATTAAAGGTCAAGCCATCGCTGATCAAATTGTTGAAGAACCACTTCCCGACACTCAACTCCCTCATAAAAAATTTCTCGATGAATCTATCGACACTATTAAATATCATGAATTCAATCCTATCAAAATGACCCTCTTCTTCGATGGATCTAAATTCCAGCAAGGGGGAGGGGTTGGTATTGTCATTATACCTCCCTAGGGGACTCATATTCCTCTATCATTCAAATTTAACTTCAAATGTACTAATAACAGGGTTGAATATGAAGCTTTAATAACGGGTCTTCAAATTGCCATCATGGTAGGTGTTTAAATATTAGAAATCTATAGAGACTCACAACTCATCATTAATAAAATCGAAATAGATTACCAATGTAAAAATGAAATCTTACAAAAGTATAAATCCAATGTTGAATTTCTCCTTGAATCTTTCGATCATTACACCATTCAAACAATTCTATGATATTCTAATAAATTCATAGACACCATGGCTTCTTTAGGATCCCTCATTCCCTTGTGAACTGAAGAATTAACTAATAAATCCAAATTATTTGTTATTGTTCATAAATTAGATGAACCGTCTCATAAAAACTAACTCCCCTCTATCAACGCCATCAAAAATAATTTAATTGATCTATAGTACACACAAATATTTGATTACCTTTCAGAATCTAAAATCCCATCCGATCTATCCTAAAATGCTAAATGATATTTTCTCCAACGTGCTACTCATTACATAATTATAGGTGGTATACTTTACAAACACATATTTTATGGCCTCTTACTAAGGTGTCTTAAATCCCAAGAATTTGTTAAATACATCCAGGAAGTCCATGATGGTATATGCAGTGGACACTTCATTGGTACCAATGCCACTAAAAATATATTACAACTAGGCTATTACTGGCCTACCATCAACCAATATTTTTTCGTATATGTTAAGAAATGCATCAAATGTCAGCAACACTCATATCTCATTCATGTCCCTAGTTAAGCCTTACAACCATCTCATGACTTGTGGCCCTTCTCACAATGGGGGTTAGACCTCATTGGCACTATCAATCCTTGTTCATCACAACAACATCATTCTATCATCATAGCCACTAAATATTTCAGAAAATGGGTTAAATCCATTCCCTTAACATCAACTAAATAAAATAAAGTCATCGACTTTATTTATCAACACATCATATGTCACTTTGGAATTCCTCACAAACTTGTCACAGATAATGGAAAATCCATAAAAAAACAAGGATGTTAAGAAACTTTGTGACACATTCAACATAAAAATTAAATTTTCATCACCATACTATCCTCAAGAAAATGGAAATCCAAATATTCTAACAAAACACTTAATAAAATCCTCATGAAAATAGTAGATGATGCAAGTAGGAACTAGAATCTCTAGATCTCATTCACACTTTGGGCTTATCAAACTAACATTCCTACTCCTACATGTGCTACAACCTTATCAATAGTCTATAGATCTAAGGAATTTCTACCCCTTGAAGTCCAAATCCCCTCACTCTATGTGCCTTTCAAATATTTAATCCCCGACAAAGAATATCGACAAGATCATCTAGCACAATTAGAGTTATTAGATGAATTTTTTTTAACAAATCTTGATCATCATCATGTCTACCAAGACCACATCAAACACGCATACAATAAAAATGTAAAATAATGTGACTTAAAAATAGGTGATATCATTCTCAAAGAAAATTAAAATGTCACTACTTTAGAAAGGAGTAAACGTGGAAAGTTTTCCCCAAAATGGATTAGTCCATATGTACTTACACATAAGTATGGGTAGGGAGCTTATCACCTAGCCTCCATTGATGGTACACTTGAAGAGGAAACTTTTAATTCCTTACATTTATGGCCTTTATACTATTAACCTTTGATTGTCACAATAGTAGTCACATCAAAGATCTTATTCCGCCATCAACAACTCATTTTCTCATCGTAATGATTTGAAAGTATGTGGTTCTCTGTCACTATTCTCATCACCTTAAAGATGAGCACCATAGCTCTGTTCATCAAATATTTCACTTGGAAAATTTGCCCCTTGTGGGAACCCCAAAATCATTGCATTCATCCAACATCATCTACCAACCAAAAACATATCATGGGGCACATATGTGTAGTTTATGCACATATCTCTTCTACTCCTCGAAATGGTCTATTAGGGTTTTGCCATCAACTTATAAAGTCAAAAAAATCTATGAATGCATCTTATAAAAAAAATAGACTTATACCTCAAAGGACAACTATTCAAAATCCAAATTATATTATTAAAAAGAAAAGTAAACTGATCCCTCAAAGGACAACTACTTATTTAAAATCTAGACCAATCACTCGAAGAATGCCTATCTGTAAAAATAAAAATAAAATTAAAATTATCGAACACTCCCTTGAATAATTTCTACCCATGTAAAAATTCTTCCCGCATTGATAAACCTTCAAAAAAAAAATCAAATAATCCTAGGAAAGCTTCCCACATTGATCAACTTTCCCATCATAGAAAACTTCTCGCATCGATCATTTTGCATTAGAAAAGTAAAATATGTAAAGCTAGGGCATCTCTCTATGAAAGTTTTGAGAAGGAGAACCCTATTTTCCCACAAAAAACTACACATATAAAACCCTTTCACGCTCTAGGAAGGTACATCTTATCATTTCATCTCTATATCTTAGATCCCATGTATAAACTACCCATTGATAGTCTCATGTTAACATTCTTTGTTAAGGCCAGAAGTGTAAGTGTCTTCACTGTATTTGTACCCATCACATATGAATAAAATCTAGTATCAAAGAAAACGTTCTGTTTTTTTCCCATTTAAAAAATTTATAAAACATTTTGGTAAAATTTGGATCACATATAAGTCACAATAATATTAATAAATCACCATTCAAATCATATAAACATCCCACATCCAAAGCACATAATTAAAACAAAACATTAAAACATATATACAACCATTCATCATATTATAAATGACACATGAATGATAATTCGAATAATGTCATCATCATATATATATATATAATCATAATCAATGTATCAATACATCATCAAGAGTCCATAATCTTCGCATATCAAAATATATACATCAAGTATTCATAAAGATTTGTATACATATCAAAACATAATACATATCATAACTATCTAGTAAAATAGACATCACCAAGAAATTGGCTAGCAAAAACAATACTCCCCTAACCATCACCTCCCTCTATACCTCCATCAAAAACATATCCTCTATCAGGTCCCCGAGGTGGCTAGCCCACACTCTCTATAATAGCATTAGGATCTTCCCCTCGATGCGCTAAATGACCAGTATAAAGAACACAATTGGGAAATCCCCATAGCACTAAGTCCTCATATAGGATAAATCCTCTCATAGAGAATGATAGTGGGAATAACTAACCATGCCATGTGCACCCATATGACTATTGGCATGGACTCAGGCTACCAGCTCCGCACCTGAAAATGATGATCTTGTAATCTTGAGAGCCCTTTTCAGGGTATCTCACTACTATCTGTATCTATCACAGTCAGTCATGACCTATGCTAACTAATTCTTGAGACTATCACACTCATATACAAGAACATCCCTCTCATAAGTTAGGATAGCTCTCACTCCAATCAAATTATTTCTCTCAAACATTAAAACATATATACAACCATCCATCATATTATAAATGACACATGAATGATAATTCATATCATGTCATCATATATATATAATCATAATCAAAGTCTAAATACATCATCAAGAGTTCATACTCTCCGTATATCAAAATATATATATCAAGCATTCATAAAGATTTGTATACATATCAAAACATAATACATATCATAACTATCTAGTAAAATAGACATCACCAAGAAATGGGCTAGCATAAACAATACTCCTCTGACCATCACCTCCCTCTGTACCTCCATCACAAACATATCCTCTATCAGGTCCTCAAGATGGCTAGCCCACACTCACTACACTAGCACTAGGAGCTTCCCTGTGATGCTCTAACTGACCAGCATAAAGAACATAATTGGGCAATCCCCATAGCACTAAGTCCTCAAGTAGGCTAACTCCTCTCATAGAGAATGATAGTGGGCATAATTAACCATGCCATGTGCACCCATATGACTATTGGCATGGGCTTGCGATTCCAACTCTGTACCTAAAAATGATGACCTTGTAAACTTGAGAGCCCTTTTTAGGGTATCTCACTACTGTGTGTATCTATCACAGTCAGTCATGACCTATGCTAACTACTTCTTGAGACTATTACACTCAGCTATAAGAATATCACTCTCACTAGTTAGGAAAGCTCATACTCCAATCAAATTATTCCGCTCTACCCACAAACCATATCTCTTAGTATCCACTGTGGCCTTCTCGGCCGTCAACTATGTAACAATAGCCTTTAGATCTCCCTAATCCCCATCCTCTTCCTCATCATCACTAACATAAACAATATTTTGTTCCCCCTACTTGAGCACACACCCTTCACCCTCTCCTCTAATTGTATCCTCTCAAACTCAAGATAAGAACTATTCCACCACTACCTATAACTGGAAATAACTCCAACATCATCTATAGGCACTCGGTCACCGTACTCATCTATACCCATGGCCCCCTTCTCAATAGGTATAATAAGAGGTGGTCCCATGACTACCTTAGGAGTATGCAAATCTACCTCATCTCATCTATATGGTACTGGGGCATTGGGATCATCCTGAATCAAACCAAATTATTATTTAACACGACCAAATTTGATAAGCTCCCATTCTCCTCTCATCCTTCCCGCACCCACATATCCTTCTGAATCACATCATGCTCATGTTATGACTCTAGCCACATTGAAAAATAAACATATGGTCTCCATAATAAATCTCCCACCTATAAACATGTAAGGATCTCCCTATAATTATCCTCTCTATGTACTCCTCTTGATCATTGCACATTAGCTAATCATCTCATAAAACTAGTAGATCTATCAATCATGTGCACACCCCCCACGATAAACCATGCAGATGAGACACAACAATATGCTTGAATGCTCAACATTGTAACAAAATTGAAACATTTATACCAAATCTCTTGTGGACTCTCTAAGCCAAAAAATCTCTGTATGTCTATGATAATAGTGCAGGGGCCCATGCAAAGATAACATGATGCTCCATCATCTCTAAAACCACTCAAGTCATCATCTAAGGAAATATACCACCTTTAGAATAAGGAAAAGTAAAACACAAAATCCCCATAATCTACATCATAATCCAATTATGACCCTCCCTTTCTACATAATATAAATACTGATAATAAAAAACCCCTGACATGTATCTCACATCCTCAACATCACCCCCATACAGTCTCCTCATAACATCCTTTCTCTCCATCTCATCAATATAGTAGATTCCCCCTAGACTAGAAGCCTTATAATCCTATGGACATCCTCCATAGTAATAGTGATCTCACATGTTGGTAACCAAAATGTATAGGTGGTTGGATTCCATCTCTCCATCAACATCAATAATAAAGCTCGACATTTGTGAATGCATCTATAATCACTCATCCATATAAACCCCAATGCTTCCACATGACTCTAATCCTCATCTAACATATCCTCTTGTACCTCCGCTAAGATAGTTGGAATCCTATATTGGATAGTCAACATGGCCTTCACTTACAACCAAAAAACACCAAAACACATATTAGAACATATATCAATCACAATTTTACACAAAACTTCCTCAAATAAGTTGGTCGCTAACAAATAAACGCGGTTGCAAAAACAAAAAATAAATCTCCAAAGATTCACATGACTCACTAGAGACCCAGCTGAATCACCAGTGATTCCCCAAATAAACCCTCCATATGGGCTCTAATGAAAAATAAATAAAAAACTAGATAAAAACCAAATAAAAACAATAAAATCAAGTTCCTACCTATACTTGTGTAGGCTTCCTTTTTCTGATCGATAACGCCATTTCTTCTAAACCAAAATTTATCACTCACTTAAGCTCTCCAACTCGAAAATCAAGTTTCACCAATGAACTATTCATCATCGAAAAAGTCCTTTTATATCGTCCCAAAAATTTCTCAATAATCACCAATGATTCACCTAAATCATCATTGATCATCATAAATCACTAGTAATTCATCACTTTTTTACCAAAATCATCATTTTTTGAGATCAAAATCACCTTATGAATTTTTTTTAAAAAAATGTCTCATTTAGATATGCCATCCTTGAAACTTAAATATTTAGCATGATCAACTTGGCATAGGAAATTCATATGTCTATGGGATGTGAACCCTTTTCCCCCCCCTATCACTTTAATTTCTCATCCTTGCATCTTGTTATTGCCAAACCATTGTACCCCCGAATGGCCTTAAGGTGAACATGACATCTAGTGTGATTGGATAACATGGGATCACCTCTCAAGCTGTGGGAATTGGGCTCAAGGTGAACCTCTAGATAAGTCCAACTTATTCTTCCTAAACTAAGCACTACACTACTCCTAATGCAATAAAAATAGCTACCAAGACCTATACTAACATTTCAAGGGATTAGGGAGAGAGATTTGCAAGAAATAAAACCATAAATTAGAAGTGGTAATGCACCAAGAAAGGGTTCTGCTAGAAAAAATCTCAGCTTGTCAATGAAGAGAGATGATTAGGATGAAGAATGAACATGTATTAAAAACCCAAGTTACATATAGTACTTCACTCCTTGATAATCACAATGACCTCCATAACTTGTAAAGGAAACATTGGTTGCACAATTCACCTACAAACATGAGAGAGGAAATAGAAGAAAAAAATGATGTAAGGAAAAATAATTGATTGCAAAACATGGTTTCCATTACTTCAAGCACTTTTACAATGCATCATTAAAGCAGGGAAAGGCGTATGCTACCATTACAATTTTGACAAGAAACGCTTGTGAGCATATAAATTCACAATAGCTGAGCTAGTGAAGAGAGGGGAAGCTTGGAAACTGTCTAACCTCTTTTTGTAGTAAGCACCCCTTTACATTTTATTGAAAATTATGAGTTGTTGAGAGAAATAAGGAAGAATTCATAAAAAGTAGACAAGTTTGTAGTAGAACAGATCAACCATGTTTTCCTCATTAATTACAATTCAACCTTTTGAGGAACTATTCTCAAAATGAAGAAATATTGTCATTTATGAAAAAAAAAACCTATGAAAATTAATTTTCTAATGATTCCACTACGTATCTATTGTTTTCCCAATTCCATCAACTATAATTTTTTTAAAAACGGGCAACTGGGGAGGAAGTTATGGCTTGTTGAGCAAAAGTCATTTTTTGAATATCCTGAGCATTGCTCCATTAGCTCTTGATAAAAACTCGTGAGGATTAATAAATTAAAATTCCGAATTTGTCTCTATTTAATTAAAATATAATATTTTAATATTTTTTATGAAATAACGATGTGTGATTAGATACATTTGGGGAAAGGGTCTTTGTGATTAGATAGCACATGAATCGCCAACATTACTGAACAAGCTCCTTATTAATTTACACCGAGTGGATGTAATAGCTCCACATCTTTTTGGTATTCCACATAAACTTGGCTTACCTCCTTTCAACCACTATTCCACTACTTGACTCAACATAACTTGTACACAGATCCACATATCATGCTAACCAGATTGATCTCTTCAACTTTCCACCTAGCATTGACTTGGCTCACATCACTATGTTTTAATATCACATGACCAACCAACCACTGAGTTAACCTAAAGTTCCATGCTTGCATTGAATTAAAATGTACACCTCTGAATTAACCATTATGCATTCAACTCACCTCTCACCTTGAATGGGAGAGTCGTTAAAAAACTTGACGGGATCTCAATTATTGACTGAACCATGTATGTCTTACCTCCTTGTTTATAGCTCCTAAGTTTCAGTGCATGGATTTTATTAGTCAGTGAATGATTTGTAACCATATCAATGGGTATTTAAAGTACCCTCTATCCACACATTCCACATGATGACTCATCGACATCTTCTAACACTCCTAATAATGTCATCAACCTCAACACATTAAACGAACAATCATTTGTTTGCATTGATTCCTTGTAATGACCTTTGACCTGGTGACTCGGCCGATGACTGAACCACTAACTTAGACATTGGATCTCATCCAAACTCATTCTTTTGGGTTTTGGGACATGAATCTCCTGATATGTTCCAAGCTCCAATCACCTATAACACCTATGAATCCCGAAAGTCAGAAAATCAAAATTTTCTGAGTTTTTGGTTTTCAAGTTTTGAATCTTCTAAAAATTTTAATTGACTCACCCATCTAATGATCGAATAACATTATATCCTAAATCCAAAATCTTAGGTCTCTAGATTCCAAAGCCAACTTGATGACTTCAAACCTTTTTACTGCGGGGTTTTTAGACATTTTTATCCCTCGAATTTACACTGATTCTCCAAACACCCAAGTTCCAAACTTACCACATTCCGAAGACCACTCTTACTTTGCATTTATCTCTACATTGAGGTTCATACCTAAATATTTATGCAACTTGATACCATCCATCACTAGTCTAGCATGCATCTTGGCTGAAAATTTCACCAAACTTACTCATTTTCCATTATACTTTTTAGGAATTAGTATTCACATGGTTTATTATAATTGGTTAGTATGTTTATACTATTATAACAAATGTATAACAATATATTAGTATGGGAAGGTTATTGTTTTGTATACTTCGTATTTTATAGGAAGTTGTTCAACAACATTCCTGGCTATATAATAGCCGTTGTATTAGCATGAAATATATAGAAAATATAATATTATTTTGTGTTATTTCCTGTGTAAATTTGTTGCTGCACTTTCATTTGGTACCAGAGCATTGCATTCCTTCAATGGAGAAATAATTGTCTACAGGGGCGGATTTGTTTTGTTGTCCCAAATTATGTGAAAGAGTGGGTAAATGCATTTGATTTGAAACTTCAAATAGAGAGAAGCCCACATCATCGTTCACATCAAATTCTTTATGAATATGTCAAATCATATGATATATTTGTTTTTTATTTTCTCCATGTAAGATCATTTTCTTCTCTGTCTGTGAGGTTCACTGATGGAAGATATATAATATAGGAATTGATGTACACACTAAAATTGGTTGGTAAAATCAGTCCAAAGTGATAGTTTTGTAGAATTGATTGAAGTCATACCCACGTGTGTTGCTGGAATGTTCGTGAATCGAAAGTAAGCATCCAAATCCACATGCATATGTTGAAGTCTTTCGCTCCACCTCGATTCTGTAGTTCTCAAGTGGATTCGCCACATTTACATTGAGTTTACCACAACATAGTATTTATAGTCTCTCGCTCTTGACATGCATTCTGAACCAGTATCAACCCAGTCATTTCATTGATACTTTGGTTTGATCTTTTGGCGTCACCCCTTAGATCTCACATCATGGCATCCCGATAGCATTCAACGTGTAGGATTGAATATTATGCCAATTTCATAGCCTTCATGATCGGCATGGTGGTGAAGTATGATTCAAGGGCACCTGATTTGAGCAAGAAGTCAAACATCTATGTTTTGAACTGTGTATGGTGATACAACTTTTCAACGCTTTGATCTCTGAAATTTGTGAACAAATCTTCATTGAGCAGCCGTAAATTACTCTCCATTCCAGTTGTAATGAATGCATGGTTGGCAGCGAATGATACATCAAAAGAAGTCATTTTTGGTATTAGTCTTCTCGCAGATCTATCAAGAGAAAATGATTGTCAATAGTTTCAGGTACTCATACATATAGGGGTGACAATTCAAAGAAGGAGCTGACACATTAACTAGAATACCTGGTGAAATATTTTATGTTGTGCATTGATTTGTACTATACTCGTCATAAGGAAAAGTTGAGTATCAATAGTTTCATTTTTTTTTCATTAATAGGTTTTATGTGGAGTCATTCAAATTGATAAGTATTATTTTGAAAGTTAGATGTCAATGTAAAAGAGTCTTGTATAAGTGTCAAAGCAATAATGGTGTAAAAATTCATTTCGTTAACAGTATAAGTGTCTTATATAGCACCATTAGTGTGTTTGTTATAAAGTTTCATGATATGTATATATGATAAAATAGTCATTTTTGTGTCTATTTTCAAAAATCAAGAATCAATTTTTGTTTAGTTGTCAAAATTTCATTGTGGGTCATTACTATTGTAAAAAGTGTCGTCTTCCAAAGTTCAAAAAATAAAATAAAATTTGCCCACATTTCAATTTTGGACGCATTTTCACTTGTACGCGACGTCTAAATTATTGAAGGTATTTTGAGATTCGTGATCACATCCGGCTGAACTAGCAGTGTCATGACACCGGAGGCAAGAGGCATCGGAGGTTGGAGGTCATTCAGTGACCTCTCGTTAGTCACCAATGACAGGGCTGCGCAGAAGCTGTGGTGGCATATGTATGGTGTGAGTATATGATTTTCAGTGTGGTTTCCATTTTCTCAGAGTGCTTCAGTTTGCAGTGTTCCTGTTTTGTGTGGTATTTGATGGATGTTGGAAAGAGATTTGTGTTGGAGCGCAGATGACTGTCAGTGATCCTCTGACTGACTTGGTCCTCTGACTGCCGTACTTCATTGGAAGATGGTCAGCTAGAATAATACGTTCACTAGCATTAGTGACCATGTGCAGCAAGACCTAACTAGCAAGATCCATTCAGGAGTATGTTCTTCGATGCATTTTTCTTCTCAGTATCTATATGAGTGGAATTTCACATTGTGGGAGGGAATACATACCAATGTTCCATTCCTTGCATTCTGCACCCAAAATGACTTAGTCAAGGAAATCTTCCAGTGACAGTGGCAGTTTTCTATGCTATTCGAGATCGAGTGGCAGCGATCAATAACAGAGACTACGATTAAGAACATTACGATTCTTATAGGAAGTAATGTGAAATTTTTTCAGTATATCTTCTATTGTGCTGTTTTTGAGATATGCAAGTTGTGTTTTCCTACATAATTCCCCGATGTATAAGCATAGTGGTGAACAGTAGCACTAGAGTAATTCAGTTCATGGATCTTGAAAGGGTTTGTGGGAGGATCCAGAAAACCACACGAGGGTTGACAGTTGATGAGGTTCCTGTCACTTCAAGGTTTGTGGTAAGCCTGTTTAAACCCATGGAAGGAGCGAGCCTTTCTTTTGGATCAAGGTCATGATTCATAGAGTTGGACATGCCACAAGGGGGTGAGCATACTGTAGTTAGGGAGTGTGTGGATGTTTTTCTACCATGTAAACACTAAGGGGGGGAATGTTAGGAATTAGTATTCACATGGTTTATTATAATTGGTTAGTATGTTTTATATTGTTATAACAAATGTATAACAATATATTAGTATGGGAAGGTTATTGTTTTGTATACTTCCTATTTTATAGGAAGTTGTTCAACAACATTCCTGGCTATATAATAGCCATTATATTAACATGAAATATATAGAAAATATAATATTATTTTGTGTTATTTCCTATGTAAATTTTTTGCTGCACTTTCAATACTGAGTTTATCAGTCACATGCCTATTTCCTTATCTACGAGCTCGTTTTAAGCAGTCCCCAGATCTATGTGAAGGATGTCAAGCATGAATTTGTTCACAATGGGAAACTCACCTAATCAACCAATGCCTACCTCAACTTAATGTGACTAATCTGACCTAAACACCCCAACTTGAATTGCAACCAGACTAACTTGGTCATAGGTCAAACTCCTCTGCCCCTTCCAAGCTTAAAAACACCTCAATCTTTAGAAGCTTCTGCCAACTCGCATATTGCCAAGTTTTGAAGGTCAAGTCTAAAAGGCTTCTCCTACAAAAACATGATGGAAATTGGCTCCTTCCTGACATCATCTTCGAGCTCCCACATATGCATGATCTCATGGAGATCACAAACCCTTGTGACCAAGCTATTTATTAGCACAACACGATCCATCTTACATGAGCTTAAATTGCAATCCCTTTTTTATGACTCAATCTCCTAAGAACATTCACTTGGATTCACACTCCTTGTATGTATTCCAAGCCACATTAATTTTGAATGATCTCTCCCGAAATCAGCTTTTCTGAAAGCCTAAAACATGAGTATACCTTCTTGATCATCTCAGAACCTGATTCATATGCCCCTAGCATCGAGTTCAATTCTATGGATTGGAAATTTGTAACTCCCATTACTCCTTCACTAATGGTTCAACCAAGCACCCCATACTAAAACTATTGAGCTCCATCCTCAACTGATCAAATTTTCCATAGGCCAAGCTATACATGAATGCTGACTTAGCTTTAAGATGGCTTGAACTTCAAACACTCAACCTAGGCATCTACCTACATGAGCTCATTAATCCATTTTCAAACAGGATCAAACCATGGCAAATGAGTTTATATTTATGTATTTTTATGAGTCGATGATACGAGCTCAGTGAACTCTCAATTTCTTACCAACACTTACCCCTAGGCCAACTCAGCCTTACATTTCAAAACCCACATCCCTCATTAATTCTACGAGCTCAATTTTCATTAGCACTGTGCAATGTGCATTTCTGAGAACCCACAACCCGAGTCATTCAAATTAATGCATCCAATGGAATCCTTGCTAAACGAGCTCATGTCAAGCCATCAAGATAACTTGGTTGAGTTACGTTGGTCTCCCAACCTTGGAAAATGTTATAATCTATCAATGCCTTCCTCATCAATCCCAAACATGAACCCTCACCATCTTTGATCTATCATGATGATGACTTTTGGTTAGTTTGATATCTCCTTTTCTTGTGAGGGCTGGTGTACCTATTTAAAATCATGAAACAAGACGTTTTATTCCCTTACACACTATGGTGGGTATTTCATCGTTTTCTTTAAGTTTTTAGATGAAACAGATAAGGGTGTGGGCCAAAGAGAAATACCTGTTGTGATGGCCAGTTAGAGGTTGTTGCATGTGTTCTGAATTCTTGATCCAATGCTGATTGTGAGATATTTCTTTTGGATAGGAGGAACTACCTGAAATACAAAACAAGACCACAAGAAAGAGTTAAACAATATATGTTAGTGGGTTGCCTAGCATATGCTAGATCCAGAAAGTGTGATACTTCCTCAGTCGTAGTCAACCCACTGTTTAATAAAATTTAATGTAAGAAATGACATAAATGAATAAGGTTCTAATCTAGTTGATATGATTTATGTATCTCATCCAAAGACAATAAGAAAATCTAACATAACAGGCTAGGCTATGATTAGATCTGGAAATGAGGTAAATAATTAAGGTGTTATAATAGGTTAGGGTTAGATTTTAGGTCACTTGAGTCACTTGGAAAAGGTTATTGGGATATGGTATTAGTAGGACTTCCAAATATAGAGACCAACATCAGTTTGGTATGACCGACAACAGTTTAGTAAGAACCGACGATGGTTGTCGTAGGATGGTAATAACTCAATAGTTCATGGTTTTGGATTTGTCTGAGACTGAATCTGAGATGGTAAGAAGTTGGTTTAGGTTTGGGGAGGTGTTGGGAATATTCAAAGGTACTCAAGAGTCGACAAAGGTGGTTAAATTTGTTGTGAGTAATGGGAATGGTTGGGTTCATGGGAAGATAATAGTGGTGGGGTAAATATATTAATGGAGGTTGATAAAAAAAGGTGAAGGACTCTTATAAACTGAATAGAAATAAAATGGTGTAGGTTAGAAATACACTTACTGCTATACATTTTCAATGTTTGGATGGTGGTGATGGTTGATTAGTGAAATGATGATCAGTATTGTGGCATTGTTTCCCAGAATACTCCTATGAATGCATATACCTTCTCATCAATGGTTGTGCTAGCTAGGGCTACAGGGATGTGTGAAATATATCTGGTTTTTTCTTGCATGCTGATATCCTTTTCTACAGAACTTGAGAATCTATCTAACCTCTCTAACAAGGTTACCAATGTGGTTATATGGTAAGTGACAATGGTTTAGGGTTATCGATGTCAGTTTTGGGTTGATCAACGTCGGTTAAGATAGAATATCTTAGGCTGCCTAAAATAGAAGATATTGTCTATCTTTTTCCATCTTTTGCTCATTTGTTTTGGGTCTAAATGGAACGTTGTGCTTAAATACGTGGGAATGTGGTTAGACGAAGAATATGCATGTACTTTTAGGGTTATACTAAGTCTTATTTCATTAAGGTAAGTATGGCTAAGTCTTGATTAGTTATGGAAACATGTTATGAATATGTCTAAGGTGAGATGATGGGGTGAGGTGGAAATTGGTTTTAATTAAAGTAATTAAATAATGAATGAAGTGAAGATGAGTATTAATTTAATTACAAATACTTAAATTAATATTAATTTGGGGTAGAAGGGTCATGGTTAGGTGAATGTGTTTAAGTTGGCTACTCAAAAGGGGACCAAGGGGAGTGTGACCCAATTTTGGTATCTACATTTTCCCCCTTTTTATTGTGTAACTTGTATTGATAAGTGATGTTGAAAAAAATAGGAGGGTAAGTGCAAGAAGTTGATGGACAAATATAGGGTCATCCGTGGACATCATATTGCAAATAACAACATAATATCAACTTGTAGGGATTATTATCAATACATACACTCAAAATTAGACAAAAATATATTAATATAAATCGTAGCATCCGGAATCTAGTTTCTAAAATACTAATTTTTGTAAAAAATGGACAAGATTAGCTATATTAAACACTCAAAATTCAATGACTTGGTATTTCTTTTTAAAAACGTCGATAAAATTATAGTCCGTTTGCCCACAATTTGGATGACCAAAAATTGATATATATATTTTTCCTTTGGTGAGAAGTTATATGCCACTATCTATCTTGGGATGGATTTTATTTTGTATTTTTTTGAGTAATATTTTATTTTTTATGATTTTTTCCTTGAAAGTGGTATGAAAACATAAAGAAAACAGAGCACTTTCCGTTTGCCCACCATAACTTCATCAAAAAATATTGAAATCAAATAATTTTTTTTTTAACATGTATATAATTTCACCACGGTTGGGATGGTATAAGTTTTATCACATTCTGATAAGTGAAACAAATTTTGTAGTCTTAAACGTAGACATAAACATTCACAGGAAAAAGTGTCTTAAAGACCTACTATTAGTAAAAAATTATAAAATGATATTTATCCTCTTCTATTCACTTTAAAATCAGTATTTCTACAAAGCTAATAGTCTCCCCTATGCAATGGTACCATTTTTATGACATATTTTTTACTTTTCGGCATGGTTCAAGTCCGCGGAAGACTAAATTTGATGTTTTGCTGTTTTTAATGTAAAATTCAGGATTTGATGTCCACTTAATTGTCCCCCAACTTGGTGCACTTACCCAGGAAGTGATTGCCCCATGTGTGGTTAAAGGTGATCCCCCTCAAACTGGGCACTGTTGAGGTGTAAGACGGAATCGGTTAGTGGT
Source organism: Taxus chinensis (assembly GCA_019776745.2). Classification (NCBI taxonomy): domain Eukaryota; kingdom Viridiplantae; phylum Streptophyta; class Pinopsida; order Cupressales; family Taxaceae; genus Taxus; species Taxus chinensis. The sequence continues at coordinate 972,605,252 of CM034146.1, read as the reverse complement.
TTGATAAAGGTGTAGATGGGGAAGATATGTGGGGAAAGTTTTGAGTATTGAGGGAAAGGGTGATGGTCAACTTAGGTAATGGGTAGTATGTCATGGTCAAAATCAGGTCATGGGTAATGGAAATCAAATGCACAAACATATATAGATTATAACATGGTACCAAGTTGAAAATATTACAAAAATCTACATCATCTAAGGTCAATAGGTTTATCTAAACAAGGATGAAGTGATTTAGGTATATAAGGTATAGCATATGGTCAAGAAACACAACGTAGGTCAGGTGCAGGAAATTTTAGGTATGCTCTGGTACACTAAAGGTTTGGTTTGGATAAATGATATGACATTAGGCAAGGTATGGTTATTAGGCTAAAACAACATAGGTAATAACATCGCAAGGTATTGTGATTACATAATGTCAATGGTTACACCAAGTAGGTCAAGTGCATGAAAACAGTTTGTGGCACGGGTAAGGCTAAGGTATAGGTAAAATAACATCTCCTAAGACACAATAAAGGAAATGTAGGGGTATGTTAGGATTATAGGTATGTTTTAATGGATGGCCAAAATCATAAAAAGTGGGTTAGCATGAGTGGTGATTTTTGAAAAGGGAGTGCGGTAATGGAAACTTGTTTGAAGTGTGACCGATGTCGGTTACATGTCAATCATTGTCACTTCACTAAGGTAAAAATATGACCAACATCGGTCATATCGGGTAAGGTTTATAAAATAAAAAAATTCCATATTTTACAGAATCATTTTTGCTTTGTAACTTTGGAGAAAATGACATATCCATTTGACTTTTGTGCCATATTTTTAAGAGAGAAGGACATGGCATTATACCTGGCTGAGGTAAAGAGTATGAGTGGATGAGAGGAGCTAGGGAGACAGGTCCATGATCTCAGGGATATCCAAAAGGCATGAATCGATCATGTCAAGATATAGGAAGGGGAGAGAAGAGGGAGTCTCACCATCATGTTGATAGATTAGAGGTCCCAGGGAAATGTTTTTAACAATTTTTTATAGGAGGAATAGATTTAGGATCTATGGAATCCATGGGTGAAGATGGTGACATGGGTAAATGAGGTGGAAAAGGGTTTTCTTCCTCAATGAGGTTGAGGTGGGCCTCCTTGGGAGGTTATGCAGCAAAGTCAATGCCACTACAGTCATTGTGTTTACATGTAGTGCAAGAAATGATAGTATGGTGACCCTATTCATAAAAACCAAAGCCAAAGCCTTTCCATGCGCAATGGTGGAGGAAAGTGTGGGCAAAGCAATGGTTAGTAAGGGATTGTAGGTCAGATGAAAATGGTCATGTTTTTTATGGAGGTTCGGGTGAATAAGTGGCCATATCAAGTCCCCCATATGTTAGATTAGTGTGAAGGTGAGGAGAACCTTAAGGAAAAACCTCATCTACATGGTAGTCATAACTAGGGTGATGGCACAAGTTTCCATACTCTTGTAGAGTGAGGAATGTGTCGATATTTTATAGGTGGTACTCCCACAAAGTGAGATGTTGACAAACACCTTATAAGGGATAAATATTTGATATGTGGGTAGTGGGGATAGAAGACTCGCTAGATGATTGGACAAGAGATGAGTCAACTATAGAGGCTGCAATAGTAGTAGGAATAATAAGGTTAGATGTGGGAGAGGTGGTGGAAACATTGGTGGATGGGGTTATGGGTGAAGGTGAAGTGGGGGTAGTGTAAGATGCCTTTATTGGTACAAGCACATTGTTGGGCCAGTACAACATGTTACACGGTTTGAATGTTGACGGGTCAGTGGGGATGGTGTAGTTATGTACCTCATGCTCAAATTTTACACAGCAGTGTAAAGCTGAAGGGACACAACCCATAACATGAATCCAGGGTCTGTCAAGAAATAAGTTATACTGGAATTCCCCCTCTAAGACATAGAATAGTTTCGAGATAGTGCGGGGGCCAACACAAATATGAAGGATAACAATGCCAAGGGTGGTGGTGATGGTGTCGTTGAAGGAGCACAACATATCTAGGTTATCATGAATACAGTTAGAAGGAATATGAATTTTATTGTATTTATGGGAGGATATGATGTTAATTCTAGAACCACCATCATTCATGATGCATCATATGCATATGTTATTAATATAGATAGAAATGAATAGGTCAGGATTAGGGTCATCTAACTGGAGAGGTACAATCTCCTCTTCAGAGAAGATGAGGGCAGAAATTTGAGGAGTGGTTGTGGGGGTATAAGGAGGATCTGATCTATTTAGTCACACCACATGGTGAGGGGTGATAATCGAGGCCACTGGTGTGGGGTCATTGGGTATAACTTCAATAGATTGTAAAACCTCGATAAGGGATTGTCTATGGGATTCGGAAGTCTAGACGAGATCATACAAAGACATCTTTAGAGGAGACTGATGTAACTGTTTTATCATTACATGATGGGTGAACCCATTACAGATAGGGTATGTACATCCACAGATGGTGATTTTTGGAGTGGGTACAAATGGTATATTAGGTACATGGTTGGTTGATGGGCTAGTTACTTTTTCTTTTCCTTTGTGTTTCTGAGCACGAGAAGCATACACCATGTTAATATAAGGGGGGTGGATGGAGAGGGTGTGTAATGAAAGGTATAATGGCATGAGGGGAAAAATCCTAGTGGTGGATAAGAGCCTTATGAAATGAGCAGGGTGCATTGAAATTTGGGTGGTGGTTTGGCTAACTCTCTAATACGGACTATATTGATCTCAAATTTTGAAGGTGGGAAAGATGGTTGTATGGGTGGAGATATTGATCGCTGAATGGAAAAAGGATGATTATTTATGGTGATAGGTGAAGGTGGAGCATGGTCCTCATCAAGAAGGTCATCATCGTCAAAATTTTTTTTAGGAGGATAAATTTGAAGAAGAATGGTCTTCAAAGTCTTAAAATTTCCAACATCATGTTCTGGCACACGATGATATGCACAAATCTTGGTTTCATCAAACCCTTTTGGTTTGGGTTTGAGAGGGTCGTAGGGTCAAAGCGTAGGTAATGTGATGATGGAAGTCTCTAAGAGGTTGGTTAAAATGTTTTGCATAGGATCCCACTAATGGATCACAATAGGAAGTGAGTGTGGGTTTGGGTACAAGTGTGGTTGATTGTGAGGAAAGAGGCTTTATAGGAAGGGGAATGGGTTGGTCTACTAGTTTTGTATGTGGAGTGGTCTTAGTTCTTGTTGGCATTTTCTTGGGTAAAGGTGGGGTAGAAGAGCTAGCACTGGAAGGGTTGGTTGGTTTGAATACCTTATTAGAGGGTAGCAGATTCTTAGCTTTGGGTTGTACTTTATTGGGTAAAGGTGACACAAGAGTATAGGATGTAGAAGGAAAAATAGATGGTGGAAGAGGATGGGTTACCCATAGGGGAAACTGAGTTACGGTCAAGGTAATTGGTAAAGGTTGGTTAGATAGCATTAGTTGAAGTCATATAGGTAAGGTTGGGGTTATGGTAACTGGAGGAGGTATATATGGAAATAAGTACATAGGTGAGGGTGAGGGAGTCTAGTTTCTGGGTAGATGAGGTGTAACAAAGGCTCGTGATGTAGTAGTAGGTTGTTTAGCTTTTGACTGGCCTTTAGTAAGAGAATCTTTGATCAAGCTTGATGGATGAGGCCTTAGGATGAATGGAAGGGGGAAGGTGACAAAGGTGTGGTAGGCGAGACTAGTCTACACAGCCTAGAAGGTTGGGTTTTCCTTTTAGGCGGGAGGATAGTGCTACTGGGGACTTGGGAAGACATGGCTAGGTCCAATCTGATAAGTGGGTGAGTAAGGCTTGATGTTAGCATAACACCCAAAGTAGTGATGGGTCTAGATGTGGGTGGGGGGATAAGTGTGGGTAGGTCTTTAAGTTTGGAAATAGTTGTAGTGAGGGGTAGAAGTTTTGATGGAGGTATGGATAATGAAGAGGAAGTTTTTTCAATCAACATGGTTAGTGTATTTTTTGTTACAAAAAATACCTTTGGGTAAATCATTGAAGTATCTTTAGGAAATATTTACATTTGGGTCGAAATGAGGAGCTGAAGCTATCTCTAGAGCATGGAATGATCAACGTAATCCAAATGATCAACCAACCATGAAAATGATACTACTAAAGAAGAGGATGGAATGGATTGGGTGAAAATACCTGTAAAAAAGGTTTGTGAGATAGGGGATTGGCTAGCCTTGGATTATGTAGGTAAAAGAGCCAAGATCATGTCAATAGGGTCCTGGGATGCTAGGGGAAAACTGTTCCCGATAGGTAGTGACATGTTTGAAGAATCTCCCACATGTAAGATAGATAATAGGTCAAGTGAGGTAGACTTATCTCTTGGTGGAGGAGAAGGCGATGACGATTCTCTTGTGGATGGGAGAATAACAAGTGTTGAAATTTTAGAAGGGTGGGAAGTAGACAATGACACAACATCGGTAAAAAATGTGATTTCCTCTTTGAGAGAAAGGGTAGATGAGGGGGACTCCTCTATGGGTGGAGGAGTAGAAGAGGTATGCTCCTCTTTGGGTGGAGGATCTTGTGTAAAGATTTCCTCAATAGATTAAGTAGGTAGGTTTTGAGGAACAGTTGGCATGATAACAAAAACTGTGTGAACTTCACAAAAATTGTTTTCATTGGATGAAGGTTTGCTATTTTGATTATACGATGGTTTATGATTAGGGAATGAATTTTTGAAGATGTTAAAATTCTAATTTGCTGGCATGTTTGGGTTGTCTATGAAAAGGTCTCCATTGTCTATCATCTCTTGAACAATGTTTTTAAAATTTATATAGTTACCATCACTATGTCCTTTAACACAATGATAATTAATGTAGTTGTGTTCTTTATACCATACGAACATAGGATGAGCGGGATCAAAATTTTTATGAGGTTTTATGGGAGGAAGTGTAATAGCTCCATTTTTAAGAAGCTTTTCCAAGACTGATGAATAGGGCGATCGAATCAAAGTGTATTTCCCACGTTCCCACTAGATCTGAAAGACCTAGACGAGAGAAAGATTGGAAGAAGGTTGGGCCTAATTACAAGGATGAGGTGGACCCACCTTGAGGACTACCACGTTTGTAGATCCTTTGGGACTTGAATAGTTATTTTGAATTTTTAAAGATGAAGAAGATTCATTTGATTTGAATGGGGTGTTCTTGTTTCTTAATTGGATCTTATTTTCTTCAATGGCACAAATTTCTAGTTTTTGGGCCATTGTGAAAGCTTCATCAAAGGTTTAGAAGGATTGGACTTGCAACGTTGGTGAGATGTGTTTGGCACAAGCTCTAGAGAACAAATCAATAAGTTTAGTCTAAGGTATTTGGAATGTCAAGTGGTTAATAAGACTCTGCCAGCGGGCAACTAAATCTATGATAGATTCATCTTCATACTATCGAGTTTAATAGAGATCAGTCATGGTGAATTTCTTGGTAACATTGATTCAAAAATGATCTAATAAATCTTGGGCTACTTGATTAAAGGAATAAATAGAATATTGAGATAGTACACTATACCAATCCAATACTAGTCCTATCAAGGACATTGGGAAAGTTCATATGAGAAAAGTATCATCATGGGTGATTAGGTAACACCCATGTTTGAATGACCACAAGTGTTGTTATGGGTCTTCTTTACTATTGAAGTGATTGAATTTATGCATTTCCCAATGCACTGGGTAAGGATGAATGGGAATAGATGGATGGATAGGATCGTTACAAATTTCATCATATGTTAAAGAATTACGGGAGCAAAAAACAGATGCTTCTAAGGTTTGTATCTTCTCCATCATCATTTTAATGAGGTAGTTAGTAGGTTGGGATGAATGGGTGCCCACTATAGAGAAAGGGGGTTGATATTCAATGTATGAAGTGGGTGGTATGCTGGTGTATGGTGGTATTGAGTATGAGAACTACGTAAGAGGAATAGATATAGGTGGCACATAGCCAACATAAGCGATAGATGAGGTTGGGGTAGTCGTAAAAACTCTAGTGGCGATTGGGGGTAAGGATTGTGGGATAGAAAGGATGAGGTTTTTGAAAGGGGTGCAAGTTTCCGACACCGAAGGTGGTTGTGATGTGATGGGTATATGTGAAATGGTGGGTGTAGATGAAGTTATACTCATAGCAACTGTCGGAGGGACAATCGATGTCACAGGTGAAATCAAGGACGTAGATGTTGTAGTTATAGCAGCTCTGGGATTTAGCTAAGATACAATAGGCAATAAAGTGGATGATGGAAGAGTTGAACTAGTGTTAATTGACATAGAAGTGGGGGCTAGAGTAGGAGGGATAGATACGTGTATGCCATAAATTAACTATCACGAGGAATCCTGGGTGCTAGAATGAAAAAGGTAATATTGGTGGGAAGAGGGATTATAGTTGAGGATTCTCATGAACTCCTCATCACCGGTAGCGATGGGGATACGATGAGGATAAGATGAGTCAGATCCATAGGTGAAAAAATGGATGAAAGTGATGGACTAGGTGGGAGTGGTAGATGGCTGACATGAAATATGAGAGCATTAGTTTGGCTATGAGTCAACACCATGTGAATCAACATATATCAAGTGAATTGTGCTCTGTAAATGACACAGGGAACAACAGAGATGGGGCAAAACATATTATAAGAGGGAAATTTTGTAAATGTTTTGATTAAACTCAAAACAGAGTGATCAACGCCAGTCAAACTGACCGATAATGGTTAAGGGGTGACTGATGTCGATTACAGGAACTGATACTAGTTACTATGAGAAAATGAGGCACAAAATAATGATTATCAGATAGGAAAGGTGCATTTGATGACTGTTATTAGATTACAGAGAGTACAATGATACAAAAATATTCTAAACAAAAGAGAAGATGAGATAAGTTTATTTTGGGTAAATTAACCAAAAGAACAAGGAACTGACACCAGTTTAGTAAACTGATGTCGGTCAGATGTAAACCAATGGTGATTGCTGGACCGATGCCGGTTACTGTGAAATTTGAAGAATGAAGAAAAATGATTTTTTTTGAATTTAGATTAGATGAATAATCAACCCAGAAAATTGGGGATGATAAGATGAGGTCCTGACACACTCTAAGAAAGCTAGAATACTCCAACTATGATGGCAGAGTGTGAAAGGAAACAAGAAAAATGAAGAATCATATCCTCACACCTCAAAATGTAATTCAACCACAAAGCTATGAAAAATATGTAACCCAACAAGTGATTTTAGTGCATTTAGCTTATGTTATTTAAAAGACTAAATCGTGAATTTAGAGTAGAGTTTTTGGTTGGGAAGGCTTCCTACGAAGAAGGAAATTCTAAAGGTGAGGTTTGAGGTTATGTTATGGTAGGGCAGGCTATTCTTTGAGGTTATGACTAGATAGAGATAACCAGCTGGGTGCCCATTGTCAATCCTCTGATCGTGTGATCAATGACAACTTCTTTTGGGTGGGATATTGTTTAAGATGATGTATATATCCCAATTTGTGTAGTTTGGTAAAGAGAGAGAGGAAAGAATTTTATTTTATACGGTTCATTTATGTCAACCATCAATTGGGCATGACTTCTAGCATATAGGTTGCCCTCATTTTTATGTGAGCTAAAAGTAACAAATCAAAATGTTATGCAAGTGCTTTAAGCCCAACTCGAAGTGTGATATTTGATGTAACAAATAATGAATAGGAAGAGGAATGCTCTTTCACTAATGTAATACTAATGAAATAAAAGAGGTATTATTTTTATAGCACCAAAAAACCATTTCTTTTAGACAATAGAAAGAGGAAAATTAATGTGTAATATTTTTAGAAGGGAAACAAACACACATTTTTCACCTAGGAATAAATAAAATGCAAGGAACTCTGGATGGGTCCCACCGGGTGTGCCAAAATGTTTCACTGTTTTCTTTAAGTTTTTAGATGAAACAAATAAGAGTGTGGACCAAGGAGGAATACATGTTGTGATGGTCAGTTGGAGGTTGCTACGCATGTTCTGAATTTTTGATCTAATGATGACTGTGAGAGATTTCTTTTGGATAGGAGTAATTACTTGAAATAAAAAACAAGACCACAAGAAAGAGTTAAACAATATATGTCAGTGGGCTGCCTAATGTAGGCTAGATCTAGGAAGTGTGATAATTCCTCGGTGGTAGTCAAAATTTAATGTAAGAAATGACATAAATAAATAAGGTTCTACTCTAGTTGATATGATTTACGTAACTCATCCAAATACAACAAGAAAATCTAACATAACAGGCTACGCTATGATCATATTTGGAAATGAGGTAAATAATTAAGGTGCTAGAACAAGTCAGGGTCAGATTCTGGGTTAGTTGAGTCCCTTGGAAAAGATTATTGGGATTTGGTATTAGTAAGATTGCCAAATATAGAGATTGACATTGGTCTGGTATGACCGATAATGGTTTAGTAAGAACTGACGATGGGTACTGGAGGCTGGTAATAACTCAATAGTTCATGGTTTTGGATTTTTTTTGAGACTGAATTCAATATGGTAAAGAGTTGTCTTAGGTCTAGGGAGGTGTTGGGAATATTCATAGGTACTCAGGATTAGACAGAGGTAGTTAAAATGGCTGTGAGTGATGGGAATGGTCGGGTTCACAGGAAGGCAATAATGGTGGGGTAAACATATAAATGGCGGTCTATAAACAAAGGTGAAAGACTCTTATAAATTGAATAGAAATGAAATGGTGCAGGTTAGAGAAACACATACTATTGTGCAGGTTCAATGGATGGATGGTGGTGATGGTTGATCAGTGAAATGGTGATCAATATTGTTGCAGTGCTTCTCAGAATGCTCCTATGAATGCAAATGCCTTCTGATCAATGGTTGTGCTAGATATGGCTACCTTGTGAAAGAGCTTTGGTTCTTGCTTACATGGCAATCTCCTTTTCCCCAAAACTCAAGAATGTGTCTAACCTCTCTAACAAGGTTACCAAAATGGTTATATGGTAATTAACGACAGTTTAGGGTTACCAACATCAGTTTTAGGTTAACCGACATCGGTTAAGGTGGGATATCTTAGGTTCCCTAAAATAACATATCTTAGCTATCTTTTTCCAACTTTTTCTCATTTGTGCCAGGTCTAAATGGAACGTTGCACTTAGATATGTGGGAATGTGGTTAGAGGAAGAATAGTCATGTGATTTTAGGGTTATACTAAGTCTTAGTTCATTAAGGTAAGTAGGGATAAGTCTTAGTTAGTTATGGAAACATGTTATGAATAGGTCTATGGTGAGGTGGTGGGGTGAGGTGGAAATTGGTTTTATTTAAGGTAATTAAATAATGAATGAAGTGAGGATGAGTATTAATTTAATTATAAATAATTAAATTGATATTAATGTGGGGTATAAGGGTCATGGTTAGGTGAATGTGTTTAAGCTGGCTATTAAAAAGGGGACCAAGGGGAGTGTGACCCAATTTTTGTGTCTACAGTGGGCTCAATTTTGAGCTTCACTTTTCCCGCATACACCAAGTTAGAGTAGCTCATTTCAACTCCCCCAATTCATTGCTTTAGGTTTGATCATTTGCTTCTACCGAGATCTATGATTACTTGTCACCCGAATCAAGTTTGAGATCACCTAAGGTTTGATCCCACTATGTGCTTATTATTCTATTGAACCCACAAGATTTCTTCCTATTCCGCCAAGTATACTTGGTGCTCCAACATGAGTTCCAAAAAATCTTATATGCTTGATGCAAGGTCAATTATCCCTTACAAACCCATCAGTTAACTTATAGCCTAACCAAGCTATTCTCAAGCTTGTCTTCAACTCAAAGCATTATCTAACCTTACTTTCTTAACCAACTTATAGAGAAGCTCACTAAGATGCTCGGTGACCTATTTTAAGCTTAGATCACCTTTTGACAAATATCTTCCAATTTTAAACTGACCCTTAAAATTTTTCAGCAATTCTTCTAGCGCACAAAAATCATGGGGTGTAATAGGACACATGAACATTTTTTAAGATTGAAATTGTTGTGATAACCCTAAAATATCCCAGGAAGAATTTTTGGTATCATGGTGCAATTTACCCCATTGTCCACTTTTTCCCAAGGGGGAAAAAGTGGATAACATTTTTGTGACCTTCAGGGGATGCTTGCCTACTAAACATGATTCCAGTAGCCTTCAACATCCATTGGGCATGGAGTCACTGGTATCCCAAAACTGATCCTGAACTTATAGTATACTATTTGACCTTGTCCCGGAAGTTGATGATGTCAAATTTGAAGCACATTGAAACCTATGAATTCCTAGAATGCACAGAATACTGCAGAAATTTAAGCAAACATTTGAAAATTTTAGGACATCCTGGAACTCTATTAAAACTTTACTTTTTCCTGCTTCTAAAAATTTCACCTTCAACACACTGTGTAGGGGCAGTGACAAAAAAGAACACACACAAAACTAAAAACCATCATTGCTTCAAATGAAATATGTAGATTGTGCTAAGCACCTATTCTTCTAGAAACAAACCTATTTCTATTCTACACTAATAAGAAGCACATGTGAGCTAAATGAACCTTGAAAATAGTTGTTTAAAATAGTTCCCTTTCCTCGTAATGGGAAGCCATGCAAATGATGTGATAATAGACATAGTTGAGACTGATATTGAAAAAATAAAACAAGCCCAATTTTCCACCTGGTTTACCAAGGCATCAACTTGAATTAGAAAGTATGCCTCTTTTATTTTCTCTATATTTGTTTTGTAGAGGCATTAAAACTGATCCTTGAAGCTTTGAAATTTATCCTCACATTCTGAAGTGAATGTGACCAGCTACGACTTTTTTTTTGGCTCTAAAGAAGCCAAATAACTTATGGGACATGGTCTAACCCTTTGAATATGCCTACTACTCTAAGCTTCAACTTTGACAAGGAAGTTTCCCTGAAGATATCCCTATATGAAATGTGTTGCAATGACATCATTTCCATCTTTTTTCCCATCTACAAGCAATTGATCTTCTACTTGGATAATTGGTATTGGAGTGATATTCCCTTCATTTCCCTTTTCATCCTTCACAATGAGGATTTTTTCCATAACATGAAACTATCTTTAATTTCTTGCAGCCTCAAATGAAATCATTTGAAAATCATTACAAGTTTTTGAAACATACTGCTCATATAGGAATTCCACTTCCATTTGAAGACAAAGTTGTTCTGCATTTTTAAACTTCTCATCCCACATGAAACTTGCAAATTTAGATTCATATACCTATTAATTTTGAGAATTATTAGGGGAAACACAATCTTTAAAAACATTCTCCTATAAAATTGGTTCATTAGAAAAAACAGGTTTACACAATTGAGAGTAAGAGACTCTCCTTGATATAATAGTTTTTAAATTCTTTTGAATCTGTCCTAACTTCTCCCATGTCATCCTTTGAAGTAATATTCCTTGTGTGTTGGGGAAAGAGGTAATGGAACAACAAAATTATGAAGTTCCATAAGCTCCTGTCCATCCAAATACTCCTCCAAATCAGACAGATAATCTAATACTTCATTTCCCGATAGTGTCAAGGATTCTTCTTCTAACATAGTGTCCTCTGAACTAGTAACTTGTTCAAACTGAAATTTTTCATTCTCAAACATGAAATTAGAAAGACCAGATTCATCTGAGAAATAAAAAAATTGATAGAAGGAAAGAAGGGGAAGAATTTGAAACTTCCTACATGGTATTATCTACCCTTGAAAATTCTGAGTCCACTATGGCAAGAATCCCATTATGATTAGTTGTGTTATTCAATGAGGCTATTGTAACATTGTTGTAATGTTTCATAAATGTAGAAAGTTATTGACATGCCTGACAATTAGGATCATTTCCTTCATAAGATTCACCTTGTACACTTGAGGACCTTTTTTATTCAACTTGAATATGCTCTTATTTAACTGAATTTGAAAGTTGTGGGGGAATCAATAGTCTCAACAAACATAGTGCCAACATGTACACTACACTCTGAACACATAGGATGATCATCATCATCCTCTTGTACTTGATCTTGTGTAAATTCAATCTCCATTGTCTTCTCTTGAATCTCAACCTTGGATAGAGGTTGAGTTAGGAGGGAAACTTTCTTAACATTCAATCTTACAGCCCACTCCTTTAGATTCTTTATAAGCTCATCTTTACTAGGTTCCTCAACTTTCTACTCTTCTTATTCACTATAATCATATTCTTTGTCTTCCCAAAAATGGATTTAGGAATGTAAGAAGAGAAGCAGGTTGGTGTAACACCTTGAACTATTGTTACTTTCTCCTGAGCATTCAAGTGTTGATATATGATTTCTTCTGTATAAGGACATGTTCCTTTCGTTTTGGGAAGTCATGCTTGATATGGATTATATCCTCTTTGCTCTTGAAGATCTTGATTGAGCCGGAATATGCTTGGACTCTTTTGTTTCTTTCATTCTTCACACTTGAGTTCAATTTGATTTCTGGATGAATTGTGGATTTATCCACCTTTATGACTCAGCCTTGGATCAGTTACATTGATCCAAGGAATGTTTTAAGTTTATTCAAGATGAACAAAATTTATTGACCTTACGAAAGTTTCAGGGTCAGATTGAGTTTTGAATGATTAATCCCAGAGTTTAACTCAGGCTAATCATGATAAATCGATGTGGTCCCAGATATCGTAATATCTAGAAAGGCATGGATCTTAAGCCAGGTAAGATGTTTATACCAAAATCTTAATTTAGTGATGCCAAATAGAATCCTTTACAAGAATGTTTTACCCTGTATGGACTCTAACACTGATTGGTCCTATTTTGGAGACCTAGACTAGACTCATTAAGGTTAATAATATTAACCTAAACTATAACCTATTGGTTAAAATAATTACTAATCTAACCTAGCCCTAAACTATAAGCTTGGTGCTCCTAAGAGTTAACTACACCTAGCGCTATGGAAGTGAGAATAATGCCTTACCCTATGATCTAACCTATGTTTCTAACCTATCTTAACTAATGAAAATAATGGAGGGGGGACTTAAGAAGGGTCGCGAATCATGGGCGGTGGTTTCCATAGAATTTATGAAGGGGATAAGGTTAAAGGAATTGGAATGCTATCAGGTTTGGTGGAGGTTACAAGTGGCTAATGTAACTTGACGTGGGTAGTATCACCAAGTATGGGAATGTTTGTTTGTTTTCTTTTGGTGATCACCAATTTTGGCAGTTAGTGCCAATGGAAAATAGGTGGGAGGATGGAAGTTAATGCAATTAATGAACTTTGGTTCCTGAGAGTGGATTGCTTGGGAAGGCATGCAAGAGGAATATTGTTTGGTTTTTTTGGTTTTCCATGCATTCCATTTTTCGCTCTGCTTAAGCTCTGGTTCTGCGAACCAGCCGTCTACTCTATGTTGCATGGAAACTTTGAGAGTTTCTAGCTTCCTTCTCTGTCGGGGGAAGTATATAAGGCATTGAGGGAAACAATTTATTGTTGTTTAATCTTTGGTGGAGGAAGAAGAGAAGGTGCGAGCACATTCAAATGTCTCCTTCAAATTTTTAAATGACACTATCAGGCATGATAGGCCCTAACTTTTAAAAATATTACTTTCCTTTAAATGCATTCATTAGAACAACTCTGTTCAGATGATTTTTTTTGTATAGTCAGCCTGGATGGTAGTAATGTATTGGTTTTCCTCTTTCTTGATGATTTGGGAATCCCTGGTTATACGTGGACCCTGTTGAAATCTACTTATTTTATCTTATCTCCTTGTAGTGATTACATTATGGGTTCAACTTCTGTAGAAGTGTTTGCTGTGATTACATTATGGGTTTGACTTCTGTAGAAGTGTTTGCTATGATTACATTATGGGTTCAACTTCTGTAGTAGTGTTTGTTGTGATTACATTATGGGTTCTACTTCTATAGAAGTGTTTTGCTATGATTAGATTATGGGTTTGACTTCTGTAGAAGTGTTTGTTGTGATTACATATGGGTTTGACTTCTGTATATGTTATTTCCTTGTCTCTTGTTCGACTAAGGTAATGAGTTCTTAACTGTACCATGTTAGACATTGTGTTGGATGATTTCTTGTTTAAAGAATGACATGGAAAGAATTGTTGTGTCTAATTTGGTTGGTTTATTGATTATTGCTTGGTTGTATGAATTTTTTTTTATTGCTTGACGGCTTCAGGTGAATAAATAGTTGGATTGTGATGAAACTGTAGTTCCTTCTATTGAACTCGACTGGTTTAGTCACATGCATAAGAAATATGTTTTAACACAAGCTTGTATCTCTGTTGAAAAGGGTATGGATGTTCATTGATTATGGGTTATGAAAATGATGAAACAATTGGTGTAGTTGTTGTTTTCTTTGTAATTTTCACTTGGATATTAGAACACAGTTGGGACCCAATGAAAATTACTTGATGAATCCCGTTTCCTATCATTTTGTGAGTGATCTTAGGTCTGCAAGAATGGAAATTAGTTTTATTTTAGAATATGAATGACTGTGTTGATGTTGCCTGTAGTGACCTTGAAATTTGTCAATAGAATTCTTCTATTAACACGGGAGGTGCTACTTGTTGGTATCCTTGAATGTATATGCATTACTCCTGGGAAGTTGGTACAGTCCTGAATTTGTTTGGAATGGTGATCTGAATGCCTCTGTCTCTTTCTCTTAAGCTATAAATTATATGTTGATATATGAATTTTGGAATAAGAAAATATTCTCTCCCTTGTCTGGAAATTATGAGTTCTCTCTTCTTTTGTATCTCTATGAGAACTCAACGGTACGGGTATAAGATGAATAGAATGTTAAATTTATGAGGAGAGAATGGTAAGTACTGACTCTTGACTGAAGTCTTCTTTCCTTATCTACAGTTATATTATTACCTTGTTTGAATTATTCGGTTATCCACTTTTATAAAAGTATTATTGTAGTAGAAGTTGGTATACTTATCAATGTCATTGAAATAATGCTATGAGTATAAAGGAATCCCATCAGTTGAACTTTCTGGAGGTTATAATCTGTCTTTGCTTGAATTGTTAAATGTACATCTGTTGGATACATGTACTGGTAGAAATTCATTCTTGAATGGAGTAATTTTGTTGGACTATTACTGTCCTTGGTTTTCAGATGGATGGATATTGTAGATTCATTTGTTGCTTCTTAGTCTCTAATATATGATGAATCATCTGAAAATATTTAAGTTTAACTGGCAGCTATAATATGAGTTATGTTTTAAAGTCATATTAGAATTGTAGAAAGATGAATAGCCTGATTCATGTTTAAGGATTTGATGAAATGATTTCATTTAAACAGGTTGTTTAATGAAAAAAATTGGTGGAATGCAATTGTTTTAAGAATTAGTGCTTATCATGCTCAGTTCACTGAACTGACCTGTGCTAGAAATTTTTGCAGATGGACATCATAAGTGGTAAAGGCATGTAGATCTGATATGATGCTCAGATTGTTTAATCTAGTTTTTATGATGAATTCCAACTTGATTTCTCTAATTGTAGTATAGGAGGAAAGATAATCTTTTGCTGTTGATTATTGTATCAAATGTGCCGAAGTGCATAAGTTGTAATTGTATGGCCTGGAATTAAATGAAATGGGAAGATTGTTACTTATGTGGCTGCATTTTTATTTGTTGGATTAAACTTCTTAGGTCTGAATGAATGAGAGTGTAATTTTTATTACTGTATGCCATGGGAGCTAGTCGGATTCTCTAAGTAAGCCTTGTAAAAATTTATGTAATCGAATACTTCATGATTGAATAGTAATTCTTTTATATTATGAATAAGGCTAAATTGGAATTAGACCACTGCATTTTAGGGAAGTTAAGGTTAAACTATGCCTTGATATGTAGCTATAACATGAAGAGTAATCTATTACTCCCTAACAATGATCGAAGTCAAGGCAATGTAATTGATGGTTTTAAATCACCATGTCTATATAACAATAAGTCAGATATATTTCAGTCTTCGAGAGATGAAATAAACCCTTACGGGTTTAGTTAGCTTCCTTATGAGTGAACTTAGGGCTATTGCCCAATTTTGAGGAATAAGATTATTAGGAACCGATGGACACCTTGACGAGGTCTCAAATCTTATTAAACTTATCTCTGTGAAATTTGAACTTAACTACGAAGGAAAATCAATGGCATGAAATTTTGGATGGGAAAAGGACTATCTAGTTAGGAGGGCCTTTCATGTAAATTCAACTCAACTTAAGTAACTTTTTGAAGTTATGTAAATATTTCCGAGGCAGTTTTGTAGGATGTTGACACATGTCAACTACAGGGTTGTACCTTTGAGAATATTAGGATCTTCTCGAGGATAAAACAATGCAGGTGACATATGGCAACACCCTTTTAAATTGATCATTAAGATTTACATCTGAAACTTGAACACGATTTTCCTTTGGGACTGGTTAGGACCATAGACATGCTACAAGGTAGCCCTTTGAGACTAGGGGTACCTTGACACACGGGGTTAACAGTGGTTGACCCAGTATGTCAGCTTATCCCTAGTCTTCAAGAGCATCTTTATAGTGTGTGTTATGATATTAACCCAATTCTGGAGTGAATAACTTGGGACAGTGGAGACTAACAGAAGTTGGTATAAGAAATTCTATATAACATCGGAGTGGGGTGAAGGACGTATTCCAAATTGACGAGTATGCCGTCAAGGAATATGAGACATGAACAGTATGTTTCAAATCTTTGGCCAAAGTTTCACAAGCTGCTGATTGTGTTGTCCTATGTCACCTAGTCTAAGGGACGTGATGCCGATGAATGATGGTAACAATTATTCAGATAGGTTCCTTGGACAGAGCATTCTGAAATCCCAGATTAGGGAAGAGAACCACAAGAGTGAAGTATTCAGATAAAAATTCCAACTCTATGATACCCATGAATAGATCGGTAGTTCACCGAGTCATGGAATGAATAGATAGGTAGTACATTGAGTCATTACAACTGCATATGGTTATCTGTTATAAGAATGATTGTTATGATCTGCGAGTTCTAAATTATGTATTTATAACTAGAAAGAACTTTAAAAAAAAATAAAAAAAAAATCTTGTTCTAATGTTCTAAAATGAGGATGTTACAGTTGGGGTGAAACAACTTCCTCTCACTATTTGGGGTGGTGAAAGAGGAACAACCTCTTGTCTTGGTGGCCTTTGCAGAAAAGATAGAACTTTGGAGGAATGAGGAATAGAATATTCATGATGGTATGGAAAGATAAGATATAAAGGAATGGAATTCTCAAAGTGAGAAGCTGGTGAAAATATTGGAATTTGAGGTTTAAACTGAAATGAAATTGACTGGGAATTAGAAAGAGGACTCTGAGGTGGTGATGTAGGACTTACCCATTGATAAGGTTTCCTTGCATTAAAAGCATAGGCCTTTATATCTTCGATCCAACCTTCACGTTGAGGTAGTAATTAAGTCATGAAACAAATATTTTCCTACATGCTATCAAACTTTGGAATAGGGCCAACTTATGGAAAATGTATTTTGAAGCCAGTTTTGAATGCATTCATCTATGATGTAGCTCTAGACTGCACCATACCATCCTCCATTTGATGCAGCCTATAATTTACCAGATAACTCCCTAGACGCGCTAGCACATCACTCAACCTATTCTGAGTGTTCACTCGAAGCGCGCAAAGGTACCAGGACCCTCTTTAGGGTTGTTATAGCAGGATGTTAGTGTGATGAAGGAAGAAAAATATAGATTCATAACTAATCTATCATTCTACAATGTATGCTACTTTCAGATCTATGAAAGAACAAGCTTTAAGTAGTAATCATGATTGAATCAATAACATACACTAGTCAATTAAAAATAGGAATGATCTTTAGATTCAGCCAATATCTTCCATCTATTAATAAACACAGAAGCTCCTTACAATAATGTTAAATGATACCAATGAACGTATGGATCTGATACAGTAATTCAGTCATATGTGTATATCTCTATATCTTCATTCATCCATCACACTCATATATATTACCACTATGTACCTCACATTATATATAGGGTGGGGAATTTCCCTTCACCATTTATCTATTCCAAAAATAAGCCACATGCTATTAATATCCATGCGTCATTTACAAGCATAGCCACACATGCAAGTGTGCTATCTATAGGCCTCTTATAGTTAACTAAAGTGTCAATCCTATTCTTAGCTTGTCTCCATGCAAAATGATTTGATATGATCCTCCAAATATAGAAAATGCATGGCACACACATCTTTGCATCGTTGGTGTGTTCTATACACCATTTTCTAAAAATAGGTCGTCATGCTCAAAATTGACTAAGTCTTGAATGTTGAATTTTCCTTCCACGCATGGGTCCTTCCTTTCCTTCCACGCCCTTGATCATGGCCTTATCTCCCATGTGGACTCGTTTTGTTTTCTCTAACAAGTATTCTCTTATCAACATTACCCCACACTAATCTCATGTCATCCCGAAAATGGGTATTCCTCCAAAAATTGAAGTAAAGAATAGAGTAATGGAAAGAATAAGAATGAAATAATGTAGACAATTAAATAATTTTTATGAGACTACCTCCTCTATATCACTTTGCAGTATCAATTCTAGATACTCCTTTATTTTGGCCTCCAAAACCTGCCATTCAGTGAGTGCTTGTTTTTATTTTTATGGGATGTCCATAGCAATGGATTCCAACTCATCCCTCACAATCTCTCCCTTTTCATTCTGTAGGACCAACACAACGCTGGAGATTGATGTCATTCTTCCTTCTAAGAGATCCATCTTCTACACAATTATCTTCCCAAGCTCTTCCAAGCCAAGTCTTGTGCGGGTCTTGTGCTGCTGTCATTACCTCACGCTTCTTATTAACCATTGAAAATATTTCTATGTGGTCCAATGTCTCATCCTTCACTTCCTTCTGGACCTCATTGTTTTCTTCTAGGGTCCTTATGTTGATAAGCACCTCTGGATCTGTGTAGATATTACAAGCCTAGGATACTTTCTTCACTAATTTTTGTAACACTTGTTGTAGCCCTTCATAAGATGAAATCTTTCACATCACTAATGCTTTCTTTTGTTCTACATCTTGCTCTGACTTTCTTATCACTATCATGCATAGAGGTTAATCTTCAAGTACCAAGTCCACCAAATTTCCTGCACAGTGTATCGCTGAAGGAAATGTCTGTGGTACCTTTGCCTCTAAGTGTGGCCTTACTCTAATGACATTATCCCCAATCTCCTCTGTAATGTTGATAAATACTTTGTTCTTCTTCTGCATGAAGTCCCTCTCTTGTGTTATGTGTGTTATATCCACATCATTTATCTTCATCTCCTCACACAACACTCTGATTGTTGTAGCTTTTTCCATGTTTCTTCTAGCCACTTCAATAGAAACCTTCACCAATGCATTTCTTACCTACTCATCTGACATGAAAGTAGGCTTTACTGTCATGTGTCAAGCTTGGGGTGCCTTCTTCAGCCATCTCGAAACGCATGAATCTTCACATACATCAAAGTTAGGCTCATCCATATGGGTGTGCATTGACCATGATAGTTGCTTTCGAGTGCACACAGTCACCTTATCTTCATCCATTAGCTCCTAGCCGAATAAAACCTTTTGTGCCATCGTGCTCTAGAAGTGGGCATAAACAATTTTTTCCTGTGTCCTTTGCATACCCCATGGCTGGTGGTATGTGCTCCCCACTTATTCTTCTAGACCATTACTGCATAGGTACTTTAGATTCCAAATTTTTCACTTGTGTCTCTATGTCTTGAACATTCTCGGAAGCTATCTCCTCTGGTCTCTTCTCATCCTCTTCTCTTCCCTTGGATTCCTCACCATGTTTTTCAATGTTCTTTGTAAGTGTAGGAGAATTAGGTGTGATTTTCTCTAACTCTTCCACCTCCTCATCTAACTTTAGTTTCCTCCTTCTTTCGATAGATTCTGGGTGATCTGTGCACCGTGGTTGGAGTAGCACTCTTTTTCCTTGTTCTCCTAAACACCTTCTTAAATATATGATCCCCTTGGACTGCATTCAAGTCCTCATCATCCCCCTCTTGTGGCTGAGGTGGTGTAATGGCACACTTAGCTTCACCCTTATTTGTAGGATGTCTCCTACCTCTATCCTCCAAACCACCACTATCTTCGCACTCCACCTCATCCTCCACTTAAATTGGTTCTGTGGGCTTAGGTGCTGGGATGTTCTCCTTTATATGTTTTCCCTTTGGTGGTGCTAGAAGAGTGAACTCACCTTCCACATACTTGTTATTCTTTATCTTTGGATTCAGTTGAAGATACACAAACACTATCCCTACATCTACTATAACCAAAATTATTCTTAATATTCAACACCTTCGAAATGATCCTCTCGGTGAAGGCACTTATTCCGGGATACACATACTTCTTTCTCAATGTGTGGTAGTCACAGTCTACCTTATCTGCATTGAATACTAGTCAGCACGTGTCTATAAATCTATGAACAGATGCTTGGAAATACCTTATAGTGAATGCATAAGGAAATTTACACCAAGGGCTCCAGAATCCATCTTTCATTGGGAAGCGTGTGATGTAGAAATGTTGATATACAAAAAAAATGGACTTTTGTCCCTACTACTGATGGTAGGTCCTTTCAGATGCACCACTCTTCTCTAAATGCCACGCGGAGCCTGTTATACCATTTCTCCTCCCTTTGCTTTACGTAGTCTGTCATGGCCCCTTTACATAGATACTTATTGGACCTTTGAGCTGGTGACTTATTCTCCATGGGGTATTCCCATAATTTTTCCTTCAGCCCATCTGGTACTCCAATTTCAATGAATACTAGTGATAGTAGAACAACCCCAAAGATGATCTTCCCTCTTTTGCGTGTTTCCTCGACTATTTGTTCTATAATATAGCCTGCAATATTATAGATTGATCCTTCTGAAATCTTACATGCAACATGTAACCACTTAGTATTTACCTGTGACCATCACTCCTAATCATTCAAATTTGTAACAAGGTGTGTTTCTTCTTGCACAACTAGACATTTCTTCAACTTGTTTATATCCATACCGCATGGACCTTTCAGGTATCCCAACTCCTATCTAGTCTTCAAGATCATGGCTTTATCTGTGAGATCATTCTTTATGTCCTCTCGTGTGGCCTTCAAACTTGTAACTAATGAGATAAGCGCAAATGAGATTCTAATTATGTGTCATGCAAAGTAGAAGAAATCCTCATGCACTCTGTTTATGAGCCACTGATACAAGGGATCATACTTCTTGAAATAATTGGTAGACCAAAATTCTCTTTAGAAGATTCTCACCTGCATCATTAAAAATTGGCATGTCATTCGTCATACGCTTGTTCTTCCTAGAAGTGAGCAAGGAATTGAGCTCCTTCTTGTTCTCTGCAGTCCTATGATTGTATTCACTCACTTTTCTTTTTCTAATGTGTTATTCCCACTCCTGGCCAACGTTGACTCCTTTTGGATATTACATTTCTAAAAAATGGCTTTCAGGTGCCATCTCTTCTTCCTTGACAACCACCTTATTCTTTCCTTTTTCTACTGCTATAAATGCCTTCTTGGGTGCCATTTTTACCTTGCAATCATCTCCTCTATAACTCTGTAACTTGAAAATCAAACACTAGCTCAATTCAATCATTCCCTAGGTGGAAAATTCCTACCCTAACTCCTCTCTACCTCCTTTCTACACTCAAACCCTTCACCACTAGGGATGTAAGCTTATTTTTACATAGATATGTTTATCACACTTGGTTTCACGCCCTTCACACCTTAACCCAATCACTCAGATCTTCGCAGTTGGATTTTTCCTCAAATTCTCTTAGTCACATCGTTAAAAATGAATTTCCATCCCATCCTTATATAATTTTTTCATGGGTTTTCAAATTTTGATGCATTTATTACTCCTTCACCTACCAAGTATCCTCTCATTTACTGACCAAATTCATTCATTCCGTATGGTACATCTTTTCACCCCAACTATAAACTTTTAGCGCGCCTTCCTACCCTCTGGTCACATACTTCTCTTCAGCACGTGCCCTTGTGCTCGAGTACCTCATCACTGTACCTTCTCTTGGTAGTTATCATGGCCTTAGCCTACCTTTCATTATATTGTCCTTTCATCCATCTCCATCCTTGGTCCTTTTTGAGAAGCAATCTTATTTTGACTTAAAGTACACCCGTAGTAGCTTATTCCTTTCACCCTTCAATTCCCACGGTCTTTTACATGGATAACTACAACTGGTATGTGCAGTCCTCTACGCATAAGCATTATTCACATAGTAATTATCTTCATGCACACAAGCTCACTTTATAGAAGAACAAAAACTAAATTGATAAATCATAACGTCAATAAAGGAAATACATTAAGGAAATATAGAGGGGAAACCTAATCTAAATGGAAATACTACCTTATTACAAACACCAATAAGTATTATTTATAGTAGGGCTTTAGCCTACTCCCATTAAAGTAACTGGGTAGCCATGTTACATCAAGTGCTTCTAACTGGAAAGCACCTATTTCAAGTATGTGAGTGATGACATACGACCCCAACCAATGTACTTTGAGCTTTCCCAGATGGTGCAAAAACATAGAGTCATAAAGAACTACCATTTGTCCAATCTCAAACTTCTTATCCCTTATGTTTCTGTCATGCCACACCTTCATCCTGGACTTTTCCCACTTCTGACTCCATCGTGCTATGGCTCGTCACTCATCTAGTTAAATCATCTTCTCGATACACTCTTCTAAATCCTGTTCATTAGCTAGACCTCCAATGCATGCAATACACAAAGAAGGTAACATAAATTCAATAGGGAGAATGGCTTCTATGCCAAATGCCAGCTGAAATGGTGTGGCTTTGTTCAATCTCTTGTAAGTTGTTCTATATGTGAAAAGAATAGCTGACACTTTTTCATCCCAATCCTTTCTTCCAACATCAAATTTTTACAGTCAGTATGAAGATGATGCAAGACCCTGGTGCTGTTCACACGATATAATAATTCTCCAATGCTAAAAAAACTTGTCCACCGATGGTAATCCATTGAATCTTGTGCATATTCAATGTCAATAACTAATTATGTATACCACTGAGCAATATGTTTAGTAATCGATCCAAGAAAAGAATAACTTGTTGCTCGCTCTTTGAGATAGAAATTAATATAATAAAAATGCATGCAACGAGATATGAATTCAGGTCACAAGCAAGAATCATTCAATGCACAAAGAGAAGGTTGAATTTAGAGCAAACTATGCAGTATCCAGAGATAGTTCAGTGCAAAAATTTGAACAAAACACAAAAAAAGGAGTGCCAAACCTTATCTGATGATGCAGGATGGTCAACCAAGCTAAGCATATTTAGATCAAAAACTTTGTGAAAATGTAGATTGGTTGACTATTCGTGCTTTTCCAAAGGTTATCTTTGGATCTGTTAATGAGACTACTCACGTGAAATTGAAATCTTCTACATCAAACAAAAAATGACTCTCATCGTACAAGCATAGGAATTTCAATTGCTCTGATACCAAATATAGAGCAAGATTCAGTCTATCATAGCAAAATAACACAATAATAATACTCATATTAATCAATTAATTCTGATTACATATATATAGGAATATGCATTCCTAAAAACAAGGAGGTTGTTCAACAACACTCCCACAAATCTCTCTCTCAACACCTATATACGTGAGTTATTAAAACTCACCCAAACTAATATTGTTATATGAGTTGTTTATCAAACAACTCACATTAACATTTACATCACCTATATATATATTTACCTCTAAGTAAATATTCAATCATAAATATGAATGGAGCACTAAATAAATATTTCCTAACACATTCTCCCATAAAAACTTAGCCATTGTATCTATTGTATATTCCTTTGTAGGTGTTTCTTCTGCCCACCATTTGAGATAATCTGTGCAAGTAATGATATAATGCAATTTAGTCCTGCGCACGGCTGGTGAAATAGATCCTACAAAATTAATGGCCCATTTCTCAAATGGTTCAACACTAGTAATTAGTCTAAAAGGCATCTCATCTCTTTTCCCTAGTTTTCCTAGGCACTGACAATGATCACATGCCTTACAATATTATTTACAGTCTTTATACAATGTCTCCCACCATAATCTAGCAAGTAGGATCTTTCGGGTAGTCGCATCACCTGCATAATGGCCTCCTTCAATACCACCATGAGCTTCTTCCATAATATCCTTGTTCTCATGCTCTAATACACAACAACATAATACTTCATCTCTTCCTAACTTGTAGAGGTCACCATTGATTAACATAAATGGTGTCACGCATATAGAAAGTTGTTTCTTTTCTAATGCCTTCATTCCTTCTGGTGCTATACTAGTCTGTATAAAGAGAACAATTTCTTCTAATTATGATGGCACACATTGTAACCTATATAATTGTGCATCTAGCATGGTTTCTTGAATTGTCTATGCTTCCTCTCTTGAGTTGATTCTAGATAAATGGTTTGGTCCAGAATTTCTTTTCCTTGGCTTTGCCACAACAATGACATCAAACTCTTGAAAGAAGAGTACCCATCTACATATGCGCCCCTGTAAGATGAGCTTTTTTACCAGGTACTTCAATGCCATGTGATCTGTATAAAACACAAATGGTGTTGCTAACAAGTACTTTTGAAACTTGTGCAATGCATAGATCATGGAAAAATCTTCGTGCTCTATAGTTGTATAATTCCATTTAGCAAGATTCAACTTCCTACTAGCAAAAAAAAATTGGATGATCGATAATACCTTCTACAAGCTGAGCTAACACAGTGCCAATGGACATGCCAGAGGTGTCCACATGCACATGAAATAGTTTATCCCATGAGGGAAAGCATAGAATGGTTGTGGTAGTAAGTTTCTCTTTTAAAATATCAAATGTGTGCTGCTGTGGTTCTCCCTAATAAAATGTACCTTTCACCTTCAGTAACTCTTCCAAGGGTGCAAAAATTTTGGTATTCCCTTTGATGAATTTTCTATAATATCCTATATGGCCTAAAAATATGTGCACCTCACTTTGACTAGTAGACACCTCTAGGCTTAAAATTACTGCAACCTTAGTTGGATCAATGAGAAAACCTTCCTTGTAGATTATATATCCTAATAGTATTCCAAATGGTGTGGAAAATATGCACTTCTTGATGTTTAAAGAGATACTCAACTATCTGCACTATTTAAACATCAAGTATAGGTTGTCACAATTATATTTCACAAGCCCATATACTGTCCAATCATCTAGGTATACCTGTAAGAAGTTATGAATAAAATATTTGAATGCCTGAACAATTATGCATGAGAATACAACAAGCATGTTTTTCAATCCAAAAGGCATCATAGTATAGGAAAAATGGCTGCATTTAGTAGTGAATGTTGTCTTTTCTTGATCCTCCTGAGAAATCCTAACCTGATGATACTCAGAAAACCCATCTATGAAGGAATATATTTCACGCCCTGCAACTCCTAGTATTTCCTCAGTGAATGGTGTAGGGAATGGATCTATGATGCATGCATCATTCAACTCCCTATATTCCAAACATATTCTAATTCATCCATCCTTCTTTATATTGATCAAAATTGGGCTAACCCATTCTGACTCATGAAGGGGTTTGATAACTCCAGATTTCAACATTTTATCAATTTCTTCTTTTACCTTTTCATGCAAATTAGGATTAATTCTATAAGGCCTATTTCTACCTGGGTGTGCACCATCTTTAATCTTTATCTTCATTTCCCCAAGTAATTTATGCATGCCTTTAAGTTCATGATGCCCTCGAGGGAATAATTCATGATAATCCCTAAGTAACCCAATGATATTTTCTACCTCCAAGTCTAACTAGTAGTCTCTAATTATGGCCTCCTTAGGCTCATCCTCTAAACCTATATTCACCTTCTTTGTCTTCAAGGGTTCGTGATAGGCACACGTATCCTTGTCTACACTGTCTAAGACCTTGCACACCCCTTGTGAATGTTCAATATCTAGGTTCTCAATTTCCTCATCATCCA
This sequence comes from Taxus chinensis, assembly GCA_019776745.2. NCBI lineage: Eukaryota > Viridiplantae > Streptophyta > Pinopsida > Cupressales > Taxaceae > Taxus > Taxus chinensis. The sequence continues at coordinate 972,579,268 of CM034146.1, read as the reverse complement.
CGATGTAAACCATCTTTCCCTTCTCTTTCTCAAGGAAAGCACGTTTAATTAGTATGAAGTACATTTCTTCTTCCTTCTCAAAATGCACTCTGGACTTTTTCTCACCGAATAATTCCTGAATATGCTCTTCTTCTTTTACACTATCTCCCATAGCTAAGCGCTTGATAAATTTTAATGCCTCTTCTATTAGAGGTTGAGAAGAAAAGTATTCAAAGGCCTGCATCATCCTTGTAGTCAAATTTTTCTAGTTTCTAGTCTCTCGATGTAGTTCTACATATACATATCAAGTGCGTGCACATCCTTGTAGCGTAGAGTAAAATCTATGCACCCAGAGTGAAGATGGTAATGCTTCCTGTCCTACTGTCGAAAGTCTCTCACACTGCTGAATGTGATGTTGAACAGGTTAATCACCATGATAAGTGCATATCTGCGTAGGTGCATTATTCCTTACAAACCTAATAGATAGGGTGATTCCAATCTTTTCCCATTTGATACAATTATCTCTGTGGACTACCCACCAGCGCACTGTTGTCCCACATAAGGTATATACTAACATAGCTATTATCTTAATTTATTTTATCCACTCTGTTTCCATGGCTTTCAAAAATGTAGGAAGATCTTCTGCCTCTGTATACTGAGGTACTATGTTACCTATCCGTCAGACCCAAAAAAGTCCATTCTTGCATGTAACCATGCTTTTTACTTCAAACCCTACTAATTCATATGTACCATGAGCCCAATTGTTGCAAGAAATACTCATAGTATCACTAATGGAATGAGAATACTCCCACTATAGGATGTGTTATTTTGATGGCTCGTTGACCTCTAGGTCCTGAATAATGTGTACATAAATTTGGTTTAAGTCCTCCTCACTTAGAGGATCAACATATGGTGTAGACTTTCCATCTGTCAATGGTATCACAACCCTTTCCTCCTTGTTCTCAAAGCTGACATACCCCTTATCAAATCTCAAGTCAGTATTATTCTCATAACACCAAGGGCGTCCAAGCAAGGTTGGAAAATTGTCTGCTTCTACAAGTGCTAATACCTCAAAATCCCTAGTGAACTTGGCCCCTTGTATGGTTATAAATGCATCTTTCAAAACTCCTATGTGAGTGGCCTTAGTCTGGTTTGTCATAAACAACACATTAGATGATGGATGCAATGGGGGCCTCCCCATTTGTACCCATGAATCTAATTTAAGCACATTTACTTCCGTACCTGTATCAATCAATATGTTGCTTAATAGCCACCCATATACAACAGCATTCAGAGCAATTTCCTTGTCATAGTTAATGTTAGCAGGGGAAAGATTTGCATGTAGGATCTTCCCTCCAGTCTCAAGACTTGTGTGTGGAGTGTTCCCCTTTAACCAACTTCCTAATAGTGGGATAATGTTCTCCTGGAAAAAAAATCTACACACTTCTCACAGATCATCGATATTAGTTTAGACTATCTTTGATGCTTTCTTCTTATTCTTTAAGTATTGTATCTCATCCTGAGGATTCCTTAGTACTTCCATGGTATCCTAGTAAACCTCCTTCTGATGAGTAGAATCTATGTACCTTGCATGCAAAACCTTCTCCTTGGTGATTGCAGGTTTTTGGTGCAATGCCTCTCTCACGAGTTTCGCTTCAGCACGTGTACTAATCTTCATTGTCAATGCTTCAGGTCCTTCTACTATCTTAGGCATCCACTGATCTTCTACCAAACACTAGATTCTAACCATCCCGGTTCCTTTGTTTCTTTCTTATGCTGCTTACTCAGATGTTCATATAAGTTAGGGAAATGTTCATAGCTATGGTTCTTTCCACATAAAGAACATGCAATATTCTGAGGACAATCAGACCTATAGTGGTCAGGATATCCACACGTATAACATGTTCCATAAGGGAACTCACCTCTTCCTCCACCACGACCTTGTCCTCCATATCCACCATGATATCCATGTCCCCTTCCATGACCTCCTTCAAAACACCCCTCATTCCTATCATAGCGCATTGGGTTATGATCCCAATCTTGGTGCTCATTCTTACCCTTAAAATTATCTATTACACTTGTTTTTTATACCCCAATGTCTATAGCAACCTTGATCTGACCAATCAACCAACAATCCTCAGTATTATGGGTCATGGACCTAAAATTATTGTAAAAGCAAGATACACTCTTCCTTATCACACGCTGTAACAAAGGATAATGACTAGGATCATGATTCAAATGAAAGATATCAAAATCCAATAGTAATGAGTGTACAGATCTACAAGGGAAACTATCCTTGGTGTGACCTTCCACTTCACAATCTGTACACCAAATTCCTAAGCGCATTTCATGGGCTGAATTTGCTGATAGATTCTCTAACTACTTTTCTATAGCAATAATCTGTGCCTATAAGAATGAACTAACGCCAGTGTCAATACTCCCAACTACCTCAACATGCAAAGCTACTTCTAGTGCTTCACGTAGATCAGTGTATGTCTTATGTGACAGTGCACTTCTAAATGGTGTAATCAATCCTCCAATGAACCATTTTACATGTTGGATAGCATGAATATCATAAAATATCTTAAATAGAAGTGTCTTAAAACAAGCATCATACTCACACACACTCTCAGTAGTGCCTTGCTTCATATCCTTGAGTGCACTAATACTCTTCCGCTCAAACTTAGGGATATAGAAATATTTCAAGAAAGCATCTTTCAATGCTACATAATCCACGCAATTTTGATCAAGGTCAAACTTCCTATACCTGTTGTGTGCATGTCCCTATAATGTAGTAGAAAATTGACTTGCCATATGCTCAGTAGTCGTGATCCCTTTAGCGCGCCACAATATTTCACACATATGCAATGTTTGGCAACATCCTCTATGCCTCTATATTCTGGAAGACATAGAGACATCTCCATATAAATATTATGTGGATGTTACGGACCTTGACCACCTGATACAGAACCTCATGTGTTCCCTCTACCTCTAGAACCACTAGATCCACCAGAACTAGAATCACCTATACCTCCTGATCCTCCACCTGTAGTAGGAATATGACTTCTAAATGTACTCCCATGTGCTTCAAAAATATTACTATAAAAACCCCTACAGTCTAAGAGGTAGTTCCACTTCCAGAGGTGAATCCAACATTCTACGTGCTCACATTCTATGTGGATGATGCGCGTAAGGATGTTCCTCCAAATATCATTGAAGTTGTTTATCTTACCATTGATGTACTTTCTCCCTAACTTACTCCTGCTCTCCTACTTCCCAAATTAGCTTTCTGGTTACTTGTCGTACTAGATACTAGAAAACCAAGCGCGAAGGGCTAAGTCACCAGGTGTATTAAGATGCGCACCTATAGTCCAGGTAGTCTCTGCTAGCGCACTTCTATGTGAGACTGAGGGGGGATCTCTGTCATGTTTTCCAAGATGGGGGAGTTCCTGATGCTCTGACTCCATGTCTTCTACGTGAGCTATAAATCCTTCACGAGCCATATCTCTCCTCAACGCCATAATTTTTACAATGTAACACTGCTTCTCTATCTCCCTCTCATGTGCCTCATTATACTTAAGCAACCTTCCCTCTCTCTGCCTCTCTACCACTAGGTCTGCCATCTTTCACCAAACTTGTTCCTCCCCTCACACGTGGTGAATTTTAGTTAGCCATCGGTTTACTCTTCAGGTTCAAAGTTACCATCAAAATTTTGATCACCAACGGAATACCTCAAAAATATGATCCTCTTGGATACCGTAGAAACTGGAATTCAGCTACCTCTAGGCAAGAGTACGTCAAAATTGAATAATCCAGAATATAACTGTTTAGTACACCATGTAACCACATATCCATAGTGTGAGTCCAGATCAAATCAGCATCATAAAGGGCCTGAAATTCTTCCTACATCTAGACAAGTGCATGATACCTCCAATTCCAATGAGATGCATAAGCAGTAAGTCACTTGTATAATTCTACTAGAAATATGGTGAAAAATCTCTCATATAAGTTGTCATATATATTATGTTATACCCAAGTGCGTGCATTAAACTCATGTCCACTATTGAACTACCATGCATATTCTTCCTCCAGATCATGTATCCATTCCTCAATACTTGCTAGAGTTAATTGGTATGTCTTTATCACAAACCACCCTAAAAATAACTAAAAAATAGGTCCTGACAATAGAACCAATGATTTAGCCTATAATTTACCAAATAACTCCCTAGATGTGCTAGCACATCACTCAGCCTAGACTGAGCACTCACCCGAAGCATGCAAAGGTACCGGATCCCTCTTTAGGGTTGTTGTAGCAGGATGTTAGCGTGATGAAGGAAGAAACATATAGATTCATAACTAATCTATCATTCTACAATGTATGTTACTTTCAGATCTATGAAAGAACAAAATTTAAGTAGTAATCATGACTGAATCAATAACATACACTACTTGATTACACATAGGAATGACACTTAGATTCAGCTAATATCTTCCATCTATTAATAAATACAAAAGCTCCTTACAATAATGTCAAATGATACCAATGCGCGTATGGATCTGATACAGTAATTCAGTCATATGCGTATATCTCTATATCTTCATACATCCATCACACTCATATATATTACCACTATGTACCTCACATTATATATAGGGTGGTGACTTTCCCTTCACCACTTATCTATTCCAGAAATAGGCCGCATGCTATTAATAGTCACGTGTCATTCACAGGCATAGCCACACATGCAAGTGTGCTATCTATAGGCCTCTTACAGTTAACTGAAGTATCAATCCTATTCTTAGCTTGTCTCCATGAAAAATGCTTTTATTCGATCCTCCAAAGATAGAAAATTTATGGAGTGCACATCTCTACATAGTTGGTGTGCTCCGCACGCCATTTTCTAAAAATAGGTTGCAGTGCTCAAAATCAGCTAAGTCCTAAATGATGAATTTTTCTTCGCACACAGGTTCTTCCTATCCTTCTGTGACCTTAATCCTGGCCTTCTCTCCCATGCAGACTCCTTTTGTGTTCTCTAACAAGTATTCTCTGATCAACACCATTGATTTATGCATCTTAAGCTACAACTCAACATCCTCATATGTATGATGGCCTCCTAAATTTTCATTCATTTTATTACTTTTGGAAAAATGCATATGTTAGGTGAAAAACCAAACTGACCATGACTCTGTTCATAGCAATATGAATGCTTGCATGACTAATTTTCATCATAGTATTGAACTGGAGGTAAACTATAATAATCTGAAGGATTTTGCAAGATTGAAGAAATGGTTGGACTTGTATTATTGATGCAAGTGGGAATTCCTATGTAGGATTGAAGAAATGTTGGACTTTTATTGCTAATTGGCATACCTTCATGAATGTGAGTAAAATGGAAAGATGTGGTAGAAAAAAAATGGAAATGGTGTGGAAAAAAATATATTTTGTAACTCAAAGAGTGGTTACTTAGACAAAATGGAGTCACCAATTGTGCTTGGATACACATCCTAGAGGCTGAAAATTTCACTACGAGCACAACAACTTAATGAAATGAAGTGAACAACAATAATCACTTACTCTCCCCACCAAGAGTTTGCCAAAAACTATTATCACCAAATCATTGCACCCCCCTGAATAGCCTTAAGGTGAACACGGAATTCAGTATGATTGGGTAACATAGGATCACCTCCTAAGATGTGGGACTTGGGATCAAGGTGAACCTATGGAGAAGGTTGGATTCCTTCTTCCTAAACTAAGCACTACACTACTTCTAATGCAATAAAAACAGCTACCTAGACCTATACTAACATTTCAAGGGATTAAGGAGAGAGATTTGCAAGAAATAAAAACCATAAATTAGAAGTGGTGATGTACCAAGAAAGAGTTTTTTCTAGAAAAACTCTCATGGCTTTCCAATGAAGAGAGATGATCATGAGGAATAATGAACATGCATTAGAAACCCAACTTACATATAATACTTCACTCCTTGATAAACACAATGACCTCCAAAAATTGTAAAGGAAACATTGGTTGCACAGTTCACCTGACAAACATGAGAGAGGCAATAGAAGTAGACAAAATTATGTAAGGACAAATAATTGATCACAAAACATGATTTCCATTACTTCAAGAACTTTCACATTGCACCATTAAAGTGGAGTAAAGGCATAGGTTGCCATCATAATTTTGAGAAGAAAGGCTTGTGAGCCTACAAATTCATAACAGGTCAGCTGGTGAAGAGAGGGGAATCTTGGAAACTATCTAACCTCTTTTTGGAATAAGCACCCCTTTACATTTTATAAAAAATTCTAATTTTTTTAGAGAAAGAAGGAAGAATCCCTAAAAACTAGGCAAGTCTATAGCAAAACAGGTTAACCATATTTGCCACATTAATTTTACATTTCCACCTTTTGAGGCACTATTCTCATAATGAATAAATATTACCATTTCGGAAAACCAAAACCTCTATGAAAATCCATTTTCTAATTATTCCACTTCATATCTCTTAGTTTTCCCGATTCCATCGATTGCAATTTTGTGAAAAACAGGACAACCGGGGAGGAAGTTATGGCTTGTTGAGCAAAATGTTGACTTTTTGAGTATCCTGGGCATTGCTCCATTAGCTCTTGATAACAACTCATGATGCTTCATAAATTCAAATTCCAAATTTTGTCTCTATTTAATTAAAATATAATATTTTAATAATTTTTAATGAAAGAACCCTATGTCATTAGGACCCACTAGTTTTGTTTTACATTTGGGGAAAGGGTCTTTGTGATTAGATAACACATGGCTCACCAGCATTAACGACCGAGCTCCTTATTAATTTTTGCCATCGAGTGGATGTAATATCTCCACGTCTTTCCGGTCCTCCACATCAACTCATCTTACCTCCTTTCAACCGCCATTCCACTACTTTACTTGGCAACATGACTTGTACATAGCTCCATGTATCACACTGACCGAGATTGATCTCTTCAATTTTCCACCTAGCATTAACTTGGCTTGCACCACTATGTTTTAATAACACCCAACAAACTGAATATGCCGAGTTAACCTAGAGTTCCACGCTTACATTGAATTAAAATGTACACCTCTGCATTAGCCGCTATGTACATCAAACACACCTTTCACCTTGAATGACCATGAGTCCTTCAAAACTTGGTGGGCTCTCAATTATTGATTGAAGCCACGTATGTGTGAATTCTTATGTTTATATTTCATGAGTATTTAGCACATGGATTATATTAGTCGGTGAATGCTTTGCAGTAATACTCGGTGGCTATTTAAAATACCCACTATCCATGTGTTTCATACAATGACGCATCGCCACCCACCAACACTCCTAATCATCTCAGTCAACCTTAACACATTAAATGATGAGTCATTTATTTGCATTGATTTCGTGTAGCAACCTTTGACCTTGATGACTCGTTTGATGACTCGTAAAATAACTCAAACATTAGAGCTCATTCAAACTCATTCTTTTAGGTTTTGGGACATGAATCTCCTCATATACACCGAGTTCCAATCACCTATAACACCTCTGAATCTTGAAAGTTTGAAAACTCCAAATTTTCAGTAGTTTTAAGCTTTCAGAGATTTGGTTCTTCTGAAAATTTTAATCGACTCAACCATCTAATGCTTGAATCACATTGTCTCTAAAATCTGAAATCCTAGATCCCCAAATTATGAAGCCAGCTGCATGAATTCAAACCTTTTTTTTGTACTATTTTTTTAGACATTTCTATCCCTCGAATTTAAACCGAATCTCTGAACACCCAATTTTTGAACTCACCACATTTTGAATCCTAGCCATAAAGACCACTCTTACCTTACATTGATCTATGAAACATTGAGGTTCATGCCCAACTCTGTCTGTAACTCAATACCATCCATCACTAAGATCGCACGTATCTTAGCTGACAAGTTCACTGAACTTACCCTTTTTTCATTATACTGAGTTCATCAAGCACAGGGCTATCTCCTTCTCTGTGAGCTCATATCAAATATTCCTATGATCTATGTGAAGGATGACAAGCATGCATTTATTCACAATGGGAAACTCACCTAATCGACCAATTCTTACCTCAACTCAACGTGACTGATCCGACCCAAACACACCTAACTTGACTTGCAACCAGACTAACTTAGCCATAGGTCAAACTCCTCTGCCCCTTCCAATCTTAAAAACATCTTGATCTGTGGAAGCTTTTTCCAACTCGCATACTAACCAAGTTCTGAAGGTCAAGTTTGAAATCCTTCTACTGTAAAAGCATGATGCAAATTGGCTCATGGACTGATGCCATATTCAAACTCCCATATCTACATGATCTCATGGATCTCACAAACCCCTATGACCAAGCTATTTGTTAGCTCAGCCTGATCCATCTTACATGAGCTTAACTCGTAATACCTCACTTATGAATCCATCTCCTTAGCACATTCACTTAGCTTACACCCTTCTTGTATGTATTCTGAGCTACGTTACTTGTGAACGATCTCTCCCGAAATCAAATTTTTCGAAAGCCCAAAATGCAATTTTTATCTGTCTTCATCGTCTCTAAACCTTATTCACATGCCCCTAGCACTAAGTTCAATCATGTGGATTGGAAATTTTATACTCCTGTTACTCCTTTGTTAATTTCTCAACCGAGTGCCCCATGTTAAAACTACCTCGAGGTCCATCCTCAACTGATTGACTTTTCCACTGGAAAAGCTATACAAAAATGGTGAATTATCTTTTAGATGGCTTGAAATTTGAAGGCTTAACCTAGGCATCTACCTGCATGAGCTCATCGAGCCCATTTTTAAATGGGCTCAGACTGTGGCAACTGAGTTTATATTTAAGTATTTCTCCAATTCTATGATACGATCTCAGTGAGATCTCAATTGCTTGCTAACACTTACCCTTAGGCTAAGTTATCCTTACAATTCACAACCCACATCCCCTCATTTCTTCTACAATCTCGATTTACATTAGCACTATGCAACATGCCTTATCTGAGAACCCACAACCAAAGCCATTCAAATTAATGTATCCAACGAACTCCTCATTGAATGAGCTCAAGTTGGGCTATCAAGATAACATGACTGAGTTACGTTTGTTTGCCAACCTTGGCCAATGTTATAATCTAGTCAATGCCTTCCTCATCGATCCCATGCAAAAACCCTCACCATCTTTATATCTAGCCTGACAATGACTTGTGGTTAGATCAATCTATCCTATTTGAACTGAGTCATTCTATTCCCTTGCACACTATGTTGGATCTCACTTTCGAGCTTCACTTTTCCCGCATCCATCGAGCTAGAGGATCTTGTTTCAAATCCCCCCATTCATTGCTTTAGGCTCAGTCATTTTCTTAGACTGAGATCTATGATGATTTATCACCCAAAATGCCTCAAGTTTGACCTCACATAAGGTTTGATCCCGCTGCGAGCTTGTTATTCCATTGAACCTGTGAGCTTTCTTCCTATGCCACCAAGTAGACTTGGTGCTCCAACACGAGTTTTGTAAAATCTTGGATGCTTGATGCAAGCTCGATCATCCCTTATGAACCCGTCAACTAGTTGACTTATAGCTTAGCTCGACCTTACATTCTTAACCAACTTGCCGAGTAGCTCGTCGAGATGCTCGGTGAGCTATTTTAAGCTCAGAGCCCCTTTTGAAAAATCTCTTCTAATTTTAAATTGACCCTTAAAATTTTTCAAGGATTCTTTCAGCACATAAAAATCATGGGGTGAAATAGGACACATGAACATTTTTTAAGCTTGAAATTGTCGTGATAACCCTGAACTCTCCATGAAATAATTTTTGGTCTCAAGGTGCAATTTACCTCGTTGTCCACTTTTTTTCTCAAGGGGGAAAAAGTGGATAACACATACTACCTCACAAATCATATGTCCATAGGAAATGAAACCTTTGGTTACCCTATCACTTGATTCCACATTAGCATCTATCATTTCGAAACCCCATCTTAGGGAAATTTCCAACAAAACATACATCAAACTAATCTAACAAACAACTTGTCAAAGTGGTGTTCATTTCATTACATTTCAGTCACCCCAATTTGAGGGGGGGTCACCCATAAAAAACAAATAAACCTTTAAATCATTTTTTTCTAACACTTTTCCTACACCAAAATACTCCACAAAAAGGGAAAAATGTAGACACCTAAAATTAGCACCCTTAATTTCTATGACCACATACACTATCTTTGTAATAATATGAAACAAGTCATTTAATAACATTATTTAATGTATAAACCACCTATCCTAAGTCTAAAATACTTCACAATATTTACTCCATGTAAATATCTTCACACACCATGTAAATACTTCTTTACAATTGTAAAATCATATTCTACCTTCCTATAAACCACTTAACCACCCTAAATCAATCATAACAATTTCAAAACCATTCAAACCTATTTTCTTATTACATCCTAATCTCTACACCTCATCCCTAACCTCCCCTTAACCATCTACCCACATCACAAACTAAAAAACTCTTTTTAGAAGTGGTTTTAACCACTTTCCAAGCACTTACCCCTAAAAAAGTGAATCGCCAATGATTATAAATAACACCTTTGTGCTCTCTCTTAGGGATATTCAATCTTAAATCTGGGACACCTTTTCTCAGACCTACTTCTTTATTTTGACATTACAGAATCCAAAACATATTTGTACAACATCAGGAATCAATATCAATCCATTTACAACAGTGTTTTTACAACAATTTTTCATCACTCATCTTCCAAAAAATGTGACAAGACAACACAATGAATTGATCATCCCCACTAAATATTTGAGGCATCTTTTAGTTACCTATCTATTTAAAGGTATTCCTGCAACATTTTTATCATCTACAATTCATTAAAAAACATTAAAAGTAATCAAAAACATCGTTTTAGAGCTTTAATCATAGTTTTTAGAAAAAAATGGTCAATTTCACAGTAATCACTAGCGATTCACCCCTAATCACCAACTATTTGCCTAAATTTCAAATGATTCATGTCAAAAATTATCTTTTTTATCAATTTACTAGCTTTATATAATTTTAAATCTATCTACATTTAACATGTTGTTTCCAAGTATGGCTCTCTATTAAATGGTAGTTCCTGGCCATTCACATCCAATTACAAACATCTATGATGTCCCTTATAGTCAAACACCCCCTTTTCTTGGGAACAGTATGTCTTAAACAAACTCACATTGTTATCTATTTAGTTCGTCGTTGATGAACAAGATATTGAATATTAGTTTGAATTCCTCCTTGATATCAAGCAAGATACTGAGGATTTTTAGTAAGATTACTTTAAATGTGTCCAAATTGCATCCACCCTTGTTTTGGGCCACCTTCGACAGATGCACAAGACCTTCCTTTTAACCTTGATTTTTAGAGCTTTTAATCCATTATATATCTATTGTTATCTATTTCTACCATTATCTTTATCAATTTAATTAATTGTTATAAAGTGAGATGACATCCTCAAGGAAATTCCCTTTAGATTCTTGGAATTGGAATTTGCAAGCAACTCGTTTATCCATTTATCTAATCATTTCTGTTTAGTGTATCTGATCGCAAATTGATTTTTAGGAAAGGAATAATTATACATTCATTTGGACTTGGAAACTTCTATTAACCATCAACATCAACATTCATCCTCATGGGTATCAGTAAACCCTGTCATCTTCTGAGGTTGGATTTTTTTTTTTGTTTTTTGTTCCTTAATTTAAAGTAGGACAAAAATAAATTCCCTAAACAAAATGTATTTCTAACAATTTTCCTAAAGTAACATATGAACGCTTTCCTTCTTTGCATCAAGGGAATCAAATAACCAATTTTAGATTAAATTTTATGCTTCCTTTATTACATGCATCAATTACTATTTGTTGATTAGAGAATACTTGTTCGAGAACACACAAGGAGTCTACATGGGAGAGAAGGCCAGGATCAAGGGCACAGAAGGATAGGAAGGACCCGCATGTAGAAGGCAATTTTAGCTTTTAGCACTTCACCAATTTCGAGCATGGAGACTTATTTCTAGAAGATGGCATGCAGAACACACCAATGATGCAGAGACATGCACACCATGCATTATATTTCTTTAGAGGAGCGGATCGAAGCATTTTTTTTATGGAGATGAGTTAAGAATGGAATTGACACTTCATTTAACTACATGAGGTCTATAGATAACACACTTGCATGTGTGGCTATGGCCTAAAAATTGCATGTGGCTATCAATAGCATTTGATGTATTTCTGGAATAGATAAGCACTAAAGGGAAAGTCCCCACCCTCTATATATATGATGTTAGGTACATAGTAAGTGTGTGTGTGTGTGTGTAACAGAGAATATACAAAGTGTTTTGTATGTATGTGTGGTAAAGAGATATACGCATATGACTGAATTGCTATATTATTTCTATATGTGCATTGGTATAGATTGACATTACTGTAAGAAGATTTTGTATTTATTAATAATATGGAAGTTATTGGCTGAATCCAAGTGTCATTCTGTGTGTAGTTACATAGTGCATGTTATTAATTCAATCATGATTACTGTTTAAGATTGTTTTTTTATAGATCTAGAAGTGTAGTATGCATTATAGAATGATGGATTAGTTATGAATCTATATGTTTCTTCCTTCATCTTGTTAACATCCTGATACAACAACACCCTAAAGAGGGACCTAGTACATTGCGCACTTCGGGTGAGCACTTAGTCAAGGATGAGTAATGTATCAGCGCATCTAGGGTGTTATCTGGTAAATTCTAGGCTACATCATTGGTTCCATTGTTGGGACCTCTTTTTCAGTTGTTTTCAGGATGGTTCACGATGAAGATGTATGGGTTAACTCTAGCAAGTATTGAGGAATGGATACATGATCTGGAGGAAGCAATATGCACAGCAGTTCAATAGTCAATCTATGTTTAACACATGCACTTTGGTAGAACAGAATCTATATGATAGCTTATATGAGATATTTTTTGCTAAATTTCTAGTAGAACTACTACGAGTGGCTTACTGTTTATGCGTCTCAGTGGAATTGGAGGTATTGCACACTTGTTTGGACACAAGATGAATTTTAGTGCCTTTATGATGTTGATCTGATCTGGACTCACAACTGTGGATACGTGGTTTCATGGTGTTCTAAATAATTATATTATAGAAAATTCAATTTCAACGTACTCTTGCCTGAAGGTAGCTGAATTATAGTTTTTGCGGTATCTAAGGGGAACATATTTGCAAGGTATTCCACTAGCGATCAAGATCTTGATGGTAACTCTGAACCTAGAGAGTAAACCAATGGCTAACTAAACTTCACCACGCACAAGGGAAAGAACAGGTTTGGTGAAAGATGGCAGACCTAGCAAAAATGTAGAAGAAAAAATGTTTCTAGCCCTAGCTGGATGCCCTTGCCATTATGTGAATAATGTTGACTTGAGGTTCAATAAGGGGTATATCAGCTTTGAAAACAAGGAGGAAAGGGTTGTGCTACCTCTGATGGATGGGAATTCTACACCATATGTGGAGCCTCTAAGTGAGGAGGACTTAAACAGAGTTTATGTACGTGTTATTCAAGACCTAGAGGTTAATGAGCCATCAAAATAAGGCATCCTATAGTGGGAGGATTCTCATTCTATTAGTGATACTACAAGTATTACTTTTGAAAATTGGCCTCATGGTACATATGAATTGGTAGGACATGAGGTAAAAGGTGTGGTTACGAGTAGGAATAGATTTCATTCAGTTTGACGGATAGGTAGTATAGTACCTTGGTATAAAGGGGCAGAATATCTTCCTACATTTTTGATGGCCATGGAAACACAATGGACAAATCAAATTAAGAGAAGAGTTATGTTAGTATATACCTTGCGCAGGGTAGCAGGGCACTGGTGGATAGTCCACAGAGATAATCTTATAAACTGGGAAGATATTGGAGTTGCTTTGTGTACTAGGTTTATAAGGAACAATGAACCTACAAAAATATGCACTTATCATGGTGATCAACCTGTTCAACATCATATTCAGTAGTGTGAGAGACTCTGGATAGCCAAATAGGAAGCATTACCACCTTCACTCTGGGTGCATCACCTATATTCTACGCTACAAGGCTGTGCACGTGCCTAGTATGTATATGTAGAACTACATCGAGAGATTAGAAATTGGCAAAATTTTATTGCATGAATGATCCAGACTTTTGACTACTTCTTGACTAAACCTCCTATAGAAGAGGCATTCAAATTTGTCAAGTTCTTAACTCTGGGAGATAGTGAAAAAGAAGAAGAGCATATTCAAGAATTATTTGGTGAGACAAATTTCAGAGCAAGTTTTGAAAAGAAAGAAGAACTGGACTCCATACTACTTGAATGTGCTTTCCTTGAGAAAGAGAAAAAAAGGATGGTTTACATCGTAGATGATGAGGAAGTTGAGAACCTGGATATTGAACATTCACAAGGGGTGCACGAGGTATTGGAAAATGTAGACAAGGATACGCATGCCTATCCCAAACCCATAAAAGGAAAGAAGGTGAATGTAGGTTTGGAGGATGAGCATAAGGAGTTCATAATTGGATACTACTGGTCAGACTCGGAGGTAACAAAGATCATTGAGTTACTAAGGGATTATCAGGACTTATTCCCTTGGGGGTATCATGAACTTAAAGGTGTGCATAAATCACTCTAGTAAATGAAGATAAAACTTAAGGATGATGTATGACTAGTCAGAAAGAGACCTTACAGAATGAATCCTTATTTGCATGAAAAGGTAAAGGAAGAGATTGATAAAATGTTGAAATTTGGAATTATCAAGCCCCTTGATGAGTCAGAGTGGGTTAGCCCAAAGGTGATTAGTATCAAGAAGGATAGATGAATTAGAATATGTTTGGACTATAGGGAGGTGAATGTTGCATGTGTCATAGATCCATTCCCTACGCCATTCAATGAGGAAATACTAGGAGTTGTAGGGCACAGAATATATTCCTTCACAGATGGGTTTTCTAGGTATCATCAGGATAGGATTGCTTAGAAGGATCAAGAAAAGACAACATTCACTACTGAATGGGGTAGTTTTTCCTATACTATGATGCCCTTTGGATTGAAAAATGTGCCTGTTGTATTCTCGCGCATAGTTGTTCAGGAATTCAAATATTTTATTCACAACTTCTTATAGGTCTACCTAGATGATTTGATAGTATATGGACTTGTGAATGATCATTGTGAAAATTGACATTTAATGTTTGAATGGTGGAAACAGTTGAGTATCTATTTGAACATCAAGTAGTGCATATTTGCTACATGATTTGGAATACTATTAGGACATATAATCTGTAAGGAAGGTTTGTTGGTTGATCCAGTGAAGGTTGGAGTCATTTTAGGCCTAGAAGCGCCTACCAGTCAAAGTGAGGTACGTGGATTTTTAGGTCATACACGATATTATAGAAAATTCATAAAAAGGTATGCCAAAATTGTTGTACCCTTGGAAGAATTACTGAAGGGAAAAGATACATTTTATTGGGGAGAACCGCAGTAACCACACATTTGAGATATTAAAAGAGAAACTTACTACCACACCCATTCTACACTTTCCCTCATGTGATAAGCCATTTCATGTGGATGTGGATGCTTATGACATGGACATTGGAACTGTGTTAGCTCAACCTGGTTAAGGTATTGTAGATCATCCAATCTATTTTTCTAGTATGAAATTGACTCCTATTGAATGGAATTATACAACTACAGAGCGTGAAGATTTTTCCATGATCTATGCATTGCATAAGTTTCGATAGTACTTGTTAGCTACACCATTTTTTGTTTTATACATATCACATGGAATTGAAGTACTTGGTAAACAAGCTCATCTTATAGGGGAACATTTGCAAAGGGTGCTCCTATTTCAAGAGTTTGACTTCATAGTTGTGGTGAAGCAAGGGAAAAGAAATTCTAGACCAAACCATTTATCTAGAATCAACTTAGCAAAGGAAGCACAGACAATTGAAGAAACCGTGCCAGATGCATAGTTATGTAGGTTATAGCGCACACCCATGGAATTAGAAGACACTGTTGTCTTTCTACGAACATGTATGGCACCAGTAGGAATGAAAGCATTAGAAAAGAAACAACTTGTTATACACGTGACACCATTTATGTTAATCAGTGGTGACCTCTATAGGTTAGGCATAGATGAAGTACTATGCCATTGTGTACTAGAGCATGAGCGTCAAGATATTATAGAAGAAGCTTATGGCAGTATTGCAAAAGGCTATTATGCAGGTGATGAGACTTCTCGAAAGATCCTACTTGTTAGATTAGGGTGGGAGACATTGTATAAGGACTGTAAATAATATTTTAATTCATGTGATCATTGTTAGCACCTACAAAAACCAGGGTAGAGAGATGAGATGCCTTTGAGACCATTTCCTAGTGCCAAAATGTATGAGAAATGGGCCATTGACTTTGTAGGACCTATTTTGCTAGCCACACGCATGATTGGATTGCACTATATCATTACTTGCAAATATTATCTCACACGGTGGGCAGAAGAAACACCTACGAAGGACTATACAATAACTACAATGGCTAGGTTTCTATGGAAGAATGTTCTTATAAGATATGGATGTCCCTTAAGCTTGACAAGTGATAGGGGTACAAACTTTTTGAATGAGACAATCAGGATCCTATTAAATGGGTTTATGGTTGCACACCATAAAACTACACCTTACGATTCTCAGGAAAATGGAATTTCTGAGGGTTTCAACAAGATTTTGAGCCATACTTTGACAAAAATTTCTAATGTTGGAAGAAAGGATTAGAATGACAAAGTTTCAACTGTTCTTTGGGCATATAGAACAACTTACAAGACATTAAACATGGCCACACCATTTCAATTGGTGTTTGGCACATAATCCATTCTCCCTATAGAATTTATGTTACCTTCTTTGTACATTGCGCGCGCTAGAGGTCTAGCTGATGAATAAGCTTTAAAGTAGTGTATTGAGAAGATGATTCAACTGGATGAGCTCCGAGCCATAACATGATGGAGTCAGAAGTAGGAAAAGGCCAGGAAGAAGGCATGGCATGACAAAAACATAAGGGATAAGAAGTTTGAGGACAAATGGTACTTCTTTATGAATTGAAGTTCTTGCGCCATCTAGGTAAGCTTAAAGTACATTGGTTGGGGCCATATGTTATCACTTCTATACTTTAATCAGGTGCTTGCTAGTTAGAAGTAGTTGATGGAACATGGCTACGTGGTTACTTTAACAGGAGTAGGTTGAAGCCCTACTATAAATAAGTCTTCTTGGTGTTTGTAATAATGTAGTATTTCCATTTAGATTAGGTTTCCAGTTCTGTATTTCCTTCATTGCCGCTATACTTTGTCAATTTAGTTGTTGTCTTTGTGTAATAAGTGTGTTTACACGCATGAAGCTAATTACTATATAAAGAATGTCTATGCATAGAGGACTAGACATACCTTTCATGTGGGATGGTTGTAGCTATCCAAGTAAAAGACTGTGGAAATTAAAAGGTAAAAGGAATAAGCTACTACGGGTGTGCTTTAAGTCAAAAGAAGATTGCTTCTCAAAAGTGACCAAGGATGGAGATGAATGAAAGGAAAGTATAACGTGAGGCAAGTGGAGGCCATGATAGCTACAAGGAGAAGGTACCATGATGAGGTACTCAAGCACAAGGGCACGTGTTGAAGAGAATTCTCTGACCAGAGGGTAGAAGGAATGCTAGAAGGTTATAGTTGGGGCACAAAGATGTACTGCATGGGACTAACAAATTTGGTTAATAAATTTGGATATTTGGTAGGTGAAGGAGTAATAAATGCATCAAAATTTGAAAAAATTATATAAGGATGGGATGTAGATTATTTTTACCATTGCAACTAAGAGAATTTGAAGAAAGAGCTAATTACAAAGAGCCCAGTGATCAGGTTAAGGTGCAAAGGATGTGAAACCAAGCATGAGAACCAGATCTGTGAGAAAAGAAGCTTGTGTCCTCAATGGTGAAGGGTTTGAGTGAAGAAGGGATAAAAAAAAGAGTTAGGTTATGAAGTTTCCACCTAGGGAATGATTTAATCAAGTTAGGGTTTGATTCGTAAGGTTGCAGAGTTAAAAAGGAGACATTTGCAAGGTAAAAATGGCACCTAAGAAGGCATCTACAGAAGCAGTTAAAGGAAAGAAGAAGGTGGTCATTGGGGAAGAAGAGATGGCACTTGAAAGCCATTTTTCAGAAATTAATATCCAAATGGAGTCATCATCGGTTAGGAATGGGATTCACCCATCAGAAAGAGAAAAGTAAGTGTTATCCGAAAAAAGCCCCTTGCTTATTTTTTGGCTCTCTTTCATTTCTTCCTTGTGCCTCAGTCAATTTTTTTCACTTTTTAGGCACTCAAATTTTTCTGAAAATGGCTTCATTAGATACAAAATTTTCTCACCTTTCTAGAAAGGTAAAGTTTTCCTTCTAACTCCTTGTATTTTGCAAATTTTGGCTTGACGGAGTTTTAGAGGGAAATTTTCCCTAGGAAGGTCCGCAACCAATCAGAAGATGCCACATGGCAGCGGAATGGCGAGTCAGTGGAGATGAGTTAGAAAAATTTCCAAAGGGGTTAGTGGGGTTGAAAAGGAAAATTTTGTTCTGAAGCTCTGCGAAACAATAGGAGGTCACCACATGTTCAAGAGGCTGGCAGAAATCAGGGCGGAGGAGTGAATTTTGGCTTTTCGCCAAAATTGTTAAGGGGCAAATAGGGAAAACCTAGCCCAAAGGCCCGCAGCGAATGGGAAGATGCCATGTGTCCTAGTCTTAGTAGAGGTCAAGGGCATGGGGAAATTTTTAATTTTTCACCAAAGTGTGGGAAACGACAAGAAGGAAGATTTGTTACTGCGGGCCTGCAGAGGGAAAATAATTGATTCAGGCTTGCGCAAATCAGAAGATGACACGTGTCCTAGTCTCGGTGGAGGTTGGGGAAGTGGGAGAAATTTTAAATTTTCACCATAGTATTTTCAAAGGGCGTAAGAGAGAATTTTTTCCCACGGTCCCGTAGGGGGAAGAAAGCTAGCTAAGGCCTGCGCCCAATTAGAGAGCGCCATGTGGCATCGGAGTGGTGGGGCGCGGAGAGACAAAAGAAAATTTTCCAAAATCTCAAAAGGTGTAAAATGGTTTTGTGAAGCCTAAAACCAATTAGAAAGTGCCACGTGGCATTAGAGCAGTGGGGGTAGAGATTTTTGGGGAATTTTTTGCAAATTCAAAAAGACGGAAAATTTTTGGGTTTCGGCCCGCCGACCTGATATTTGCCCTGTTTTGCCATAAATCTTCAAAAGGGCATATCTTTCGATTCAGAGCTTATTTTTTCTCAATTTTGGTGTCATTAGAAATCTATTGAAGTCCTCTACACAATGAAATCTTCAATTATGTGTTTTGATGGAGTTTGGTGAGAGAAAAATGAGAAAACACCTCTGGCATGGGGAAAAGAATAGAACTGACATTCAACCACCATTTTTAATGCAGTATGGCTTCCATTGTTCTCTACCATGGTCAAAAATCTTGAGGAATGAAATTTTGAGGGTGCCCATGTTGTTTTGATGGATTTGGTCGGTGGTTGAATGATTCCTTTACTTTTCCCACATTTTCTTCTTCCTGAGCTCGGGTTTTCATTGTTAAAAGCCAAATTTGGCTCATTTGTAAAGGGTTGGACATTTTTGTGAAATGTAGGCTCCCTCCTTCACCCTGGCAAGTGAATTTGTGGAATATCAGACCTCTTTCAGGACTGTAACATGTTTTCTACCACTTTTCTATTGTAATGGATTGTATCTTAAAGATGGAAATGACAATACAAACTTTGTGAATGAATTTTCAATCCTCTCGTGTTGTTTTCCCTATATTGATCATTCATTACATATTTATAAATTTGTGTATGATTTTTGTTGCATTTTGTAACATGTGTCACCACTCCTTTGGTGTATCACCACTTTAACTTAGTTTTATTTCTTTTGCATCCTTTATCTTTGTCTCCTTGGAATTTAGAGTAGGATCTAGTATTAAACCTCTACAAATTTCATGCATACATCTGATTAGAGGAGTAAAGGAACTAGTCTTTAATCTAAAGATTATTTTCCCAATTTTGCAAGTCCCACACTTAGGGAACAAATTCAATGTTGTGCAATCACACTGGATGCCCATTATCAAACTAGAAATCTGAGAAAACATCTAGGGGTGCTGCTAATTTGCACTAACAGTAAGTGAATACTATCACAGGACCATGGAAAATAAGAAGGATCTTGATTCCTTGCTCACTGCTAGAATGAACAAGCATATGGCGGATGACATGCTAGTTAATGAAAATGCATGTGAGAAGATTTTGAAGAGAGTTGGGGTATACCAATTATATGAGCTTCCATATTTTGGGAAGTATGAGCCCTTGTATCAGTGGCTCATGAGAAGAGTGCATGAGGACTTCTTCTACTTTGTAAGACACAGAGTTAGAATATCATCTGTGCTTATTTCATTAGTTATAGGTTTGAAGACCACATGAGAGGACATAAAGAATGATCTCACAGATAAAGCCATGATTTTAAAGACTAGATAGGAGTTAGGGTACCTGAAGGGTCCACGCAGAATGGATATAGACAAATTGAAGAACTTTCCAATTGTGCAAGCTACAACACACATTGTTACAAAGTTGAATGATCAGGAGCGGTGGTCACAGGTAAATACTATGTGGTTACACGTTACACGTAAGATGATAGAAGGGGAAATTTACAACATTACAGGCTATATTATAGAACAAAAATTCGAAGAAGCATGCACAAGAGGTAAGATCAGATTTGGGGTTATTCTGCTATCATTGGTATTCATGGAGATTGGAGTACCATATGGATAGAAGGAAAAGGTATAGGAATAGCCCATGGAGAACAAGTCATCAGCTGAAAGGTTCAGAAAGTATCTATATAAAGGGGCCATGATAGATGATGTAAATAAAAGGGCAGAGAAATGGTATGACAGGCTCCGCGCATCATTTGGAGAAGAGTGGTGCATCCCAAAGGACATACCAGTAGTGGTAGGGAAACAAGGCTAGTTTGCTTTATATCGACATTTCTACATCATGTGCTTCCCAATGAAAGATGGAGTTTGGAGCCCTTGGTGTAAATTTCATTACGCATTCACTGCAAGGTATTTCCAAATATTTGTTCACAGATTCACAGACACATAACGACTGGTATTCAATGCAGATAAGGTAGACTATGACTACCACATGTTGAGAAATAAGTATGTGTATCCTAGCAGAAGTGCTTATATAGAGAGGATCATTTTGGAGGTGTTAAATATTAAGCCAATAAGTCTGGTTATAGCAGATGTGGGGGGTAGCATTGGTGTATCTCCAGTTAAAGCTAAAGATGGAGAATAAAAAGTATGTGGAAGGTGATTTCACACTTCCAGCACCACTAAAGATAAAGCATACAATGGAGAACATCCTAGCATCTAAGCCCACAAAGCCAATTGAAGTGGAGGATAAGGAGGAGGAGCACAAAGATAGTGGTGGTTTGGAGCATTGAGGTAGGAGACATCCTAAAAATAATGGTGAAGATGAGCACACAATTACACCACCTCAGCCACAAGAGGGGGATGATGAGGACTTGAATGCAGTCTAAGGGGAGCACATATTTAAGAAGGTGTTTCAAAGATTTAGGACCAAAGGTGCTACACCAACCATGGTGCACAGATCACCCAGACTCTCTCCACAGAAGGAGGCAACCATGCAAAGAAGGAGGAAACTAAAGTTAAACAAGGAGGTAGAAGAGTTAGAAGAAAGCATGCCTAATTCTCCTACACTTCCAGAGAACATAGAAGAATAGGGTGAGGGATCAAAGGGAAGAGAAGAGGACGAGAAGAGACTAGAAGAGATAGCTGCAGAGAATTTTCACGACATGGAGACACAATCCCAAATTTGGAAGCTAAAGTTCCTAAGAAGCAGTATTCTAGAAGAACAGGTGGAGAGCACATTCCACTAGCCATAGGGTATACAGAGGATGTAGGTAAAATTATCTGTGCCTGCTTCTAAAGCATGATAACATAAAAGGATTTATTTGGCTGGGAGTTAATGGATGAGGATATGGTGACTGTGTGCACTCTAAAACAACTAGCATGGTCAATGAACACCCACATGGATGAGCCTGACTTTGATGTGTGTGAAGA
Source organism: Taxus chinensis (assembly GCA_019776745.2). Taxonomy (NCBI): domain Eukaryota; kingdom Viridiplantae; phylum Streptophyta; class Pinopsida; order Cupressales; family Taxaceae; genus Taxus; species Taxus chinensis. The sequence goes on along the minus strand of CM034146.1, from coordinate 972,557,088 downwards.
GTCATGTGTTTCAAGATGACTGAAGAAGGCACCCCAACCTAGACACATGACAGTAAAGCCTACTGTCATGTCAGATGAGCAGGTCAACAACACATTAGTGAAGGTTTTTGCTGAGGTGGATAGAAGAAATATGGACAAATCTACAATGATCAGAGTGTTGCGTGAGGAGTCGAAGACAAAGGATACATAGATAGTGCACATAACATAGGATAGGGACTTTACGTAGAAGAAAAATGAAGTATTTATCAGCATCGTAGAGGAGATTTGGGACAATGTCATTAGAGAAAGGCCACACTTGGAGGCCAAGGTACCATAGATGTTTCCTTCAGTGATACATAATGTAGGAAATTTGATGGACTTGGTACTTGAAGATGAACCTTTGTGCATGCCCGAGCCAAGAAGCTCAGAGTAAGATTTCGAATGGGAGAAAGCCTCAGTGATGCAAAAGATTGCATCTTATGAAGGATTGGTTTAAGCATTATAGGAAGTATTGAAGAAAGCAGACCATGCTTTAAACATATGCACAACTCCAGAGGAACTTATCAACATAAATACCCTAGAAGAGAACACTGAGGTCTAGAAAGTGATGAAGGATGAGACATTGGGCCATGCAAAAATATTATCAATGGTTAAACAGAAGCATGAGGCCCTAGCATCATCACAAAAGCCACACAAGACTCGACTGGAAGAGCTTTAGAAGATGGATATTTTAGAAGGAGAAATGACATCAATGTTTAGTGTTGTGTTAGTTTTGTGGAATGAAAAATGAGAGATTGCGAGGGATGAGTTGGAATCCATTGCTGTGGAAATCCTAAAAAAGTGGAACAAACACTCACTGAATGGCAGATTTTGGAGGCCGAAATAAAGGAGTATCCAGAGTAGATACTGCAAAGTGATACAGAGGAGGCTATCTAATAAAAATTCTTTATTTTTCTACATTATTTCATTCTTATTCTTTCCATTATTCTATTATTTACTTCAATCTTTTTAGATACCCATTTTCGAGACGATAATGAGATTAGTGTGGGGTAATGTTGATCAGAGAATACTTGTTCGAGAACACACAATGAGTCCACACGGGAGAGAAGGATAGGATCAAGGGTGTAGAAAGACAGGAAGGACCCACACGCAGAAGGAAAGTTTAGCTTTCAGTACTTAGCCAATTTTGAGCATGGAGACCTATTTCTAGAAGATGGTATGCGGAACACACCAACGATGCATATACATGCGCACCATGCATTTTCTTTCTTTGGAGGAGTAGATCGAATAATTTTTGTATGGAGACGAGTTAAGAATGAAATTGAAACTTCAGTTTACTATAAGAGGTCTATAGATAGCACACTTGCATGTGTGGCTATGCCTAAAAATGGTGTGTGGATTTCAATAGCTTGTGGCCTATTTCTGGAATAGATAAGCGGGAATGGAAAGTCCCCACCCTATATATATGATATTAAGTACATATTAAGTGTGTGTGTGTAATAGAGATATACAAAGTGTGTTTATGTATGTGTGGTAAAGATATATACGTATATGAATGAATTACTGTATTAGTTCTATACACGCATCAGTATAGATTGAAATTACTGTAAGGAGCTTTTGTATTTATTAATAGATGGAAGATATTGGTTGAATCTAAGTTTCATTCTGTGTGTAGTTGCATAGTGCATGTTATTAATTCAATCATGATTATTGTTTAATCTTATTCTTCCATATATCTGATCATAGTATGTATTATAGAATGATGGATTAGTTATGAATCTATATGTTTCTTCCTTCATCTTGCTAACATCCTTCTACAACAACCCTAAAGAGGGACCTGGTACCTTGCGCACTTCAGGTGAGTGCTTAGTCAAGGATGAGTGATGTGTCAGTGTGACTAGGGTGTTGTCTGGTGAATTCTAGGCTGCATCACTATTTCATCCTATTGATTTGGAAATACAATTTACCTTTTGTCATGGCTTAATTAATCCATTAAAAGAAAATTTCTTATATGATACATTTGAATCATTTACTCTTTTATGATATAAATTTATTGATTTATAAAAAATATCTGATTGCGGATAATGTCATAGCACTTTATTTTACTTCTTTTATTCTTCCTTTTCCTACTACGTCCTCTCCTCTTCCATCCATTGTACCTCCTTCTTGGTCGTTATCTCCTCCTTAGTAAAATCATCCTCCTTCCCTGCCACTATGTCAACGTTTACCTAATTCTTCTCCACCTCCCACCCATGAACCATTGCACTTTGAACATAATGTTAAACCACATGATGTCTTGCATAATTTACTTGATAATCAACTAATACATTTGTTGTCTAACCAACATCATCCACCTCATCAATTGCATTACCATCATGACTGTCCATTTTACAATTTCCAGCACATCAATGACTACTATGACAATGATTTTTATGCTCTCCATGACCACCTACAAAAATTAGAAGTCAAAGGTGTAATTGTTTTCTGCCCTCACTCTTGTGAGCACTCTCTCTCCTATTCCACATAAGAAAACTTCTACCAATGTTCAATTTTCACCTTCAACTCCCCTAAGGTTATCATCCACCCACATCCTAAGGTTATCATACATCCATGTCATCTAGCTAATCTGCCTATAGTTACATCCTCTCATCCCTCACACATTACTACCACATCTCATTGGCTTGCTAAGTGACATACTTCCACACTTCCTATCACCACACCTCTTATTATTGGCTCCATTTCCTTTGACATCTGATTCAATACTTATTTTCACAATAGTGATGTTACCTCTATGCCTCCTAGGCCTCTTCATCTCTGGTATATGACATCCATTTTCCATTTCATTACCCGATTTCACACTCATGTTCTTAAGGTTCATACATGATTGTTGAGAGAATTATTACTAAAATTAACCTCACACTCACAATGAGTGGTAATCACTCATCTTCCCCCCATTTTCCTCATCACATGTGATTACAAAACTTATTTTACATCTCCTCATTATATAATTATAAAAACATCATTATTTTACTCTCTTATTTTATCTACGTCACATTTTCACTTTTATTTATCTACCACATTACATCATATATGTACATTTCTATTTTTCATATGATCTACCACTCATTTTTATTCATATACATTATTTATCTACTTTTCTACTTAGATATTATTTCCACATTATACTACATTACAAAATTTAAAAATCAAAACACCCATTTCAATGATGCACATACAATCTATCAAATTACACAATTATTACCATGTACAATTCATAATCATCACATAGTATACAACTCACATAAATAACAAATGCAACATCAAATTCCATCTATACATATATCATCCAAAATAATAAGTTCCAAAATACAATCATGGGGGGGTATGCCCCCATAAATCAATGCATCATCTATCATCCTCACTATCACTCTCTACTATCATGGGAGCTCTAGAACTCAAGTATTCACTGCTCACTCTATCACTGGTCTCGACCTCTATACTTCTCTAGCTATGTAACACAACAAGCTCCACTATATGATCCACATATTGACACTATAGCTCCACATATTGTGCAAAAATATCCTGAGTTATGCCTCCCCCTCTTACCACCTCTCTCACTCACTCAAAATCCACACAAGCCTCATCATGATTTCTCAACAAGACCATGAGCATCATCACTACTATAGCCACTTGTTCAAATAAATAGGCATGGTCACCTAAAATAGCATCAACCCACTCTATCATCCCTCCTCCCATAATTAGCAAACAATAAGCATCGCATGTAATCCATTAGTTATTATACATCATTCATATGTCATATTACTCAAAAAACAACACAAAACGCTAAATAATACTTATGCTTAGATCTTGTCGTTGCCACATCATCTAACTCAGGGGTAGGTTCCTAGTCCTTGCCTCCTCCACCTTCCATTCCACTAGATACATCAACCACTACTATAAATAACAACACCCATCAGTGTCTCACCCACCACTTATTGTATGCCTATGTACACTCTATGTCATCAAACTATATCATCTCTATGGCCGCATCCATCTCATCTAGACATGGATGCACTAGCTGTTCTCATGTTGAGCCCAACATTTCCCTTGGTCATATTGCCACTTTCTTAGATTGACACCATATATATGGATTTGGGGGCACATCTTGGGCCATGCCAAACTACCTCGATACTCGCTCATCTTGGAAAAACTCAATCACCACTGGAAATTGATCCTCTGACCACATGATGTGTCAAATGCACCGTATTTCTACACTATCCTCTATAGTATCTATACGGCCTCCAAATAATGGCCCCAAGGCCCATATAATATAACATCGACCTATATGCAGTTGTCCTCATCCTCCTACTATGAGTGCTCACACACCTCGCTATAAATATTTCAACTTGAGCCCAATTGACCCGTGGCCTACTCAGTGGCCTCAATATAGCTATATGTGTATATGCTCACACAAGCAACAATGTCGTAGATCCTAATCCACCTATATTATCCTCATGCATAAATCTATATAAGTTCTTGTACAAATGGTCCAATACACACCATGGCCAGGCATATATAGTACCATACTCCTCTATCCTATGATAAATATCATCTATCTTATACTAAATCCCCACTCCACCACCCTCCATTTCCACGGATGAATCTATAATCACTATAAAAAAAATTCACAACACTAGAACCCCAAATATCAAAATCACATTCAAAATAATATGTGTCTTGGCCTATACCTATGTCCCTATAAAATACTATTATGCTACCCTCATCTGGCTACATTCATCCAATATAGGCATAATTTTTACTCTGTTCTACTATAGGTAATCATAGTATCCTATATACATCCTCTAAGGTCACTGTCATCTCACCCGTCACCAACCAGAATGTACATGTATCTACACACTATCTCTCACATAAATATGTCAATATATATATATATATATTATGAGGAATCTTCACCAATATATAAATGTTCTACAATCCAGAATGTACTATATCCCACTCATCATCTAAAAACCCCAAAGAAATAAATGTACTCAAGTGATGACCCGCCCAAAAATATCTAGAGTGTATATCCCTTTGTATGCCACAAATATAAATGAAAATATTCTACTAGCACACAATACATACTGAAAAATAATTCATCATAACATAAGATTAATAAGAATATATGCCTTTAAAAATAGCAATGCCAACACCCTTCCCTGGGATGCCAATGCCGAGGAGTAGATCATTAATGCCCAACAGTACAACATTGACACCGGGACTTGGGCGCTAGTGTCCTCAGGGACATAAATGTCCTATCCTCTTCCCCTAGTTAGAAACAAATAAAACTAAAAAAACAAAAAAATTCCTAAAATTGATAAAAATAACCATATTTGAAATAATTTTCTGAAAATAATCATACATACTAGCTCCTCAGTCGTCTGCAAAGCCACAGATGCCGCCACTCTCTCAAATATCATCAAAATCATTACTGTAACGTGTGACATTATCAAAGCTCAGAGCTCAAATCTCAAACACTCTCGGTACAAATGAAATAAATATTCAGCTTTCTACTATTTCTATATATATTAATTCCATTTTACCATATACTGTGGTTACTATTTGCCACATTTTCTACAACTAAAACATGACAGACAATTTTTCTAATATCTTGAGCCTTGTTACTCCATTTTCTTGGCCATTTGTGCCATAGAGATCATTATTTCATTTAACATAGTACCATAAAAATTTCAACATCTCATTTTAAATTCATCACATGTACTAATCAATTTATACTCATACATTTCCAATACTAATATTAGTATCATACTATTTATCCTTTACTATTTCAACATCTTATATATCTTTATTTTGGCTCAATTCTCATTTATCTTCCCTTCACCCTTTTGTTAAAAGGGGGCATACATTTGGGATCATATTATAATCCATCTTAGGATACAATGCAATCAATCAAAACTCTTAATATATTACTATCAAAATTTTATCAGATCTCATTTAAACACGGTTACAACTATTTTATACAACAGTCAATATTTTCCACCATTTCAAATCTATCCCCCAAATGACATAATCTAGGGGAAATGTAAAAACATATCCATGAGTAATTTACTAAGTACATATTATTTCAAGAAAATATTATATCATTTCAATTTAATCAATCAATCGGTACTATAAGTAAATTTACTATCTCTCCAAAATGACCTAACTTGGGAGTCACATCACATTATTATCACTTCCAAATGACTTAACTTGGAAGCCATCTATAAATATTCTAATCCGTACACCTGTTACAGCGGGAGTGGGGGTAATGAGAAGTTATTGATTTTCCTATACTGTTCCTATATGGGTTATTCAGTCGGAACAAGTAATATTTCAATTAGAACTAATCAAAACTAAATTTGGTCTCTATCTGTCTGTAGTGGTTTGACTTTTTGGGGATGTAGTCATGGATTGAGAGTAAAACTAGACCTCTCTCCCCAACACTCTTCCTTTAGTGGCAAGATGCCCAAATCCTCCCATTTTCAAATAAACCAGGTTGGGAATTGATCATTCCTATCCCTCTCTATCACATTTGAAAAACACTCCAATATCTCCAATAACATCACAAATATTTCTCCAATTTCTCCTTCTAATGGGTTTTTATCTCTACTTACACCATATGGGTCAAGCCTTCACCACACTACAAGTTTGAACATTCTACATGCACTCCGCAATATGGACTCTCAAGAATTTTTATAGGTATGTTCCTTACTTCCTTTACACTACTTTAATTCCATTCAAATAGTATAATGGGGAAAAATGTAAACAAAAAATCATGCACATATTACTATTTTAATTTTCCTTCAGTATATTGTTTATATACATGGATCTTGAGAAATAAAATTATTCACTGGTGACATCATCTATATTCCATCTATGTCTTTGATTACTTCGATTTGTACTTCTCTTCCACATATGTCATTTCTATACCCACTTCTAGTCAGGTCACATGTATTCTTTTCTATTTATCATTTCACATCTATCATTATTTACCTCAACATACCAGTGCCCACTTTGGAAACTAGGGCCCATGGAATTGTGTCCATTATGGGTTTTTTGTCCTATTTTTTCTTTTTATACATTTTGACATTTGTGGCGGTCTTTTCTCCTTTTTTGTCTTTATCCTGCACTCATAGTTGGCCTTTCGTATCACTAGTGTCAAAATTCAAACATATATATACACAACATACATACTATTATTATGGCTAGAAAATTCTATGGGGCAATCACATATACATAATATCATTATCATCAAAGATACTGCATTCTTGGGATGCATACACCACATAGGAAGGGAACGTACTAAATTTCATACCACACATTTACATATTATCTAGTTATAGGTTACTATCTTTGTGTCATTGGAACGAGGGAAACTTGGGGATAATATTTAACACACAAGTACACATTACTATATGGAGTCTAAAATGTAATGCAGTGCTCGGTAATAAGCTCACTCTTTGGGTGACCTCCGAGGTCATTCTAACTTCACATTTTTCATATTTCATTCATATTTGATGTGTTTTTGAGTTTTTGGAGGTACCTAGGGTTTTTCGTGTAGGTAAAGATATTGTCAAAAACCTAATAGTGAAGTTGATGCATAAAATATAGATTAAAGCAATAGTCTTCAAACCCAGAAAAAATATAACTCCCAAAGATTCACATAGTAACTAGTGGCTAGAATTAGTCACCAGTGCCCATGCACCTTTTTACTCCTACAAAAACCTTTTTCCAGATCATTGCAAAGCTTCAAAACCATTAAAAATATTCTTTGACATAATTTCCTTCCATAACTAGCATATACACAGTCTCAAATTATCTACAGATCACATAGAAATCAACTAAGTTACTCATGTCTTCCATTTGATTATAGTTTTATATTTCTTGATTTCTTAGAATTCATATTTACTATTTTTTAATCAGATTTTACATTGTTAGTTACTCTAAAATCACATTTAATACACAATTTTTATTAGATCACTATCCTACAATTTCCAACTTAGAAGATACCCTTCCATATACATGTGGATGTATCAGGCATGGATATAAGAGTTTTTTCACCCAACCATGATATGGTAGGATATATCACCCTATTTACTTTTTGAGAAGGAAATTGTACACTCTCTATCAAGCACACCCACATTATATCTAATATAAAATTATATTATAAGGTGGAGGTTTTTTATTCTAGGTTTCCCTCTATATCAACTAGGCATAAATTCTATAGTGATCCATATTTCATTCTCCTTAAAGAAAGAAAATAAATTTTAAAAGATAAAATAAAATAAAAGTCCAAATTTAGTCACAACAATTAAAACATCATGAAATCATTAATATGCCATGTCTTAGGGGAATATCAAACTCCACAATTGACCTCATAGTAGAGTCAGAGGTTCTTTAGAGACTAAGAAGGTTGTTTTATTAGTATAATAAGCTACATATCTATTCTTTCTGTTTACTTTCCTTTTCACAAAAATGCATGATTCTTATAGTCAATCTATGGCTCCATTGGATCCTAAGGAATGAAAATCATGTCATACGAAGGTAGGATGATAATGAAATAGGTAACCATGACACCTACAGAGTCACACACTGGGATGAAAACTATTAATGTTTCATCTATTTATCAATTGGCCTTTTTGGCATCTACATGTAGCTACTCTCTAAGAGCTTATAACTCACTTACTTAGAGCTTTATAGACTTATATGGTGTCTCCTTATAAACCTACCCTAGACTGGACTATGTGCTCACAAGCACATTTAATAATCTCAAATCCTGGCGATTTTGGTTATTTTTAGAACTTGGCCACCAAAAATTTTTGGTCCAACCCCCTTTAGCTTATCTATCCTCTAAAAACCCTCAAATGGTGGAATCTTCCTCCTTAAATAGACACACATTCTCACTTTTCTCTCCTCGTTTGAATTTACCTTTGGGCAGGCTGAATTCTTCTAGAAACTTCTAGATTTCCCCACTTGCTTCCATATTTCCCTGATCAAATTTGAACTTCCATAATACTTTGATCTACCACACCCCCATACATATTTATTTGTGCCACTTTGATATGGTCATTGGATTTTATAACAGTTCCATCCTTATCATCATCCTCTATCATACATCTTCTCACATATTTTATCTCTTTTGCTAACATGTTCTATCACGGACTCCTTTCTTGTACTCATTTACCACACTTTTTTATCCTTTTATTATACACTCAAATACATGAGCCTCACCTTCAACTCTTCTCACACATTATCTCTTGGTTTATGGTTCATTCATGCACTTGTTTTGAGACCTCATTTAGTATGCAGTCATTCTTGTATCCTCTCGCACCTTCTGCACACTCTCTATCATTGTGCATGACTCCCTTGTAATCCATGTGTGCCTTGAGTATGTCAAGTTGACTAAAAGCTCCTTTTTTCCCTATCAAAATCCTATGTGCATTATTTCACATTATTCCCTCACATTTTATTTCCTCTATAATCCTTTTATATGTAAAACTTATGCTTCTCGCTTCCTTTGTACACTCCACACATTGTGTTCCTTCCTGATAACTACTACAAAAAGTATTTTTGCACCTCTACAAAATTTGCACTTTATTTCTTTACACTTCCTTCCCTTGATTATTCTCTCTCCCACCTTGTGTATAATCATCCTTCACAAGAATTGTATAGGACTTCCCTAGACTATGGATGCTCATACATCATAGACACTTTTTAATTTTTGAATTTCATAACTAGCATAAAATAGTTGTTGTAGACACAAAATCTATGCACTTGGGTACATTTCTAGGTCTTAAAGCATACTGATGTATACATAATTCCTAAGCAGAAAAATTGTGGTTAAAAACTCTTTTTTAACTTTTTGTTCCTTTATCTCTTGCACTTTATTGGATTTACACATCTTATATCTCTTCCAAAACTTGATTGATTTATCTTTTGATGTCCTCAAACACTAGCACCTAGGCACTCCTATCCCTCTTGGGTGCCCTTGTCCCTCTCTTTCTTCTTCTTACCCTTTTGGGTCCTTTTCGCTTCTTGATAAGCTTTTAACACTTTGGATCAGCCCTTTAAGTTGTCAATTATGAAATTCAAACAAGCAAATCATATATATACGTAGTTACTTCTCTCAAATAAAGGGCCACTCATTATAAGAATAGTATACCATCACCTATTCTTATAAAAAATACATAAGAACACTGCAAAAAAAACATCTAGTACTTTCATATACGGGACAAGGGTTACATTGATCTACATACACTACATAGAAGGGGGTTTTAGTATATTCCATCACATTGATTTTTCATACTTGGGACAAATATAGATGTAGCTAGCTATCTTGTGAAACTTGCACAAGGTAAACATAGGGAACAAACACACACACACATACACAGAAACAAAGAGGAAGAAATACACATATTCTGAGATGTAGTGTAGTGCTCAGTTGTAAGTTCACTCTTTGGGTGACCAGTGGGGTCAGTATGATTCTCTATTTTACATATTATTTATTAGATTTGATGTGGTTTGTGGGCATGTGAAAATCATCATATATTTTGTAGGATGCATTTGTGACTAAAGACCTTAAATTGAAACTGGAGAAAAAAATAACAAGCAATAGTAAATATCTTTCGACGTAGAAAATATCAAATTCAAATCATTTGAGCAATACACTAGTGCCAAGATCAGTCATTAGTGTCTATGGCTCTCCTATCCTCTTGTGAGCACTTCTATCCATCATAATAATGAATTATCAAACCCTCAACAAGCTTCCTTGACACTTTTTCTAGCCAAATATAACACTCAAATAGTCACTGATCATTCCCAGGTTGCATGAAATTAGCTAAGTCATCTTTCTATCATCATTTTCTTAGGATTTTACATCTTTGAATGCTTAGTGCTGCTGCATTATTGTAATTAATTATCGGAACATCATTTCTTATCGTAGTTACTATGAAATAAGGTTTAATTCAATTTAGATTAAATAATTTTGTGATTCCCACTTCTCCTCTAACAATTTTTTGATCTTCATGCATGAATGAGACTTATATCCCCTTTACCGACAAAGATCTTTATGATCTCCAAGCTCATATTGCTGAAAATCCTCAAGACCCAAGTCTCTTATTATTTTTTTCCCATGGAGATTGGTTAGGTTCAACCCTCCAGTGTCCAATGATATTTTTTTCCTATTGTGACAGTTCCACCTTATTCTACCACCACTCTTCTACCTACATCTATATTCCTCATTTCTATGCCTACCCGAATAAATCACTTTACCATGTCAATTATTTCTCACACATGACCTGGATCCTCTTCAGGAAATCATGAACTTGCCTCATTGTACCCTTATTTGTAAACCCATATTCTCCAGTTACAACAATCCTCTTCATCCTCCTCTTCATCTTTAGATTCCTCACTCCTCCTTCATAGCCTGTTTACACCCACCATTTGCTCTTATTTGTTGCCTCCTAACTTCATTGCACCTAATTTTCCAATATTCAATTACCATGCAGACCCTCATGATCATCCTATCTCCTTTCATGTTGCATGTCTTGACCATGATAATGACCTTACATTATTGGAAAAATTGTTCCCTCGTAAATTATATGACTATGCTATGAGATGGTTCTATGAGCTATCTATCCATTATGTAACATATTTTGTTAGCATGTGGTCCTATAAATGTTTGTCATTAATGAAAAACCACATTAATGAAAATTTTTATGATGTTTTAAGGTCATATGATGTTGTGGATGGTGTTGACATGATGTTTCAAACGAGTTATTGATGATACAAGGAGATTCAGTGACGAATTCTTGTTCTTGCAAGAACATTCAAGTGCCTAGGTGATGTTGCATGGTGGTATGAAATTTTTGGTTACTTGAGAATCATTTTATAATTTTAGATAGAATATTTGGAGAGTTCTTTGGCACTCACATAAATTGTAGGGTGTAGATATAGGTGATTTCTGATTGACTATGTTTCAGGTGCTCATTTGGGGTAGGTATGGATGCTAAGAGGTATGAGGATGATATTTAGAGCTAATGAGATAATTGATGCATTTATGTAGGTGTATTATGGTGTACCAAGTATGTTTGGACCATTTTAAATGTTTTTATTATAAGTTATAGTGTTCTTTCAGTTGACCCTAGCTTCTACAGTGTAAAACCCTATGGGGTAACTATGCAAGTCTCAGTGATTGGAAATATTGAGAGGTAAAAATGAAATTGTGATTATTATAGATGTTATTAGGATGTGTTTTTGTGATGTGGGAAAATTTTTAGGTTTCCATGATGTGATTTTTGCAAGATATGAGGTTTTTGGTGAAATAGGGTAAAAAACTAGTGCATTTCCAGCTCGACTTAGAACTTCTAATGATCACCCTAAATTTTGTAATTTTCATGGGAAATTGTGAATTTAAAGGATTTTTATATACTGATTTAATAAGGTTTCAAAACAATAATTAGGTCATATGATTGTCACATTTTTATGAATGAATTTTAAGAATTTAAACAACTTTTTATGAGTTTGAAACCGTAGCTTGAAAGCAGTTTGAGAATTTTGATTTCTAAGTGGAAATAATTTATTCCTAGTTAATGGATGATGATTGAAACAAGAATAAAAATCCTTCATATTTATATAAATTTATGGTATAAGTCATGGAGATGAGTGCACCCCACTCAAACATGTCATTTTTTTAAGAAGTTTGTTTTGAGACAAGGTTGTTAAAAGGAGTTGTAAACTAAATTTCCATTGTGTGATGCATACAATTTATTATTGATGTAAAAAAAGGTTTAAATACATGGTGATGTATTTAAATGTTCAAATGATCTTCATTTAGGTTGATTGGTCAAAGGGCAATTTTGAGGTAGTAAAAAGTACTCTTCAGTAAAATGGGAATAATAGGAGCTACAGAAAGAGTTATGAGGTGATTAAAGTTGCGTTGGAAAAATAATTAAGAGATATTTTAATTAATATAAGTATTTTATCATTATGATGAGCTTTTTTATGTTTCTAGGTTAGTGTTTAGATAGTAGTATTTTTTCCAGTACAAGATAGGACAAGATGTGCTGGATGTTTTGAGTGTGATTAGACTATGACATGGATTAGGTGATGTTGTATATCACCTACAATGTGAATAAGGATGAATTTTTAATGCTAATTAATCAATTTATAGGTATTTAATTTTCTTGGAAAGGTGTTAACTAGCTGATCTTTGAAATTTGATCTGGTGAAGACAAAAGAGGTTGAGGTTTGAGATCGTGATTGTTTTATGAATTATAACTTGATTAAAAGTATTCTAAAGTATCTAAATTTTCCATTGAGTTTTCAAAAGACATTTTTTGGATGTTTTGGAGTGATATAGTGGAAAAAATATGTTGACAGGGTCCTAAAGGGTGAAGGAAATAAGTGTTTTGAGAAGAACAAAGAATAATGGTCCCATTAAATGAAATATTATGATTATTTGATGTAAATATAGACCATTTATGATGTTTAAACTATAATATAAACATGTGTGGTGATATATGGGTCATGAAAAATTATGGTTTTTATGTTAGAGTATAGTTCTTTATGTACCCATGGGATTTGAGTCTTTTCGGAGCATGAAATGATGTTTTTGGCTAAGACGACCTACTTGGGTCACTTTTTACTATTATGTTATGAATTTTGGATTTTTTTTATGATGAATTCATTGAGCCAAAGGAGGGAAAAAGTTTTTTTTTTAATTTGAAATGTGAAGGAGCTTATAAAATCATTTTTTGGGTGCTTTTGTGAGCTAATGGGATGTGTGCAAGAAGTGTGACCTAGGGTTGAGAGTTTTTCATGTGTGTGAGAATGAATTTATATCTGATCAAGTGTCTTACCAGTTGAGGATTTATGGAAAGAATGTGTGCATGTGTTTTAAGCTTGAGAAGTGAAGAAAGTGATTGTATGTGAAGAATTGAAGACCTGGGGTTTGTATGAGGGTTTAAAGAAGTGTGAACTGAATAAGTAGTCTTTATCAGTTGTGGAAGCAATATTATAGACATCAGAACATAAAAAATGTGGTTGATTGGGTGCTTTATCATCTAGGGGTTTGTATACTCCTTGTGGATTAGGTGATTCACTAAATTAGGGGTTGGTGCTCCTTGTAGGGTTGGTATTCTACTAAACTAGGGGTTGGTGCTCCTAGTGAATTTGGTGTTTCAATAAATTCCTTTGTTGTGTATAATATCACCAAAGTTTAAGTGGTTTTTATTCCCCTTGAGGGTTTCCCAGAAACATATGGTGTTCATGTGTCTTCTTCTTTATTTCATGTTGTTGTGAATGCTTAATACACATCTAATAAGCACATATGGTTAATGTTGTTGAATGAAATAAATTGAATAATTAATGTATGACATGGTAAATGGACTACAAAATTTGTATGATTGATTCAGAACTCCCCTCTCAGTCCATTGTGCTTCCAACAATTGGCATTAGAGTATGTCCTTTTGGATAAGCTTAACAACTTGAAGAAGATCTTCTAAAGCACAAATGGGTGGTAAGAAGAAGAAATATCAGAGAGGGAAGAAATCAAAAGATGATTGTTGTTCTACATCAAGTGAAGGTATGAATTTATTAGAAAATGTTTCTACAGTTTACTCCCCCTTAGGAGTTGCAACTTGTGAATTTGGAGAGGTATTTGTTGAGTTAGATTCAGATGGTGAATAGTCACCTTAGGAAGTAATAAAAAGGGAATTTTATCATGTTAGAGATGAGAACCAAAATTTCACACCATAGATTGATGAAATGATGAGAAACTATGAAAAACATATTACGCTCCTTAAAGGAAAGTTAAAGAATGAGAGTAAAGAACATGATGAGATCACAAAGAATTTAGAGGAACAATTAGAAAAAGTAGCATCCTACTTTAAATATAAGGAAGATTCTCATGAACATAGTCATGAAATTCAGGTGTTGGAGTCAAAATGGAGGAGTTTTCTAGAACCCTAAAGATTGAAGAGGAAGAATGTACTCATCTTAAATCACATGTTGATATTCTTAATGATAGATTCAATACTAAGGAGGATGAGTGCATAAAGTTTGAAATAGGAATGAAATATTTACATTCAAGACTTGATATTTTTTTGAGAAAATTGAAAATGTTTGAGAAAAGTGTAAATGATCTAGATAATTTTATTAGCAAAAAAATATCAACATGTGATAGGGATTGTTTAGGATTCAATGAGCATATCAAGGACAAGGAATTGAAGCAAGAGGACATGGTTTCAAGAAAGCAAGAAGGTAAATGTTTAGAGGTGTTTTTAATTTCCTACTTAAATTAATGAAGTGAAATAATAAAAAATGACCTCGTAAGATGTGGGGTTTAACGATACCCATAGAGATGGATGTTGAAGCTAGTGTTTGATTGAAGATGATCAAGTCCAGATGAATGTAGGTCCTCATGTCCTGCAAAGTAACCTACGCTTAAAGACAATAAATATAAATGATTAGATAAATGCATAGGTGAGCTTCTTAGAAAAGGTTCATCCTAAGAATTTAAAGGGACTTCCTTAGAGGATGTTAGCTTACTTTTAGACAATTAAGTAGATTGAAAAGGAATGATATGGTTGAAGATAAAGATATGTAATCAATGTAGATATGTATAAGATGAGAAGCTCTAGAAGTCCGCATGGATGGCTAGGACCCATGTGGATTTGAAAGTAGCCCAAACGGGGGTAGATGCAATCTAGATACGTTTAAAGTATTCGTACCAAAAATCCTTGGTCTCTTTTTTGGTATCATGAAGGAATTCAAACTCATCCTCAATGTCTTGATCAATATCAGAAAATAAGATTGCACAAAGTGTGAGTTCATGTAGGATGTTGTATTATTCCTAAAAGAATGGATTACAGACTATTGGAAGGCTGTAAATGATGGTAATCAGATGTGAATAGCTAGGAATTGCCACCTAAAAGAGAGCCATTCTTGGAAACTATTAGTGAAAAATCACACCACCCCCAAATGAGTTATGGATATTCTTTTCTAAGGTAGGGTCATTTGGTGTGATTTGCATAACATTGGATCATTCCCCAAGCTGTGGGACTTGCAAATGGGAATGATCATCCAAAGAAGGCTAGTTCCTCTTCCTAATCTACCTGCCACAAGCTATTTCTAGTGCATGCAAGCTAATATAATCCTACTCTAACTTCCAAGGAGACAAGGAGAGAAAGAAAACAAGAAAAAACAAATCCTACACTAAAATGGTGATACACCAGAGAAGCAAAGTGTTAATCATCTACCAAAACTGCCATGGAACAATGAGAGGTGAGAAATGGAAAGGATGGACAAGTGCATCACAGACCAGAGATAGATTTCACACAGAAAATGTTCCAAACTCCATGAACACAGCTCCCAGATCTGTAAATAAACATTCAAAACATAAACAAATGCCTTGCAAATGAAGAATGGTAAGAAGATGCAATAAAAACGAGCAAAGGATGGACAAATGCATCACAAAGAAATGTTTTATTTCTTCATACACTTACACATAACATCATTCACAAGAAAGAGGAAAAAAACACCATTTACAGAGTGTGGGAAGAGGTTCAAACTCCATTTCAACCCTGGGGAAGAAAATAAGGGAGAGGTAGAGAAGAAAAATGAACAACCTCTTGAAAACTAATGCCTCTGTTACATTATATAGCAAAATACAAGAAGGAAAAGAAAACAACATGGGGATTTTCACCAACCACTTTTCAAAATGTGTTTTAATTCTTCATCTTTTGATGGGTTTGATGAAAAATCTCATGTTTCCATGTATATACTTTGCAGACCAAATAAAATGACCCATACTTCATTAAATCTGGTGGTTGGCACTGGTTTTTTGTCTTTTCCATGCCAAAATGTGTTTTTGCAAAATTTCTCCCCCAAATATTCACCGTAATCCAAAATTTAAGACTCCATGATAAAGAGAATCTTCAAATCTTTCCATTGGTACCAAGAACATTGAAAATGGAGCTCTGGATTAAAAGATATGGCCTTCTGAGTTTTTCCTTAACGTTTTCAGCAAAAAATAGCTCAGGTAAATTTTGAAATTTTCTCCCACAAATCTACTAATGACGTGGCATCCATTGGGGTTGGTGGAGGTAGGGGATCCTTTTTTTTTCCATTTTTATACTTTTTGACAAAAATTCAAAAAATCTCATTTGCCTCCGAAGGTCCACCGGCCCGCATTAACTTTTTGATGTGCCAGCCCAGCACTTAATTTTCCACCTTTTTGACAAAAGGGAAAAATTTTTACTTTTTCCTTCAATTCCCTACCAGTTTGAGATTCCTTGGTAAAAAAATCTCCCAAGCCCCATTGGTTTTCCTTGGGAAAATTTTCCCTTCTAACTCCGCTGATCCATAACTCAAAAAATACAAGGAGTTAGAAAGAGCTCTTTACCTTTTTGCAAAGGGGAAGAAATTCTCTATCTTATGGAGTATTTTCTAGAAATCCTTGAGTGCCTAAACTTTGTAAAATTAGGACTGAGGCACAAAAAGGGAGTAAGTTAACTAAAAATAAGAGGGAGCTTATTTTGGTTAACAACTTTGGTGACTCACAAGGGTCATTTGCCTACTAGATGAATGATCAGTGGCCTTTGTTGCATCCATTGGGCATGGAGTCAAGCCTGATAACCAATTTTCTTATCTAAATCTGAATAATATGACCTCTGAATCACTTGGGAACCCACTGAAAATTTGATTTGATCTTCACCAAAATCCAA
This sequence comes from Taxus chinensis, assembly GCA_019776745.2. Lineage (NCBI taxonomy): Eukaryota > Viridiplantae > Streptophyta > Pinopsida > Cupressales > Taxaceae > Taxus > Taxus chinensis. The sequence goes on along the minus strand of CM034146.1, from coordinate 972,539,323 downwards.
CTGAAATGGAATGTGTAAGAGAAATACAACAACACCAAAAAACTATATACAAACAAAAAATCATACATGCTGAAAATAGAACATGCAAAGTGTGCAAAAGCACTTCTTCTACTAAAAACAAACCTACCTACACTACTCTACCTAAGAGAAAAGGGAAATCAAACAAAACCTGCAATTGGTAGGGAGAAATAGCTTCCCTTCCTTAAAAATGGCAGCCATACAACTGATTTGACACTGAACATGGCTAGTTGGATGAGTGAAAAACTAACTACAAGCTAATCTTCCAGCCAAATGACCAAAGTATAAACTGAAGACAAACCCAATACCTCTTTTAGTTGCTCTGCATTTGGATTAAAGAGGTATGACAGTTGATCCTTGGTACTTTGTAGCTCATCCTCATGCCCTGAAGCAAGCACGATTAGTTGTGGCTTCTCCTTTGGCTCCAATGAAGCCAAATACCTGATTGGGGCAAGGTATTGTCTGATTGATGTGCCTATTGCTCTAGTTTTCAACTCCAAAAATGGAGTTCTCTTGTAAACCTTCTTGGGTGAATGGCATGGAAGGGAATGGTGGAAATCTTCTATTATTTCTCTTCTTCCTCTTGTGAAGAACATGGAAGATTTAAATCTTCCAAACTTTATTCCAAAAGGCTGCTATAAGGGTACATACTACTGTAAATGAATGCTCTCCTCCATGACAATAGGTATGCATGTTTAGAAGGTGGATGAAGGAGGAGAAAAAATGTGATTTAAATTGGTTCTTCTCCATCAAAATAGTCCTCCAAATTAGACAGATAAACTACCTCATTAGTGTCCTGCTACAAATGTTCAAATTCCGCCATGGTGTTCTCTTAATCAGCAACTTGTTTACCATGGTTTCTTTCATCCTCCAACATTAAGTTTGAAAGATCAAAATCTTCTCCAATGTTAGAGATCAATAGAGATGAAGTGGAAGGAATAACTGAAGGTTATTCTATAGCCTATTTTATGTTCAAAAGCTCTTGGACCTACATTTTTCTCCTCCACAACTGGAATGTGCTTAGCTTATTTTGGATTCGGAGAAGCTTCTCCTTCCTCTACTACTTGAATACCATCTTGGTCTTGAATGACCTATTTCTCTATCATGAAGTTTTCCAAATCAAACTCTTCAATGTGCTTCTCTAGAGGACAAGTTGGGACTACAAGATCTTCTTCAAAGATCATTTCCATGGTGGATTCATCAACCAAAATAGGCCCTTCAAATGAAAGCAAGAAATTATCAATGATGCCTTCTTCTACTACTACTATAAACTATGATTTGATATCACCCATTTTCTCCTTTCGAATGGGACTTTGAGCTGATTTTCCTTCCTCTTCCATGGCTGATTGTGCAACTTGAATTGGACCAGTATTTTCTTTAAGTAGAGTGCCAACATGGACACTACATTATGAGAAAACATGTTGATCTTCTAGCTCCACTGCTGCTTCCCACAAACTCAGCCTTGGCCACCTCTGGTTATTCAACATTTACCTACTCTATAAGCTTAACCAACAAAGGAATTTTTGTAATCCCAAATCTGAGAGCCAAGTTCACTAAACTCTTAATCATTTCTTCTTCTTTCTCTTGTTCTTCTTGCTATCCTTCATGACTGATTTTTGCAATTTATTTTTCCCTACATGGAATTGGGAAGGCAAGAGGAGAAATAGATTGGGATGCAATCATTTATGCATTTTTTGGTGGTGGTGGGAGGGATGGAACTTCTTGTTTCTTTGGAGGGGAAGGTGTTTCTTTTTTCTATTATGGAGGGGATTTGGATTTGGAAGAGAAGAGAGAAGAAAAACTGAGATGAGATGGAAGACTAAGGGATGGACGGATGGTTTTCACAACTTGAGCAACATTGGCTGGGTTTATAACTTGACATTGTTGAAATGGTAAAGCTTGAGATGAAGAAGAAGAAATAAAAGGAACTGTTGAATGACTTATCCATTGACAAGGTTGAATTATACTCTACTCATATGCTTCTATCACCTCATTCCATTGTGCAAGTTGGGGCAGGATCTCAATTATGAAGTCCAACTTCTCCTGAGGGTTGTAGTTCCTTGGAAAATGACCTTCCCATGGATAATGAGTCCTACAACCAATTTAGAATGCTTTAATTTGAGCTATTAATCTTGATTTCACCATGCCAATCTCCATTTTTTGGACCTTCTCTAATAGATCAACATCTTGCATTTGATTGTCTTCATTGTTTGCATACCCCTGCTCTTGGAAAGCTCAATAGACAAACTGATTTTGACACTTCTGCACATAGGAGTAAACATGTTGATCTTAAATCTACTCAAAATTCTGATTTGAAGGAGTTGTAAATCACATTGGAGGTGGAATGTACTATTGCTACAGTGAATGTGAATTCCATGATGGAAATGAAGTTATGATTGCACAAATTCATGGAATGATGGAAAAGAATGAAAGATATGGAAAGAAGAGTGAATGGAAATGGATGGAAAATAGGTTTACAACTCAGAGAATGAGTTATTTACTAGATGGAGTCACCAGATGTGCAAACTGTTGCTTCTCAAAAGCTGAAAATTGCAACAAGTGCACATCGATCTTGTTTAAATGAAGTGAAGACCGCTAAGGTTCCACCGAGTGTGACAAAACTATTAGTGCAAAATCACAGCACCACCAAATGAGTTATGGATCTTCTTTTATAAAGTAGGGTCATTTGGTGTGATATACATAACATTGGATCATTCCCCAAGTTGTGGGACTTGCAAATGGGAATGATCTTCCAAAGAAGGTTGGTTCTTATTCCTAATCTACCTACCACAAGCTATTCCAGTGTATGAAAGATAATCTAATCCTAATATAACTTCCAAGGAGACAAGGAGAGAAATAAAACAAGAAAAAATAGAGCCTACACTAAAACAGTGATACACCAGAGAAGGAAAGTGTTGATCATATACCAAAAATGCCATGGAACAAGGATATGTGAGCAATGGAAAGGATGGACAAGTGCATCACTGACCAGAGCTGTATTTCACACAGAAAATGTTCCAAAATCCATGAACATAGCTCCTAGATCTGTAAATAAACATTCAAAACATACACATATACCTTGCAAATGAAGAGAGGCAAGAAGATGCAATAAAAATGAGAAAAGGATGGACAAATGCATCACAAAAACATGTTTTATTTCTTCATACGTTTTTACAGAACATTATTCACGTTCAAGAGGAAAAAAATTCCATTTAAAGAGCATGGGAAGAGGCTCAAACTCCATTTCAACCCTGGGGAAGAAATGAAGGGAGAGGCAGAGAAGAAAAATGAACAACCTCTTGAAAAATGATGCCTCCGTTACATTATATAGCAAAATGCGAGAAGGAAAGGGGAAAACGTGGGATTTTCTCTAACCAATTTTCAAAATACATTTTTAATTCTTCATCTATTGATGGGATCGATGAAAAATCTCATATTTCCATGTATCTACTTCGTGGACCAAAGAAAATGACCCATACTTCATTAAATATGGTGGTTGGAACTAGATTTTTGTCTTTTCAACGCCAAAATGAAAAATTTCAAATTTCTCCCCCCAAATCATCACTAAAATCAAAAATTGAAGACTCCATCATGAAGAGAATCTTTATATCTTTCCATTGGTACCAAGAACGTCAAAAAATGGAGCTCTAGATCAAAAGATATGGCGTTTTGAGTTTTTCATTAATGTTTTTGGCAAAAAACAGCTCGAGTAACTTTTGAACTGTTCTCCCCACAAATCTACTAATGACATGGCATCCATTGGGGTTGGCAGGAGGTAGAAGATTTGTACGTACCAAAAATTGTAAGGGTACTACGCTGTCGAAACAATGTCATACGTGCCCCACTGATGATACAGGTCTCCTCGCAAGGTGTTCGGGATCTGGAAAAGCTATCCAAGTGTACATTAACATCCCGCATGCCCCGTTTAGCCTCTTGTGTGCTTTTTTTTTCTCTTTTCCACTCTTTTCTTGATGTTTTTGGTCTTCAGTGAAAAAAACCACCGCCATGCCTAAGTGGCGGTCTTGTGACCGCCACCCAGGCAGGGCGGCAGTCATGTAACAGTCGCCCTGCTCAGGGCGGCGGTCCTTCACACAATTTTCCCAGAACATTCCTTTTATCATGACTCGTGTAAAATTTAAACATTTACCAGCTTTTTTCACCACCTTTGCTCGTATTTATGATTCTGGTTCCCTGGAATAGTTTTTTTTCATTGTTTATGGTAAAAGAGTTCAAATTGGTTTGCACCTTTGGGTAAATGGGGATTCTATAAATAGCTGGTTGGTTTTTAAGAAAATGGCCCCTCAAAATTTGATTCTCATTCTCTCATTTCAATTTTAGTCTTTCAGTTCTTAGGAATTCATAGTTTTCATTTGTTGCATACATAGTTAGTGTTATTTTGCCTTTTAGAAAGCTGCATGATCTTCTTGTGCTAGTGTTACTACTATTTCATACAATCAATTGAGATATGATAGTTTCATTTTCAGTCAGAAGCCATTAGAGCTGCAAGTTTTGTTCATCAAGAAGGATAGTTTTAGGCTCTAGATGTTTTGTGTTTTACGACTCACAATAAATCCCGCTAGGAATTACATAAGCCAAGCTCTATTCTCTTGTGCTATTCCTCTCCTACTCGCATTGTATTCAATCTACACCCAAAGCTACCATTGTTCTAATACCTACTTCTGTTGATGCTAGCATTACACACTTTTCTGGATTCACGTGAGCATGAAGGAATGAGGAGACCACACTGAGGGGACAAAGCTAGACATAATCGGATTCAGCATTGTTCTACAAAATCCAGGTTCAAGCTTTCAAAGTTCTAGTTAAAATATATTAAATAGAGTAGTCAATCATTCCATTTCAGTTAATCTCACTTTCGATATTGCCGGGGAAGCTGTGGGGATTGGTAGTTTCTAAGAAACTATGATTCATTCCTCACTTCTGAGGTAGGATCGAGAGTCTTTCAAATAGATTAGATCAGTTATTTCATTATTTAGAATAGATTTACAACTGCACAGGCAAGTAGCTATATTGGGCTGCCTTTTTTGTTTTAATTTCGTTATTAGTCTAATTGTCAATTTCTAGAAATTTTAAATAATTTCTCTTTCAATTTCATCCAATAGTTTATCGAAAATACAAAAATAGGGAATTTATATATATGCTGTGGATATACTTTGCATAATTAGTCTACTTTACTTTAGTTAGATTCATTTCCTTTTATATGACAATCATGGGACCTAGGGATCCCAGAGAATATGTATTTGAGCCAATCGTGCCTCAACCCAATCTCGTTGCAGCAATAACTGACATAGATCAGAATCTTAGAATACAAGTCTTCCAAACAACAACAGATCTACAAGAAATCAACCCATAGTTAAGAGGATTAAACATAGAAGATGACCAAGCACATGCATTTTGGTCAAAACCAGCCAAACTACAGACTACACTAGATAAATATCTGCATGAGTGTAGAAGGGCTTGAAAGAGAGCAAACATGTTTAGTTGTGATCCTTTGGTCCCATAGCCAGATGTAGGAGATATCCTCATTGACATAGACACTAGCCTAAGAATTCAAGTTTCCAGAACGTCTATAAGGTACTCTGAGAAGATTGCACAACTTTTAGTTCTAAATATAGAGGCCGAAAAGGCATACAACTACTAGATACTAGGGATTAGGGATTGAATCTTCACATGACCATAGGAGGTCCACAAAAAACATGAATCTACGGTTGTGATCCACAAATCCCGCAACCCAACAAGTCCACAAGTCAATCATACATAGATGTTGGTTTACGCACATTAGTATTCATATCCATTCCACTCCCACTAATCATCATCGCATAATTATCCTCACTAGACATAGCAGCCAATCAAGCTAAGGATTTATGGACAAGGCCAAAGAATCACCCATAGAATCCACTATATATCCATCATCCATCTTATGACCCTATCTGGAGACATACACGAAACAATCCCAGGTCATTTTCCATGTATCCCATAACCTATAGATCAAATCATGCCAGAGCTCGATATTGATTGGAGCCTTCAAGCAATCATCCTCACCAACTGATCTATCAAACCAATTCAGGTTATAAGGGCCTTGTTTTCCTTAGATTCACAGATTCCATTAGTGCATGTCAAAGATATAAGATTACCTAACTAGTTTTCCTATGCCCCATGCATTTTCCATCCCCACCGGCTGTCTTGGCACAACCTCGGGAGGTCGGTGCAAGGAAGAGTTACTTGTAGATTCCCATGCTCGCTTGTCACTTTTCCATCGTATAAAATTGGTGAACCCAACGTGAATCAAATAGTTCTTCCTCTTTTAGTTTTCATTTCTTTCATTCACCTTCGCTCTTTCCCATTATTCTATGGGTATTCATATACCCCCCAAATATGTCAGGATACGATGCATATGGCAGACCTCTTTCAGGTCTTGAAACAGGCTATAGTCAAAAAAATAGACAACCATCACCCTCACTTTCTGCATGGGCTGATAATTATTCAAATAATTACTTATCATCTCAAACTCCCCACTCAAAGAACTAGCTTAAGTTCTTTCATTCCGGATTGAGGAGTTCAATCAACGTACACAACAACCAGAGCCTTTAGGCTCTAATAATATGACATTTACTGAGAGAATCTAATTCATCTCCTCAGGTCTCATTCAGACCACAGATCAGTAGACAGTCAGACCCACTCCCTTTTTTGGATGAGGAATACTTAGCACACTTTGCTAAAAGTGACCAACGCTTCCAAAACATGTATCCACCAGTAGGGAGCTTACAAGGGGGGGGGTACAATCTGATACCCTATTCCATGAAAAACACCCCCATTCCTCTACCTATGGGAAATTCCCTCGATGAATTTTGGCAGGATAATGACCAATTCATAGCTAGGGTATCATACCCCTTTGCAGCCTTAAATGACACAACAAACACCCGTAAGGCAAAATACACTATGTCTTCACTAATAGAGGTCATTTCAGCCTTGGCTGAAAAGGTTAGAGGGCTGGAACATCGCCCAAGTAAATGAAAATTCATATTTTGGGAAAGTAGGAATCCCCAACCCTCCACATCATCCTAGCCAAGTAGACCTCCTCACAGGGACAGGCATGTTGGGCATGCCTCCTCAGTATTCACAACAAATGAAAACTAGAACCACGTTTTCTAACGTCACTCCGGCGGAAAATATGATACCTCCCGGTCTAGTACAAAATAATCCGTTCCTTGAAAATACTCCTCCGTACTTAAACATGTATTCCAAATCATCATAGGGAGATATGTTCTCTTCTCCTGGGATATTTTCTCAACCACAAGTATTTCCTTATGTCCCTACAAATGCATACACTACACCATACCAACAACCCATTCCACCTCCACCCCCTCAGCAAATGCCGTTGATGGTCAAAACCTATGTGATAGGAAGTTATTCAGAATATTTGAAAGAGCCCTTAGACTTCACTATATGAAGCGTCATGCTTCCAAGACCTCTTCCCGATTTACCCAAATATAAAGGGGAGGGAGACCTGAATGCACATATCAAGGCCTATGCCATAGCCATTTGAGAACTGCTCCCTTAGGATGGGGTTGTTGCTAAAATATTCCCCAAAAATTTAGAGGTCATTGCCCTTGATTGGTATTACAGAATACCTGAAGCTTTCATCCATTCGTTTAAACAACTTGTTTTAGAGTTCATCAAGGCATTCGACATGAACAAATTGTTGAGAACAAGAATCAGGGAATTCTTGCATATTAAGCAGGAACACAATGAATCTGTTGCTCATTTCATCCAAAGATGGTGTATAGTCCTTTATTCGTTGGCAAGTGCTCCAAACATGAATCAGATGGAACTATGTAATTTATTCCTTCATTCTCTCAGTAGAGAGGTAAAGGAAGAAGTCCATAAGCTCCCACTAACAACTTACGATGAAGTGCTTGAGAGCGCCATCCGAATAGATCAGGCTGCAATAGATAGCGGTCGCAAGGCATATGGAACAAATGGGAGGTTAATCATCCCCAACCAAAATACTACGAATTATCCTACTACCGCAAACGTCAATCAAGGACCTAAAATCCTTAAGAAAAATCACGATGCAACAACAGATGGAGTAATTAACCAAGCAAAAGAGGCAACTGTTGTAAATATTCCACTACCGATTAACAATCAATGAAACAACAACTTTACCCTGACAATCAACTCAGTGTATTTTATTCATCCACAACCACAACAACAATGGTGGGTCTAGACACAGGGTCCAAGTCAAAACTCAACTGGATATCAAAACCAAAACTAAAACCAAAGACAAATGCAAAACCTTAATCCTAATAGTCAACAGTTTAATCAGAGTTTTGGACCATAACACATGCCAAACCAGAAACCTAGGAATTACAATCCTAACTCATATTGTGGTTTCCAAAAAAATTCGAGGCCATGACACTAGAACTTGTCGTGATTACAATAATTCATGCAACGTTTTCCAGAGGAACAAAAAAAACTTTTCATAGATACGTTCTTAGCAGATCCTGCATCACCAATGCCAAATACTTTCATGAGAGCAGTCTCCCCTCAAAATACACCCCTCAAGATCTTCAATGATCCGCTCCTAAATCACAATAACAATAAGTTAAATCCAAATGGGATGAACAAGGGTGTGATGATAGGAAACAATGATCATGAAGCCTTGACTTCACTAAATCCATCTGTCGCACCACAATTAGGAAGTCAGCCATGACCCAAAATAGTCGGTTTAGTGGAGTTAGACACCAAGCTATACATGGAAGCTATAACAAGGACACGAGAGTACTCCTCTTAGCCAAATCCAAGTTACCCGCTAGAGACAGATAACATTCAACAACCATTAGTAAAACCCGTAGGTGCCTATTATTTAATTAATGACCTAACAAAAACCTTCTCCCACATCTCCTTTTTGGACTTATTGAAGAACTCTCCTACCCATAGGGCTTCTCTTTTAGAAGCATTAGGTTTAGGTCATCTAATTAACATGACTCCACCTCCCGAAACACAAGTAAACCATATAGAATTTGATATTCACCCTCCAGGGCAGCCAGATAGGGATACTAAGTTTATATTCGACATAAATAGAATGCCAATAGACACTGAGATTGCATGTAGAGGTGATCCAGCCTTACATTTACAAGTATGGGTTTATAACAACTATGTTAAACGCACAATGGTTGATGATGGGGCAGCAGTTAATATAGTCCCCTTCTCTTTCCTTCAAAAGCTAGGGTATGGAGAAACAAATTGTTCCACGAATCAGAATACACTAAGAGCCTATGATATCCTTAAAGCCACTTTGATTGGGACTATAATACTACCAGTCACCTTAGGACCCAAAACAATCCTAATTGAGTTTTATATTATAGATTGGGAAACCAACTATAATATGATCCTCAGCTGACCATGGATACACCGTATGAAGGCAATCCCTTCTACATTATTTCAAGAAGTAATATTCTTGCACTTAGGAGAGATATTCGTATCAAAAGGTGATCTGAAACCATTCGATATACACCTAGCAGACCTAAAGAAAAGGGCAGGAGTTCACTCTGATTTTGAACTCCCAACAAACCAACTTAACAAGGCAACTGACTCAAAACCGGAAAAAAATTTGATACCTACAATGGAGTTAGAAGCTACGAACCTAATCAAGAATATCCTAGCCCTCAAAGATGAGGCTAACATTATAGAAATAGTATCACTAGGAACTACTGTAAAAATTGTCAAATTGCTGGAACAAGATCTACCAATTTTCCTACCATTTGATTATGTAGGTATGGGATATACCCTAGGAATTAGTTCTCTTCCAGCAGAAGAGCTCTGCATGGTAGAAGTAACCAAATAAGAATAAGTGGACGTAGCAAATGTCCCAACATCCATCTTCCCAACTAAACATTGGATTCTTCATTTCAATGGAGCTAGATGTCTTTATGGGGCTGGGGCAGGTGCGATCTTTACTTCACCTAAAGGAAAGATCCTACCATTCACCTTTAAACTAAATTTTGAATGTACAAACAACGAAACTAAGTACAAATCCCTCCTCCTTGGCCTCATCATAGCTAAGAGGCTCAGTGTTAATGACATCAGAGTGTTAGGAGACTCATAATTAGTAGCAAACCAAGTCTCTGAGGTGTATGAGACTAGAGCTGAACACTTACAGCTCTACAAAATAGTAGTATTATATTTGAGCAAAGAATTTGACTTCATATCCATTGAGGATATCTCATGAGAACAAAATCTTCTCATATATTTGATAGCGACCTTAGCTTCACGTTTCACTCTAAATAGTGAGTTGGAAGACACCCATTTCATGGTATCGCTTCATATTGAACCATTAGTAAAGAAACTGTCAAAAAACCTTCTTCTAATGCACATAGTTGAGAATACACCTACTATCTTAGGTCACATTGACAGTGATACAATTACCCTTGATTACCTAAACACCTATGCAGAGTTACATCTCACCCATCATGTGGTAGATTTCTCCTTAATCCCACATTCATCTTCTTACTTTAGAAACCCCATGATAGAGCTTCCCCCACAAAAGGATCTCGACATATACGTAGTAGAAAATAGAAAAGATCTGGAACTACCTCTAGCCCTGCCTGATTTTGGATAAGGTAACGCTTCTTTAATCGAAGAAATAATTAATATTAGCATCAGAACGGAAGAAGAACCAAATATCTTGAAACTAGGATCTTCGTTAACTTTAGACGAAATAGAAATTCACACATGAATTCTCAGAGAACATCAAAAGGCTTTCACATTTAGTTATAAAGAAATGACAAGAATTACACGACACATCGTGGTACATAACCTTGTCACCAAACTAGATGCAAAGCTAATCAAACAAAAATCGAGACCAATGAAACCCAAGGTAGCTCTCATGGTAAAGGAAGAAGTAATGAATCTTCTCCAAGTAGGGTTCATCAAACCGGTCGATTACTCTCAGTGGGTATCAATATCATTCATGTTCTCAAAAATAATGGGAAGATACGCATCTGCATAGACTTCTGAGACATTAACAAGGCGTGCCCCAAGGAAGAATTCCTGTTACCATCAATTGACGTTATCGTTGATGCAGCAACTGGATTTGAGCTTTTATCTCTCATGGATGGATTCTCGGGATACAATCAAATTAGTATATCAGAACAAGACCAAGCCAAAACCACATTTATAACTCCTTGGGGAACTTATTGCTACGCGGTTATGCCGTTCAGTCTCAAGAACATTGGCACTACATACCAACGGGCAATGACGTACATATTTCATGATCTTATTCATAAAATCATGGAATCCTATGTAGATGACTTGTTGGCCAAGGCTAGGAAGCACTGTGATCTCCTGGAAGTGCTCCGCATCATTCTTTCACGTTTGATCGAATACGGAGTCACACTAAATCCTGAAAAATGTGTATTTGGTGTGACAGGAGGGAAACTCCTAGGTTACATTATATCATCATGAGGGATCGATGTGGACCTAGCCAAAATCTGGGCTATTCTTGAGATGATCCCACCATCAAACAATTCTGGCATTAGATCGTTTCTCAGAAATCTCAGTGCAATCCAAAGATTCATCTAGACTTGAGTTTTGCTATTCATCTAATCAACAATTTGTTGAAAAAGGATTGCTGCATTATTTAGACAAAGAAATGCCATGAGGCCTTTGAAGTAGTTAAACGCTTCTTGTTGTCTCCTCCCACATTAATGCCACCCAGACCAGATCATCCTTTGATCTTATATTCACGAGCTACAAATGTCTCACTATCCTACATGTTGGCTCAAGAAGACGATAATAAACGAGAATGTGCCAAATGTTGCTCCATTAGCCAAATGTTGCTCGATTATGAAACGTGTTATACGCAGGTAGAATGAGAATGTCTTGCCATAGTCTTTGCAACCAAATGCTTAAGACATTACATGCTAAATCAAGAAACAAGGGTCATTGTAAAAATATACTATTTACGAACTTTCCGCATGCAAGGGTCTTTGTCTAAAAAGGCTAGACGCTTTATAACCTTAATGGGTGAATTTGAATTAACATTTATAAACTAGAAGTCTGTTAAGGGAAAAATCATTGTAGATTGGTTAGCCAACAATGCGTTAGACGGAGGTGATCTAGTAGATCTAGATTTCCCTGATGAATGCATATATTACATCGAAACTAGACCTCCCATCTCTGAATGTCCTTGGTATACTGATATTATTAATTATATCATGGACCATACATATCCAGAAGGTGCTACACTATATAAAAGAAGGTGGTTACACATTATTGTAGCTAAATATGTTATCATATAACAAGTGCTCTATCGCAAAGCTTTCAATGGAATGCTTCTAAGGTGTGTTGACAGGGAAGAATCCAAGAAGATTCTCTACGAATCCCACAGTGGAATATGTGGAGGCCACTTTAGTGGTCACGCCACCACTCGCAAAATACATTGAATGGGCTATTTTTGGCCCACTCTAGAACACGACGCAATAGAGTTTGTATGCAGGTGCCACAAGATGCCAAGAATTTTCCCACGAAATTCACATGCCAGACACAAGCTCTACGACCAATCGTAACTCCATGGCCATTTTCTACATGGGGGCCTAGATTTGATAGGAAAATTCTCTCCCTCGTCAACAAATGGCTATAACTTCATAATCACGACCACCGAGTATTTTACCAAATGGGTAGAGGCCATGCCTCTTACCACTGTACCAGGTGCCGTGATTGCACTAAGTTCATCTTGAACCAAATCATTTGCAGGTACGGTGTCCCAAAAATAATTATCTCAGATAATGGACACTTCCTTTTAAGAATGACGAGGTCCATGAGCTATGCAGTAAATTTAAAATAAACCATCATACAGCCTCCCTATATTACCCTCAAGCAAATGGGCAGGCTGAAGAAACAAACAAGACGTTGAAATCTATTCTCCTCAAAACAGTAAAAGAAAACAAACGAGATTGGAATTTAAAGTTATATCCGGCCTTGTGGGCCCACCGAACCTCAATAAGAACACCAACAGGAGCAACTCCTTTCTCATTGGTATTCGGAGCAGAAGCAGTTCTCCCACTTGAGGTCAAAATACCCAGTCTCCACATCTCATTACAAGGGATTCTAGATGAAGAAGCTTATAGAGAAGCACATCTCTCCCAACTAGAAAGCCTAGATGAGGCCAGATTAGACGCTGAATAGCGGCATAGAGTCTATGCTGACCGGATGTTCCGGGTAGTATAACAAAAAGGTCTATGAATGAGAAATATATGAAGGAGATCTAGTTCTAAGACTAGACAACCTAATCGATAAAAAGACCGGTGAAGGAAGGAAATTCCAACCCAAATGGTTGGGTCCATACTGAGTCATGAAAGACTATGGAAATGGTGTGTATCTCTTATGTATGCTAGAAGGCAAGGAATTCAACGAAACTGGTCAATTCCTTGCACCTTAAACGATTCTATGCATAAGCATCCAACACTATTTGTATAATTATATCTACATTGCATCTTCATGTAGTTAGGTTCATTTTGTCCACTCATTTCATAAAATCTTGTGATCAAGGGACTTATTCTCAAAATTAATTCATTACAAACTTCTGATAGTATTGGCAGAAGCTTTTCAATCATACTTCTTCATTTTCATAGCATCATCAACCATTTCAAAATCATTTCATCAATTAAAGCTAGATATGACAAAGTATTAAATGGTGAGCCATACCAAGGCCTGCATGCTTGTTCCCACTTTTGTTTCTTCCTAGGATAGGTGTCTTGCCTATGGTCTATTTTAGAAGCTTCATAGTGTCACATCTACCCCATATATAGATCTCTTTGGAAATAAGATCATACTGACATTTTTCTCAAATAAATAAGTCAAACGTAGATTAAACAGAAAATTTTATTTTAACACATTTCCTTGCCCTACCAACCTTTGGTGATGAGCTTGTGTCTCTTACTAGTGACGTAGGGTTGGGAAAGGATGGGAATGCCCTTACTCACCTATTCCTTGTCCATGGTGATAATCCCATGCTTCCTACTAGAAGCATGGGGCAAGGTACAGGGGGTTCTCTTGATAATAAACGTTAAAAGTTACAAATAAAATAATTCAAATAAACCTTTGAAATCTTGAGTCAAAAACAAGTGAATCAAATGTCCAAAATTCCAAGAGAGCTCAAAACCCCAAAAACTAGATTTTTTCAACCATGTGGCCATCTACAGATCTAGTTCTAGATAAACCGTAAACCAAGTTACATTCTAAACTATGGAGTCACTTGAGTTAAATAGGTTTGTAGCGTCCTAATTTGGTTCCACCAAATCTTTTTTTATCTCTCATCACTACCATTCAACAAATTTCATAGCTTGTGCCCTTTCTAGTTCTCAGTGGTGAGCCCTCGCATCTAACTAGTTACATGGAGTTAGGAGTGGGGAAAGTACATCTGATCATCATATCGGTTCATCATCACATTCTGTCAAAACTATATGAAGTACCGAAAAATTGTTTATGCAAGCTAAAGTTCAAAATCACATTGTGTCTACATTATCATATATCAGCATCATGAAATACAAAAAGAAAGAAAGCATTCACATCATTTGTTCTCCATTCGCATACATTCTAAAAAGCATATAAAAACAACATTATAATTTACATGTGGAAAAAAATCACAAAATCCTAGACACCACGAGTCTGATCCAAAAATAATATATAAATATATATATAATCAAGTTTATGTATAATGACATCATGCGCTAGGCATGGTCAAAACACTTAATGAGCCTGGGAAATAAAAAATGAATCGTATAAACAATCTAAGAGAGCCAAGTGGCCTCTTAACCCCTATGAGACCCCTCTAAAGGTGCACGAACATGTCTAGGACTCCAGATATGTCAGAACTCTGAATGCACCAAAGGCTCATGGTCCCGAGGAGCAGCTGCGGTCTCATTATGAGAGAAACTCCTCATCAGGCACTCTGTTATCCTATACCCAGCCAACTCAGTATGGAGGGTAGTCACCATCTTGGCCACATGCCAGACAGGGGAAAAGACATCACTATGCCTACTAGCTGCTGAAGGCTCCCTTGCATCCACAGATATCTCCGTGTGAGTCTTGTCCATGGGGATCATTAGGGTATCAGTGCATACCTAGTGAATCAGGTCTCACCACTCATCAGTAGTCTCTGCAAGAAAAGGAGAAAAGTAAATTATAAAATAATCAAAAGGTAAAACCAAGAATGAACAAAAGGAGAGATAACAACTAAGATAATCCTAGCTAAAAACAAATATTAAGAGAAATGTGGTAACTCACTCAGATCTATGGGCCTCCAAGAGGGATCCCTAGGATCAGCACCCACCACAGATGACGCCGCTGACTAATGTCCTCCTCTAGTGTCGGGGGAAACATAACGTCCTACTACGGACTCATCCTCCCCGCCTATGTCCTGAGAAGGTGGCTCCTCTAAGATTAGAGTCACCCTCTCCACACTCTACTCTACCCTCTCAGCCTATAAGATCTCTTGAGTGTCATGCCACTCAAGATCATTGTCCTCCTCTCCACCTGACTTGTTGACCTCCATATCCTCAATCTCCTCCTCCATCTCTCCCCCTATGAACTCCTCAGACTCAGAATCTATATCAATGGGGTTTTCGCTGCTGTGGGTAGGACTGGTGGAAATATGAAGTTAGGGTGCTTGAGGAGCACCAGATCTCCCTTGAGCGCGTACTACCCACCTAGCTGTAATAGGACACTAAGAGTAACAACAGTCCAACCCTAGCTTCTAGGACCTCCCCTAGCTTCCTGAACTGATCTGAACACCGACGCTACCAGGGGGAGCATACCGACATAAGGAAGGCCAAACTGCTGAGGCACTTAGTCAAAGGGGTATGTATCCACCTTCCCCGTCCTTTCCACAAGCTACCCTATAGTAGAGCAGGAAATTAAAGTGAGGGTCTCCTCGCCCCACAACCCCTGTCGTGGCCTAATAAGGTGTGGCCTCCATATCATCAGTAGTCAGGGAAGAAAATGGCTGGTGGGGTGCTCTAAGCACCAACATATCTGTCCATCTAGCTACCCTCATAGCTCCAGGATCCACTACCTCTACACCTCTCCCATAAGGAATGATACACTCATAGACCCAGCTCATGACCAGGGTTAGATGGCTCAAAGATTGTCCCTGTAAACAGACCACCCGGTACAAATCATGATAGGTGGTCCCAAGAATATCAGCTCCTTAGGCATAAATCTGGCCATGTGCCTCAATCTGTGCAATAATAGGGGACCAACAGTAGAGTAAATTGTCCCCTCCCTTATCCCCAATCAATCTCGAGGCAAGGATCTGCATAATATCCTGATGAATCAAGGGGGATAGGAAAGCTAGGAATGGAACGGACCCTCACCCCCTTCTTCTAACTAGTGGAGACAACTGCGTCTCCCATGTATGTGGCCCACTGAGCTATCAGAGCCCGTTATCCCGCTGTCTCAAGTGGTGAGTCATCTCCTGATGATTGGGACTCCCAAGATGTGGTAAACATCCTCCAGGGTGATAGTCCACTCACCCCTGACTCCTAGAAATCAAAAATTGTTCTGATCAGCATCCCAATACGAAAACAACTCATAAAGTATGTGACTAAAAGGTGTAACATGAGGGACCCTTGATATACACAATATGCCAGCCCTCTGTAGAGTATCCTACTTGGCCTGAGAAAGTGCATCCAACACTACTAAAATCCAATCACACCCTCTCTCAGCTCCACCTGATATATTCCTCATTCACCTACATACACCCCAAAAACACGCCAAACAGAGTAAGTTATTATTCAAATTACATTGAAAAAATCATTAAAACATATAAGAATACTAAAAATGCAAAATTTGGCTCAAAACACTGAGTTTTTTAGCGTTTTGTAAAGGACCACCGCCTTGAGGAGGGGCGGGCGGTTCCGTAACTGCCACCTTAAAGGGTGGCGTTCCTGTAACCCGCTGCCCTGCTTAGGGCAGCGGTTGTGTCCCAAATTTTTAAAACAAGTCACGTGCCCTAAAAAATGTCTAAAAACATGAAAAAATGTTTATTTTGACCAAAACAAAGCCTACCCATTAGGTGCCCCCCTAAGTGACCCTATTAACACTGACTTTTTCAAAAATAATCCCCCCATGACAAAAATTTCATCATTTTAACATTTTGGGGGTAAAAACGCTAAATCAAGAAGAACTAACCTGTGATCTCACGGGTCGATGTTCCACTCATGGAGGCATGATCACTATCTCATCACGAACATTTTGACTATGCTCTCATCAAGAACCGTCACCGTGGGCCCCAGAGCTCAAAATCAATCAAATCAACACACACAAATGAATAGGAAAATGGGCCCGTTTTACATATATAGCATCTTGACTCGTTTTGAATCCCATTTTCGCAGGTTTGGAGCACCGACGGAGGTAGGTTCTTATCCCTGCGTGAATGGTAAGTCCTCATTTCATATTATTTTAATATTTATTTTTCGATGTATTTTATATCTGCACTTGAGTCCTCTTTTCATTTTGCAGGTAGCGGGAGTTTTGGATGGCATCATTTCGACACACGGACGTGTCAGGTATAATTTCTAACCTCCCATTTTGGGAGCCGACATACTCAAATCCACCATTTTATGCCTCTTCATGGCTAAAACACTTCTTCGAGGGGGTGATATGTACGTACCCAAAAAGGTAAGGATACAACACTGCCGAAACAATGTCACACGTGCCCCAATGATGATACAAGTATCTCGCAAGGTGTTCGGGATCTAAAAAATCTCTCCAATTGTACATTAACATTCTGCATGCTTTGTTTTTCTCTTTTCCCCTCTTTTCTTAATGTTTTGGTCTTTAGTGACGAAACTGCCACCCTACCTGGGTGGTGGTCCTGTAACTGCCACCCTGCTCAGGGCGGTGGTCCTTCATGTGTTTTTACAGAATGTTCCTATTATCACGACTCACGTAAAATTTCATTGTTTACCAGCTTCTTTTACCGCCTTTGCTCGTATTTATGATTCTGGTTCCCTAGAATAGTGTTTTTTTCATTGTTTATGGTAAAAGAGTTCAAATTGGTTTACACCTTTGGGTAAATGGGGATTCTATAATAGCTGGTTGGTTTTCAAGAAAATAGCCCCTCAAAATTTACCTCTCATTCTCTCATTTCAATTTTAGTCTTTCAATTCTTAGGAATTCATAGTTTTCATTTGTTGCATACATAGTTAGTGTTATTTTATTTTTTAGAAGCTGCATGATCTTCTTGTGCTAGTGTTATTACTATTTCATACAATCAATTGAGATAGGATAGTTTCATTTTCAGTCGGAAGCCATTAAAGTTGTAATTTTTGTTCATCAAGAAGGATAGTTTTAGGTTTTGGGTGTTTTGTGTTGTATGAATCGTAATAAATCCCACCAGGAATTGCATAAGCCACGCTCTGTTCTCTTGCACTATCCCTCTCCTACTCACATTGTATTCAGTCTACACCCAAAGCTACCATTGTTCCAATACCTACTTCTGTTGATGCTAGCATTACATGATTTTCTGGATTCACGTGAGCACGAAGGAATGAGGAGACCACACTGAGGGGAAAAAGCACATACAATTGGATTCGCCACTGTTCTACAAAATCCAAGTTCAAGCTTTCAAATTTCTAGTTAAAACATATCAAATAGATTAGTCAATCATTTCATTTTAGTTAATCTCACTTTTGATATTTCTGAGGAAGCTGTGGGGATTGGTAGTTTATGAGAAACTATGATTCATTCCTCACTTCTGAGGTAGGATCGAGAGTCTTTCAAATAGATTAGATTAGTTATTTCATTATTTAGAAGAGATTTACAACTGCACAAGCAAGTAGCTATATTGGGCTGCCTTGTTTGTTTTAATTTCATTATTATTTTAGCTGTCAATTTCTAGATATTTTAAATAATTTCTCTTTCAATTTTTTTCAATAGTTTATCGAAAATACAAAAACAGGGAATTTATATATATGCTATGGATATACTTTACATAATTAGTTTGCTTTACTTTAGTTAGATTCATTTCCTTTTGTATGACAATCACGGGACCTAGGGAGCCCAGAGAATACGTATTCAAGCTAATCGTGCCTCAACCCAATCTCGTTGTAGCAATAACTGACATAGATCAGAATCTTAGAATCCAGGTCTTCCAAACAACAACAGACCTAGAAGAAATCATCCCACAGTTAAGAGGATTAAGCATAGAAGATGACCAAGCACATGCGTTTCAGTCAAACCATCCAAACTACAGACTACAGTAGATAAATATATGCATGAGTGTAGAAGGGATTGAAAGAGAGCAAACATTTGGTTGTGATCCTTTGGTCCCACAGCTAGATGCAGAAGATATCCTCATTGACATAGACACTAGCATAAGAATTCAAGTTTCCGGAATGCCTGTAAGGTACTCTGAGAAGATTGCACCACTTTTAGTTCTAAATATAGAGGCCGAAAAGGCATATGACTACTAGATACTAGGGATTAGGGATTGATTCTTCACATGACCATAGGAGGTCAACAAAAAACATGAATCTATGGTTGTGATCCATAGATCCCGTAACCCAACAAGTCCACAGGTCAATCAAAAATAGATGCTAGTTTGCACACATTAGTATTTAGATCCACTCCACTCCCCAAATCATCATCACACAATTATCCTCACTAGACATATCAGCCAATCAAGCTAAGGATTTCTGGACTAGGCCAGAGAATCGCCCATAGAATCCACTATATATCCATCATCCATCTTATGACCCTATGTGGAGACATACACGAAACAATCCTAGGTCATTTTCCATGTATCCCATAACCTATAGATTGAATCACGCCAGAACTTGATATTGATTGGAGCCTTTGAGTAGTCATCCTTGCCGACTGATCTATCACTCCAGTTCAGGTTAGAAGGGCCTTCTTTTCCTTAAATTCACATATTCCATTAGTGTGTGTCGAAGATATAAGATTACCTAATTAGTTTGCCTACACCCCATGCATTTTCCATCCCCACCAGCTGTCTCAGCATGACCTCGAGAGTTTGGGTGTGAGGAAGAGTTATTTGTATATTCCCATGATTGCTTGTCACTTTTCCATTATACAAGCTCTTTTTTTCCATTTTACACTTTTTGAAAAAAGGTCAAAAAATATCATTTGCCTCCGAAGGTCCGTTGGCCTGCATTAACTTTTTGATGTGCCAGCTCAGCACTTAATTTTCAACTTTTTGACAAAGGGAACATTTTCAATTTTTCCTCTGATTCCCCGATGGTCTGAGATTCCTTGGAAAAAATATCTCCCAAACCCCGTAGGTCCACCTTGGGCAAAGTTTCCCTTCTAACTTCACCGAGCCATAACTCAAAATACAAGGAGTTAGAAAGAGCTCTTTACCTTTCTGGAAAAGGGAAGAAATTCTCTATCTGATGGATTATTTTCTAGAAATCCTTGAGTGCCTAAAATATGTGAAATTTGGATTGAGGCACAAAAAGGGAGTAAGTTATCCCAAAATAAGAGGGAGCTTATTTTGTTTAACAGAAACAACAATTTTAAATGCATAGGATTCGATAAAAGTTGAATACTAATAAAAAGATGAATTTGAGAGGAATCGGTGGCAATTTAGGCCAATCACTTGTGTTAAGGTGAATCACTGACGATCTCATAGAAATTATCAGTTTAATAAAAACAAGTGCTTGATGATACAGAGTGATGTTTTAGATGGAATCAAATTCTAAATATGACTGAAAGAAGATAATAAATATGTAAGGAGTACCTCAAGACTATTGTGAAGCTAAAATATGTCTCAAAGATTTCTTGGAGAAGATTTGAATTGATTGGATTATACTATGATGCAAACTATAACCTAAGTGGTGAAAAACTAGTCTCTAGAAAGATGGAAAAGGCTTGATGATAATACTTGATGATGTCTGATGATGTCTCTAATGTGATAGTGCTGAATAACAAGATGCAAGAGGCTAGCACTCGTAATAAAAATTTGGGGCCAAAGAAGGTTTGAAAACTAATATTTATAATCGTCGACGATTCAACAGAATCACCAGTGATCTGAGTTTTTTAGGATTTTGAGTTGTAAAGTGGTTAAAACCACTTCCAAATGATGTTGTTTGGTTTTTGGAGTTTATGTAAATGTTAAAGGGATTGTTATCCCAAATTCACCCCTCAAGGTAAATTTGGATAACCTATATAATTTCTTTAGGTTTGAGCAAGAAGAATTGGCTCAAGGCCCAAAAATCAGGTTTTGAGGGGTCCCTCTAGCTCTTCTCTAACTTCCCTATACAAGAAAAAATCCAAGTAGTTACACAAATTTGAAAAAATGGCTTTTTTTAGTGTATTGCAGAAAATCCGAAAAACATTTCCCAGGCCACACAAGTTCAACTCGGATAGTCGAGCCCCAAAAAGGTGAAATTTCTGAAATACTAAGGAGTCAATGTATTGTGGCAAAATTGGAAAAGTTTTTCCCAGGTGGTCCATGGGACAATTGGGACTCAAAAACCCAAAATAGCTGCATTCCTTTTTTTGAGAAAAAAAGTTAGAAAAACATGTCCCAGTGGCTACTTGATGATGTCTGATGATGTCTCTAATGTGATAGTGTTGAATAACAAGATGCAAGAGGCTAGAAATCGCAATAAAAATTTGGGGCCAAAGAAGGTTTGAAAACTAATATTTATAATCATTGGCAATTCAACAGAATCACCGGTGATCCGAGTTTTTCAATATTTTGAGTGGTAAAGTGGTTAAAACCACTTCCAAATGTTTTTTGGTTTTTAGAGTTCAGGTAAATGTTGAAGGGATTTTTATCTCAAATTCACCCCTCAATGTAAATTTGGATAACCTGTATAATTTCTTTAGGTTTGAGCAAGAAGAATTTTATTAAGGCCCAAAAATTAGGTTTTGAGGGTTCCCTCTAGCTCTTCTCTAACTTCCCTATCCAAGAAAAATCCCAAGAAGTTACACAAATTTGAAAAAATGGCTTCTTTAGTGTATTGCGGAAAATCCAAAAAAGCTTTTTCCAGGCCGCACAAGTTCAACTTGGATAGTCGAGCCCCAAAAAGGTGTAATTTCTAAAATACTCAGGAGTTAGTGTTTTGTGGAAAAATTGGAAAAGTTTTTCCTAGGCAGTCCTCGGGATAGTTGGGACCCGAAAAACCCAAAACAGTTGCATTCCTTTGTTGAGCGAAAAAATTAGAAAAACATGTCCCAGTGGCTGCTTGATGATGTATGATGATGTCTCTAATGTGATAGTGTTGAATAACAAGATGCAAGAGGCTAGCACTCACAATAAAAATTTGGGGCCAAATAAGGTTTGAAAACTAATACTTATAATCATTGGCGATTCAACAGAATCGCTAGTGATATGAGTTTTTCAAGATTTTGAGTCGTAAAGTGGTTAAAACCACTTCAAAATGATGTTGTTTGGTTTTTGGAGTTCAGGTAAATGTTGAAGGGATTTTTATACCAAATTCACCCCTCAAGGTAAATTTGGATAACCTGTATTATTTCTTTAGGTTTGAACAAGAAGAATTGGTTCAAGGCCCAAAAATTAGGTTTTGGGGGGTCCCTTTGGCTCTTTTCTAACTTCCCTATCCAAGAAAAAAATCCAAAAAGTTACACAAATTTGAAAAAATGACTTCTTTTAGTGTATTGTAGAAAATCCAAAAAAAAATTCCCATGCCGCACAAGTTCAACTTGGATAGTCGAGCCCCAAAAAGGTGAAATTTCTGAAATACTAAGGAGTCAGTGTATTGTGGTGAAATCGGGAAAGTTGAGACCCGAAAACCCAAAATGGTTGCATTCCTTTGTTGAGTGAAAAATAAAAAAAACATGTCCTAGACCATCCACAGGACAACGAGACATTTGGAACCCAAAAACCTGAAATGGTCGCATTCCTTTACTGAGTGACAAAATCAGAAAAATATGTCCTAGACGGTCCATGGGACATCGAGACATCTGGGATGTACATCATTGAAATGGCCACATTCCTTTTTTGTGTAGAGAAATTAGATATTTTTATCCCACGCGGTCTTTGGGACACTTGGGACATAAGTACGCATGGGACCCAAAAAGGCAAAAAAGTCAATCAGCAAAGCAGTGCAGCGAAAGTGGAGGTCAATGACCCTCATGACCCGATCAACATTGGGATGAGCGGGACACTAAAATAAAAAATTGCCACACCAAGAGGGAATTAGAAAAAGAGGAGAAAGGAGGCCCAGACTGTCCAAATACGCATGGGACATGAGTCCCTTGAAATACTGAAATGCCCGCAATGAAGAGGAAAAGTCAACTTTTCTCCCCAAACTTTAAACAGCCATAATATTTGACTTTGAGCTCCAATTTTCACAAAATTTGACTTTCTACAATGGGCACAACATGCTCTGCACCACAGAAATAGAATTTATCAATTTTGATGAGGGTAGCTTTATGAAAATAAAGGATACATCTTCAGCTCCAATAAAGTAAATGCTCAGCCCGTACAATGACATAAATGCCTGGCAAACCCAAAATAGCTACCCGTACTCAGAAGGCCATAACTCCTCTAGCTGATTCACTTCTACATTTAGCTTATAAAGACCCAAACCTCTTACCAACTTTGTGGTTTTGATTTCCATATCATACTCATGTAGTTTTTTCATCCATCTACATCTTTTACTTGAGATCTCCATCTCTAATAAGATGTCTTTCACCATGGTGTGGGGAACAAATATAACAACTTTTGAACTCAATATATAAGGCCTGAAAACTTTTGTTGCTTTCACTAAGGCAAATTCTTGTTTCTCCATGATTGTATACTTTAACTCAGCTACTTGTAAAGCCTTGCTAAAGAAGGCAATATGTCTTTTAGCCCCATTCTCATCCTTTTGCAGCAAAACAAAAGCAATGGTATACTTAGAGGTAAAGGAAAAGATTTGGAAAGGCCTCTTGTAGTTTGGGGCTGCTAAAATAGGTGCATATTTAAGTGCATCCTTAATTCCTTCAAAAGCTTGAATGACACCCTCCTCCCATTTGATAGCTTGGTCCTTATTTAGCATGCTTGTGATTGGAAGAGTCAACTCAGAAAAGTTAGAAACAAACCTTGTAATAAAATTAATCTGACCAAAAAAAGACTGGATGCCTTTCTTGGTTCTTGGGATAGGTACCTTGTTGATTGCTTCCACTCTCTCAGGGTCTATCATAACTCCATATTTTGACACAAGGTGGCCAAGAAACTTGGCCTTTTGTATGCCAAAATGACACTTCTTTGGATTAAGATAAATTCCATACTCCCTACATCTGATCAACATCTTCTCTAAGTGCTGAAAATGATCACCTCTCTACCTTGAAAATACAGTCACATCATCTTGGTAAACTGCGATGAACTCATTGATGTAACCAGCAAAAGAAACATCCATTGCTCTTTGAAAATTGGCACCAACATTCATCAAACCAAAGGACATCCTAACAAAAACATAAGTTCCCCAAGGAGTAGTGAATGTTGGCTTAAGTCTTTCTGATTCTTTAACTAACACTTGATTATATCCAGAGAAACCATCCAATGTAGAAAGCAATTCAGACCCTCTCACAAACTGCAACATATTTTCCATATTTGGCAAGGGATAGTTGTCCTTCATCGATGCTTTATTTATATTTCTGAAGTCTACACAAATTCTGATATCTCCATTCTTCTTTCTGACTAGCACAAGGTTTGCAACCCAAGATGAATATCTAGTGGGCTGAATAATACCTCCATCTCTCAAATTCTTTAACTCCTCTTGCATCTACATCGAGAGAAGTGGATTAATTGGCCTTTCCTCTATCTGAATGGTTTGGCACTTGTTTTAAGAGGGATCTCATGTTGAAACAAGTCTTCTCTATATGATTTTAGCTTTGAATAGGACCAAACAAGGCAGTCTTGATATTGTTTCAACAATTAGAGGTAGGACTATTTTTCTTCCTTGTTTAAACTACTGCCAAACCAAAAATTTTCTTGGTTTATCCTTTGTACCCAATTTATGCTCTTCCACATCCATTGAGGAAGACATGTTTCTATTTATCATGCAATCAAAATTGTTAAAATTTGACTCAAGTGCAACAAGACCTCTAAGAATGGTGTTTGTTTTCAATTGGATGATATTTTTTCTAAACAAAGTCTCTCTTCCTTCAGTCATACACACCGCTAGATCCCAATCAATATTCTGATTTGTAAAACTCACCTTGGTTTTGCAAGAACCTTAGCACTTGAGAATCATCATCAAATGCTTTCCAATGCTTGATGTTGCATCAAGGATAACAGCCCTAGTCAGCACTTCAATTTTGTATTCATAATAAGGTGAAATGGTGCAATCTTCAAATCTTGACACCAACACTTCCAAATTGTCAGCAAGCAGCATTGAGACCTCTGTCATGATACACAATGTTAAAGGAATCAAACATTTCAATTAGATCCGAAACTACATGATTATACTATTTCATACGCTGATTTTTTGTAGCATACAATTTTCTTATTTGTTTGACAACCAGCTCTGAATCACCTTTTACAACAATGTATTTTACTCCATACTTCCATGTAATTCTTAGACCCAAAAACAAGGCTTCATACTCAGCAATGTTGTTAGTACATTCAAAATTAAGCTTGCAGGAAAAAATAAATTCTTCCATAGATAAAAGATATCAGAATTACACCAGCACCATTTTTCAAATTTGGAGAAAGCTCCATCAAATAACAAGGTCCAAGGAGAACATACCTTATCAAGGAACTTTGATTGATCCATTTTATTTTCTTTTCCATCAGAAAAAACCAATGAAATATCTCATCATCTACATCAACAAATAACACTTCAAAAGAAGCATTGTTGGGATCTTCAATTAGGTGCAACATCTTCTTTTCACCATAAATTTTGACAAGGCTTCCCTCAATGGGAATGGTGGCAAAAGATACATATCCATTTGAATGCTGCCACCAACACTTGCAGCCCATTTTCTTGACAAAAGCATACCCCATTTGGCAGGTTAGTCAAGAATTACAACATCAAGTTTCAGAATTCTTTCCTATATAGGCTGTAAGTTGCACTAACAAATGTTTCACACAACCAACCACTGGCACTTCCCTTGAATCCATGGTAGTACACTTCCCATAGGCAGTAGTCACTTCGATATCCAACTCATTCATGACTTCTAGAGGCATGACATTACATGATGCATTGGAATCAAACATATAATTGTGAAGTAGTCTATCTTTTATGAGCAAAGTTGTAAAGAATGGGTCAAAATTAAATTGGGAATAAACCAAGGATGTCGCCAAATATACCTCAGGATGTCTCTCCAAGATCTTCCACTGCTAGTGGTGTTTCAAGGTCAGCAATGATTTGAGGAGGAGTCTCAACAACATTTTCATTTCTACCTAGGGTGATCTTCTCTTCTTTCAATCCCAAGTACTCAAATGCTCTCTTCTTATGCTCAAGAATTATAAGCAACTTAATGATTTGAACACTCACTTTAATTTGGCTCAATACTTGGGATATATCATAGGGTACACTCTTTGGAAAAACAACATTGGAAGGGATATAAGAAGATTCATCAAATGGCAAAGGATTCTTGGCAACTTGGGCATGATGAGGATTGTAATTTTTTCTTGGGACAACAGAGCTTTTAGCAAGTGTTTCTTTCCTAGGAGATTCTTTTGGAATGCATGTGAGCAAGGGTGTTTTAGGTTTGTCTTAAGGCCCAACTCCCTTAACAACCTTGCTTCTAGTGTTATAATCCTTCTCTTGAGCTACAAAAGCATTCATCAACAATTTTCTATCTTCCTTCAAAGGGATACCACCATCGTACTTCTTAATCATCAAATATCTCGAGTATTCAAAGTCATTGTTAGGAATTTCAAAAGCTTGCACTACATCAAATTCAAGAGTCATGAGGGGGGAGAAATACTTGTACCCGTTTGATGCAATCCCAAAAGGTAGCAGTAGTCCTAGCACTTATTACTTTAGTAGATGTTGCTCCTCCTTGTGAGCTTGAAGAGCAACCCACCATCCAAATATCATCATCAGTTACATCCTTATTATCATCTTCATCAATTTTTTGGCCCACTTCACATGGAGGATGAGGAAGAAAACATCTATCACACCAATCCATATCAGAAACTTCATCAACAACAGCAACCCTAGAAGTTAGAGGGTCAGGAACCAATCTACTTTCACATGTGCTTGTGGTTGTCTATTTCCCCTTCCCATAGGTCCTTTACCTCTATCATCTTGTCTTTGATCACCCCTAGGATGATTTCCAAATCTATCTTGTGTCTGCTACCTAGGTTAACCTTATGAAGTCTTTCCCAATTTCCTTCTCAGCTCTTTCCAACTTGTATGAGATTTCTTTGACAACCCCTGCCAAAGTTTTCACAACCTATTCTAAATCAGCACCCTTGCTAGCTTGAGGTTTTTCAGGGTTTATCAATTTTACACCATATCTCTTGAAAGGTTTCCTAACAGGCCTTGATATTGTTCTCAGTTTGAAGTGCCATGGTGAAAGCTTGTCTTAGATTGGTTAGGTTCTTATCTCTTAGGTAATAGGCTACCTTCTTATCAAATGCATCTGCATATTTGATTAAACAAGATTCATCACAAGGCCTCAAACCAACAAGAAGCCATCTCAAAGTTTTTTTAAATCTTGTGTTGAAGTCATAGAATAATTCATTAGGGTTATTCTTGATATTCTCAAACTCAGCTAAAAGAAATCTAGGATCAATCCTTTTCACTATATTGCAACCTAAATGCATTTTTCATTTCAGTCCATGAATCAATAGAATTATAAAGTAGAGCCTTGTACCAATCCCTAGCATCTTCTTCTAGTGTATGAATAAACAACTTAATATACACATCTTTAAACTCTATCTCAAAATCTTCCATCATATTATCAAAAAGTTTGAGATGTTGATCATAGGTACTAGCATTGTTACCTTGGAATTTTTGGCAACCTATTTCTGACATCTTGTGGGACAGCATTTGGGTAACCATCCATTCCTCTAAAATTTATAGGACCAAAGGTGTTAACAAAAAATAGAGGTCTAGGTTGAGCCGTATTGTTTGGTGGGGGTGATCTTGGAGGTGAGGTAAGTTGATGAGGAGTGTACTATATCTTTGGGGCTCAAGAATGTGATTCACAAGACTGGTATTCTCTAAGTGCTTGATTTTCTTGGAAAGTTTTACTCAAATTAAAACATAGAGGTACATATTGGAGAAGGAACTTACTAGGTATAGCAGAAGGACCTTCACTAGCTGAGGAAAACAAATTTATGAGAGGATTGTCCTAAGTCAGAATCACTTGAAGAAGAGTGATAGTCCTCTACCAAAGGCTGATCTCTCTCACCAATGGCTATATCTTTTCCTGATGTCTGACCTTTAACCACTTTCCAAACTCTTCTCCCTTCCAACTCTGAATTTCTTGACTCTGAGAACAATTTATTAGTAGAGTCTCTAAGGAAGAGAGATGTTCTTCCTTCCATTTTTGCAGAGGTTAGCAGCAAAAAAATAAATGACAGAAAGGTTAAGACACTAGTATTTTCAAGATCAAATCAGCATGGAGTCGCCACTTAGGAATTTCACCTTAGTTGTGCAAGAATGCACTAAAATAATCTATCAAATATTTGCTAGCACTGAAAACCTTGCAAATCCTTATAAATCAAACCTTCTTCTATCTTAAATCAATCAATCACAATGCACCCAAAGTGTATGAACTGCTAGTAAATGGAAAAAGGGGAGACAAAACTTGAAACCCTTGTTTAAAATAAATTTTACAGATCTGAAGCATAGGATGATATTTTAACAATGTAGTCAGCTCAAATACTTGAATACACAAATGCTCAAACTCCTCAAATACTTCAAAAACACCAAGAAATTCCAAGAATTCCCCGGAAACGGTGCCACTCGTGTTGGTATCCAAATTTTTTCTCCTTTTCAGTCTAAGTAGCACCATAGATATGTCATGGAGCTTAAGGATAGATTAGACCATGTTGTATGTCATTGGTAGCCAGGGATATGGTCTAGCTAGCACTCAAGTTTTTGGAGAAATGGATAGCACTCCAATAGGACTTGATCTTGTCCTAGTTATTTTAGGTTGTGCCTTGCAACCAAGGTAAGAGGACCTATTTTGTAACCTTGTAATGGTGAAGGAGGTGAAGATGTCCTTCTCTTTGCTTGAAATTCTATGATTGAGACCTTGATGAAAACATGATCAACACCCCAGATCTGAACTCTCATGAGTTGTCACTTCTCAAAACATGGGTATGTTCTCAAAACAAGGCAAAGGTTACTAGAGACATTGGAAATCCTGATCTGTTATGCATACTTTTGCAAATGGATTTTGATCTTTTGTAGGTATACAAATGCAAATCAGGGATAGTACATGATAGGATCTTTGTTGTTAGATGATTTTTTGGTGGGGGATTGACAAGAAAAACTGGGATAGATCAGATCTTTGACAACCACTACAATACTTGAACAACTATCAGATGAAATGCCTAAAATAATCAGGATGTTCTTTCAACCAGAAGAGGCACAAATGGAAGCCCAGGTTGCACCCTTCACACAATCTTTGAGAATTCACTACAAAATCTTGAAGTAAAGAACATCAATTAAACACAAAAATCCATGATCAAACCATGCCTAAGGTATCCCCAAAGGCTTACAAGAAATCTCTGCAGTCAAGGAAGGTAAAGTGATTTTAAATTTGTTTATCTCTTTATCAGATGAAGGCTCTTCTAAACATGAGATTGCAAATGCCACTAAACTATCAACAAGAAATGGAGATTTGTGTGATTTCTAAAGACTTTTAGTGCAAGATTGCAACAAGAACAATGAAAACTATTTACAAGCATTTAAAAATGATAACATAGAACATCATATTGCCCAAAGAAAACAT
Organism: Taxus chinensis; assembly: GCA_019776745.2. Classification (NCBI taxonomy): domain Eukaryota; kingdom Viridiplantae; phylum Streptophyta; class Pinopsida; order Cupressales; family Taxaceae; genus Taxus; species Taxus chinensis. The sequence goes on along the minus strand of CM034146.1, from coordinate 972,509,389 downwards.
ATATTTAATTCAAAACTTGTTAGATTCAACAGCAGGGGAGAGTTACATGAACAATATCAGAGCTGTGTGATGGCTATACACTTGTAACCAACTCACATACATGAATTTCCAACACATGAGACATTAACCTGGTTCTTTGGTGGATTTTTAGAAAATGAGCTTTCTCTCAGAATTTTGCTCATGATTTTCAACTCCCTCCCTTTACAATTTCTCCAAAATGCACTATATACCTCATGCCACATTGGAGCCTTCTTTCCCAAGCAAATAATATTCCATGGGATCAATTCTGTTACAACAATTCCTCATGATTCAATGAAAATGACATCAAACAGAAAAACACTCGCATGTTGCCAGGTGTGCCAAAAAGATTAAATCATTACAAATATCTAGATCATTATCCATCCTGGAGGCATGTTTTTCATCATTGAGGCATGCAAACACCCTTTACTCATCATTTTCACCTTTTACCCTTTTCAAACTACTCTGCAACTTTTGATTTTGTCATTTCACATGCTTTTCTTGGGCTGGGGAAAAAATTTACTTCAAAAACATCACAAATCAAAGAATTAAGCCATGAAAGTGATGCCAATGATCTTGGAAGGCCAAGAGGACACAAAATCACTATAAATTTGATGAATTTTGATGCAAAAATCGTGATTTCCAAATTTCCTGGAGCTCCCATGGCAGGTAAAAAATGAAATTACACAGAAACCGTTGATCTTACATCAACCTTTAGTATCAGCCCTCCACGTGGAAGATGCAATACTTAAAAATACGCTCAATATTACCTTTTAAAACTTTGGATAAGGGGGACACGTGTCAAAAAATGATTGGATCAGGCCCATGCCTTTACAAATTGCATTTGCGACTTTTTTGGAAAAAATTTCCACCTTTCCCCGCCTGCCACATTTTTTGGAAAAATTTCTGGCTTTTCCACATTTTTTGGAAAATTTTGACTTTTTTCTCCGCCCCTCCGCCCTTGAAATTTGGAGCTGACACGTGGCATATGGTGGGCCCATTGGGATCGCCGCTTCAATTCTGCGCATTTTGACCTTTTTTGGAAATTGGGAAAATTTTCACTTTTTTCCCCGTACTGGCCCCACACCTCCAATTTTCCCTTGCCATGTGTCTCCTTGTGATTCGCTAGTGGGCCAACACTTAAAATTTTGATTTTGAACATCTTTTGTGAAAAAGGGAAAAAATTTCCTTCCTACCTCCAGCTAGGCCCACCGACCCGCCTTGTCCTCTGCCACGCGTCCATCTTTCATTTACTGAGGACCCGCGGGCTTGATCTTCATTTTTACTCCCTTTAAGCCAAGGGAAAATTCTCAACTTTGTCTCCGTGGGCCCACACCTCTGACTTCTCCCCTACATGCCCATCATGTCCAAGTCTCCCTTTCTTCCTTCAAAACTTCCCTTACAATTTTTTTGAAAATTCACAAACTTCAATGGACACGTGCACCCCTTTTGATTTTAGGACATTCCTCTCTTGAAAAAAAATTTTCCTTTTATCCATTTTACATTGGCCCGCGCTTTCCCTCCAACCCTTCATGGATGTGTCCACCTTACTCTGGGCCACATGTCCACATCCTGATGTAATTGGAGTGGGGGAAAAATTTGATTTTGAAACCTTATAAAATTAGAGCCAAAAAACTCTAAGTCCCCCGACAACGCTCCACATTTCCATTTTGAAACTTTTAGGACACGTGTCCTCTTGTGATTGGTTGCGGGGCATCGGACCAAATTTTGACTTTAAAATTTTTGCAAGAACTAAGGTCTAAAAACCTTAAGGAAATCCAACCATCTGCCATCCTTCCTACCAATCAGAACATGCCACGTAGGCAAATTTGGAAAAAAATGGGGCCCTGGGCCCGAAAATGCCCCATTTGTCATGAAAAGGCAAAAAATGAAAATTTAGAGCACATCCCCACCTTTCCTGCAGCCAATGCAAGCCATACCACATTGCCAATACCTTTTGAGGATGAATTTGATAGGAAAATGACACCCGTCTGACCGTCAAAACATAAAAAATTCTATGGGATGCCCTAGAATTCAATTTTTTCACCAAGGATGGTAGATTTTTCGATTTTAAATCAACTGAAGCATGATTTTACAACATTTTCAACCTTGGGATGGGATTTTCAATTACAAACAAGTATGAATTGATCAAATTTGATTTTTTCATGATCTGGCAAAGGGAAAAAATGACATAGCCCATGGAATTGGAAAAACTAGGGCACAAAAAAGGGCAAACTTGGAATATTCCTTTCAAATTAGGGAAAAACAAAAAGTTTGTGAGCATTTTAAAGCATTTCAACAAGGAGGGGAGAAATTACAGACCACCAATTCAAAGGGTAAAATCATTTTTGAGAAAATACAGATTTGGAAAATTAGGGCACACAAGATGCAAGCTCAAAAATGGCACCAACACAATCTACTGATGGAAACTAATAAAATTTGTAGGCAAAACTTATATCTTCACTCAATCCTTACAAATATGATCATTGAAAATGATACTAACATATTTGTAATTGCACATAAATCACAGAAGAAGTATTGTAGATCCAGGTTCTGAAATACTGAAATATTGAATAATGGTCCCCGGTCCAATGATGCTCCACTAAGGTGTCCAATGTTGACGGGCTAAGTAAATATGGACTAGCAAATGAATTCAGTAAATCAATCTTAGCAATGATAAACATATTTCCTTGAAAAGGAAAAAATCAAATTTAGTCCCCGGTAACAGAGATAGTGCCACTTGGGTGTTGGTACATGTAGATTTAATACATCCTTCACAACTTGAGCAGCATCATGGATTTTACAAGACACTCAGAGGAAGATAAATGATTTATATGTCGTTTTGTTAGCCAGGGAAGATCAATTTATCTGACTTGTTAGCACTCAATGATTTGAAGAAGTGGGTAGCACCTTGAAAGGATTTTGATCTAATCCTCAATATCTATTTTAGGTTGTGCCTTTCAACCAATCCTTAAGAGAACCTATATTGCAAGCCATTGTTTTGTGAAGGAGGTGGATTTATATCCTTTATACAAGTGCATATTATATGGAGATGGTGTTAAGGAAAACATGATCAATTTTCCATTATTCAAGGCTCAATAGAGTTGTCACTACTAAATGATGGACATGCTTTCAAGATAAGGATGGTGCTATTAGAGACATGGTATAATAATGATTTTCTTTGTGCATTTTTGTAGATGGATTATATTCTATTGTTAACACACAATGATAATGCAAGGGTATATATGGGGTAGGATTAATTATTGAATAAATTTTCAAAGTGGGATATTTTAGACACTAGAATAACCAGAATTTGCAAAATTATTTGAAGGAACTTAGTAAGAAATTTGTAAGACCCACATAGCAGAATAGCTTCAAAAGGGTTGAGATACTCCTTCAACAGGATATGTGCAAGTTGTCAAATGGTAAGCCTAGATGCTGCACTCTTCCACACAATGTGGTTTAATCCAATCCCCCAATGTATTTGATTCATGAACCAACAAAGTATCCAGAAATCTCTATTTTATCATGACCTAAGGTGCACACAAAGATTTACAAACAATCTCAAAATTCAAGATACAGGTAAAGTGATCAAGTAAACAACTATTTATCGTTTATCAATAGCATGATAATCATCTAATTTGAATGTGAGACTGTAGATGCCACTAAACTATCAACAAGAAATGTCCTAGAACATGTATGATCAAGAGAGATTTTAAACACAAGACTCGTATACATGAGCAAGAAACATAAATTGAAAACATTCTGAAATATAATTACATGCAAACTTTGCCAATCAAAGTCAACATAGATCCATGGATCTAGAAAGTATCAAATCTATACTAGCAGGGGAATATTATAAGAACCATCTTAGAGCTTGTTGATGGCTTTACAACTGAAATCCAACTCAACATGACTACAAATCTGATGCAAAAAGTTGCCTTCAGAAATGGTTCTCAGGATTTTCTCAGAGAATGGGCTTTTCCCCAGATTTTCCCATGAAATTCTAAGTGTCTCCAACCTTTTACATGTCTCAAAACATGCATTATATAACTTTCATTTACATTTGATCATTGTCTCCCAAGAAAATTCACATGCCCAACTTCAAGTTTGTTACAAAATTCCAACATGATTCACAAAATAGGGACATTTAACAAATTTTCAACCAAAGTTGCCAGGCATTTCAAAAATGGTGATTAATTACAAATCCTTCATCATTATTAATTGTTGAGGCACGTTTTTCATTCTCTAAGCATGTAGACCCCTATTCATGTTCATTATTTCATACTTAACATTCCAAATTCTAATTATGCAACTTTATAATTTGATATTTCACATTTTGGATGGGCCTGAGTAAAATTTTATTTCAAAAACACCTCAAATATGCAAATTTAATCCCTAAATGACCACTTGCATTGATCTTTGTAGGAAAGGTAAAGGACACGATTTTCACCAAAAAATTGATGAAAAAAGATTAGCACTTTAAAAATGTCACATCTCCACATTTCCTGGAGCAAAAATGGCGGCCAAAAATGAAAATATACAGTTACCCTTGATACTTCTCTTTCTCCTTCAATCTATGCCCTCCACATGTCAAAATATGATTGGGAAATAATTTGGGCTCATTTTTTGACTTTTTAACATTTTTGGAAATATGGAAAAAATTGACTTTTTTATAATCTAACTATATAAATGAACCCTTGAATTTTGGTGATGATACGTGGCACAATGGTGGGTCCCATTGGGATCGTAACTCAATTCTACACATGTGTTGACCCTTGTTTTGTGAATTTGGAAAAAATTCACTTTTTATCCCCGTATGGGCCCACACCTCCGCCTCTATGCATGACATGTGTCATTCTATCAATCGCTAAGAATTTCTGCGGGCTTATTTCATATTTTAATCCCCTTTTTCAGCAAAGGGAAAATTTTCCATTTTTCTTCTACAGGACCTAAAGTGCCTCCTATTTTCAATTCCCTGCCACGTGTTAGTCACTGGTTCAAATCATGGAGCCACACCTAGCAAAATTTCCAAACTAAGTCCTTATTGTAAAGAAAGGAAAAAATTCCCATGTTTTCTCCGGCAGCCCGCAGACCTAGCTCTTCCTGGTTCAACGTGTCTTCCTTTGCTTTATTCAGACTCGCCACAACTTAATTTTTTGCTCTAAGTCTTTTTGCAAAAGGGAAAAATTTCCACCTTTAGACCCCCACTAGCCTGCACTATCCTTCATACTCCTGCCATGTGTCCATGGGTCCTTGCTCCATAGCAGACAACAAGATATATAGGATTTTCCATACCTTTTAGTCCCCTTCGCTAAATAAGGGCAAAATTTGCCTGAAGTCTTCCGCCGGCCTCCCATTCTAGTACTTCGCTATAAGAACATGACATGTGTCCCCCTGCAGAGTTGTGGGGGACCAGGTATGTATAATGCGGTTAAATTCCCAAAGCCAAAAAATGCTAAGTTTTTCAAATAGACCCTAATAATCCTTGTCCAGTGCACCAGATGCGGCCATAAGTATGAGGCATTGTTTGAGCTTAATTTTGATGGGGCAAATGACACCCGTACGACCGTAAAAAAAACTTACCAGGTGATGCTTGAATTTGATTTTTTCTTCATGGGTGAAGGATTTTTTTGTCTCAAAAAACAAAGGGAATGTGTTTTAAAGAAATTTTTGACCATGGAAAAGGATTTTTGAGGGAAACAACGATGTAAATAAAAACAAATAAACATGAGCTCTTATATGCCGGGAAATTGAGATAACATGATAGAGACCCATGGATTTGGACATTTTAGGAAACAAAGTAAGGCACATATGTATTTTTCACTTTAAAATGGGGAATAATAATAAGTTTTCATGAGCTTTTGAAAGCATTCAATATGGAGAACATAGTTTGCAGACCACCAAGTTCGAAAAACAATGTTTTATAGCATGTAAATCCAATGGGGAAAGATGGGAAAATAACAGAGGATCAAAATGGTCACCTACATGTTCCACAAAGTCAAATTAAAAGTTATTGTGGGCAAGGTAGAGGTTCCAGGAATGAAATAATATTTACATGGTGAAGGTTTTTCTACTTTGGGGGTTGAATTTTCCAATCATGGGTGCTAGTAAATGGCTTAGAAGGAGGTGGAGATGTAGGTTTTGATGGAACCTTAGATGTTTTTCTAGAAACAACATTTGTAGAAGAATTATTTTTAGAATTTTTTGAATTAGAAGAAGGATTGGATGACTTACTTGGTATGGAAGCATGATCCTTGCTAACTAGTGGGTTTGATTTTTCTTTGTCCAACTCCATCGAAGGTTGTAGTGGTGATCCTCTATAGAAGAATCTTCATTCTTCTTCTTTTCCTTCATCACGGTCATTGAGGATGGAGCACCTTTCTTGGACTGTTCACGAGTGAAAACTATGCATGAGAAGCTTGGAGCTTCTTAATCATCAACATACTCAATCAGGCCATTGTACATATCACCACCAAATTCCTCAACCTCAAGATAGTTTCATTGTCACCTGTATTTTCTTCTTCATGCTCTTAAATTTCCACTTCCTCCTCTGGTTCTTTGGTGTCATAGGTAGAAATGACTTGTGGTGCTTTGAGAGTGATCTAGCGAGGAGGTGGAGAAATCTTTAGTTTATTGGGAGGATTTGGTTTCCTTGGAGTGTTTTGTATTGTGATTTGGGACAGTTATTTCTTCAAGGTAACCAAGTCATTTTCCATTTTTTGGAACATTGGGTCCATGGTGACTGAGCCTGAAGTCTGGCATTTTTATTTTCCATTTGGGCCTTTCACTTTACTAAACAGGATTAGATCATCATCGGTTTCTATCATGTAGTCTTGAGCTTCCATCAATGTTTTTGGTTAGGTTCTTCTAAGGAAGAAACCTACTTCTGATGGAAAGGAATTGATGAAGAATATCTTCAAATTATTTTTAGGATGCACGACATCTTCAAGGATTATTCTTATGAATTTGTTATATCTTGCTATGAAGTCTCTCATTGATGCAAAGGTTTCTTTATTCATTTGTACCAATTGGACTAAGAGATCATGGAAGTCTTCTGTGGTCTCAAACTTGTGTTCGAATGCACTTCTTATATCTTCCTAACAGATGACAAACCTCAGAGGTATCATTTAGAACCATTTAAAAAAAAATTATTGAAGTGACTCCACAAATATCCGGACTGATACATCTTCATGCTCAGTGCCAAATACACCACAAGTGGTGATAAACGCTGATACATGTTCTTCAGGGCAATTGAGAATCATCCCCTCTAAATTTTGGAAAAGAATTCTTTATTCTTTTGGTAGCTCGTGAAGTGGTTGAGAAAGGGTGAGTGTGCTGGTGTTTCCCCCCCCATGGTAAATTAGGCACACGGTCTTCATGATCACGATCCACCATTTTGTTTCAGATTCTAGATTCCAACCTCTCTAAGGCTATGCCTTTTGTTAGCTACTCTTGCATATGCTTCGGCTTGAGCTCTTTCAATTTCTTAAATTTGAGCTCTTATTTCGGCTTCAGCTCTTTCTTCTTTTTCTTAGGATTCTTCTTTAGTCTCTATGTCAGTGAAATATTAAAGGTTCTCGTTGATGTATGGAAATTAAGCATCTAAAGGATTGGAAACACTTGGGCTCCCACCATGACTATTTTCTAGATGAAAGGGAGACCTCTGAATTCTAAGTAGCTCTTGTCTTCTTTGAACCTATTCAAAAGTGGGATCAGTTTTTCCTCCTTATCGATGTTGTTAGGTGTATCTTCTATCTGTCATCCTAGAAATCTATGCTCTTCTTTGTGGTGTTGGAATTTCTCTCTACCTTTCCAATTTAGCATCACATTTCTCTTCAAGGTCAAGAATTATTATGGTAATGAAGTATTGGTTGACACTTTTCTTGTTATGTTAGATAGCTTCTCTCAAATCTGAACCAATATCCTCTTGAATGTGGATGAGTAATTAAGTTCTTTCAGCAAGAGGATTGCCAAGAATAGCCATGGTTTGTAGACATAAGGCTTGGATACCTATTCAAATTCTAGAAATTTTCTTCGTCTTCTTAATTTGTATTTTCTGACCTTCTAGTTGTATTCAAGTATAGATGCTGCTAAATATACTCCACGTGGGTGTCAAAAAATTTTGGTGAGAAAAATTTTCAAGGAAAAATTAGTGGTTATCTTGACAATGCTCTGGGAGTCTAAGTTCCTCTACTTAACCAGTGCAGCTTTCGTATGTGCATGTAAGAGTAAAAAGTGAGTTTTATCCTAGTGGCCTTTCAGCCAGGGATCCAATAGGGGCACTCCACTAACCCTGCACAAAAATCTTGTAGATATCTACAAGGGAGGAATTTTTTAGGAAAGCAGAAAAGGGAGTGAGAAAGTTATAAAAGAGAAAGTAATGCTGCAAGTAAAAAATCAGAGAGTTACATACACCAGCCATAAATTTCATTACATGCACTTGAATTTAGAAGAACTTAAATCTACATAACATGAACAAGACCAAATATTTCTTAATGCGCATAAATTACCACTAAACTCCTTAGTCAAAAAAGGCTAAAATTCAATCTTCCTTTATTGAAGCTCAAGCAAAAATTATACAGAACATAACAATAGAAGACATTTTTGAGTAGGGAAAATGGAAGAAATTTTCTATCTCTTTTCTCTCTTCAAAAGGATATCTCTCTCATGAATTCACAAAAAAATAGCTCCAATATCTAAGAAGTCTAAGAAGTTATCAAAGAATAAGTTCAAATGAGGAGCTTATTACAATTTATAGTAGAGAAGGTTACTTTTCATCTTCCTCGTGACTTTTCAAATAATTTAATTTGACTTTAGAATGTTCATATTCCACTTAAATATTTAAGTCCCTTATATAAAATCAAGGTGACTTAAATTTTACATTATGTTTCTAAATTCACTTAAAGTTATATTAAAAAGTGTAAACCTCAACGAAAAAATATAACATTGATGAGAGATAGCGTTGGGTGAGAAGAGAAGAGAGAGAGAGAGAGAGAGAGAGAGAGAGAGAGAGAGAGAGAGAGAGAGAGAAAGAAGAGGAAGAAGATGAAGGGAGAAAGAAGAAGAATTATGTGGAAGAATGAGGTGATGCAGTGGATTTGATCTCATTCCTTAACTGGTTTCCACTTCGCACTCCTTAGAAGGCCTTTGTTCCTCCAATCTTTTTCTTGAAACAAGCTGTTATGGGTTCCAATTTTTTTGCACAAGGAATGCGAATGCATCTCAAGGTATTTGTTCATCCATCACCCACACTATTGATGTCTTTTAACTTCTCGAACCATGATGAATTTTTTTCTGTGATAAGTGCAAGAGGCCCATATCTCTAAGAGGAAGTCAAGGGTATCCTTAGTGAAATACAATGGGTTTCCTACCTCTTTCTTGATGTATTCTTTGAATGGACCAATCAACTCATCAGCAGTTGTATCCTCACCCATTACAGGTAATCCAAGTTTATGAGTTTTCTTATTTACACTATCCTACTATTTTTATTCTTGTTCCTATTTTTCCTCCATCTTTGTGAAGGCCTGATTGATTTCCTCAAACCTGATTGCCAAGACCCTCACTCATACACGTGTTAAGTCCTATGAGGGATTTTTTTAGATCTTCCTATTGATCAAATCCTAGCAATGATTGTTGCTCATTTCATCTACTATTAGGCCCAAAGGTTCCTAATAGTCCCTTTCTTTCTCTAAGTCCTCCTTGATTTTTTGTGTCATATTTTTTATTACACACATGTAAGCGAATATTTTGACCACTTTTTGGAGCACTGACTTAAATTTTTCATAAATTGAGTTAATCCATTCATTATTCACTCGCCCCTACATTATGAACTTGTGCATCCTCCTGATGGATTTTGGATTAAAGCTATTGATGGGTGTAACTTCCTCAGTGGGAGTTGTCATGGCGTTAGGATTAACTGGATGTTGCACATAGAATGAATCTTCTTCTTATACTCCTTATTCCTCGCCACCATGCGAGTGGAAGATTGTTAATACATGTGAAAATCCCCTTCATGAGTTTCTGGTCCTAGTTAATTATGCTCATTTCATAGTCATTTGGTGTCATCTCATCCACTAGCTTGATTACCTTTGGCCAAGATACTTCAATGTATTAGTTACCCATTTCCCCACTATAAAACCGTGAGGATTTATGTGTGAGCTTTCTTGATATTTTTTCTTTGGCCAATGAGACAATCACTGATAGATCAGGGGTTTCCACTTGTTGTATAGTGCAGGTGTCAGGGACAATTATTTCTTACATCTAAGGAAACATCTCATCGAATTCGGGCTCAATGATAGGTGCACCAATAGTTCCTTGTTCTAGAGGGAGATGAAAAAATTGAATGAGAGAAGTATGGTTGTCAATAAGAGGTGGGTCCTCTTGTGTTGACTTGAAGACTAGGTCTTGGACCATGTGTTCTTCCTCTACTTGTGTCTCAGCTAGTTTATTTTCTTCCTACATTTCTGTGATCAAATATTCCTCTCACAGTGATGCAAATAAGCCTTCTTCTACCCTGAGTTTCTTTGGCATATTTTTTTTAGGAGAAGCTTCCAATTCCACAGACTTCCTTTTTGAACTTGCTCCAGATTGTTTAGAACTCAAATTCACCTCTATGAATTTTTAAGATGACTGATAGGAGGCTTACTTCTGACTTGGGGGAGTTCCTTGTCACTAGATGATCATCATTTGCTTCTTTGTAACCAATTTATCGTTATCATCACCACCTTCTCAATCTTCTCTAATATATCCCCTAATTCACAAACATACTAGTTTATTGGAGGTAAATGGGACATCTTGACTACCACATACTTAGGATCATACATCTTTTTCCCATCATCGTGCAAATTATCTTCATACCTAGAGAACTTGAATTTCCTCATCTCACTGATTTTCATCCTCATATGGTCTTTTTCATGCACTTAAAATTCATCATCACAATTGGCCTACTAGTCCTCAACTTGCAGGTCGAGCTACAATTCTAGGACATAGAAATATTTGGGGTCTTCTTAGATGTCAAAATTAGGCCTAGAAATGTAGGAATGCAAAGTCAAAAGAGCAAAAAGTAACCTCCAGATGAGATGATTCATTTGAGTTCTTACACGTGAATACCCCAAGAGAGATAGGAAATGGAATCAAATTCTTCCTCCTTCTAAGATTTTAATTCACTTGAATGATCTATCTACAAAGCTCAAACAATACAATTTGGTCACTAAGGTACTTAGGCAGCCTTAGCAGATCTTGGTCGAAGCCAGCAACTCCTAGGTAGGAGAAGGTCAAGAATTGTATGAAATAAGAACCATATTTCTTGATCAAGGATGTAACTTATGATGAAATCCTAGTTTCCAGATCCTATATTCATTTTTATACCCTTAGACCAACAATCTAATCCCATGCACACTGGCCTATCACCTTACGGGTGTTGGGCGCTCACTCAAGGCACATGCGGGCATCGAGTCTCTCCTTTATGTGAGTCTTTTGAGAAAGAATCATATTATGATAGATATTCAAATGCTAGTGAATAGAAAAGAACCATGCATCAATCTAAGAACCTAGGACAATTTTTTATTTCCATGTGTCCAGAAAAGAGAAATAACAAGCAACATATATAAATAGTTCATACATAAAGAAAATGCATGGGAATTATACTTATGAACACATATATGATTCAGATTAGAGTCTTATATTCATATTAACATGTTCAATAACCACATTACAATCCTTTAGAGTCATAACAGACCCAGATAAACATTGCAGAGCCAATTCATGCATCAGAACTACACTATGTTCTTCACATTACAAAGAATAATACAAACCCATCCCTCTAAATGTGTCATCACTCCTATATTTTCTTTAATCCCATCCCATAGGTTTTTTCATAAAATCTCTGTAGATCTTTGCCTCTCTTCCCAGTACCTCTTCTCTCTTAGGATGACTCCATGTCTCTCTCTATATCTTTGTATCTCTCCCCACCCTTACCGATTTCTCTTTCTTTCATCCACGCACCTCAATATATAGCTTTCCAACCTCCACTGCCATGCCTTCTAAGGTAACATATCATCTTCCAAATGTCCAAGTGTTCCTCCAATGGAGCATGCCTCCTTTGATTCGAGATCTCCACTCTGTGTAATGATGCTCTTTTGGAACCTTACATCGCATGCATAGAATATTCCATTTTTGATAGTACAGTTTTATGACTGACACCTTATCCACTCCACATGCTATAAGGGTCACACTTTTCTCATTTGCTTCCTGGGACACTGAATATGGCTAAGTCCCAAAAATTTTTATCCTTATGTGCCGACATCATGTGTTCTACAATGCCCTGCTATAACCCTTCCCTACTTGCCTTTAACCCACGTACCCTTCTTCAAACAGGTCCTGCATGCCCATGCACCTTCTTGTACTTAGCTAATAATTTGGGGCCCAATAAATCCCCTTTTAAACCTCAAACCACATACAGTAGGAACACATCATTCACATGAGAAAAATGCCCATGGATTTCCTCCCTCACCAACTATGGAAGTTTCTCAAACGTAGCAACCTTAGAATCAATGTTTTTGTGTGAGATCCAATCCATTAAATGATCTTGAGCTAGAGAGGATATAGACCAAGTAAGAAGTCATGTGGAACTTCTTCATCATGGGTACCTGGAGAAGTTGCAGATGGAGATTATCATTGATGATCTTCCCCCATTCAATTCTCTTCTTTCCTTCTATCGAGGTAAAGATGAAAATGCCCATCTAGTATTGGAAGTCTCTTGTTATCACTTCACCCATAACTCTACTAAGGAGAGTAATGGAGTCTGAACATCCTTCTTAGAAATAACACCTTGGAAGGTTCCTAAGCATCTTTAAGGGATTTATCCCTATTTTCAACCAAAAAGTAAGTGCAAACCATTGCATGTATGCATCCATTATTTCCCAATAATGCAAGGCCATGTCCTTTGAGATGAAAACCATGTTGGGTTATGTCGATATCTACAGAGAAAGTGAAATGGTTATAGGGATGATGACCACCATTGTTTTACCATTGCTAGCTCGAATGGTTTTTGTTTTAGGCTCATAGTGGTGAGAGTAGGCTAGGACCAACTCAAAAATTTGAATAAACACTAGGTGTTCCATGGTAGGGAACAATCCACTTGTGAATATGTGATCTTCAATTGTCTTTCAGTCCATGGCAGCCATGTGATTTCTAAGGTCATTCAAGTCCATATATAAGACATCAATGTCTTCTATCTCATATTTGTAGGTGAAGGGTTGTGCCAGCTTCTTTCCTTTCCACTTTTGGTTCACGTTTTCCTTAGAAACAACAACTTACTATTTTTAGTATGTGTGAAAAACCAACTCCCTCAAACCTCAATTGAATATTGTGACTCTGATTTCCCCTTCTCCTTGTGTTCCTGATTCCTTTTGGATCAAATTTATATTTTTAGCAGGGCACGTGGGACCCATTACTATTTTTAGTAAGTTTCAAAATGCCCAGTCTGAAGAATTCTCAGCTACGGTGTATCTTCAATTTCTACGTCTCCTTCACAAGTCTTTTTCTAATGGCTTTCCTAAAATAGTAGTCCCCTATGTAGAAGGCCTGTTATTTTTAGAAAGTGGGATTCTATAGGTTATATTGACATCGAATGAAGTTTTCTGCTATGGGTTTTTTCCCAATATCGCCCCTCTAAAATTTTACACCTACCCGCTCAATAGTTTAGGAGATTTTAGATTTTCAATTTTTTGACATGGCAGTGCTTTTTGACACAGAAGATGGACATCAAAAATTTATTTTCTAGTTTTCTCCTCCATTTCCAAACAAAAATTATAATTTTGATATGGGTTTTTTCTACTTATTCTTTAATTGAAATATTTTTTCAATCTGATAACCGGTTTGACGGGAAATCAACTTTTTTCTTCATTGAGACGGAAAGGAGATTTCTTCATTATGAATCATTTACAGCATGAGAGGAGTTTTTGAAGGTGAATTTTTTATGGTTTTGTATAGAGGAAATAACAAAATTTCTTTTTTTTAATTCGTGCATCCATTTGTAAGATTTCTCCAATTTTTTATTTCACGACAATGAGGATTTTCTATTGTTCTTCTTCTCCGTTCGTTGTGTCTTCTTCTTATCTCGAATAAAAATCCTTATGAGACATGAATATCACCATGGGAAAGGTATTTTTATTCCTTGGTTGATCTGGTTTAAGTTTTGGCAATGGAGGAGTGATGGTAGGAAGTTGTTGAGGAAGTGTGCAGATATGGTTATGCACGAGAGTGTTAAAAGTTAGAAGCAAGAAGCAAATAAGTATTTAAAATTTTAAAATTTAGTTGAGAAGGTAGATGGGATAATTTTTAAAGGTTTTATGTCCTTGACATGTGAGGGACATCAAATTCCATGTTGAGAAAGGTGACGACACATGGAAAGGATCCAAGGACAGGAAATGAAAGCTAGAAAGTTATCTTTAAAGTACTTAGGAGCTGGAAGCGGGTCATATGGGTGACTAGAATTTTCCCTTAGGGGGTTGGGTGTAGTTTTCAAGGTGTGATGTCCTTGACCTATGAGGGACATGAGGGACATCAAATTCCATGGCACTCCTTGTGACGTTAGGAAATTTGAGCTCCCACAAGCACCTGTGGGCTGAACTAGGAATCTTAGATGTTGCATGAGGATATAGAGGTCATATGGGGGATGGGAACATTTTTCAAGATTTTATGTCCCTAAACTTGAGGGACGTTAGGGACATAAAATTCCACTAGGTTCTTGGAGCTGACATGTGTCCTCCCAAAATTTGGCTAACTCCTGAACTCACTCCAAGAGGATAACTTGAAATGATGATAACTTGAGATCTTGATGAATGTTTTGATGAAATTTTATATGATCCTAACCGGAAATATACTTTTTAAACCAATGGTGGAAGTATCAGTTATTTAGTCTTCCATTTGATCCCTAAAAAAATGAATTTTTGATTTTTTACTCCACCTATGCATGATAAAAACTACTTGTATACCTAATGCGCCAAAGTGTTGTGAAAAAAATAATTTCACCATCTTGTAGGGATTGGAATTATATTTTGGAGATGTTTTGTTTTTCACCTAACTACACCCAAAGCTCCCAGAATCACCTTTGGAAGTTCAATAGTTGTTTTTGTCTGTGAACCCTAATTTTGGTGAAACTGCCCCAACTTCTCTAAGCCCTTAAAGAATCTTCCTGAATCACTTCCATGATGTCCCAATACCTTCAAATTTCTTCCATTTCCATTTTGGCTTTTCTTTTTCTGCTCCATGGGGTCATTCCAGCCCTAGGAAGGCCAATGATAACCCTTCCCACAACTTCCTAAAGCTTGCAAATTTTAATGAACTACTAAAATCACCTAGGGGGGAATGAATGGAATTTCCTAAATCACCTAGGGGGATGAGATAACATTAATCAGAAGGTCACCTAGACTGACTGCATTGACCTACGGTGTCTTGGAATGATAGGACTTGAAAAAATTAACACCGGGGTATAGTTGTCATGCTCATAAATTTTTAATTTCCTTGTTGTAAATTTGCTTGACAACAGGGAGCATGGTGGTTACATGTGTTCAAATAATTTTTTGTTTTTCTACTTTAAATTAATGAATTTAAATAACAAAAACAAAACCAAGCTTAGAAGATGGCATGGTTTACTGATACCTTCAGAGATGAATGTTGATGCTGATGTCTTTTTTAAGATACTAAGTCTCAATGAGTGTGCAAGTCCACTTGTCCTATAAAGAAATATTTGATCAAAAACACTAAATAGAAAATATTAGACAAATGGATAAACAAGATTCTCAGCACAGACTGATTCCAGGAATCCAAAGGGACTTCCTTGGAGGATGTCAGCTTGCTTTATAATAATTAAGTGATTTGATAGAGATAACGATAACAATGGATAACAACATATAAATGATAAATGAATGCAAAACTCTAGAATTCAAGGTTCAAGGGAAGGTCATGTTTAGCTTCAAAGGTGGCCCATGAAGTGTAGATGTGATCTGAACGTGCTCAAATTAATTATAATAGAAGTTGTCAATATCTTGTTTGATATAATGGAGGAAATCAATTTGATACTCAATGTCTTGTAATCAGATGTGAACGACTAGGAACTACCATCTAACAAAGATCCATACTTGGAAACAACATGTTAAATGTAGAGGATTCGATAAATACTTATAGAAAGTTGATGAATTGATAAGAAGATAATTTTGATAGGAATCACTCATGATTTATGTCAATTACTAACAATTAAGGTGTGTTTCAAATTTTTCTTAGATTGTTTCTTTGAATTGTTGATGAAACAAATAGGGTAACGGGTGTAAGAGTAATACCTGTTCAAATGTCAGTTGATGGGTTGCTGCGCACGTAGGACTTCCGAATCCACATCTGACCGTGAGAGCTTCTTTTTGGCTAGGAGGAACTACTTGTAATGAAATCAAGACCACCAGAAGGAATTACACAATATGGGTAGTGAACTGCCTAGCGTAAGCTAGATCCGGGAAGTATGATAATTCCTAAATGGCTGTCAGTCCATTGTTTTAAACAAATTAATGCAATAAACAAAGTAAATCCTATTGTTATTTTAAAATGATTTAGGTATCTCACTTAAAAACACAATAAGAAATAGATCTAATCTAACAGACTAAGCTAGAATAGAATCCAAGGTCAAGTGATAGGTTTTGGGTCTCTGCAGGTCTGATAAAGGTCTCGGGTATGTCACAGGTGAGTGAGGGTGAGGTAAAACTAGGTGGGTAGGTATCTATTTAAGGATATGTGGGAAAACATAGAGACTGGTGTCATTTAGGGGTGACCGACCACAGTTAGGTATAACCGGTGCTAATAACTGTGAAATTTGGAAATGTCACAGAACATGGTTTTGGTCTCCTTTGTGATTACACAAAGGATTTCGGTTGGTTGGGACAAGGTAATGGGTGATTGTTATAGGATTTTGCAAGATTTTGATGGGTCTATGGAGGTGAAAATGTTGGAGAAGGTCAATAAGGAGAAAGATAAACAATGGATGATAAAATAATGATGAAATGAAATAACCAAGAAAGTATGATGTTGTACTTACTTGGATTTCATTCCTGAAGGTATGTGTGTGAAGGATGGAGGTTTTGATGATGGGTTTGAAGGCTGTAAATGATCACCAAATGAAGAAAATATTCTGCATGGGCTGCATGCACACTCCTATTTGCTTGGATAGATTAGATCGTGGTCGAGATGGATGTGCAGGAGAATATGCTCAATCTCCTTGCTTGGATGTGAGTTTTCATTGGAATTGGCTCTCTGAAGATGCGTTATCTCTCTGAGATGTGTTATTGCTCATCAAATTAATTTCTTCCAACTTCCAAGTTCCAATTTCCAACCTTGAGAATAAGGTTGTTTTGGGTTAAAATGGGTAACCGACACCGGTCTGGATTAACTAGCGACAGTTAGGGGTAACCGACGTCAATCAAGGCAGGATTTCCTAGGTTTACTAAAATTAGGGAGATCCTCTTGATTTTCTCGGATATTGTGTCATTATCCCATGGATTAGACTCAGAGCCTCTTGTGAGCATGTGGGAATATGGTTAGAGGGAATGTAGGCATTTATTTTTAGGGTTTGGGTAAATCTTAGTTAGTTATGGTAACTTGCTAAGAATAGGTCTTAAGTTGAGTTAGCTTGGTGAGGTGTCTAAGTGAACTATATGTGTATATATTATTTAAATGAGATATTTAAATAATAAATATAGTGAAAATAATGCATTAATTTAATTAAATTAATTAAATTAATATTAGTGGGGTGAAGGGGGTCATGGCTGGGTAAATGTAATAAAGGGGACTTATACGTCGAGGGATAAAAGGGCAGTGTGACCTAATTTTAGTGTCTACATTTTTCCCCTTTTTTTTACGTAGATTGTAGTCGTAAGCGATGCTAGTAAAAAAAGATGTGGTTGCCCTATGTGAGCGTGAAGGGGATTCCCCTCAAACAAGGAATTGATGAGGTAACAAGCTGAAGTGGTGAGTGGTTTGATAAAAGGTAAATGTGAAGAAAAGGAAAAGGGGACAGGGAAAAAGAGGTGAAAGGTCCACTAAGGATTTCTAGGTAATGGGTCAGGGTCAAAGGTAATAGCAATCAAATGCATGCACACGTATAAACTGCAACACACTACCAGGTTGAAAAGCAAGCAAACTCTACATCATCTAAGGTCAATAAGTTTATCCAAAAAAGGGTGAAGTGAATATGGTATCCAAGGTATAGGATAAGGTTAGGAAACACAATGTAGGTTAGGTATAGGAATGTGTAGGTATGTTCTGGTACACCAAAGGTAGGTTCAGGATAAATGGTCATGAAAATAGGCTTGGTAAGGTCATTAGTTCAATCAACATAGGTAACAGTGCCGCAAGGTATAGCAAACACATGAGGTCAAAAGGTCACTAGCTAAGGTCTAGCTCCAAATATCTAGGTCATGGCATGGGTAAGGCTGAGGTAGGGGTAAAATAATGCATCCCCAAAGGAGGACAAAAGGAGGTAGGAAATGATGAGGTCAGGAAAGGTACGGGGTAAAGAGAAAGGTAGAGGGCAATGAGTATGTGGGGTAATTGATAGTGGTCAGTATGAACTGATGATAGTGGAGAGGAACTGATGGTGGTTGGCTAGAGCATCAGACCAACATCGGTCAAGTGTGAACCGATGTTGGTTGAGTCGGGTAGGAAATAAAAGGTGAAAAACCCACATTTTGAAAATTCATTTGGTATTTGTGAAAATGAGAAAAGGACAAGAAGAGAGAAAAGAGGAAAAGGACAAACAAGGACATCTGAGAGTTTGGTTGGCAAGCCACATAGGTGGGGTTGGTTGAGTGAGAGGTTGAGTGAGGCAATTGGTGTGGATATTCGGTGGTCATTCTTAGATGGTGGAGGCTAGAGAGGGATCGGGAGGAGTGGCACAGAGGCCGGTGGTTCCACCATGATGGTGGCAGTGGAATCAGGTAGGTTTGGAACCTTTGTTATGGATGTTTTAGTTAATTTGTTTAAACATATAGAAAAATATGAAAAATGGGGGTTTGGGAGGTGAAGAATTGCAAAACAGGAAAAATAGGGGGAAATGGGAATAGGGAAGGGTAGGGGGTAGGTGAAGAGGAGGATTATAGGAATAATTAGGGGTGCAAAGGGGAATTTGGGTGGGTAGGAGGATTAGGGGGGAAAAGGGGGTTGGGAAATCATGGCAGGTAGCCCGACAGTGACCGACGTTGCTCGGCTTATGGCGAACGTCGGTGGGTAGTGACTAGTATCGGTCACAAGAACAGTGATCGATGCCGGTCAAGGGAAGACTGTGGTTAGTTAAGGGATAACCGGGGTTGGTCAACCAAAGGTTAAGTTGGGACAAAAAAGGGAATAGAGTAAGGGCATGGTGGGAAAGTAGGGTAAGTGGGAAAGGATTAGATGAGAGGGAAAAGGGTTAAGGGAGACGGGAAGGGTTTAGGATGGCTTGGGTGAGGGGTAGGGTAGATAGTTTTGGGTGGATGAGTTTGGGTAGGTTTTGGGTGAGGGTTAGGGTAGATAGGTAGGGTAGATGGGTTTTGGTAGGGTGGATAGGTTTGGGGTTTGGGTAGGTTTGGGTGAGGGTTAGGGTAGATAGGTAGGGTAGATGGGTTTTAGTAGGGTAGATAGTTTTAGGTGGATGAGTTTGGGTAGGTTTGGGTGAGGATTAGGTAGATGGGTTTTTGGTAGGGTAGATAGTTTCAGGTGGATGGGTTTGGGTAGGTTTGGGTGAGGGTTAGGGTAGATGGGTTTTTTTATGGTAGATAGTTTTGGGTGGATGGGTTTGGGTAGGTTTGGGTGAAGGGTAGGGTAGATAGTTTCGGGTGGATGAGTGTGGGTAGGTTTAGGTGAAGGTTAGGGTAGATAGGTAGGGTAGATAGTTTTGGGTGGATGGGTTTGGGTAGGTTTGGGTGAGGGTTAGGGTAGATAGGTAGGGTAGATGGGTTTGGGTAGGTTGGATTAGTGACAAGGCCAATAGGATGGGGGTGGGGAAAGAGATTAGGTTGGGATGTGGGGTGAAATAGGGTAAGTTGGGAAGGTGTACTAATACATTGCTCTTATGGGCTGCAAGCCCGAGATGAGCTGCGGATGAGGGTGCCACCCTTATTATTGACAGTATGGGTGAGTACGACATGGGAGGAGTGACAACATGTTGCAGAGGTGGGGTTGATAGGGGTGAGGCACTACAGGCATGTAGTTTGGGAGGTGATTCTGATGGTTACCCTCATCGATAGATGGGACTCGGTGAACAACACCTTCCATATGCCGATGGGTGAGATGACGATCACCCTGGAGGACATCTACATGATCTTATAGTTGCCCATATTGGGGGCCCAAGTTTATTCTATCTCCTCAAAGGCATCTAAGGAGCTACTAGCACTTGTTTTTGGTGAGGGTGTAGTAGACTTGATGTTCCATAGCACTAGCTTGAGCTATGGAGCGATGTATAGAGCTCATCTAGAGGAGATGAGGTTAGTGGTACTTTTGATGGAGGTAGTGTGTTGCTTCACACTGCCGAATGTAGAGGGTGGGAGATTACCAAGGTCATTGATGGGAGTCATTTATGACATGGTGATACATCAAACATGGTTTGCATGGGTACCTACATTTATGATGCAGGTATATAGAGAGCTATGGACCTACCGGTGACTGTGGAGGTTCAACATCTACTACACCATACTACTGCATTGTTGGGCTTACAAGAACATTGCTTGTGTTTGACCAGTGGGGATGCCCTGAGTAAATGCATTCCCATAAAGAGTTTTGAGATTTGGGTACAGGTAGTGGGTACGAGCCGTTGGAGAGGCCCAAGGTACAAGAGATACTCATGATGTAGCTTACTACAGGAGGTTGTTGGAGGGGTTTTCTGGGATGGACATCATTTGGAGGCCGTATGTGGGCTTCCCCACATACAGACAGATGGCCATGGAGCTAGATGGGCTAGAACTATATCTGTGGATAGAGGGGAGGAGAGTGGGAGAGTATGAGTAGATAACCGTAAAGTGGGTTAGACACCAGTTTGGGTTAGTCTAGGATGTACCACCTCTGTTCCCGTAGTACATGAGAGATGACATGGAGAGACCTATGTCTCCACCATGACCCACCATGCCAATTGGATAGGAGGAGTAGCCAGTGGATTTAAAGATTGATGATGCTGGAGTGGCAGACGGATATAGGTAGTGGTGGGTAGCACAGCTAAGAGCCATACCACCGAGGCCAGGTTAGCCAAGACTTAGCCACCATCACAGTGCAGAGGGATGCCCTACAGGGGTACGCGGTTACCTTGGTGATGCAGCTAAGGATTATGTAGGGGCAGGTTGACATGTACAGAGGCACAAATTGTCACATTACAGGCCCAGATAGCGATGCTGTATGCTCAGGTAGGGAAGGGACAAGTACCTGCATAGGTGGAGGTAGGGGGAGATGGAGATGGAGAGGAGGTAGGTGGAGGGGTAGAACAAATAGCCTCCCTAAAGGCATAGGTACAAGACTTACAGGGCTAGTTGGCCATAGCACAGGGAGAGGTTACAGGTCTACAGAGCTAGTTGTTAGTAGTGAAGACATAGATTACTACACTGCAAGCCTAGATTCAGGCACAGGCACTGCTCCCAGGGCCGAGTCAGGGCATGGTACTGACACAGGGCATAGGGGTAGATTTCGGGATAGGGTCACATGGTACAGGCATCCACATAGGCAGGGAGACCTATGGCACCCCCATAGATAGTGACCATGGTCAGATTCAGGGATGCCCTAGTAGAGGTATGATATTATCATGATCATTTGTTAGCTGTCAGGCTAGATGTGCCCTCCTATGCCAAGTACAGAGCACAATAGACCTCCAGTGAGAGGACTATATCCCGCACTCATAGTTTGGAGAGTACAGGGGGGCGGCGGTAAGCCCAAAGATAGGGTCATGGTGAGGCCACTAGTGTGCAATGGCCAGCCCTAGGTGAGGGGCCATCAATAAGAGGTAAGGCAGGTGTTGGGCACTAGACAGGTGCAGAAGAGGGGTCGGGAGAGACAGAGTCACAGGGAGCATTCCTTGACATTAGATGGGGAGATGATTGACTTTCTATAGACTGGCCTATGTGCTGAGTCATTTTTATATGGATTATATATGAGACCAGCCTACGTGCTGAAGATATTTTGTATTTATTATGATTTTTTTGTACATGATACCAGCCTGTGAGATGAAGATATTTTTGTATTGGATAGCGGCCTGTGAGCCGACAATGTTTGAGAGACATATGTTATTTTGAGATGAGTGTACATTATTGTGATACACATCTATTTATATGATGAGATGTATGAGGTTCAAATGATTATGTGTTGTGATGTGTATTTTATTTTACTTTCATTATGATATGAATGGATTAGGTGAGTTAGGCATGATAGAGTCAGGTCAGTTTAGGCATGGATCGAGTCAGGTTATTTTAGGCATGGATCGAGTCAGGTTAATTTTAGGCATGGATCGAGTCAGGTCAGTTTTAGGCATGGATCAAGTCAGGTCAGTTTAGGTATGGATTGAGTCAAGTCAGTTTAGGCATGGATCGAGTCAAGTTGGTTTAGGCATGGATCGATTCAGGTTGGTTTAGGCATGGATTTGTATTTTGGTATTTTGGTAATACATGTTAATGTAAATGAATGTAATGGTGTTCAATGTTTAAATATGGGTTATAGATGAATATGGGAAATAATGGTAGTGGTAAAAGAGTATGTGAAACATGAGGAGTGTATGTAGCTCTTATGATGTGGATATGGGATAGATTTCTAGGTTTTGATATGGACAGGAAATTAGGTAAAGGTGGGGAAAATGGTTAGGGTAAAGAGTGGCTGAGCTAACCTTCTAGGGCCCCATGCCCTAGAAGTTCTGCCTACATAGTCTCAGTGAAAAGGGACCTCAAACTGATGTAGCTCTCTCATGAGTTAGGGAAGAAGATGAAAATGAGTTGGTAGGTTTGTGGGCATGTAGTGGGTTTAGGTTTAATAGGTGTGGGTAGATGATAGTTAAAATGTTGCAGGTGAGGGTGATTATGGTGAAAGGGGAGGATGATCCCCAAAGGTAAGCATCAAGGACCAAGTCCTGTATAAGGTAATCAAAATGTAAACAAATATGGTTAAAATATAATAAGGGGGCAATAAAGCCACCTGATTGGGTAGAATCATACCGAGTAGATAATACCTTGAAAGGGGGTGATGAATACAAGAACTGAAAGGAATTGCATGATTAACTATTCTATGGTGAAAGTAGTCACAGGATCACCAAATTTCAAAATTCCAAGATGTCCCTTAATGCAATTTAGGAAATGAGAGTGGAAATGGTAAGGTGGGTGAAAGGTAGTTAATTGTATATGTTTGGAGTGACAGGTCTATTGGGCAAGAAGTTTGAGGTCACAATGGGCAAGTCCATGGATGTGAGTTTTTTTTTTTGATAGACTGATCGATGCGGGAAGTCTATATGGGATTAATAATATGGTACTCCTTGAGGTCTTCATAAAGTTGATCGATGCAGGAAGCTTCATTTTTTTTGAAAGCTTCACATAGCTGTCCTTCGAGGGAGCAGTCTATTTATAGTAGCAATTTGGTTAAGAGGAAGATGTCCTTTTGAGGGAGTCATCTTTTTTATTATAAGTTTTACTCAAGGAGTATGGTCCCATTAGAGGTCTTTGAAATCATGGACAAGACCAAGGTGAAGGATAGGACTCTTGTTCAAAAGGCAAGGTGGAACGACCATGGGATCTCATCTAAAGGTAGAAGAAAAGTATCCATGAGAATCATGCTATGTGTAGTGCCATGGTACACATATTCAAGAGAAGATAAAAAGTGACGTGTACTCACATGATTCTTGTTTAATCATTAGGGATGTGGATGGAGTGGATAGTGCTCAAGGGATGAGCTTGTAAAGAGACCAAGGGTGAGGTAGGACAACGCATCAACAATAGAATGGTCAAAGATGCAATGTGTTAAGGGGATCATGTTCGGGTTTACCGTCAAGTGAGGACAAATGACAGGCACCTGATCCATAGGTATGAGTTATGATGTATGGTCCAAGCCAATTAGGAGTGAATTTTCCCCGTTTACTTTTTTATGCTTTGGTTATGTGTTGATTTTCTTTCAACACAAGGACACCGACTTGGAAGGTTCGTTCATGAACATGTTTTTCATAAGCACGTTTGATACGTTGTTGGTAAACTTGAACGTGATCCAGAGTATTAAGATGACGTTCATCTAATAACTCTAGTTGTGTTAAGTGGTCCTGACGAAAGTTATTATCAGTAAGCATGTCATGGAGATAAATGCGAAGTGAGGGGATCTAGACTTCGAGAGGTAGAACAGCCTCTGTACCGTAGACTAAAGAAAAGGGTGTGGCCGTAGTGGAAGTGTGAATACTAGTACGGTATGCCCATAGGGAAAAAATAATGTGCGTATGGAAATCCTTTCCAGTATCATCAACCAATTTCATGAGAATTATGTTGAGGGTTTTGTTAGTAGATTCAGCTTGGCCGTTGGTTTGTGGGTAATAATGTGATGAGAAACTAAGCTGAATGCCGAAGGCATCGCAAAGTTTTTGTAGTGTTTTGTTTTTGAATTTTTTTCCATTGTCAGTGATGAGGTGATGAGGGAAACCAAAGTGACAAATTATGTGATGATTAATGAACTCACATATCTTCTCGACTTTCATGGAGATGAGTGGTATGGCTTCCACCCATTTTGTGTAGTATTCGGTAGCAGTTATGATCCATTGATGATGTTGGGAAGAATGAGGATTGATTTCTCTGACAAGATCCAAACCCCATTGAGAGAAGGGCCAAAGGTCACGAGAAACCTGCAAGGCATGACTGGTTATATGATGAAGGTTGGAATGTTGTGGAAATTTCACACAGCGTTTGACATAGTCACAACAATCATGGTTAAGGGTCGACCAGTAGTAGCCTAGGTGAAGAATACACTTAGCAATAGCAAGGCCACCAAAGTGACCTCCACATATGCCATCCTGAACCTCCTTAATGGTATAAGGAATTTTAGAACTTGTGAGGCATCGTAAGAGAATACCATTAAAGCCGCACTTATAGAGGAGTTCCCCCCAAGATAACAAAATGGGAGAACTTTTTAAGGAAGGCGCATTGTCCATTATGGGTGAGATCAGGAGGTAAGATGGAGAGGGAAAGGTAGTCAGAGTATTGTTTATACCAAAGGTCACTCGGGTCAGGGGTGTCATTTCCGATTGAGTAAACATCATGAGGTAAATAAGAAGGTGAATGGAGGTGTTGTACAGTGACAAATATTTTGGAATTAGTAGGGGAAGTGGGTATTTGAAAAGCTAAGCAGGTCATGGTATCTGTAAATTTTTTAGTTGAACGTGGGATGGTTTGAAGGGTGTAATGATCAAATGTGGTCAAAGTATGTCTACATGATGTTTATACTTTTGAATTATCTTGTTACGACATTGGTACATACCATTGACTTGGTTTATGACCAATTGTGAATCACCAAAGATGTGGATTGATTTGAAATCTAGGGCATAGGCGGTCTAGAGACCTAGTACGAGTGCTTCGTACTTGGAAATGTTGTTGGTGCATTCAAAGTCTAGTTTTAAAGACAAAGGCATGGGTTCACCATCCAAAGGAATAAGGATAACACCAGCCCCACCCCCATGTTGACACTTGGAACTGTCAAAGAACAATGTCATTTGGTAAAGGGATTCGTCTAGGGAAATGGTAGCAATGGATTCATCGGTAAATTCAAAATTAGAGGGTTGGTCCCCGACAATAGGTGTGTTAGCCAGTTGGTTGGAAATATCTTGGCACTTGATGAACTTTTAGTGAATGAATTCGAGGTCAAGATCAGCTAAAAGCATAAGCCATCGTGCGGAACGCCGATTTTGATAAGGTTTTGTGTACATGAAGTGTAAAGAGTCGGTGTTGGTCACAACATAGGTTTTTTGGTTGAGTAGGTAATGGCATAGTTTGGTGGTGAAGAAAAATAACACTAAGAAAAGCTTTTCTGGATGGTTGTATCAGGTTTCATAGTGTAAAAGAGTATGGCTTATGTAATAAACCACCTGCTCCCTATGTTGTTCATCACAATGAGCGAGCATGGCTCCTAAGGAATGATCGGTAGCTGATATGTATAGGTAAAAAGGTTGATCGTCTTTCGGTTGAATGAGTACAGGTGGTTGGAGAAGGTATTGTTTTAGGGCCTCAAAAGCTTTGTGATATTCATCATCCCATTTAAAGGAGACATATTTCCTAAGTAGATGATGAAATGGTTGACACCGATCAAATAGTTGTGAAATGAAATGGCAAATGGATTGTAATTTACCTTACAGGCTACGAAGTTGTTTAAGGTTAGTGGGTGGAGGCATTTCCAGAATGGCCTTGACTTTAGTAGGGTCAACTTCTATACCACGGAGGGAAACAATAAATCCCAGGAGATTTCCTGAAAGAACTACAAAGATAAACTTTTTAGGTTGAAGGAAAATGTAATATTTAATGAGGTGGTCAAATATGGTTTGGAGGATGGCGAGGTGCTCAGCGCGACATTTAGATTTGGCCAAGAGATCATCCATGTAATCTTCCAATATGTGATGCATGATATCATGGAAGATGTAAGTCATAGCACACTGATATGTAGCACCAGCATTTTTAAGGCCAAAAGGCATGACTCGATAGCAAAAGGTTCCCCAAGGGGTAATGAATGTAGTCTTGTGTTGATCTTCTGGGGCACGTAAAAATTTTTTATAACCCGAGAAGCCATCCATGAGTGAGAGCATCTCATGACCAATGGTGAGGTCAACCAGTTGATCAATACCAGATAAGGGAAATTTATCTTTCAGGTAGGCTAGGTTGAGGTCATGAAAGTCCATGCAAATGTGGAGTCCCCCTATTGCTTTAGTAACAGGGAAAATGTTAGAAATCCAACGAGGATAATCAATGGGTAAGATGAAGGAAACGGAAAGAAGGCGCTGATGTTCTTCTTTGACGAGAAGAGCAACATGAGGATGCATTCTCCTTAGCTTTTGTTTGATAGGTATGGCATCGAGAATGGTTATGATATTGTGGACCACTATGGTGGGGTAAATATCGGGCATGTCTGTGTAAGACCAAGCAAAAACGTGGTTATGATCTTGGAGAAAAGAAGTGATGGCTTCCTGTTCAACAACATCTAAAGATTGTCTAATCTTTAGGATGTGCGGGTCATCTTGAGTATGAATTTTGATCTCGATAGTCGATTCATTCAACATGGTTTGTGTCTCAGAAGGTAACAACCGATGAATATATGAGTCTTCTACACAAAGGTAGGTGAGTATGGATTAATCATCCTGACATTTAATGACGTGAATGGTAGGTGTGTCATTGTCGATCATCTCAGGATACAGGAATGGGAGAGTGGAAGGGGCCTCGCCTTCACATTGATAAATCAAAGGCCCTAAGGAAATGGTGTTTATGAAATTTTTTTTAGGAGGGATAGATTTAGGATCCATCGACTCTATCGGTGAGGGTTGTGATGAAGGTGGAGAAGGGCTAGGGTCTGCAATGAGTTTAATGTAGGCCTGTTTGGTAGGAGGTTTGGGGAAGCTGATACCACTACAGTCATTATGTTTGTGGGTGGTATTTGGAATAATTATATGGTGGCCTTTCTCGTAAAATCCAAAACCAAAACCCTTCCATGCACAACGGTGCAGGAAGGTGTGGGTGAAATGGTGATTGGTAAGTGATTGGAAGTCAGAGGAAAATGGGTGGGGTTGCGATGGTGGTTCGGGTGTGTAAGTGGTAGTATCAAGTCACCCATAGGTGATACTAGTACAAATATGAGGAGGACCATAAAGGAGGCATTATCCTATATGGTGATCATAGCGAGGGTGTTGGTGAAGGCTTCCATACTCGTGCAGAGTAAGGAATGTGTTGACACTATATAGGTGGTACTCCCCTAGAGTGAGGCGTTGAAAAACACCTTCCAAGGGATCAATGGATGGTATGTGGGTATCTGGTATGGATGATGTGTCAAAGGTCGATGACAAGGTGGATTTAACAGATTGGGTAGCTAACGGATCAGCCATGGAGGTTATAGTAGTAGTAGGAATAGAGGAGGTATGTGCGGTGAAAGAAGTAGTTGTACTGGTAGGTGGAGGTGTAGGTGAAGTAGTAGTGGTTGTAGAGGTAGATGGCTTGATAGGTATGAGCATATTATTGGGTCAGTAAAGCATGTTGCATGTTTTAAAAGGTGATGGGTCAGTTGGAATGGTATAAGTGTTTCCCTTGTGTTCAAATTTCACACAATGATGCAAAGTGGAAGGAACACAACCCATGACATGGATCCAGGGTCTACCAAGCAACAAGTTATATTGGAATTCCACCTCCAAAACATAAAATAATTTTGGAATAGTGTGGGGTCGAATGCAAATGTGAAGGATGATAGTACCTAGTGTGGAGGTGATACCGTCATTGAATGAATGTAACATGACAGGATGTTTATGCATGTAATTGTCAGGTTTGCACATTTGAGAAAATGCATGGGATGAAATGTTGTTAATGCTAGTGCCTCCATAAATCATCACACGGCGTACCCCTATGTCATCAATGTGGACAGAGATGAAGAGGGCTGGGTCTAGGGTCATTGTTTTGGTATGGCATGATCTCTTCCTCTGAGAAGCTAAGGGAGGCCACTTGGTGAATAAGGTGAGGTGAGGATGAAGGTGGTAATTTTGTGAGAGAGGCTACATGATGAGGTGTGATTATGGAGGCTACGGGTGTAGGGTCATTGGGTAAAACCTCAATAGATTGAAGAACCTCCATGAGGGTTTAATGATGGGATTCCAAGGTTTGGATGAGGTCATATAAGGACATTTTGAGGGGAGATTAGTGTAATTATTTGAGCATGGTGTGATGTGTGATACCATTAGAAATGGGGTATGTGGGGCCGTGGATAGTGATTTTAGGTATGGGTACAGATGGTATGTTGGGTATAGGATTGGTTGGTGGGTCAACTTCCTTTTCTTTACCCTTTTGCGCATGTGTAGTGATGTGTACCATGTTGATTTGAGGGAATTTGTCAAATGGAGAAGGTGTAGGGTAAGTGGTATAACAACATGAAAGGAAAAAACCTACTGGAGGAGAAAAGCCCTGTAACGTTAGTTGGGAACAACAACATTTGGGTGGTGGCATGGAAAGTTCTCTGATGTGAACCATGTTAATTTCAAATTTTGTGTGTGGTTCTAGGAGATGTGAAAGTGGAGGTTGTGGTTGTTTAGTGGGTAGTGTGGGAATGGGTGTCGGTGAAGAAGGATCCTCGTCGAGAAGGTTGTCATCATCAAAGTTGGTTTCTGGTGGACACAATTGGATAAGGACGGTTTTCAAGGCCTTGCAATTATCCACATCATTCCCTGGCACACGATGGTATGCACAAATTTTGGTATCATCAAACCTCTTTGTCTTGGGTTTTAAGGGATTGTAAGGTTGGAGTGGCAGTAATGTGATAACAAAAGTCTCAAGGAGGTTGGTCAGAATTTTAGCATAGGACCTTACTAGTGGATCACAATGGGAAGTGAACGTGGGTTTGGGTGTAGGTGTGGTTGGTTTTCTAGGAATTGTTTTTGGAAGAGTAGGAATGGGTCAAGTGATGGGTTTAGGTGCCGGTGTGGTTTGAGGTATCAGTCGGGTTCATTTGGGTAGGGGTACAGTAGATGGATGGGCAGGAGGGTGTGGGGTCATTTTAACTACCTTGTTGTGTGGTAGCGGGGTTTTGTTTTTTGGTTGCACCTTCTTAGGTAAAGGTGATGTGGGTGTATGAGGTATAGAAGGGAAAGTAGATGGAGGAAGAGGGTGAGTTACCCATGGGGATAATGGTGGTGCTATGAAGGTAGATGATGTGGGTCGTGCTTGGGGTGTGAGGGACAATGACTGAAGTGTAGTGGGTAGTGAAGTAAGAGCTGAAGGTATTGGAGGTATTGGTGGTAAAGAGACTGTAGGTGTGGGTATGAGTCGTGTTGTGTGCCTGGGTAGGTTAGAGGTTTGTGAGGAAGGAATGGGTTATTGTGTTATTGGTTTATGGATGGGAAAAGAGTGCTTGACCATGTTGGGCAGTTGAGGTTTTAAGTTAGACGGAACAAGTGCGGGTGTGATTGGTGAGGTTGGGGTATGAGGTCAATGAGTTTGTTTCTTTGGTTTGGGTGTTGGAGTAGGTGTGGTTTTGACGTTGGAGGATGTAGCTAAATCTAGTTTAATAGGTGGATAAGTGAGGTTGGTGGTCGGGGTGACCCCTAAAGTGGTAATAGGTTTAGTGAAGGTAAATGTTGTGGGTATGGGTTTAGGTTTAGGCATAGGTTGGGCTATGGGTAAGGGTGCGGTGTGAGTGCTAATGGGTTTCATGGAAGGGGTTGAGACAATAGTGGTTGTAGTTGGTTTGATGGGTGGACATGTGTTTGGGTAGATAGTGGAGGTGTCATCGAGGGATTGTTGCATCTGTGTTGAAATAGGGAGTAAGAGGCACCCCCATAATAAAGCCCTATCCACATAATCCAAGTGATCAGCCAAACGTGAGAATGACATGTTTGTGGGTGGAAATGGTGAGGACCTAATGGGAATTTCCATAAAATGCATCTTAGAGATGGGGAATTGGCCAGCTTCAACTTCCGTGGGTAAGAGAGCTGAAAGTAGGTCTGTTCGATGTTGGGTAGCTAATGGGGAATGTTAACTAAGAGGCAGAGGTATCTCCACTAGGTCTATGATGGGTGGAAGAGATGATGGGAATTCCTTTATAAGTGGAGTAACAGATAGGTGCTCCTCTATGGGTGGAGGAGGTGATGGGTGCTCCTCTATAGGTGGAGGAGATAGTGGGTGCTCCTCTATGGGTGGAGGAGGTACGGTAAGTAAAGGTTCTCTAAGTGGAGAAGCTAGGGGAGAGAGAGGCTCGATGTTAGTCAAAGACTCCACTATTGGTGATGAAGGAGCTGAAAGGTGCTCCTCTGTTGGTGAAGAAATAGTGGAGGTTGGTTCAAATGTGGAAGGAGGATTTCAGGCTAGGATTTCCTCTATGGAAGGGATGTGAGGTAATTTAGAGGTCACAGGTACCTCGTTAAAGATTGCGTGAACCTCACGAGTATGGGTATCATGAGTGGATGTCTCACTGGTTTGATTGGATGAAGGGGCATAGTTGGGGAATGGTTTTATGAAGATTTGTAGATTTTTTTTGGGGGTGGAATTGGGATTATCCATACTTAACTCACCTTTCTCGAGCATTTCTTGGACAATATTCTTGAAAGTGATGCAGTTGCTGTCACTATGACCTTTCACTTAGTGATAGTTACAAAAATCATGCTCTTTATACCATGCGGGCATGGGGCCAGTAGGGTCAAAACCAGTGTTTGGTTTTATAGGTGGAAGGGTGATGGATCCATCTTTGATAAGATTTTCTAAGATAGAAGAGTAAGGTTCCCCAATTGGGGTATATTTTCACTGCTCTTATCTGAAGTGAAAATCCTGGATAGGTGATAGATTAGATGAGGGTGTAGCCTGATTAGATGAATGTGCTGGGCTAGCCTTGATTACCACTGTGTTAGTGGTACCCTTAGCCTTTAGAATAGTTGGTTGCTGGTTTGGAAGAAGAAGAGGTTTCATTCGAATTGAATGCTGAATTCTTATTTTGTAATTGGATTTTCTTTTCTTCGATGGTGCGAATCTCTAACTTTCATGCCATAGTGAATGCCTCATCAAATGTTTGGAAAGTTTGGACCTAAAAGGTTAGGGAGATATGTCTAGCACAATCTCGTGTGAAGAGCTCAATGAGTTCAGTTTGTGGTAGTTGGAAGGTAAGCTGATTGATCAGGCTGCGCCAGTGAGTGACAAAATCTATGATAGACTCATCATCGTACTGACATGTGGAATATAGATCAGTCATGGTAACATTCTTGGTGATATTGATAGAGAAATGATCCAAGAAAGCTTGGGCTACCTGATTGAATGAAAATATAGTGTTTAGGTAACCCACTATACCAGTCTAATGCAGGTCCAGTGAGATACATGGAAAAGGTTCTCAAAAACAAGGCATCATCATGAGCAATCAGATAACACTCGTGTTTGAACAAGTGCAAATGCTATTGTGGGTCTTCCTTACTATTGAAACAATTGAATTTAGGCATTTCCCAATGCACAGGTATGAACAGATATGAATGGATGGGTGAATAGGCTCGTTATAAATCTTGTTATAGGTGAGA
Source organism: Taxus chinensis (assembly GCA_019776745.2). NCBI lineage: Eukaryota > Viridiplantae > Streptophyta > Pinopsida > Cupressales > Taxaceae > Taxus > Taxus chinensis. The sequence continues at coordinate 972,477,123 of CM034146.1, read as the reverse complement.
GTGTTGTGAGAGCCACAAACTGATGCCTCCAGTGTCTGAATCTTTTCCAACATCATTTTAATTAGGTAATTCGTAGGTTGGGATGACTGGATGCCTCTTATAATGTGAGGAGGTTGGTTTTTGGGACATATAATGGGGGTGGCATTCTAGTGTATGGGGCTGCCATGTAAGGTGGTGGAGAAGAAGGAAATGAAATAGGGGGTACATACCCATAATGAATAACATATGAAACAGGTGGTTGTTGGTAATATGTATATGGGGAAGGAAGGGTCATGGTAACCCTAGTGGAAATAGGGGCTAATGATTGTGGAATGGAAAGAACTACATTCTAAAATGGGGTAGAGGTCATCGACACTAAAGGTGGGAATGTAGCTACAGGTATGTGTGAGACACAAGGGATGGATGAGGTTGTGTTTGGGGTAGTCGTCGAGGGTATGGAGGATGTAATGGGTGCCATAGAAATAACAGACACGGTAGTTATGGTGGGTATAGAATCTAATTGCAAAAATGACTGGGAATAAGGTGGATGCAAGTAGCACGGAGCTAGATGGGGCTGATGTGGAAGTGGGTGCAAGAATCAGGGGGATAGATACAGGCATGTCATATATCAACTGACCTGAGGCATCTTGAGTGGACAAGTGGGAGAGGTAAAAATGCAAGGCAATAGGGTTCTGGTTAAGGAGTCATGTGAAATCCTCATCTCTGGTAGTGATAGTAGTAGGCTGGATGGGATCCATGGCTGGTGATAAAATAAAAGGTGGTGATGGACTAGGTGGGAGTGGTTGGCAACTAGCATGGAACACGAGGACATTTTCTTGTCTTCGGGTTAGCACCATGTGAACCAGTATTGATTAGGTAGGGCTGCTTCTTTGTAAATGACACAGAGAATAGTAGGCACATGTGAATCTCATGATAAAAAATGGATGAACTAACTGTTATCACCGAATCACAGCACCCTTGTGTTTATACAAGTGCATATACTTGAACTCACAGTGTGATTGGATAACATGGGTACTATCTCCAAGTTATGGGACTTGCTACTTGAGATAGACCTCCAGAGAAAGCTGGTTCTTGCTCCTAAACTACCTACCACAATCTACTCTAATGCAAGGGAAACTAACTATTCTAATCTAAATTTCCAAGGGACCAGGGAGGGAGAGAGCATAAAATAAAAGCCTACACTAAAGCAGTGATACACCAGAAAAGGAGGGCGTGAGAGTAGTCTCCAAATGTGTGAAATACAGAAGCAAAGTGCACACTAGAAGAGGTGATGACAGTTCTTCATAATCTAGACAAAATGCATTCACAATGATATTCCAAGAATACACAATGATAATGTGTCCCTGCAAGAACATAATAATAGACACAATATTCTTTTAGAAAGATAAAAGGGGCAAGAAGAATACAAGAAAACACAGCAGGGGAAGATACATCCACAAACTGATATTTTATTGCTTCATGATATGCACAGTTCAGTCTATTACAAGATAAGGGCCTCGATCACCATGCAAGGAGTCCACTATAAGGGCCTGCAACACACTAGCTTTACAAAGCAATTTTGATAGAGCTTTGCTATCTAAAAACTCCCTCTTTACAATGAGCCCAACACCCCAATTTATAGAAAAAATGAGAAGGGAAACAGAAGGGAAAATGGAAATCTTGAAATCTATCCTTCAATCACCTGTAAGAGGCATTAAAAGGAGTAAAATGATTATATATTACTTGAAAAAGGCTCCCCATACTATCCCATGTGCTGCAGTAGAGAAAGAATGATGACCATGCCTCTTAATTGCACTCCCAACTACCAAATAAAACACTGTTATGAACCCGGCCACATTTTCTTAAAAAAATCAATCAATATCTCATCAAATCTAAGAATTTCTTGATTTTTTGTGCATCAGGCTCGGAGGCCACCAATTCCAACGGTACAAATTTTTTGTGATTTTGTTGAGAAATGCAAAAGTTATGGCCTTCTGAGTGCGAGCAGCTGTTTTGGGTCTGGCAGGCGTTTTCTGTCATGTGACGGGAATGAGCATTAACTGACTGGAGCTGAACATGTTTCTTTTATTTAAATATATCTACCCTTATTAAAAATAATAAATCCAGTTTTTATGGTGTAGAGAACGTTGTGCTCGTTCCAGAAAGTCCAATTTTGTGAAAATCGGAGCTCGGAATCAAAAGTTATGGTCGTTTGAAGTTTCATGGGTCAAACGTTGACTTTTCTTCTTTGCCTTTGGCCGCTTCAGCTTTCCGCATCCCTCGCATCCCACGTGTACCTTTGTCCCAACTGTCCTAGATGAAAATCTCCTGCTTCGGCCCGATTCGGGCTTCCTTGTTCCTGTTTGCGGTGAAGACACGTGGCGAGATTCCATTCGCTCTCGGCTCCTTCGACTTTTTCACGTCCTCCGCATACTTTTGGCCCAGATGTCCCAGTATGAAAGTCCTCTGTTTCGGCCAAACCAGATGGTTCACGTCCTCCGCACACTTTTTTCCCAACTGTCCCAAACTACCTGGGACAAATTCTCCCGAACCGCCTGAAATGGACTGACTTGCGCCAAACCGGACGATCCGCGTCTTTCGCGTACCTTTGTCCCAACTGTCCCAACTACGCATGAAAACAGCACTTAGTCGATTTTTTCCACTTTTCAGCCGGTTCACCTTTTCGCATGTCCCTCACATCCCGACGTCCTAGATGCCCCTTCGCTTTGCAGACTTCTTGGCGGCCTTTCGGCCGATTCACGCCCAGATGTCCCTCTTGTCCTGACTGTTGCGAGGACTAGGACTTAGCCATTTTTCATGATTTTTCCTGGCCCAAGCTTGTTTTCTGCAATTTTTTTCACATTTTTAAAACTTTCTGGGTTTTCCTCTTGGATAGGAGAGTTAGAAAGAAGCCGAGGGGACCCCAGGAACACGATTTTTTTGCCTTGAATCAATATAATTCCTTGGGACTAAAGAATTTTGATGCATGTTATCAAAATTACCTTGGGGCGTGAAATTTTGGATAACAGTAAACAAATGGTGGATGGAATGTGAAATAGGTTAAACCAATGTCGGTTAGGGGGAAAACCAACGTCAAGTCAAGGGTAACCACTTCAAGTCACTGTAGAAAATGGACAGAGAATAAACAATGAGGTAGAAGGCAAAATCTAACAAGTTTGCCAAATATGGGGATGTGTAAAACGTCAATGGGAAAAAAATGACTATGACAGAAACTGTGGAAAGTGGAAAAAAGTGAAGTGAAACTTGTCCTTTTGAGTAGGTTAGAAAAAGGACCTGGAACCAACATCGGTTGGGTATAACCGATGGTAGTCAGAGGTAACTGATGATGGTTACTGTGAAATTGAAACAGTGATGAAAGAAAGTGATTGTGAATTAAAATTTGATGTGGAGTCAGACCCAAAATTCTAGGAATGATGATGATATGGCCCAGGCATACTCAGGTGAAGCTGGTATACACCAGCTATGATGAGGAGCAGTGCCAGGATGAACAAAAAAAAGTGATGAACGTGATCTTTCACCTCAAAACACAAGCCAAGAAGAAACACTAAGAAAATACGATCCTAGGAGTACCCTTTCTATTATGTTTGTTTAGCTTATGCTATTTAGGGAATGACACATGAATTGTGAAATAGATTTTTTGGTGAGGATGGCTTCCTACAAAAAAAGGAGATCTAAAAGGTGAGGTTTTAGGTATTTTATGGTGGGGGTGGGCTTCACTTTGAAGTATGTCTCAACAGAGTAGCAAGCTGGGTGCCCACTGTGTCATGATCGTGTGATCACCTACAACTTCTTCTAGGTAAGATGTTGTTTAAGAATGTATGTATTTTGAGTTTTTGTGTGGTTTGGTAAGACTCATAGAAAGAGGAAAGGATAGAAGTGCTTTTCTATGATTCATTTTGTCAACCATCAGCTGGTAAAGACTTACAACATATAGGTTTGCCCTTAATTAATGTGAGCTAATGCAATAAATTCAGAATGGAATGCAATTATTTTTAAACCCAAAACAAAAAATGTGAAATTGGATGACACAATAAGATGAAGAGGAAGAGGGATGCTCTTTCACTATAATGCAGAAAACATGAAGAAATGATTCTTTTTAATTACACCAAAAGAAAAGTTTCCTTTAGAGAAAAATAGAAAGAAGAAGTGGATTACCAGGGAAGAAAATTAGTGTGCACACTTTTTAGAAGGGAAACAAACACACAATTTTTTCCTAGGAATGAATGAAATGCAAGGAACCCCAGATGGGTCCCACTGGGTGCATGCCAAAATGTTTCACCTTTTTCTTAGATTGTTTCTTTGAAGTGTTGATGAAATACGGATAGGGTAATGGGCGTAGGAGGAATACCTGTTCAAATGTCAGTTGATGGGTTGTTGCACGTGTGTATGACTTCCGAATCCATAGCTGATCGTGAGAGCTTCCTTTTGGCTAGGAGGAACTACCTGTAATGAAAACAAGACCAACAGAAGGAATTAAACAATATGGGCAGTGAAATACCTAGTGTCAGCTAGATTCCTGAAGTATGATACTTCCTAGATGGCTTTCAGTCTAATGTGTTAAACAAATTAATGCTGTAAACAAAGTAAATCCTATTGTTATTTTAAAATGATTTAGGTATCTCACTTAAAAACACAATAGGAAAACAAATCTAATCTAACAGGCTAAGCTAGAATAGAATCCACAGGTCAAATGGTCAGGTTCTGGGTCTCTGTAGGTCTGATAAAGGTCTCAGGTAGGTCACATGTGAGTGAGGGTGAGGTAAAATTAGGTGGGTAGGTCTCTGTTTAAGGCTATGTGGGCAAACACAGAGACCGGTGTCAGTTTAGGGGTGACTGACCGCGGTTAGGTATAACCGGCGTTGGTTACTGTGAGATCTTCAAATATCACAGAACAAGGTTTTGGTCTCCATTGTGATTACAAAAAAGATTTTTGTTGGTTGAGACAAGGTACTGGGTGACTAGAGTAGGTTTTTGTGAGGTTTTAATGGGTCTATGGAGGTGAAAATGTTGGATAAGGTCAGTAGGGAGCATGATAAGCAATGGGTGATAAAATAATGATGAAATGAAATAATTAGGAAAGTATGATGTTTGTACTTACTTGGATTTCATTCCTGAAGGTTTGTGTGTGAAGGATGGAGGTGTTGATGATGGGTTTGAAGGCTGTAAATGATCACCAACTAAAGAAAATCTTCTGCATGGGCTTGCATGCACATTACTTTTTGCTTGGATAGATCAAATCGTGGCTGGGATGGCTGTGTAGGAGAAGAATGATCAATCTCCTTCCTTAGATGTGAGTTTTCGTTGGAATTGGATCTTTGAAGATGCGTTATCTCTCTAATATGTGTTCTTTGCTCGTCAACTTTCTTACTTCCAAGTTCCAAGTTCCAAGTTCCAAGTTCCAAGTTCCAACCTTGAGAATAAGGTTGTTTTGGGTTAAAAGGGGTAACCGATGGTGGTCCAGCTTAACCGACGATGGTTAGGGGTAACTGACATCGGTCAAGGTGGGATTCCCTAGGTTTAGTAAACTTAGGGAGATCCTCCTGATTTCCTTGGATCTTCATGTCGTTATCCCACGGATTAGACTCAAAGACTCTTGTGAGCATGCAGGAATGTGGTTAGAGGGAATGTAGGCATTGATTTTTAGGGTTTTGGGTAAGTCTTAGTTAGTTATGGGAACTTGCTAAGAATAGGTCTTAGGTTGAGTTAGCTTGGTGAGGTGTCTAAGTGAACTATATGTGTAGATATTATATAAATAAGATATTTAAATAATAAATATAGTGAAGATAATGCATTAATTTTAATTAAATTAATATTAGTGGGGTGAAGGGGGTCATGGCTGGGTAAATATAATAAAGGGGGGCTTATACGTCGAGGGAAAAAAGGGGAGTGTGACCTAATTTTAGTGTCTACAAGGTGAATTATTGGCGATTGCTATGCATTTTGATAGTTTTGATAAAAAATGATAATTGAAGATCTACAACGATGTTTTTGATTGTTTAAAAAAATTATGATCCCTTGAAAATGATGAAGAGAGATGTAGGAATACCTTTGAAGTGATGGAGAGATTAAATATTCCTCAAATCTTCAACAAGGATCTAAGTTAAAAAATTGTCTTGTCACGTTCCTGAGAGTCTGGGTGATGGAATGACCACAAATGTTCTTGAAAATGATTGATGTCTTGAAAACACACCAAATTTGTATAGGAAATTAACACAAAATATTATTTTCTTCTTTTCTATATCTAAAACATCCACATCATACAAATGATTATATAGGAATTATATTTCCTATAATATAGGAAACCACTCACCTAAATTATACAAGTTGTTTTAACAACTCGTAACAACTCTAAAACTAATACAAAACAAATAACATTGCTCACACATTAATATAATGGAGCACTAATATAATTATTTCCTAACATTCCCCCCCTTAGTGCGAACATGGGAAAACCTGCCTTTGTACTGCAACGTGCCGCTACATAGCATGCTCATGATCTGGATGGTTTCAAGGACAATACCAACAACCTATGGATGGTTTTCCAAGTGGTTAACCAACAACCACACAACAGATGGTTTTTGAGGACAGTACCAACAACCTATGGATAGTTTTTTTGGATAACTAACAACCACGATATCATGATGATGCAGTAGTATCAACAACTCTCATCACTATCTCACTGCAGGGAATAACATAGGAAATTCTACTGAAATTTGTTGCTCATACATACATAGAAAAAGATGACATACTGGAAATGGAACATTGGATCATGTTCCCCCCCTCAATGTGAAATTTCCACTTATTGAAAACAGGATCACTGCAAACTGAGGCACACCACAATAGAAGCACTAAAATCAAACTGCACACACACATGTCACCAAAGTTGATATGTGGCCCCGTCATTGGCAACTGACGAGGAGGTCGCTGAATGACCTCCAACCTCCGATGCCTCCTGCCTCCGGTATTCTGCTACTTACTTAGTGGATATGGAAATGAGGCTCATTTACAAACTACTAGGTGTCGGTTTCCACTGAAAATGCACCCCCCACTTGGACGTCGCGTACAAGCGATAATGTGTCCAATAGTTGAAATGTGAGGCAAATTTTTTTTATTTTTACAATATTTACGATAAAAAAATCCAATTAAAGATTGGATTTTTATGACGTTTTTCACACTTCTGAGTTAAATTTAACGACGAATCTCTTGACAATATGAAGACTCAAAGTTTGACTAACACTCTTGATTGACACCTAGAGAATAATAATTATTGACAACATGACTACACAATCAACAAAATATTTAAACACAAAATACCTATACACCATCAACTAACACCACCGAACACCTAATATTGATCTATATTATTAAATTGACTCACATATAAGTAGACACACTAATATAGATAAAAGTAATCTACACTTTTCTATATTGATTCAAATTTATAAAATGAGAATATAGACCACTTATCGGGAATGTTTTGGAATTTTTTCAACGGAAAAAAATGATGCTAGGTAGGAGTTTTGGTAGGCCGCTAAGAATTCCACAACAACCAATGAATTCGATGTGCATCCAATGCAGGTAACAGTCATGGAAGTGTAGCGGTAGGTTACATGCACACCATTTGTAGGCCATAATTTCATCCGAATCACATTTGCAGAGACCTCGTTGAGTTCCAGTTGTTCATGTGTATGAGGAGAAGAGCTTGCATGCCTGGATCAACATGTCTTTATGCCAAAATTAATTGAATGAGATCCTATAGTTTGGAGATCTGAACAAGGTGACTCCAAAACCAATACAGATTAGAGATCTGGTTGTTTGCTGTAGGATTTACCACGCCAATATTTTAGCTAGTCTATACTCCAATATATATACACCACGTGACAGATCAGATGCGTACACAACCCTTTTAAACCTATACCTCAAATAAGGTAGACACTTGTTAAATGTAAAAGACTGCCGCCTTGTTGGAGATTTGGAGAATAATGTGTGGCAGATCCATATCGCATATATGTGAACTCTGTCGCTGAAGTACCAGACTGCTCAGGTACAGAAGGTTCTTCCAGATCACAGGCTAAAACTACATGCCGACTGCAATCTACAAATCAAATTGATTCTTCATCAGAGGAACATGATAAGCTATACGCTCTTATACCAAATCTTGAAAACACACCAGATTTGCACAGGAAATTAACACAAAATATTATTTTCTTCTTTTCTATATCTAAAACATCCGCATCATACAAATGATTATATAGGAATTATATTTCCTATAATATAGGAAACCACTCACCTAAATTATACAAGTTGTTTTAACAACTCGTAACAACTCTAAAACTAATACAAAACAAATAACATTGCTCACACATTAATATAATGGAGCACTAATATAATTATTTCCTAACATGATGTTGATGTATGATTATGCCTGAATATGTATTAGATGTTTTAATGTCAAGAAACGAGGTGTAGGATCAAAAAGGAGGCCCAGGATATGATATAGAAGATTCTTAAGAGAGAGAACAAATGTGTTATTTATAATCACTAGCGATTCGGATGAATCATTAGTGATCCATTGTTTTTGGGGAAATAACTACAAAAGTGCTTGAAACCACTTCTAATTAGGGTTTCTTTTTGTAGGAATTAAGGTAAATGATTAAGAGAAGGTTAGGGATGAGGTATATAGGTTAGGAAGGTTATGAAATGGTTAAAAATTTATTGATTTGGTCTTTTCTTTATTTAATTTAGTCTCCAAATGGTTTGGGTTGTTTTGAGAGGGGTAAAATGGGATTTTATAGCTATAAAATGATTTAATGAGATTGTGGGAGAATATTTACATGGCGTAAATATTGTGGGGGATTTAGACTTAGGATAAGGGATGTATGAATGTTAAATAATGTGTTAAATGATTTTCTTTGATTTAATATAATTGTGAAGAATGGTGCATACTGTGAAGGAAATTACCAGTGTAAATTTTGAGTGTCTACAAAATGCTTGCAAAGAAGGAAAAATTAGGTTTTGAGTGTAAATTTCAAGGTTTTGTGCATAATTGAGATCTTTGGTTGATTTTTCTAACCAAATCATGACACTATGGAGTTGAGAAAGGTAAATATTATGCAAATACAAAGATTCTTGTCATTAATGTAAATAGGGGGAGAAGTTCAGGTAGTTTTCCATCAATGAAAAATGGGGGAGATTTTTAGCATGTGGTCCTATATGTGTTGTCATTGATGAAAATCCAAATTAATGACAAAGTGGATGATGGTGTACAAGGTTAGATGATGTTGTGGATGGTGTTGACATGATGGTTAAGAAGAGTTCTTGATGATACAAGGAGATTCAGTGAGGATTACTTGTTCTTGCAAGCCCATTCAAGTGCTTAGGTGATGTTGCATGGTGGTATGAGATTCTTGGTTACTTGAGAGGAATTTTAGCATGTTATATATCTTTTTTGGAGAGTTCGTGGGCACTCACATTAGTTACAGGGTGCATATATATGTGATTGAATTTGTTTTAAGTGCTTATTTAGAGTAGGTATGGTTGTTAGGAGGTATGAGGATGATATTTAGAGATACATGAGCTCATTTAAGCATGTATGTAGTTGTTTCATGGTGTACCTAGTATATTTTGATGATTTGAAGTGTTTTTATGATAATTTATAGTGTTCTTTCAAATCACCCTAGCTTATACAGTGTAAAACCCTAAGGGGTAGCTATGAAAGTCTTAGTGGATGGAAAAATTGAGAGGTAAATATGAAACTATGATGATTAGATATGTTATTAGGTTTTTTATTTGTGTTGTGGGAAAAAATTTAGGTTATCATGATGCGGATTTTGTAAGATATGAGGTTTTTGGTGAAACATGGTAAAGAATTAGTGCATTTCCAGCTTGAATTGGAACTTCTGATGCTCACCCTAAATTGTGTGATTTGCATGGAACATTGTGGATATAAGGGATGTATATATACTGAGTTTATAAGGTTTTACAAAATTAATGAGGTCATGTAATTTTCACATTTTTATGAACGAATGTAAAGAAGGGTAAACAAATTTTTATGAGTTTGAAACCCTAACTTGAAAGTGGTTTGAGAGATTTGATTTATAAGTGGCCATAATTACTTCTTAGTAGATGTATGATGATTGAAACATGTAGAATACTAATTCATATTTCCAGAAAGGTATGGTAGATGTCATGGTTATGAGTGGACCCCACTCAAACATATCATTTTCTAAAAAAGTTTATTTTAGGAAAAAATTGTTCAAAGGGGTTGCAAAATAAATTTCCACTGTGTGATTTATGTAATTTTTTATTGATTTCCAAAGAGGTTTCAGAACATTGTGATGTAGTTACATGGTCAAATGAGCTTCATTCAGATTGACTGGTCAAAGGGTAGTTTTGAGGCAATAAAAAGTAGTCTTTAGTAAAATGGGAATAATAGGAGCTACATGAAAAGTTAGGAGGTGATTCAAGTTGTGCTAAAAAGATAATTCAGAGATATGTTAATTAATATAAATTTTGTCTCATGATTGTGACTTTTGATAATGTTTCTAGGTTATTGTTTGGATAGGAATAGTTTTTTCCAATGCATGGTAGGATAAGATATATTTGATTTTTTGAGTTTGTTAGAGTATGAGATGGATTAGGTGATGATTTATCTAACCTATAGAGTGAATAGGGATTAATTTGGAATCCAATTAATCCATTTATAGGTCTTGATTATTCTTGGAAAGGTGTTAAATAACTGATCTTTGAAAACAACGTTTTGGGCAGCTTGATTTGGGGAAGACAAAAGTGACTGAGGTTTGCGCAGGTGATTGTTTCATTACTTATAACTTTCTTAGAAGTGTTATACAAGATATTACATTTCCATTTAGTGTTCACATGACATATTTTATATGTTTTTGAGTTATCTAGTGGCAAAAAATGTTGACAAGGTTCTAAAGGGTGAAGAAAAAAAGTGTTTTGAGAAGAACAAAGAACAATGGTCCCATTAAATGAAATATTCTTATTGTTTGATGTAAATTGTGACCATTTATGATTTTTAAATTTTTATTTAAACATGTGTGTTGATTTATGGGTCATGAAAAAAGTATTTTTTTATGTTAGGGTATTTTTTCTCTTTGTACCCATGGGGATTTGAGTCTTTTTGGAGCATGAAATGATGTTTTTAGCTAAGCCAACCTACTTAGGTCACTTATAAATATTATTATATAAATTTTGAATGTTTTTATGATGCATTGATTGATATAAAGGAGTAAAAAAGTTTGTTTTTTGAATTTGAAATGTGAATGAGCTTATAAAAGAATTATCTTGGGTGCTTTTGTGAGCTAGTGGAATGTGTGCAAGAAGTGTGACCAAGGTGTGAGATTTTTACAAGTGTGTGAGAATAAATTTAGATTTTATCAAGCATGTGATAGGTTTAGGGTTGATGGAAATCATGTTTGCATGTGTTTGAAGCTTGAGAAGTTAAGAAAGTGATTTTATGTGAAGAATTGAAGATCTAAGGTTTGTATGAGGGTTTGAAGAAGTGTGGGTTAAATCAGTGGTCTCTATCATTTGTGGAAGAAATATTACAGAAATTATAAGATAAAAATGTGGTTAATTGGGTTTGTTATCCTGCTAGGTAGTAATCAGATTTAGGAGAAGAGGTGGCGTCACCTGTGTGCCTACCCACTCACCATTGTATTCCTTGTCATTTTTCTCAGACAACTACCGAATTATTGTAACCAATGCATAACCCATCCTCATACACTATCTGATATTCTAAGGGGAGATAACTTTCCTCCTTTTCAATGGAAAGTTCAATGTATCTCATCTTATTTCAAAATCCTACCTTGCTTCACCAAAATGCTACTGACTATAGGCCTCAAAATCTTACACACATTTTAGTAGAATCTTTGAAGTATCTTCCCCAACACCAACCTGATAATAAATAGATTGGAAAATTTTCTTCATGGCCACATCATTGTTATGGCTAGGCCTAATCTAGAAACCTATCATGTGATTTTTTTATTGAAAATTTATATTGGTTCACCCCATTTGATTTGGTTCCTAAGAATTGAATGAAAGGCCTTCAACTAAAAATCTCCCAAAAATAGGTTAATAAAGAAATTAGACACATTGGTGATGAACATGTTGTGGAGGTAAAATTAATACAATTGATTTTGTATCTCAGGGGTACTCTTTTGATAAATTGACAAAAAGGTTTTTCCATCAAGAGCTTCATGAGGTTCTTGACTGCACATTATCATTAATTTCCAAGTATAGAATTGCTCTTGGAAAAATATGTTATAGACATGAGAAGATTTTCTACAAGCCAGAAGCTTACAAGACAACGAACAAATAGAGTATAAAATAGTTTTCTAACTTCTTCTCATTTGCACTGGCCCTAATCTCCTATTTTAACTTTATTTTCCTTTTTTAATGCTTTATTCTGAATAGATAATAGATTTAAATCATCCCATACTTTAAGGTCTATATCTCTTGTCTCTTTAGACTGCTAGCCTCTACCTTCAAAGCAGTAATGTACCTCACTTTTTATAGATTTCTCTTTGTAAATGAAATGTGCAAAGATAAGTTGGTTTATTGCATACCTTATAAATTTTCCTTCAGGGAGGAAATTTCATCCAGATAACACCTCAGTAGAACATATCCATGTGATTCCTAGCTTCTAATCTCCATTGTAATAGATTCTGGAGCTGGGGTTTGTATATCTAGTGCTGAAGACATTTCTAGAGCTTTTGACTCAATTTCTGGTGCTGTAAAAATATCTAGACTCTGTGTTGCATGGATAGTTTTTGTGAACATATCATACTTATATTGTTCATCAAGCATAGTCGAGGTACCAGCCTCTTCCTTCTCCTCCACAATGGGAGTAGAATCTTCATGAAAAACTTATGGCCATGAAAATTTAGGTATTTGCAAAGTATAAGACCTTATTGACCTCAAGGAAATAGAAGAATGAACTAGTAAGGTACTTTTATCCTTAGATTTTTGTGGCATAGAAGATGGAATATCCTGACTACTAGGTTCCTCCATAGTCTCATGTGAAGGCCGAGGATCCGACTCAAGCTTAGGTCGAATAATTGGAGATGGTCCCTTCTTGAATTTCTTTTATTTAGAACTCTCCCCTACACTTATTTGTTCAATGCTTCTCTTGGGTCTGTAGAAAAATTGATGTGAACAGATAAATTAAATGAGCCATGGGTGTTTTAATGTAATCCTACAACCTCCATTTTTATATTTCTATCCCACTTTAATGAATACATCAACTGAATATTCATGTAACTTTACCTTAAGGGAAAGGTTCATGTAGACTTTCTTTAAATGAATTAAAATATCAAGTGAATTCCCTTTGAGCGCATATGGTTGTCCATCATAGATAAAGTACTTGTTGACCCATTTAGCAACTTCCTTCCAAGTACCAGGAAAAATTTCCTACTTAATCCCCTTCTAAGTACCATATGAATTGAGGATTACTTCTAGAAGAGCTTCGTCATCCTCATGAAACAAGGGAATTGGGTATTTAAGAGGATCATTTGTTATAACCTTGAGACCAAATTCTGGTAAACCAGATAGGTCAAAAACAAATTGACTACTTATTTCTACTCTTTTTCCCCCAATTCACGAGCAAGAGGTTTCAAAATTTATCATAAACTCATCAACTAAATTTTCATCGAATCCCTTGAATTTCCTAATAAATTATAGCCAATCAACATCATAAAATACCTAGGAAATTGCAGCATTTTAGAGCAGTGGGTTTGGAGAGTCTGGTTCGAGATTTCTTCTTCTGCCCCATAGTATAGACAAACTTGAATAGTTGTGCAGAACAACGATGTTGTGTTCAAACTCAAAAAATAATGGCATGAAGTGTTTGGCGAGTGACCATTTTAAATATACTAAAATATTTTAATTTCCTTAGGTTAGTGCAAAATTGGTGACGTGAAAATTTGACAAGACCAAGTATGCATGGGAAGTTGTAATGCATGGTATGAAACACACCCTATCATATCAAATAATAATGTTAGTTTTCCTTCTTATAAAGCATTTTGTCCCTTTCTTAGAAATTTGACACATGCAATATCCTTGCTTATTATGATTCATTACACCCCACTCTGCGTCAAGAGATTTTGAATGATATTTCCAATAAATGCATTAAAAAATTGTGTATTGATTTAACCATGCTAAGTAAATAAAATAGGGAAGTTATTCAAAAGTTAATATCCATAGACAAAGTAAAATTCACTTACCCTTTCCATATCAGCTTCCCGATATTTGTAGATTTCCACATCTTGCGCTTGTAAAGAAAATGTAATTAGTGCACATTCTCACAATAGACATGCCTACCTTTATTCAAACCATGAAACAAACAAAACAACTACAATCTAAGGGAAAAAATATCTAAAGCATGATCATATTTCTTTATTCAACTTAAAAATATGACTAATCATGATGGGAAGATCTAGGATCCTCCACTGAATCCACTTCCTTGCATAGAAGCATATCTTTATTAAAGGTTTCTTTATCCATACGAGGCTGAAACATCCTTACTCTATGTCCATTTGTAGACACCAAAATCGGGTCACACTCCCATTGGTCCCCTTTTGAATAACTAACTTACACATATTCACCTAATCATGGCCCATTTTATCCCACCTTAATATTAATTTAATTATCTATAGTTAAATTAATACCCATCCTTACCCCATTTATTAATTTAATTACTTTAATTAAATGGATGCACAACTCACCTAGACACCTCACCCAGAAACCTCACCATAGACCTATTTATAACATGTTTCCATAACTAACTAAGACTTAGCCCTACCTACCTTAATGAGCTAAGACTTAGTATAACCCTAAAATCACATCCATATTATTTCCTCTAACCATATTCCCGCTTATCTAAGTGAAACATTCCACTTACAACTAGCACCAATGAGAAAAATATGGAAAAAAAAAAGATAGCCAAGATTTGCTATTTTAAGCAACCTAGGATATCGCACCTTAACCGACGTCGGTTAACCCAAAACCTAATGTTGGTCACCCTAAACCATCGTCAGTTACCATATAAGTAGTTTGGTAAACTTGTTTGGAGGTTGGACACATTCTCGAGTTTTGGAGTAAAAAAAGATGTGTATGCAAGCAAGAACCAGAGGTCCTTTGCACATCAACATAGCCATAGTCAGCACCAACACATATGTGAAATTATTTGCATTCGCAGGTACCATTCCAGGCAGCACTGCCACGGTACTGAGTACCATTTCATAGATCAATCATCACCACCATCCATTCATCATACCTGCAAGCACAAGTAAGAGTGTTTATGATCAGTACCATTTCATATTCATTTATATTACAAGTTTCTTCATATCTATTTTCTAAAAATCTATTCTTATTTTCATCCCACTTTCATTATCTTCCTATGAATCCAATCATTCCACCACCCATAACCATTAAATCACCTATATTGGACTCCTGCATATTTCTGAGTATTCCCAACACCTCCATAGAACTAATCATTCCCTTTACCATCTCTGTTCAACCACCAACAAACTTCAAAAAATCAAGATTAATTCAGTTTTTATCAGCTCGCCTATACTGATGCCGGTTACCCATGAGCATCATTGGTTCCCTATAAACCATCATCGGTCATACCTGACTAACATGGGTCACTATATTTGACTATACTGCTAATAACAGAACCTAGGAACCTTCATCCAAGTGACCCAAGTGACCCAGAACCTGACCCTAACCTACTCCAATACTGTGACCAACTACCCTACTTCCAGATCTTATTATAGCTTAGCCTGTTATGTTATATTTGCTGATTGTATTTGGATGAGATACCTAAATCATATCAACTACAATATGATATTATTTATTTGCATCATTTATTACATTGAGTTGTATCAAATAGTGGGTTGACTACCACTAAGGAAGTATCACACTTCCTGGATGTAGCACACACTAGGCAACCCACTGACACATATTATTTAACTATTTTTTAGTCTTGTTTTGTATTTTAGGTAGTTCCTCCTAGCCAAAAGGAAGCTCTCACAATCATCATTGGATCATGAAGTCAGAACACATGTAGAATGCGTGCAATGACCTTCAAACTGACCATCACAACAGGTATTCCTTCTTGACCCATAAACTTATCTATTTCATCTAAATCCTTAAAGAAAATGGTGAAATTTTTTGGCACGCCCAGTGGGACCCATCCGGGGTTCCTTGAATTTTATTCATTCCTAGGAGAAATTTGTGTATTTTTTTTCCCTTTTAAAAATCTTCCAAATTAATTTTCTTCTCTAGAATCTTCCCTTCTTTCTATTTTCTAAAAGCAATTGTGTTTTTTGTGCTATAAAACAAATACTTCTTTTTTGTCATTATTATTGCATTAGTGAAAGAGGATCCCTCTTCCTATTCATTACTTGTAACATCGAATATCACACTTCAATTTGGGATTAAAACACTTCCATAGCATTCTAATTTGTTGCATTATGGCTCACATTAAAAATGTGGGAAACCTATATACTGGAAGTCATGCCCAAATGATGGTTGACACAATTGAACCGTAGAAAGCACTTGCTTCTCTCTCTCTCTCTCTCTCTCTCTCTCTCTCTCTTTGCCCAAACTATATGAATTTAAAATTTCCACATCTTCTTAAACAACATCCCACCTAGAAGAAGCTATCAATGATCACACGATCAGAGGATTGACAGTGGGCACCCATCTTGTTATATTTTTCTAGTACCCCATCACAGAATGGCCCACCCCCATCATAACATAACCTGAAACCTCACTGTTAGAATTTCCTTCTTCGTAGGAAGCCTTCCCAACAAAAAAATCTAATATAAATTCACAAGTCAGTATTTTAAATAGCATAAGCTAAACACACTAAATTCACTTGTTGGATTACATATTTTTCTTAGCTTTGTGCATGATTTACGTTTGGAGGTGTGAGGATATGATTCTTCATTTTTATTTTTTTCTTTCACACTCCGTTATCATAGTTGGAGTATTTTGACTTTCTCTTAGTGTGTCAGGACTTCATCTTATCATCCCCATACTTTTTGGTTGATTATTCATCGAATATGAATTGACAAAAATTCATTTTTCTTCATTCTTCAGATTTAATAGTAACTGGCACCAGTCTAGTGATTGTTGTCGGTTTATCTGACCATCATCGGTTTACCTAACTGAAGTTGGTTCCTTGTTCTTTTGGTTAGTTTACCCAAAAGACACTTATATCATCTTCTCTTGTGTTTAGAATTTTTGTGTATCATTGTATTCTCTGTACTCTGGTAACAGTCATCAAATACAACTTTCCATTCTGATGTCATCAATTTTTGCTTCATTTGTTAAGACTGTTATTTTATCACAATAACCAGTATCGGTTCCTGTAAACATCATTAGTCACCCCGTAACTATCATTGGTTATTTTGACGAGTGTCAGTCACTCTGTTTTGATTTTAATCAAAACATTTACCAACTTTCCCTCTTAGAATTTAATTTTCCCCTCTGTATTGTTCCCTGTGTCATTTATAGAGTACAATTCACCCAACATATGCTGATTCACATGGTGTTGAATCATAGCCAAACTAACGCCCTTGTATTTTACGCATACCATCATCCACTCCCATCTAGTCCATCACTTCCATCCATCCTATCACCTATGGATCCGAATCAGCCTATCCCCATCACTAGTGACGAGGAGGAGTTTGTGAGACTCCTTGACTAGAATTCCACTACCCTCCAAAACTACCTTTCTCATTCTTCCACTTGGTATTCCTAAGGATAGTTAATATATAGCATGCCTATATCTATCCTTCCTACTCTCTCACCCACCTCTACGTTAACTAGCACTAGCTCAGCACTACCATCATCCACTCTACCACCTGTGGTGTCTTAGCTAGATCCCATACCTACTATAACTGCAGCGTTTACGTCTTCTATCGCACCTGTAACGTAATTTTTCTCTCCAACAACTACTTTAAGTATAGCCCCATTTGCACCTGCTACCTCACATATACCCATTGCATCACAATCACCTCTAGTGTCAATAACTTACACCCCTTTCCAAAACCTCATCCTTTCTATCCCACATTCCTTACCCCTAATCACCACTAGAGTTATTACGAATACCCCACCTACTTACACATACTACCAATAACCCCTGACGTCATCTATCACTTATGTCGGCTATGTGCCACCTACATCTATTCCTCCTAGCGTAGTTCTCATACTCAGCACCACCATACACTAGCATACCACCCACCTCATACATTCAGCATCAACCCCCTTTTTCTAAAGGGGTCACACATTCATCCCAACCTACTAATGACCTCATTAAAATGATGATGGAAAATATGCAAAATTAGAAGTATTTGTTTTTGGCTCCTATAATTCTTTAATGTATAATGAAATATATAACGAGCCTATCCATCCATCTATTCCCATTCATCCTTACCCAGTGCATTAGGAGATTCCTAAATTTAATTGCTTGAAT
Organism: Taxus chinensis; assembly: GCA_019776745.2. NCBI lineage: Eukaryota > Viridiplantae > Streptophyta > Pinopsida > Cupressales > Taxaceae > Taxus > Taxus chinensis. The sequence continues at coordinate 972,458,615 of CM034146.1, read as the reverse complement.
AGTAAAGAAGAACTGCAACAACACTTACGGTTGTTCAAACATGGGTGTTACCTAATCACCCATGATACACTTTGCTCCTACAAAATTTCCCAATTTTCTTGACAAGACCAGCATTGGATTCGTATAGTTGACTACCTCAACATTCTATTTATTCCTTTAATCAAGTATCCCAAGCTTTTTGAGATCATCTTTTGACCTCTATTCAACCTAATAGTATGAAGATGAATCTATCGTAGATTTCATTGCCCGCTGGTAGAGTCTTATTAACCAATTGAAGTTCCAACTACCTCATACTAAACTTATTAAGTTTTTTCACTAGAGATTATGCCAAACACATCTCACTGACTCTGTAAGTCCAAACCTTTTGAACCTTTGATGAAGCATTCACCACAGCCCAAAAACTAGAAATTTGTGCCATTAAAGAAAAGAATATCCAATTACGGAACAAGAACACCCCATTCAAATCAAACGATTCTTCTTCGTCTTCAAAACCTCAAAATAACTATTCAAATACCAAAGGATCTGCCAACGTGGTAGTCCTCAAGGTGGGTCCACCTCATCCTTGTAATCAGGCCCAACCTCCTTCCAATCTATCTCTTGTCCAAGACCTTCAACTCTAGTAGGAGAAGTGAAGGTACACCTCCATTGGAGAGCCCTATTATTTAGTCTTGGAAAAGCTTATTAAAGCTAGAGCCATTACAATTACTCCCATAAAATTTCATACAAGATTTCATCATGCCCGCCCTATGCCTGCATGGTATAAAGAACACAACTACTATAATTATCATCATGTTAAAGGACATAGTGATGGTAACTGCATAACTTTTAAAAACATTGTTCAAGAGATGATAGATAATGGAGACCTTGTCGATGGACAACCCAAATGTTATATCAAATCAAAATTTTCACATCTTCAAAAATTCATTCGCTAATCATAAACCATCATCTAATCAAAATAGTGAACCTTCATCTAGGGACAGTAATGTCCATGAAGTCCATGCAGTTTTTGATATCGTACCAACTATTCCTCAAATCCTACCTACTTGATATATTGAGGAAATTTTGGCATGATCTCCTCTACCCATAGAAGAGCATACCTCATCTACTCCTTCAACCATGGAGGAGTAACCCTCATCTCCCCTTGCTCTCAAAAAGGAACCCATGATTTTTACCGATGTTGTTACATCATCTGCCTCCTGGCCTACTGAACCGTTAACACTTTTTATTCTCCCATCCATAAGAGAGTCATCATCACCTTATACTCCACTAAGGGAGAAGTCTACCTCACATAACCTATTGTCTCTCCTACCCATGGGAGATTCTTCAGACATTCCACTACCTGTTGGGGATAGATCTCCCCCAGCATCCTAGGACCCTATTGACATGATCTTGTCTCTTTTACCTACAAATTATGAGGCTAGCCAATCCCCTGTCTTGCAGACATAATTTACAAGTATTTCCACCCAACCCATTCCATCCTCTTCTCCAGTAGTCATGTTTTCATGATTGGTCAATTGTTTGGATTACATTGATCATTCCATGCTCTGGGGACATCTTCGGCTCCCTGTTTTGACCCAAATGTAAATGTTACCCAAGGATGATTCCACGATCTACCCAAAGGTATTCTAAGAAACCAAAACAACACTAACCATGCCAATTGAAATGGATTATTCTTCATCATCCCTATCTACATCTAAACCTCTACCCATAACTAAACTCATTCCCAAACCTCCAAACCTACACACACCTATCTCCTCACTAGTATTTAAACCCATCACTACTTTGGGTGTCATGCCGACATCAAGCCTTACTCACCCACCTACTAGAATGGACTTAGCCATGTCTTCCCAAGCTTGCACCAACATTATCCTCCCACCTAAAAGGAAAACCCAACCTTCTAGGCTGCGTACACTAGTCTCTCTTACCACACCTTTGTCATCTTCCCCCCTTTTTTCCATCCTGGGGCCCCATCCATCAACCTTAACCAAAAAATCTCCTACCCAAGGTGAATCAAAAAACTAAACAACCTATTACTACATTAGGAGCACCAAACTCCCTCACACTCACCCATGCACTTCTTGCAACCTATACCTTTTCTAGTTACTATAAACCTAACCTTTCCTATTCGAATTCAATCCATGCCATATACCCAACCTTTACCAACCACCTCCACCGCAACTCAATTTCCCCTATGGGTATCCCATTATCTTCCACCACCTGCTTTCCCTTCTACATCCCATACTCCCATCTCACCTTTAACCAAGAAGGTGTAACCTAAATATTATAATCCACTACCCTCCAATAAGGTAGTCAAACCAGCCAAACCTTCCATTTCCATCTCTTCTACCCCCCCTTTACCCAAGAAAATGCCATGAAAACATAAGACCATACCACTCATCAAATCAGTAGACAAACCCATTCACCCTCCTATAAAGCCTCTTCCCTCACAATCATCCACACATGTACCCAAACCTAAACTCACTTCCCATTGTGATCAATTAGCAGGATTGTACGCCAACATTTTGACTAATCTCTTAGAGACTTCTGTCATCAAATTACCGTTGCTTCGACCTTACGATCCACTCAAAACAAAACCAAAAGGGTTTGATGAAACCAAGATTTGTGCCTATCATTGTGTGCTAGGACATGATGTCAAAAGTTGTAAGGCTCTGAAGACCATTCTTCTCTAAATTTTTCCTCTTGAACAAAATTTTGATGACGATGAACTTCTTGATGAGGACAATGCTCCACCTTCACTTGTCACCATACATAAGTGTATTTTATTGATTCATTGACTGGTATCTCTATCCCTACAACCATTTTTCCCACCTCCAAAATTTGAGATCAACATGGTCCATATTAGGGAGTTGACCAATCACCACCCAAATGTCAGTGTGCCCTACTCATTTCACAAAGCTCTTATCCACCGCTAGGATTTTTCCCCTCATGTCATTATACCTTTCATGACACACTCTCTACATCCACATCCCCTCATATTAACACGGTTCACGTTGCTACATGCACTCAGAAAGACAAAGGAAAAGAAAAAGCAACTGGCCCATTAACCAACACAATATACCATCTGCACCTGCTCCCAAAATCACCATCCACAAACCTACATACCCTATCTCTGACAGGGTCACTCATCACACAATGGTAAAACAATTACATCAGTCTCCTCTAAATATGTCTTTATATGATCTCATCCAAACTTCTGAATCTCATAGAAAAGCCCTTATCTAGGTTTGAAAATCCATTGAAGTTTTACCCAATGACCCCACATTAGTGGCCTCGATTATCACCCCTCACCACATGTCCTTTCTTAGAAAATCATCTAATTCTACCCCCATGCCCACTCCTCACGCCACTTCCCTCAACTTCTCTGATGAGGAGATTGTACCTCTCCAGAAAGATGACCATGATCCCACCATATTCATTTCCATCTATATCAATATCATACATGTATGAGATATCATCATTGATGGTGGTGCTAGCATTAACATCATCTCCTCCCATGCATATAATCAAATGCGTATCCCTTCCAACTATATGCATAATAACCCAATTATGCTATGCTCTTTCAATGACACCATCACCTCCAACCTTAGCACTATTATCCTTCACATTTGTGTAGGCCCTCGTACTATCCTGGAACTATTCTATGTCTTTGAGGGGGAGTTCCAGTATAACCTATTTCTCGGAAGACCTTGGATTTGTGTCATGGCTTGTGTCCCTTCAAATTTACACCGTTGTGTTGAATTCGAGTATGATGGGCATAACTACACCATCCCCACCAACCTGTCACCATTTAAAACTTGTAACATGTTGTACCAACCCAATGATGTACTTGTACCTGTCAAGGCATCTACCACTACCCCCACTTCACCTTCACCCACAAGCTCATCCACCAATGCTTCCGCCACCTCTACCACATGTTGCCTTGTTATTCCCCCTACCACTGCAGCTTCCACAACCAACCATTTTGCTTCCCAACCAATTAATACCCCTCCTGTCCAATCATCTAGTGATTCGTCTATCCCCACTACCCACATATGGACTACTGATCCCTTATAAGGTGTTTTTCAATGCCTCACTCTAGGGGAGTACTGCCTATATAATATCAACACATTCCTCACTCTGCAAGAGTATGGGAACCTAAGCCAACACCCTAGTTATGACTACTGTGTAGGCGAGGTTTTTCCTTATGGTCCTCCCCACCTTCGCACTAATCTAATGTATAAGGGACTTGCTATTAATACTTATTCACCCAAACCTCCATCCCAAACACAACCATTTTCATCTGACCTATAATCCCTTACTAATAGCCACTTTTCCCACACTTTCCTTCACTGTTGTGCATGGAAAGGCATTGGTTATAGTTTTTATGAATAAGGCCACCATATTATCATTTCATGTACCATCCATAAACACAATGATCACAGTGGCATTGGCTTTTCCACATCACCTTTTAAGAAGGCCTGCGTCGACTTGATTGAGGAAGAAAAACCTTCTTCACCCCATTCACCAATGTCACCACCTTCACCCAGGGAGTCCATAGATCCCAAATCTATCCCTCCCAACTTTGTTTTTTTGTAAAGAAAATTCCCTGGGACCTCTAACTTATCAATGTGATGGTGAGGTTTCTTCTTCTCTTACCTTCTTATATCCTGACATGATCGATGATGATACACCTTCTATTAATGTCAATCAATGTTAGGATGATTAGTCTATCATCACCTATATAGGTGGGGAAGATTCTTATATTCACCAGTCATTATCCTCTGAGATGTAAACCATGTTGAACAAATCAACTATTTAAATCAACATTAATAATGAGGACGACCCGCACATCCTAAAGATAGGTCAATATTTAGATTTTGTTGAATAGGAAGCTTTTAGCTCTTTCTTCTAGGACCATAGCAATTTTTTTTCTTGGTTCTATGCCCATATGCCCGGTATTGATCCAAAAATCATGGTCCAGAATATCATAACCATTCCTAATTCCAAACCCATCAAACAAAAATTGTGGAAAATGCATCCTTGCATTGCTCTTTTTGTCAAAGAAGAACTTCAACACCTTCTCTTAGTTTCCTTCATCCTACCCATTGACTATCCTCAATGGAATTCTAACATCATTCCTATCATAAAGGAAACAGGGGGACTCTGCATTTACACAGACTTCCGTGACCTTAAACTAGCTTGCCCCGAAGATGATTTTCCCCTACCAGGCATTGACCAACTAGTTGATATTACCATCATCCATGAAATGATATCACTCATGGACAATTTCTTAGGTTATAATCAAATATTACTCACTCCAAAAGATCAACACAAAACAGCCTTTATTACTCCTTGGGGGACTTTCTGCTATCGAGTCATGCCTTTTGGCCTTAAAAACGTTGGTACTACATATCAACGAGCTATCAATTATATCTTCCATAAAACCATGCATCGTATATTGGAAGTTTACGTAGATGGCCTTTTGGCCAAATCCAAACATCAGGCTAAACACCTAACATTCTTTAAGATCATATTTGACCACCTCATCCAATACTGTGTTCACCTTCAATGAAAGAAGTGCATATTTGTGTTACTTTAAGGAAAAATCCTTGGTTTCATTGTTTCCTTGCATGGCATATAAGTCAATCCTGCTAAAGTGAAGGCTATTCTCAAAATTCCTCCACCTACTAATCTTCATTAAATTTGAAGTTTGCAAGGTAAGTTGTAATCCATTCATTGTTTTATCTCGCAGCTTTCTGACCATTGTCAACCATTTCATTGTCTCCTTAAGAAGGATATTTCATTCAAATGGGATGATGAATGCCATAAATTCTTTGACACCTTAAAACAATACCTTCTTCAACCCCTAGTGATTATTCCTCCTAAGGATGACCAACCCTTTTACCTATACATTTTTTCCACTGACCATTCTTTAGGTGTCGTGCTTGCTCATCGCGATGAGAAACATAGAGAGTAAGCAGTTTATTACATAATTCATACCCTTTTAGACTACGAAACTAGATATACCCACGCCAAAATACTCTTCTTAGACTTAGTTTTTGCTGCCACCAAAATTTGTCATTACCTGCTCAACCACAACACCTTTTTCGTCACTAATACTGACCTTTTGCATTACATGTATGCCAAACCCTACCAACATCAATGCACTGTGCATTGGCTCATGTTTCTTGCTGACCTTGACCTCAAATTCATCCATCAAAATTCTATTAAAGGCCAAACCATTTCTGACCAACTACCAAATGCACCTCTTTCTAGGAATTAATCCTCTAACTTTGATTTCTAGATAAATCCATAACTACCCTCTCCCTCGATGATACCACTTACCTAATGACCCTTTTCTTCGATGGCTGCAAGAGTGAGCTTGGGGATGGGCCTGGTGTTATCCTCATTCCACTTTATGGTGAACCTATTCCTTTATCTTTCAAACTGGATTTTGATTATACAAATAATATTGCCAAATATGAAGCACTCATATTGGGTCTCCAAGCTTCTTATGCCTTAGATGTTAAGTCAATCAATATCTTTAGTGATTCTCATCTGGTTGTAAACCAAGTCAATGGTATATACCAGTTTCGTAATGAAATACTTAAAAAGTATAACATCACATAGACATACTTTTGACTAGCTTTGACCATTATGAACTTTAAAACACCCCCCATTCTTCTAATAAGTTTGTGGATACAATGGCCTGCTTGGCTTCTTAGATACCTGCTTTTCCTGCTGACTCTAAATTTTTTGTCACAATACAAAGGTTACAATCACCCTCTTATTTACCTTGTGAGGTCTACTCCATTGGAACTATTGCCCCTGACCCACATGACCTTTGGTATAAGAAATTTGTAAACTATCTTTCCCTTTCCATTCTACCTTCTGATCTCACTTGTAATGGACAACGTTCCTTTCTTAAAAGTGTCTCTCACTATGTCATCATGGGTGGTCTCCTTTATAAGCATGGCTTTGATGGTATTCACTTATGATGCATTATAAGTTTTTAAATTCCCTACACCATCAAGGATGTTCATGATGGAATTTTTTGAGGCCACTTTAGTGGTTTAACTTTTGCTAAATGCATTCTTCACGTTGGATATTATTGGCCAACCCTAAACTGTGACTGTTGTGACTATGTCAAACATTGTGTGAAATTCTAGCAACATGCTAATCTTCATCACACACCTATTCATTCCTTACAGGTAGCATGAGACCTTTGGCCTTTTTCTCAATGGGGCTTGGATATTGTTAAAGAGATCAATCCCCATTCTTCACAATGCCATCAATGGATTATAACCACTACTGAATATTACACTAAATGGGTAGAATCCATTCCCATCATTTCTACAAAAGCCAAGAAAATATGTGAATTCATCAACAATCACATCATTTTTCACTTTGGTGTTCCTCACTGTCTCATCACTGATAACGAAAAGAAATTAAAAAACAAAACCCTACGTAATTTGTGTGACATTTTTGGCATTCAACTCAGTTTCTCATCAGTTTATTACCGATAAACCAATGGATAAGTAGAATCAGCCAATAAAATCTTAAACAAAATTCTTATGAAATTTGTTGATGATACTAGCAAGGATTGGCATTCACACATTCCTTTCACCTCGTGGGCTTATCACACTAGTATTCACACTTTGACTACTGCCACACCTTTTTCTCTGGTCAACAGTATCAAGGTTGTCTTTCCTCTCAAAGTCTAGATTCCGTATCTCTGCATCTCACAACAAGATATGCTCAACGATGATGACTTTTAGAAGGATTGTTTGGTGTAACTAGAGTTATTATATGAACGACATCTCACTACTCTTGACCATATCCAAATCTAGCAAAAATGTATCAGACACACCTAACTCAACCATGCCTATGACCTATATCCACCATGCCTAAACACACCTAACTCAACCATGCCTATGACCTAACTCTACCATGCCTCAACACACATAACGCAACCATGCCTGTCACTTGACTCTATCATGCCTAATTAACCTAGTTTCCATCACATAACCAATAAGAATAGAAATCACAACCTTGAGTACAACATCATATCATAAATATAATCATCATCCATACATATACAAGTGTCTCAAAATCTTTGGCACGCAGGTCAATAGAATATACAAAAACTTAAATATCCCATGTACATCCTCACATCTATGACACGTAGGAAATTATATATCACAAAAATAAAAAATTAGGGTGCACGGGGGGCTTAGTCACCTCCCCATCTAATTTCCATCCTTGTCTCATCTATCTCCTCCTCCTCTGCTCTCGTGTAGCACCCTATTATTATCTCTATGCCTTGCACAGGTCTTAGATCATCCCCTACCTAGACTATAGTTAGGTCAGGCCTCCGTGAGCTGGTAGCCTCTCCCTAAACCTATCTATGCGCTCATCATCCCCCTATACTCTTAGAACTATGTGTACGAGATCTCATCATCTCACTTGAGGCCTGTTGTACTCTATGCTTTGCATAAGATGGGACATCTATCTTGGTAGCCGTCAAGTGATCCTAATAATATTTGGCCTCATTCAGGGCATCCCTGAATATGGCCATTGATACTTTCTATGGTAGCTCCATTGGTCTCGGACCTTGTACCTATACCATGGAACCCTGTCCCTGACCCTATGTTAGTGTCTATCCTGGTGCCTGAGCTGCGACCTAGGCTTGTAAGGCCACAATCTGTGCCTAAGCAGTAGCCAAATGACCCTGCAACCCTATTACTTGTTATGATAGGGTGACTACCTATCCCCCATCTCCATCCCCTCCCTATGCAAGTACCTATCTGTGTGCTGCAATATGGGCCTAAAGGGCCACCACCTGTGCCTATAACATAGACACCTCTACCTGTGACCCTGCCAACTGCCCCTATAAACCTTTAATCTAGTCATGTAAGATAGCCACCTATCCCTAGAGTGTATCCCTTTGAACCGTAAGGGTGGCCACATTTGGTTTACCTAGCCTAGGTGGTGTTACTTGTAGTTGGGCTTCCCACCACTGTCTATATGCATCTGTACAACCCGTATCATCAATCTGACAGTTGACAAGCTGCTCCTCTTTCTCGATTGGCACTATAGGTTGGGGTAGAGACACAGGTCTCTCCACATCGTTCCTCCTATATTTTAGAAATGGAGGTGGCATGTCTTGGGGTAACCCCATCTACTATCTGACCCTGTCAATGGGGATCATCTCATGCTCACCAACACAACGCCCCTATATCCATATCAAAATTTGTAATCCATCCATATCCATTGTCATTTACCTGTATGAGGGGAAGTTGACATACAACCTCCTAATAATGTCTACACCAGATAAACCCTCCAACATGCACCTGTAGTAATCTACATCATGTGTTGCCCTAATAACCTTGTTCTCTCCAACAACAGGCACCCAATCCCTAAAGCCAACTTGAACAAATCCCACCATGAATTCATTCATCTGGGGCATACCAACTAGATGCACACATACGATGTGCTCGTATACCCAGCAGTGTAAGAGAAAGGTCCAACACAAGCTGAACCTCCAAAACTACCTGTAGGCCCATAGCTCCCGGTATAGCTATACCAAGTATGTTGGTGCCCAAGGAAAATGGGTCCTATTCTCCATCATATCATGGAGAACCCCTATCAGTTCCTATGAGAATCTCTCACCCTCCACATCTAGTAGTGTAAAACAACACACTCCCTCCATAATCAAGACCACTAGCCTCATCTCCATAATCAAGGCCATGTACATCTCTCCATAACTCAGGATCGCGCTATGGAACCTCATATATCCCATCGCATCTCCAATCACTATCAACATCATCTCCTTTGATGCCTCTGAAGAAATAGAATACACCTACGTCCCCACTATTGGTGACTGCAGGATCCTATACATGTCCTTTAGGGTGGCTATGATCTCACCCATAGGTAGATGAAATGTGTTGGTCATTGAATCCCATCTATCGATGAGTGCGACCATCAAGCTCGGCTCCCAAACTATGTGCCTATACCATCTGACCCCAATAACTCCAACATCTGTAATGTGATGTCAATCCTTTTCCATCACACTCCCTCGTACCGATAGTAACAATAGCGGTACTCTATCTCTCATCCAAAAATGGTCCCTAGCTTGCACCCAACAAACCACATCATCATTTAAAACTTTACCATACCTACCATAACACTTACCTGACTAACCTATTCCTAAATTTCTTCTTCTTTAGTTCTCTATAATCCTAACGACATACCCCTTTTTCCCATCCCACTTTCCCACCCCATAACTCATATCATATATACATTTTATCCTACATATTCTCAACACACTTACATTTATAACTCACAGCCTCTCTTTCACTTTCTGTCCCACCGTAAGTCTTTCTCAACTTATTTTTCCTCAAAATCTAACCGAATTTGGTCAATGGTGACCGACATTAGTCATCTGCTATTTGACTGATGCCGGTTATAATCTACTAACATCAGCTACCCTTGACCGACATCGGTCACTATTGTGTAGACCAAACCCAAAAAACTCTCCCCCTTTTTTTCTACAATTTGACAATTCTAACCTATACACCTACCCTATCCTACCCAAACCTCCACTAACTTCCCCCCTACCCATCTTTTACCCACATTGGGCTTTTTACCCTTCCCATTTCATCAATTTTATTTCCACATGTAAATTTAATTCCTACCCAAAACCATGTCTACCCAAACCAATATCTAGAAACAATTCTAACTAATAAGCACAAATCAAGATCAAATCGTACCTCATTGTGGTACCATTGGCATGGTGGTACGTCTTACCACTATACTGGTGGCCCACCCAAACCGTCTCCCACATCTTCCATGCCCAAATCACCAAAACCCACTCCTCTAATCTAAAAAATCAAATCAATCCCCAAAAGCTCATGGACTCGTTTCCTTAGCTCCTCTCACCAACTCGTACTCTCCACCTCACCCAGGTACACTGCCCTATCCTTCTTTATCAGAAAAAGTAGTAAAAAGTCAAAAAACTTTGTCATTTTCTCCAATGTCACAATACAACAATGATTCCGTAAAATATTTTTATTTTTTATAAAGCCAACCCGATATGACTGACAATGGTCCTATTTATGCCCTAGCCAATCGACATCAGTCACCCTATTACCAGTTTTAGTCAAACCTTATAAATATTTGGCCTTGCTAAACTTATTTTTTCCTACAACCATTAGTGTTAATGCACCTTTCCTCATTCTAACCATCCATTGAACCACACCTACAAGCTCAACCTACTCCTACATCTCCTTTGTTGTGTCATAGGAGTTTTTATTTTACCTATACCTTGGCCTTACCTGTACCATAACCTAATTTCTTAAACCCGACCTACTTGGTATGACCATTGACCTTATTCCCTTGCTATACCTTGTGATGTTGTTACCTATGTTGTTTTCATCTCATAACCATACCTTTCCTATTGTTGTGTCATTTATCCTGACCAAACCTTTGGCATACTGGAACATACCTAAACATTCCTGCACTTGACCTACGTTGAGTTTATGGACCATATCTTGTACCTTGGATACCTGAATCGATTCATCCTTGTTTAGATAAACCTATCAACCTTAGATGATGTAGAGTTTGCAAGCTCTTCAACCTGGTACCGTGTCACAATCTATACATGCACGTGTGTTTGACTGTCATTACCCATGACCCAATATTGACCCTAACCTATTACCCAAGTTAACCATCACCCTTTCCCTTAATAATCAAACCTTTACTCACCAATTTTCACCACCTACACATTTATCAAACCACTCACTGATTTTGTATTATACCTCATCCATGCCTGGTTTGAGGGGGATCACCTTCACCCACACATGGGGAAATCACTTCCTATTTTTGTGAGCATCGCTTACCAATGCAAACCATGTGACAATAATGGGCAAAATGTAGACATCAAAATTGGGTCACACTCCCCTTGGTCCCCTTTTGAATAAATAACTTACACATATTCACCTAATCATGGCCCCTTTTATCCCACCTTAATATTAATTTAATTATCTATAATTAAATTAATACCCATCCTCACCCCATTTATTAATTTAATTACTTTGATTAAATGGATGCACACCTCACCCAGATACCTCACCATAGACCTATTTGTAGCATGTTTTCATAACTAACTAAGACTTAGCCCTACCTACCTTAATGAGCTAAGACTTGGTATAACCCTAAAAGCACATGCCTATTATTCCTCTAACCATATTCTCACTTATCTAAGCAAAATATTCCACTTATACCTGGCACCAATGAGAAAAAGATGGAAAAATATAGCCAATATCTATTATTTTAGGCAACCTAGGATATCCTGCCTTAACTGACATTGGTCAACCTGAAACCAACTCCATTCACCCTAAACCATCATTGGTTACCATATAACCAATTTGGTAACCTTGTTTTGACGTTGGCCACATTCTCAAGTTTTGGAGCAAAAAAGAGATCTACATGCAAGAAAGAACCAGAGCTCTTTCACACATCCACATAATCATAGCCAACACCAAGAAAAATATGAAAGTATTTACATTCACGGTAGCATTTCGGGAAGCATTGTCATGGTAATAAGTACCATTTCATAGATCAACCATCACCGCCATCTAGTCATGAGACCTAAAGGCACAAGTAAGTTTGTTTCTAATCAGTACCATTTCATATTCATTTAGATTACAAGTTTCTTCATCTCTATTTTCTAAGAATATATTCTTATTCTCATCCCATTGTCATTATCTTCTTGTGAATTCAATCACTCCACCACCCACAACCATTAAATCACCGATATCGAAATCTTGCATATTTCTGAGTATTCCCAACACCTCCATAGACCTAATCATTCCCTTTACCGTCTTTGTTCAACCACCAGCAAACATCTAAAAACCAATATTAATTCAGTTTTTATCAACCTGCCTATACCAACGCTAGTTACTCATGATCGTTGTTGGTTCCCTCTAAACCGTCAACGGTCATACCTGACTGATATTTGTCACTGTATTTCACTATCCTGCTAATAATAGAACCTAGGAACCTTCATCTAAGTGATCCAAGTGACCCAAAACCTAACCCTAACCTACTCCAACATTGTGACCAACTACCCTAATTTCATGTATGATTATAACTTATCCTGTTATGTTAAATTTGCTGATTGTATTTAGATGAGATACCTAAATCATATCAACTATAGTATGATACTATTTATTTGCAACATTTCTTACATTGAGTTATATTAAACAGTGGGTTGACTGCCACTAAGGAAGTATCACACTTCCTAGATCTAGCACATGCTAAGTAGCCCACTGACACATTTTGTTTAACTCTTTTTTGTGGTCTTATTTTATATTTAATGTAGTTCCTCCTAGCCAAAAGGAAGCTCTCATAGTCAGCATTGGACCATGAATTTAGAACATGTGCAATGACCTTCAAACCGATCATCACAACATGTATTCCTCCTTGACCCATACCCTTATCTGTTTCATCTAAATCCTTAAATCAAACTGTGAAACACCATTCACTAGAAGAGTTATTATGTCTCCATCAATCAGATATAATCTCACAAAGCCATTATTAAACACTTTTTTGATCTGGTATGGTCCCAACCATCTTTTCCTCATCTTGCCTTTGAACTGTTGATACTTTGAGTCAAAAATTAAGACCTAATATTCCTTATTGAACTTATTGTACTTGATATAAGCATCGTACCAAAATTTTCTTTAGTGTTGAAGAATCTCAGTTTGTTATTTTTCTTCCATCCTAATTTCATCTAGCTCATTCAATTGCATTACTCTCTCACATTGTGTTTTGTCAAAATCGATGCCAACTTTCATTATTGTCCTCTAAATTTGTAATTCAAACTCAATGGGTAACAGTGGATTCTTTCCATACACCAACTCATATGGGGAGTAACCAGTAGTGGTATTCTAGGTTTTATTGTAGGCCCAAACCATTTATGGGAGTTTTGGTAACCAATTATTTCTATTTGCATTGACAATTTTGGTTAAAATATTCTCCAACTCTTTGTTTGTAAATTTTACTTGCCCATTTGATTGGGGGTGATATGGTGATGACTTACGATGCTTGATTTGGTAGATCTATAGGAAAGCCTCAATCATTTTAGATACAAATTGAGGTCCCTGATAAGATACAATAGCTCTATGGGTGCTAGATCTCAACATAATCCTATTGTACAAAAATTCAGCTATAACATCTTCATTGGCAGATGCCAATTCTTAAACCTCGGCCCACTTTGTGACATAATAAATGCACACCAACAAGTACTCTTTCCTAAATGATGGGGGATCAAAAGGTATGAATAAATCAATACCCCACTTCTCAAATGGTCCTAAGACTGGTTGAGGGTTGAGAGACATTTCCATTGAAAATGATTTTTTTCCCATTCTTTGACATACATCACATTACCACACGTACTTCTTGATAGAATTGTAAAGAGAAGGGCAATAATACCCAAGTCAAAGGACCTTGTGAATTTTCCTCTTCACTAAGTAATGTCCTCCAACAAAATTATCATGACAAGATCTCAATATGTCATATATTTCATCCTCACGAACACACCTGCAAAGAAGCACATCATAACAAGATTTAAATAAAATTTTGTTACACCATTTATATGTTGAGTTGTTTATGACTAATATCTTTTATTCCTTATTCATAAATGTTAGGAAATAAGGGATAAAATATGTGAAATAATCCCTCACATAATCGCAACAGTGGAAACTAATATTCAATAAATATTACAGATCTCAAATAAAAGTGTAGAATAAAATAACACAACACAAAGAGAGTATTTAACGTGGTTTACCCAATTTTGGATATGTCCACTAAGAATCACTTGCTTAGATTTTATTACAACCCACCATCTCTCTCAATACAATACCCAGATCTAGTTTAGAGATATGCTTAAAAAACTATCCTAAATTCACAACTCAAACTCACAACACATCCACAATGTTTACATTATATCCCTACCATATACACCAAAAGCACACCAATAGGTAACTGCATAAGAAATACTTACAATACCGAGGGTACCAAAACCATGGGCCAAAACCACCCCATAAACCAATGGGTCAAAAATTCTCCACACATATGAGAAGAACACATCTTTCCAAGGTATCATTGTACATTTTTTGAGGCCCAAAAAAAGAATTCTCAGGGGCAGTGCCCGCTGAACCCTTGCTAGTCGGGGGCTTCCATCCCCACACTCCTGCACAAGGCCCAGCTTGGCCCCGAGACCTTGGAGATAAAACTATGGAGAGTTTACAGTACTTTTAGTGTACAATATTGAAAACTTACACACATGAAAATAGGCTCCCCAACATAATAGACAAAACTCAACCATATCACACGTTTAATAAAAAAGGATACTAATTTTTTCTGGGAGCAATCATCATCAAAACAAATTTGGTAGCTATTAAAGGATGTCTCTTAAATCCTCTTATCCTAGTACCTCCCACGGCTAAAAGACATTTCTTTCCTTGTGACCATCTTCGATACATTCCATGCCTGTAAGGGGCCTTTTGGTACAAGTACGAATGATTCTCCAACGTGAGATATCTATCTATTACATTAGCCAAACTTTTCTTGATTATGAATGGTAACTTAATAGTATATACTTGAGAAACCTATGTGTGGAAAGTCTCGTTCTTTGCTAGCGTGTATAGCACTCTGACTACCACTATGTTAATTTCCTTCCTCCTAACTTATGCCCCAAGTCCTCAAGTAATTTATGTAATGAAAGTAGATTTGCTACCATACCTCTATGTTCCAATACACATACTCAGCCTCTGGGATGGTCTGACATGATGGGTCATGTTAATTATAGAGTTTTGACTTCAAACTTACTATTGTCCAACCTATAGTGTAATCATAAGGACAAGTTATCCACCTGATTTCAACTAGCTGAAGTACCTTTCTAAGATCTTCATAACCACATGTTTATGATTATTTCTCGTTATGATTTCAGTGCTTATGCCATTCATAACTATACACTTGGACCATGTTATTTACCATGGGATCTCACTTTACCGCTACTGGTGTCGGGGATATCGAGATAGTCTTCATTACTCATATATGGTGACTTATCACTCCCACTGCATGGGAAATATCAGGCTTAGGTTTTTTATGCACCAATAACATACACTGAGAACTGAATCCTTCCATTCTAGTGAGCTTCAGGTACCACTTAGAAGATCTATTTTATCAAAATATATGCATACATGGTGATTCACAACACTGTTCCTTTGATAACTTGATAATGACACATGCCAAACAAGTCCCAAGAAGAATATCGTCATAGCATATTAATACTCTTGTCAAGGATCTTCTGAATGTACTACATTCTAAGATAAAGTCTTAGCTTCTCATTACCTTCCTATCCCCTGTAAGATATCAATCATACCATGTAGATGTTATGGCTAGTGTGGCATCACTTATCCCTCAGGATATCACTGATGATAGAATCCAAGGATTCACTCATCTGACTTCTTGCAAACACCTTCCACTGCTACTTGCACCTCTTTAAGCTTGCAACCATCACATGTCATCCACATGACTATCTCGAAAAAGGATAATATAACTGCCATCTTTACAACTTATATTGTATCGACAAACCATGGTCCTGAATGGTCATCCAACCTCATGAATATTTTGGCTTACGATCATGAAGCCATCACATTATGTCATACCATAGGTGACATGGAGCTTATTTCAAACCATACATTATTTGATGTCTTTAGTTTGCACATGATGTTCTCTTTACCTTTTACGTACATAGCCCTCTGGTTACTGCATATATAGTTCCTCCTCTAGGTCACCACGGATAATCTATGTAATGGCCATTTCTCATGGCAAGGATATGCTCTACAGTGCAAGATATTATGTTAGGGATACTATTGGCCTATCATGGAGAATAGTACTACATAGAAGTACACTTTTAGTACAGGAGATAAAATGCTCATCAAAATCTATGGCAATCTACACCATGCAAACCTGTCGATTGATCACCAACATGGCCATGTCTCTTTATAGGGTTTCAATCCTTATTCCTCATGATAAATCCTGATTAAGATGATGGCCACATGTATATGTATTAGTGCCATAAAATATTTTACTAAATGGGTCTAAGCAACACCATTATGAACCACTGTCTAGTACTGATATGATGATCACTTAATGCTACTAATCACATGGCATGCTCCCACTGTGCTTCCTGGAATTCCGTACTTGCTATTACTTCACTGAAAGCTGAGTGTGGCTTTCAAAAATCAGTGAATGTTAATAAATTTCTACACAAAATTAATAATTAAATAATAATTCTGGGTTCTCCTTATTACCCATAGGGAAATGAACAAGAAGATGCCATCAATAAAGGACCATTATTAAAATATCTATGCAAGAGGTGTCCTGACACTGATTCATGTGTCACTCTCCCATCTGGCATAGATCAACTCTACTATATGCATATTATTTTTTGGCTTGTTGCACTAGTGTGTGTCCTGCCCACCAATGCTTACACATGAATCCTTCTCAGTTTATGGTATTGAGACCATCATACCACTGGAACTTGAAATAATGTTCATTACAGGTATCACTCAAATGCATACTCAAAGATAATGAATATTGCAAAAACCACTCACCAGGCATACTCTCACTGAAATGTACAAGATATTTGAACATCTTCGAGCATATTAATCTTGGTCACAAAACAAACATATCTATATGGACAAAACTCATCCTCATGAGTTCAGAAAAATATAAGAACGCTGAAGTTCCCCTCAAGGGAAAATTTCAAACCTTTACATTGGCTCCTAATAATTATGCCTCCATCAACAAGGCATCTTGGGGGTGGCATCTATCGTCTATGCCACTACTCAGTTGGGCTAACTACTTCTGCTTAAGAACCCACTTAATGTTATGCAGTCTTACATGATATTACACTCATGAACCTAGCATTCGTTACCCTATGATGCACTCTAGTTCCATGGTTTCTGATACTCAACTATGCTATGGAGTACTAATATGAAATGAACCTCACCTCTTCCACTACTGGATTACACTCTCTGTTTTATGCTTCGTTGATCATATATTTCATAGCACACAATTCAAACTCCATTATCCCGACCTGATGACACTTTTAGCTTAAGACTATATTTCATTCTCTGACTTTTGAGCATTTCCTTTTAACATAATGTGTCAAATACATCAGATCTGTTTCTAATACAACAAAACATAAATTCACTTTGGGGCATGCATGCAATCCTAGTAACATAATAACTTTGTAACCCCATAACATGATCACACTCAAAACATGGCTACCGTATCATTGGAATGAACACAGCTCTTGCTTACTCTTTTTCTTTGTTACATGCTACACTTTGTTACACATGCTAGACATCGCTATAATGTATGTCCCATATATGCTTTTCTCATATACACATGTGCATTCAATTGGTCTATCATATTTAGTGAATACAACCTTCCTAAATGATTCTTACATGTAGCATGGATGTTTGACACTATGATCGAGCTCTTACCAGTGCCTACCAAGGATCTTGGGGGCATATACTTTTGTAGCCACAAGATTACAAGTGCTATTAGTTCTATAAGTGGTTAAATACTAAGGTTGCAACCTATCTTACCTACTAGCCACCACTAGAGCACTCTCGATAACCTATACATGTATTCCACTGTAATTTTTATCTTTCTAACATGTACAACCATGTGCTTCCCATGTGCTACATTTGTTTTGATAGGAACTATTTGCCACCATGGTCATCTAGGCACTTTTCTTGACTATTGCTTTCAATTGTAACACCCTGAACTATTGTTACTTCCTCCTGAGCATTCAAGTGTTGATATATGATTTATTCTATATAAAGGATGTGTTCCTTTGATTGTGAAGTCATGCTCGATATGGATTGTATCTTCTCTTGCATCTTGAAGATCTTTGACTGAGTCAGGATATGCTTGGAATCTTTTATTTCTTTCATTTTTAGCACCTGAGTTCAATTTAATTTTAGGAATGAATTGTGGAATTAACCTATCTTTATGACTCAGCCTTGGATTATTGGCATTGATCCAAGAGATGTTTTAAGTTTATTCTGGATGAACAAAAATTATAAACCTTACGAAGGTTGCAAGGTCTGAATGTGTTGAATGAGCAATTTAGGAGTTAACTAAGGCTGATCTTGTTAAATGAAAATCGGTTCCAAATACCGTAACATCAGGAAGGCCTAGACCTTAAGCCAGGTAAGATGTTCAGATACGGGTATTCTAGTAAGCTTATTTAGCAATACCTGGATTGGATCCTATACAGGGAATGTTATAACCTGTTTGGTTCCAATACTGATCGAACCTACTTGTGGGACCTAGACTAGATTTATTAAGGTTAATAACCTAAACCTAAACTATAACCTATGGGTTGGGTTAGTGCTAATCTAACCTAGCCCTAAAC
Source organism: Taxus chinensis (assembly GCA_019776745.2). Classification (NCBI taxonomy): domain Eukaryota; kingdom Viridiplantae; phylum Streptophyta; class Pinopsida; order Cupressales; family Taxaceae; genus Taxus; species Taxus chinensis. The sequence goes on along the minus strand of CM034146.1, from coordinate 972,439,111 downwards.
TATAAGATAAATGTTCCTAAGGTTAGCGACCTAGCACTATGGAAGTAAGACTAAAGTATTACCTTATGATCTAACCTATGTTTCTAACCTAACTAATGATCATAGATGAAGGAAGGGGACGTATGAAGGGGTGCGAGCCATGGGAGGTAGTTTCTATGGCATTTAATGAAGGTGGATAAGGATGAAGGACTTGGGATTTGGAGTTGAGGTTGTCAAATATCTAGTCGAGTCCGACGTGGTAGAGTCACCAAATCTGGGAATGGTCTTTGGTTTGCATTTTTCAATTGTCAACTATGGCAGTTGGTGGCAATGGAGATTGAGCGTAGGAATTTTGGAGTTAATGTCAATTAATGAACTCAGTTCCCGAGCATGGATTGCTCAGGAAAGACATGCAAAATGGGAAACTGGTTGTTTGTTTGGTTTTCCATGTGCTCTGGTTTTCTTTCTGTTTGATCACTGGTTCTTCGAACCAGTCTACTTGGTGTTGCATGGCAACTATGAGAATAACTAGATGTTTTCTCTGTCGAGGAAAGTTTATAAGGAATGGAGGGTAACGAATTATTGTTGCTGAATCTATCGTGGAAGAAGAGGAGAAGGCTCGAGCTCATTCAAAGGTCTTCTTCGGATTTTTAAAGCGACATTACCATGCATATTAGGCCCTGACTTTTAAAAATCTTGGTTTACTCCAAATGCTTTCATTAAAACAACTTTGTTCAGGTGATTTCAGTTTATTTGGTTTGAATCAATTTATTGGTTGTTCTTTTCCCATGGAATTAGGAATCTCAGGGTCTTTAGAAGACCTTGGTGGAATGGTTACTATATTTATTCTTATTTTTGGTTTTGCATTTCGATTGACAGACCGGCTATGTACTTTTATTGTTGATGTTGAAACCTATTGAATCTTGCTAGAATACTTTAAGTTCCTTCTGGTTGGATATGCTTGCTGATGATTATACTACTTAAATGCGACTATTGTAGGAATTCCTTACTGTGTTACAATTTTTGGGATATAGTCTCCGTTGAAAGTTTTGCAGGGAATATATATACGAAAATGACTCAGTGTGAGTCCTTTTAATGTTTTGTATGTTTTTGTCTTCTGCTTAGATCTTAGTTTTGAATGCTGTTGTTTAGTTGAGAATACTGATGGTATCGACTCAGTTGAGATTCTTTGAAATGTATCCGGTATTTCGACTTCTGTCTAAGCTTAGTTATGAATATTATTGCTTAGTTGTGAATATCTGTTGGTACATGACTCATGTTGGAGTCCTTGAAATGTAACTAGTATTTCGACTTCTGTAGAGGTTTATCTGTGAATACGGTTGGTATTGACTCAGTTGGAATCCTTGAAATGGACAGTATGTTTCGACTTTTGTTGAAGTTTTGTAGTGGATACTTTTAGTATGATATTGTTGGAAATTTTGAAATGGACAGTATGTTTCGACTTCTGTAGAAGTTTAATTAAGAATACTATATGGTTTCAACTCCTTTTGAGTCCTTGAAACGTATTTTATGTTTTTAACTTCTGTAGAAGTTTTGTTAGGAGTACTCTTGGGATTCTTGAATTGTTGTCGCATGAAATCAACTTCAATCTAAGCCTTGTTTTTGAGCATTAGTTATTTGTGATTTGTTGGAGATCTCGATATGTTGCGAGTTGGCTCGAATCTCGATTTAAACCATCGTTGTGCATGCATATCATTCAGACTCCTTAACATTCTTGTGTTCCTTTCTGTTCACTTCTGTGGAAATTTAAAGGAAGGGTTTTCTTTACAAATTTTACTCAGTTTGAGACCCTGTTGTATTCCGTAGTAGCTTGGCTTAGGATGAAACTTTGAGGAAAATACTGATATGGAATTTTGGCTTTAGTGAAGACCTGGTTGTGTTTATTTTTCTTGAAAACGGCTTCCAATATAAGTCATGGCTGTATTATCGTAAGGATATGTTTCAGTTAAATGAAGTTGTGCATGTTTGTGTTAGATTCAGTGTGAATGTCACTATATATGCATATGGAAACATCATTTGTTTTAATTTTATCTAGCCTCTTGTTTGACTGTGATAAAGAGGTTGTTCTTTTTGATTTCAGCTTTGGATTTAAGTCCTTGCTGTGTTAGTAGGGATTAGATTGAGCTGTATGTTGCTAAGTGTTTCGACTCAGTGGGATTGATGTTGTGATTGTGCATGGTTACGTCTTCTGTTATTGTGATTATCTAGTCTTGTGCTTGACTGAGATAAAGAGTTAATAGCTGTGCCTTGACAAGTGATGGCGTTGGATATTTTCTTGTTTGTTGAATAATATGGAAAGCTATGTTAAGTCTATTTGTTGGATTATTTATTACTGCCTTGCCATGAGGGCTATTGTATTGCTCAGTAAGCTACAGGTAATTTTTATACTTGAATTTTTGACGAACTGTAGTTCTTCCTGTGGTCTTGACTGGCTTAGTCGCATGCGTATAATGTGAAAGTATTACTCTTAAGAGGACGGTACAGTCATGAGCATGATTGGAAGGGAAATCTGAATGTCTCAGTTTCTTTCTCTTCTGCTGTAATGTATATGTTGATATATTTATATTTAACTGTTGGAATTGTTTTAACATACTGATGGATTCATGAATTGTTATGATATTCATTTTATTATGTTGAATGTAATGGTATGTCGGATGTTTACTGTCCTTGGGATTCAGATGGATAGCTGTTTTGGATACATTTGTTCTTCTTGGTCACTTATATTTATGAAGAAATATCTGAAAATTATCTAGGACTATTTAGTAACTATAATATGAGTTACGCGTTTATAGTCATGTTTGAATTACAAAAGAGCATAGTCTGAAATATGTCTACATGTTTGGTGAAATGATTTCATTTAAACAGGTTGTTTAATGAGAGCAATTGGTGGATTGCATTTGTTTTAAGAGTTAGTGCTTATCATGCTCAGTTCACCGAACTGACCCGTGTTGACAATTTTTGTAGATGGTTGCTGTAAGTGGTAAAGGCATGCAGATCTGATATGATGATCAGATTGTTTAATTTGGTTTTACGATGAACTTCAATTTGATTATCTAAATGTACTACTTGAAGAAAGATTTTCTTTTTCCGTTGAGTATTGTATCAAATATGTTGAATGAATAAAATGTATTTGATTAGCCTTAAAAGGAATGAAAAGAGGTATTTGTTACTTATGTGTTTGCATTCGTATCTTGATGGTTTGATCTTCTTCGGTTCAAATGATCTTAAGAGCATTGTTATTATTGTATAACTGGAGACTTTTGTGATTATCTAAGTAAGATTGCAAGGTTATGTGACTGAATACTTAAGATTGTTTAGTATTTCTATTATGTTCTATCTAAAGCTAAATTGGAATTTAGATCACTGTCTTTCGGGAAGCTAAGGTTAAAATAAACCTGAGAAGGAAGCTAAATGAGCTGAATAAATTATTACTTCCTAGTCTTGATCTAAGTCAAGACAACGTTTAATTGGACTCTTAATCACTATATCTCAATGCTAATAAGTAAGATATAATTTTAGTTATGAGAACTGATATAAACCTAAAAAGGGTATGGTTAGCAATCTCATGTGAAGATTATGGGTTATTCTCCAATTTTGTTGATTTAGATTTATGTTTTTCTATGAACTCCTTGATAGGACCTCAATATTATTAAACTTCTCTTGTGTAATGGGTTTTATTAAGAAAGGTAATTCTAAGGTGAGGAACCCAAGGACTGGGAAAGACTACCCTTAAGGGAGCGTCTGATAGTATAATTTTAACTCAACATAAGTAACACCTTAAAATTAGTAGATCTTATCGAGGTAGATTTGAAGGTTGATGGCACAATTCGATTGCAGGATTGTACCTTCAAGAAGATTAGGATCTTCTCGAAGATACAACAATGCAGGTGACTTATGGCGACACCCTTCGCATTGATCGTTAAGATTTACACCTTAAACTCGAACAAGTTTTACTCTGGGATTGATTAGGAACGTGGTCATGTTATAAGGCTGCCCCAGGAGACTTGGGGTATCTTGACACACTGGGTTAACTAGGGTTGACCCAGTATGTCAGCGTATCCCTAGTCCCCGGGAGCATCCTTATAACGTTGTCATTTTACTAATCCATTCCTGAGTGAATAACTTGGGGCAGGAGAGACTGACAAAAGTCAGTATAAGACATTCTACATAACAAAGCAATGGGGTGATGGGCATATTCTAGATTGACGAGTATGCCATCAAGGAATATGAGACATAAGCATATGTTTAAAATCTTTGGCCAAAGTATCGCAAGCTGCTGATTGCGTTGTCCTATATCACCTAGTCTAAGGGACGAGATGCCGATGAATAATGGTAACAATTATTTAGATAGGTTCCTTGGACAGAGCATTCTGAATCCCAGATTAGGGAAGAGAACTGTAAGAGTGATGTGTTAAAATAAAAATGCCAACTCTTGATACTCATGAATAGATCGGTAGATTACCGATTCATGGAATGAAAAGATTGGAGGTACTCCAAGTCATTACAACTGCATATGGTTATCTGTTATAAGAATGGTTGTTTTGATTTGTGAGTTCTAAATTATGTATTTAGAACCAGGAAGCATTTATCAAAAAAAAATTACTTGTTCTAAAGTACTAAAATGAGGACATTACATCAATAGCCAAGTATTCTCATTCTACATCTTAACCTGAATAGAACCTTTTCTAACTATGTTGTAAGGCTCATCATCACTAAGAAAAACATTCCCAAAATCTTCTTGAACATAATCAACAAAATAATGCCTGTGTGGAGTAGCATGGAAAGAATCCCCCAAATCTAAAACCTAATATTTAGTAATATTGTGCAAAGAAATAATCAAAGAATCTTGACATACATTACCCGTTGTAATATTCACCTCCCTGTTTTCTTCCTGTTGTTTATTCTTATCCCGAAGCTCGCAAAAATCCTTCTTTACATGCCCAAACTTTCCACACTGCCAGCATACTATCTTGATTTTAGATTTTTACCTTACCTGATCATTTGATTTTCCACGACTTCCTCTATTCTTCTATATCCCTCTAGTTTACATTGTCAAAAAATTCCTTGAAGTATAAGATTCACCAGAGCTTTTTCTTCACATTTCCTTGCTTAGAATCACCCCTACAACATCCTAAATCTTCAACTTTGAAATAGCTGGAATTGAGTTGTTTATTGCCATTACCAGGCTATTCCAACTCTTAGGTAAATAGCACAAAACTAATAAAGCCCTAATTTCTTCATCAAATTCTATTATAACCAAAGCTAGCATATTTACAACTGTATCAAAATCATTTAGATGATCTGCTACTGGACCATTCTCAGACATTTTTATATTAAACAATTTTTTCATTAAAAATATCTTGTTAAAGGCAGACGGTTTTTCATACAACTTCCCTAATGCATCCATCAGTTCTTTTGTAGTATTTTTCTTTGAGACATTAAATAATACCAAATATGCAAGACACAACCAGATTGTCCCAAGTGCCTTCCTATCTAGCAAATCCCATTCTGCATCTGTTATGCTCGAGGGTTTGTTCACCTTCTCAAACAACAAAATATAAAGATCCTTCTGATAAAGGTAATCTTCCATCTGTAACTTCCAAAGAATTAAATTCTTCCCATTGAATTTATCAACCCTAGATCTTCCATCATCTACGATAGCTCCCACTCAAGATAAAAATTTCCCTGTGATTCAACACTTCATCAAACCAAACCAGGCTCTGATACCAATTGTTAGGAAAAAGGGATAAAATATGTGGAATAATCCCTCATAGAATCGCAACAGTAGAAACTAATATGCAAAAAATATTACATATCTCAAATAAAAGTGTAGAATAAAAAACATAATGCAAAGAGATAGTATTTAACGTGGTTCAACCAATGTGAGATATGTCCACAAAGAATTACTTGCTGATATTTTATTACAAGCCACCTCTCTCTCATTATAATACCTAGATCCATTTGGAGTTATTCTCAAAAAACTCTACATAATTCACAACCAAATTCAACACATTGTAATCTTTACATTATATCTACCATATGCACAAAACCATATAAATAGACAACTGCTTAAGCAGTTTTACAAAACCGTGGGTATCAAAAACATGGGCCAAAACCATCCCATAAACCTATGGGTCAAAAAATCCGCCAATATGATAAAATCATGTTTCCTGATATATCGGGCACATTTTAAGGCCCAAAAAATAATTCGGGGGCTGCACCCTTGAACCCTCGCTCACGGCCCGGCTCAGCCCCAAACCCCAGTGAGACAACTATGGAAAGTGTATAGTACTATTAGTGTATAGTTTTCAACACTTTCTCACATGAAAACAAGCTCCACAACCTAACAGTAAAGTAGGCTAGAAACTTCCCTGTAGTTAGGTAGTTTGCAAGATTAGCAAACCATGGAGGCTAAGTTGATATTACAAACAAGTGTTCATTCGGAAAATGATCCTGGAATGCTTCATCTTCTCCTGAAACATTCAATCTTGAAAGGAAATCAGCAACAATGTTATTCTTTCTTGGCTTATCAATAATAGTTAAGTTAAATTCTTTCAACAAGAGTAACCATTTGATAATTTCCCCCCCCACTACTGGTTTATTCATCAAATACCTTATCACTAAATGGTCTATGTAAACAAATATTTTTATCTAGTAATATAATGTGTGAATTTATTCAGAGAGTAAACAACAAGTAAAAATTCTTTTTCCATAGTGGTGTAGTTTCTCTCTATAGGGGTTAGATTCTTACTGATAAAATAAATGGCATACATTTGATCCTCATCATCCTTTTTTCCAAGAAAATCTCGCATTGTTTTGTTAGACACATCAATGTGGATATGGAAAGGTTGTCCCCATTTGGTTTCTCTCAGGACTGGAGCGGTAGTCAGCTTCTCTTTGATAATTTCAAAAGCTTGCTAACATTGAGGAGACCATTCAAAAACACAATCTTTTGTCAGTAAAGAAAACATAGGTGTAGAAATTTTACTAAATTCTTTGATGAACCACCTATAATACCCTGCATGTCCAAGGAAAATCTTGATGAAAGTCTGATTTGTTGGCATAGGTAGCTGAGTAATTACTTAGATCTTTTTGGGGTTGATCTGTATTCCTTTGGTAAAAATATGATGACCTAATACAATTTCTTGATCAACCATAATAATACATTTTTCATGAATCAAGGAAATTTGGTGCTTCTCACATCTAGTTAATACTTTTTCAAGATTGTTCAAAGATTCATCAAAAGTGAAATTGTGGACAATGAAGTCATCCGTGTAAACTTCAACACAATCATTTGTAAGATATGTAAAATGGCCAAAACTACTCCGTGGAAAGTTGCAAGTGCATTACAAATCCTGAATGATAGGACTCTATATGTAAATGTACCCCAAGGATAAGTGAAGGTGATTTTATCCTAATCAACTAGTGTAGTACCAATTTGGTTATACCCACTAAACCCATCCAAGAAGGAGAAATATTTCTTACCTGCAAGATTTTCTAGAACCTGATCAATAAAGGAAAGGGGAAAGTTGTCTTTCTTTGTGTATTTATTAAGTTCCTTATAGTCAACACAGATTCTCCATTTACCATTATTCTTAGGAACTATAACTAGTGGTGATACCCACTAACTATCATATATAGGATAGATGAATCCTACCTTCAGCTATTTTTCTATCTCATTTTTTTATTGTCTGTAAGTGTTGGATTAATTTTTTCATTGTGGTTGTGTCACAGGTTTAACATCCTCAGCGTATATATGGTGAGTTAATATGCTTGGATTAATTCCTTTCATATCAGTATAATCCCAAACAAAATCTTGGGAATGCTTCCTCAAGATTTCTACAACCCTAGTCTCTTGGATGGCCTATAAGTTATTACTAATGGTCAAATATTTTCCTATGTTAACAGTCACTTGCTTGGTATCTTTCAAAATAGTGAGCTTTGCATCAAAAATTAAAGAATTCAATTGATAAACATGAGGTTGAAGCATGTGAAAAATAGTCATATTTTCAAGAGATATAACCTTGGCTAAAGGACAATAGAAATTAGTGACTGTGCATTCCTCATGATAAACATAAATTTCTTTACAATTTTCATTGGAAATGTCACTTACCAAAGTAATATTATGTTTTGTGTTCATAATAGATGGTTTTGTAGCCTCAATTATAATTTATGTAGCCTCAGTTCTGATTTCCGTAGCCATGGTATTCCACTTCATCAGACATTGTGTATGACTCAACAATTTCTTCCATGTGATTTTTCACTGCAATGGTGGCCAGATAAGAAGAATTTAGATGGTTAGTATATGAATAATATACCCATACATGTTCACAAACATCAACATATGGCTAAGAAGGAGGATACAATGAGATATTCTTTAATTTTCTTCCATTTAAAATGGTGATTTTTCCAAACCTACAGTCAATATATGTAGTAACAGTAGCCAACCAAGGCCCTCCTAAGATGACTAGATATCTGAACTTCCACGATTTAGACTGTAAAATCATAAAATCAATAGGATACTCCCAAGATTCAACCATGACCATTAGATCCTCAATCACTCCATCTAGCACAATAATAGATTGATTTGCTAATTGAAGAACTGTAATGGCTGGTTGTAATCATGTTAAAGAAAGAATATTGAACATATATGTTGTTATAAAATTGATGGAAGAACTAAGATACACCAAAACATTAGATATTGACTAAAAATTTACAAAACTAGTAATGACTAGACTCTTAGGATCCCCATATTTTGGTGAAATAAGATTTCCAATAATAAGATCAGCTAGATTCCCTTCCACTTTGATTTTTTTGGTATTTCTTCTTTCTTCCTGGTGTCTTTATGTATTGGTCCCTAATGGTTTGGTTTAACTCAAGAATGTCCCTTATTCCTCCCATAAGTGGGACCTCAATGTTCATCTTTTTAAACTCCTGAACTAGAGTTCTTTCTTTCATAGTTTGAGTTTCTTGTAATCATCATGGAAAAGGAGATGCGTGTGCATTCTTGTATTTTCCTTGATCATTCCTAGTGGCTTACGTTTTTGGAACATGTTCAGTTTCTTCATTTTCCTCAGGTGTCTCTTCTTTCTTATTTTCCTCAGGTATTTTTGTGATAACAATAGGAGGATTATTCACTTTTCTCTTAGACCTTAGTCACATATTATTAATAGTATTAACTTGCATTATATCACTCTATCTTGCTTCATTAATTGAATTTTTCTGTTGACTTTTAGGTTTCACTACAGGGTGAGATGGAAGATGAGTTTTTGCTGCTTTCCCATGGTGTTGGTAGTTTTTTTATGGGACCATTAAATATTTTTGTGGGTGCTGGAACCTCTTATATTAATTAAATTTTATTGAAGTACCCATTGTTGGTTTTTCCATGGATTTGCATTGGCTGGTGGTGTCCAACCCTGCTAATTGTATGGAGTCATCCATGGTGGTGGATGTGGGAAAACCATCTAGTTTGGTATTGTCCACTCAAGTTGTCCCTAAGTAGGTTGACGAGCCTGACTGGGCCATGACATCATCCAGGGGTTCTGAACAAGTCTAGGGGTATATACAACCTGATTATTTGGCCTTTGAAAAAAATTTACCTCTGTATTTGATTGAGACACGGAATTCAATCTTTCTTTCAACTGAGGTAAGAAATTTCAATGGTTAGTATCATGATCAGTGACATCACAGATCAAACACATGTCTTTGAAATCCAAAGGACTCTCTATCAAAGTATGTCTCTTCCTAAATTTAGGGCAGTATATGTCTAGAGTGTTGGTGCCATTTTTGAGATTGCACCATTTTCTCGTAAATTTTTCCTTCTTTCTACATGCTTTGAAACGTTTTTCTCTCAAATTGGTGGTCTATAACTTTTCCCCTCTTGCTTGGATGCTTTGAAATGCTCATAAACTTGTTTTTTAGCCCTAATTTGAAAGAAATCTGCATGTGTGCCTTGTTTTGTGCCCTAATTTTTCCAATATTTGTAGGCTCTACCATTTTTCCATTTTTCCTGATCGTGGAAGTTTAAAATTGATCAATTTGCACTTGTATGCCATTAAAAATCCAATTCCATGATAAAAATGCTTTTAAAACATGTTTCAGTTGGTTCAATTTCGAGAAATTTGTCGTCCTTAGCGAAAAAATCAAATTCTAGGGCATCCTTGGCATTTTCTATGTTTTAACGGTTAGACAGGCATCATTTTCCCATCAATTTATTCTTCCACATTCTTCAGCAACGTGGCTTTTTCTAATTGGACGAGGGATGGCGAAAAATTGTTTTAACTTATCACTTTTTGCTTTTTGGCAAAAGGGTGAATTTGGTCCCATGGCTCCGCTTTAGTCTGATTGGTTCGCATGTTGCTGACGTGTCCTCTTTTGATTGGATGGGAAGAAGAAGGTCTTTTTGTGCCTTAAGGCATTTTGTCAAACAAGAGTCACAAGTTGCAAAGAAAATGCCTATGGCTTCCACATTTGTAAACATCCACTAAATTTTTGTGTTTTTACATAAACATGGAAAAAAATTCATTAAGCTAAAACCATGAAATTGTGGGTGGCCCAAAAGAGATTCCTTTGAAGTTTCTTAACTTTAATATCTAGTGTAAAATCACTCTAAATTCACAAAACAATCTGATTTCTTGCACAAGTCTAGCCGTCACAGCTCCACACGCTATCACGTTTATGGGCATCACACTGGCGCAAACTGGACCTCATTGGCAGAGGACTTAGACCCAACTTTTGCACAATGTGAGAAGAGAATCCATTTTTTTAATTTATTAAAAGGGCCATGGGTCTACTAGGCGCAATTAGCAAGAGGACATGATGGTAAAGGCTGGAGGTGGACCTACGGGCCTTGTCATTAACATTGAGATTTTCTGAAACCTTTTTGGCATAAAGTTATACCCATATTAAAAGCATGCTTGTAAGCCATGGTATGAATCTATGCAGATGGCCATGTGGCTAAGGCATTTATATTTAAAGGTGCGGCTTGATGCTCCTAATTTGTAGGCATCCCCTATCCCTACCTAAAACAAAAATATAAAAAAACAAAATTACACAAAAATTCCAATGGGGCCCAAGCCCTAAGGACATCTTGTCAGGACCAATCTTCAGAGGGGCGGAGGGGTGGAGAAAAATGTCCAAGTTTTAGCAGTTTTCCAAAACTGTTAAAATGTCAACAAGGTGACTCCCATTGGAGCTAGCAAGAGTATGCTGAGAAATGAAATTGATCATTTTTGGAGACTTTTTGGTTGCATTTTCTCCTAAGTTTCCAAGGTGCCTTTAACAGGAAGATCAACCATAATTGTGCATATTTCTGTTTGGCATGACATTCTGTGAAACCAGGATTTTTGGAGATGTAATTTTTGCATCAATTTTCACCAATCATGTAGCTTGTTATAAATTTCCCATGTCGTTTGTGCGCTACAGATGGGAGAAACTAGAAATTGGATTGTCATTGATCAATGTTAAGTCTTCTTCACTCTCTTTTTGAATGACTCTATAACTTTTGCTCAAACCCCTCTATAAATGTGCAAGATGGAGCTCCTACAGTTACAGAGTCAAAGTTAGGTGGGTTAAGGTGGATACCCCTAATGCACTGCCAAGGGGATTTCCATTACTCTGAAGAGGGCTCAAACTACACGTGCATTCTCAATGGATACATGATGCATATTTATTGTAGTGCAATAAAAACTTGATAATACAATTGGCAACTTTTTGGAAATGTTTCAACTTGAACGTTTCACACTGTCCTGCAAATACTTGAGGAATTTTTGTAACAAATTTGATTGCTTTGGCATATTATTTTCTTAGGAAAGAAGGCTCGAAGGAGATTCAAATCTATATATTGCATGAATTTGTCATGCAAAGGGTTGGAAGAGTTTTTAAAAAGCCTGGAAAACTAAAAATTTCATAGGAAAAATACATGGGAGGAAGCCCATTCTCTGAAAGTGACCACTTAAGAAACTCATGTAATTCTCTATGTATCATATTTCAAATCATGTTAAGTTGGTTACACACGTATAGCCATTAACAAGCTCTGAGATTGTTTTCAAAACATTCCCCTGCTGATAAATCTGATCAAGTTTGAGTTATTATGTGTTATCTTTTGGAAAAATCTATGAATGCTTACATTTCACAATGCATTTAAAATTTGTGTTTCTTGTTTCTTGTTGCAGTCTTGTGTTTAAAATCTCTCTTGATCATACATGGTCTCATTTCTTGTCATAGTTTAGTGGCATTTGTAATCTCACATTCAGAAGAAGCTTTCATCTGATAAAGAGATAAACAAATTTAAAATCACTTTACCTTCCTTGATTTCAGAGATTGTTTGTAAACCTTTGGGTGCACCTTAGGTCATGATTAAATAGTGATTGCTAAATTCTTCATTGGTTCATTCTAACTCAAAATTTTGTGATAGATGATCAAATATTGTGTGGAAAAGTGTAGATTCTTGGGCCTCCATTTGATGCTCATATCCTAGTTGAAGGGATGATTAACCATTTTGATACTTTCTATTGTTAAGTTTCTCCATATTTTGTTGAAATCCTCAAAGAATCTAGCAGACCTGGGTTTGTCTTATCTAAAATCCCACCTAAAAAATCATTCAATACAACTAATCCTACCTTGTTTTACCCTTTTTTTGACCTGTATACCCATAGAAGATCAAAATCCATTTGCTAAAGTATGCAAAACAGATCAATATTTCAAAATGTCTTTAGTAACCCTTGTCTTGCATTGAAAGTATCTCCATAATCTGGAAGTGACAACTTGTGAAACTCAGATTTAGAGTGTTGATCATATTTTCCCAAGACCCTTTTCATAATATTTAAACAAATTGAGGGATATATTCATCTCCTTCACCATTTGAGGGTTACAAAATAGGTTCTCTCTACCTTGGTTGAAAGGAAAAACCTAAAACATTTAGGACAAGATCAAGTCCTATTTGAGTGTTATCCATCTCTCCATAAATCTAAGTGCCAATTAGATCATATCCCCTACTACAAAATGACACACACCATGATCCATATGTCTTCAAGATTCATGCCATATCTTTGATGCTGCTCAGACTGAAAAGGAGAAAAAATTTGGGTACCAAATGCACTAAGAAATACGTCATCTGGGTACTACTTTTCTGCATACCATTCTTCATTGAAACTAGTAGAGACAACTTGTTTCCCCTTTCCCTTTCCCTTTTTTGGTGAAAAATTTACTACCTTCCTTGGTGTCATTCCTTTTTATGGGTCCTTAAAACTTGATTCTTTTCTCCTGATCTAGCTGGATCTTATCTAAACTTTTTGCGGCTCCATTCCTTTGCGAAAATTCCTTCAAAGACCTCGTGCCTTAGCTATGCAACCTAACATAGAAAATCCTATTTCCATAAGATGGTGTAACATCCATGGGATTATTTCACATAAAATATCTTCTTATACCTATGTACTTCTTTCCACTCTGGTTTAGTGATCAATCTAGCTATGCACACAAATATTCACAACTCTTCTAAAACTTTCTTCGCAAGGAACTTTGCATCTTCCAAAGACTGAAATTCTGCCCATTGAATTTATCAACCCTAGATATTCCATCATCTTCCATAGCTCCCACTCAAGATAAAAATTTCCTTACGATTCAACACTTCAGAAAACCAAACCAAGCTCTGATACCAATTGTTAGGAAATAAGGGATAAAATATGCGGAATAATCCCTCATAGAATCACAACAGTAGAAACTAATATGCAGTAAATATTGCATATCTAAAATAAAAGTGTCGAATAAAATAACATAACACAAAGAGACACTATTTAACATGGTTCACCCAATTTGGGCTACATCCACCAAGAATCACTTGCTCATATTTTATTACAAGGCACCATTCTCTCAATACAATACCCAGATCTATTTGGAGCTATGCTCAACAAACTCTATAGAATTCACACCCAAATTCAAAACACATCTGCAATGTTACATTATACCTACCATATGCATAAATCCATATAAGTAGATAGTTGCTTAAGAAGTTTTACAAAACCATGGGTATTAAAACCATGGGCCAAAACCGTCTCATAAACCTATCTGTCAAAACTCCTGCCCATATGAGAAAAGCACATTTCTCGATATATCGGGCACATTTTAAGGCCAAAAAAATAAACCCCAGTGAGACAATTGTGGAAATTGTAAAATACTCTTATTGTATAGTAGGTTCAACACTTTCTCACATGAAAATAGGCTCCACAACCTTACAATCTCCCACTTGGATACTATTTTTCCTCTGAGCAAGCTTTTCAACCCTTCACTAGTTTCTGTGAAGACCAACCAAAGCTGAACACAACTTTAGTTTTTCCCTTGTGACCACCTTGGTCATCATGTCTATAGGATTCTCACTGGTATGGATCTTCTCCAACTTTAACTTCTCTTCCTCAAAAGTTGTCCTGATGAAATGGTACCTTAATTGTATATGCTTCGTCCTAGAGTGGAAAACAGAGCTCTTAGCTAGGTGTATAGCACTCTGACTATCACTATGCAGCTTTCCTTTCTCCTGCTTATTCCCTAACTCCTCAAGTAATTATTGTAGCCAAATTGTTTCTTTGCTTGCCTCTGTAGCAGTAACATACTCAAGCTCTGTGGTTGACAAAGCCACCAGCTTCTGTACTCGTGAAATCCAGCTCACTATTGTCCCACCTACAGTTTAAACATAACTTGTCATGTCTCCTCCTATTGTCTACATCTCCAGCCATATATGAATCTACATAACCACACAAAGTAGTATCTGATCCACTATAGCAAAAAAGTGTCCTCATGGTCCCTCTCAAATACCGAAGGATCCACTTTACTGCCTGCCAGTGATCTCTACTTGGATCACTCATAAATCTACTCACCACTCCCACTGCATGGGCAATATCAGGCCTAGTGCACACCATGGCATACATCAAACTACCAATAATTGATGAGTAAGGTACCTTGGACATCTAGTTTCTCTCCTGCTCTGTCATGGGACATTGTTCCTTTGATAACTTGAAATGGCCTGCCAAAGGAGTCCCAACCAGGTTTAGCATCCTGCATATTAAACCTCTCCAAGACTTTCTTAATGTACTCTTCCTAAGATAAATTCAACTTCCTTTGCTTGCTATACTGAGATATCCTCATACCAAGGATTTGTTTAGTTGCCCTCAAATCCTTCATAGCAAAGGATTCACTTAGATGCTTCTTGAGTACTTTTATTTCCTACATGTTTTTACCTACAACTAACATGTCATCCACATATAGACACAGGATAATATAACTGCCATCATCAAATTTCTTTGTATACATGCAATGGTCAGAATGCCATCTAATATAACCTTGCTCCATCATGAAGTTATCAAATTTCTTATATTATTGACGTGGAGCTTGTTTCAAGCCATACAAGATCTTTTTTTCAGTTTGCACACCATCTCCTCTTTACCTTTTACCTCATAGCCCTCTGGTTGCTACATATATAGTTTCTCCTTCAAATCACCATGGAGAAATGTATTTTTTACATCAAGTTGCTCTAAGAAAAAGTCTTCTGCTACAACTATTCCAAGAATAGTTCTAATAGAATTCATTTTTACTACAGGAGAAAAAATCTCCTCAAAATCTATAGCTTTTTTCAGTGTAAACCCCTTGACCACAAAACGGGCCTTGTATATTTTCTTGCCTCCTTCTTCCTCTTTGACTCTAAACACCCACTTGTTCAATAATGCTCTTTTTCCTTCAGGTAGCTTCACCAAATCCCATGTCTGGTTCTCTATGAGATCCTGATGCTCCTCATCCATGGCTTGCTCCCACTTCTTCCTGTAATCTACCTGCATTGCTTCATTAAAGCTTTATGGTTCTCCACTGTTAGTGAGTAACAAATAATAAAGAGAAGGAGAAGAACGTTTAGGTTCTCTTCTTACCCTAGAAGACCTCCTCAATATAGGAGTTTTGGGTTCCTGTTGAGGAGGTTCTTGAACTGATTCATGTGTCACTTTCCCATCCGGAAGATCCTCTATTGTTGCATATTCTTTCTTGGATTATTCCATGTTTTCTTGCAACTTCTGCTTATACATGACTTTCTCATTAAAGACCACATCCCTAGATTAAATAATTTTCTTTTCCTTAATACTCCAACATTTATATCCAAATTCATCACCACCATAACCAATGAAATTATATTTTTCTGATTTAGCCTCTAGCTTGGTCTTATCATCCTTGTCTATATGAACAAACACCTCACATCCAAAGACTCTAATAAATGAATAATCAACTTTCTTACCATACCAATCTTCCTCAGGTATGCCTCCATCCAAGCCACTTGAGGGTCCTCTATTTATCAAGTACATAGCTGTGCTCACCGCTTCTACCCAAAAATAAAGAGGCAGTCCTCCATGTAACCTCATGCTCCTAGCATGTTCCATTATTGTTCTCTTCATCCTTTCTGACACCACCATTTTGCTGCAGAGTTCCTGGAACCATCTTTTTCCTAAGGATTCCATTCTTAGAATAATAATCATCAAATTCATTGTTGTAATACTCCCCTCCATTATCTAACCTGAGACATTTTAGCTTAAGACCTGTTTCATTCTCTACCAAGGCTTTCCATTTAACAAAAGTGTCAAATACATTAGATTTATTTCTAATACAATAAACCCAAACTTTTCTTGTTGAATCATCAATAAAAGTAACATAATAACTTGAACCCCCAAGAGATGATACCTGAACTGACCCCCACACATCAAAGTGCACCAACTCTAACTTACTTTCTTTCTTTGTATATCCAACCTTGAGAAACCTTACTCGCTTATGTTTCCCATATATGCAGTCCTCACAGAACTCCAAACCTATTTCTATATATCCGGTAAAATCCTTCTTTATGATCTCCATGCCCTTATGGCTCATATGACTGAGCCTATAGTGCCATAATTTTGTATCTACTTCTGAAGCCACAAGATTACAAATATTAGTGCTATAAGTGGTTAAATACAAGGTTCCAACCTTCTTACCTCTTGTCACCACAAGAGCACCCTTGGTAACTTTCCAAGAGTCTGCTATAAATATCACAGTACAACCATCACTTCCCAACTGCCCTGTCAATATCAAATTTCATCTTAATGTAGGCACATGTTTGACATCGTTTAATAGCCAAGTATTCTCATTTTTCTTCTTAACCTGAATAGAAAATTTTCTAACTATGCTGCAAGGCTCATCATCATGAAGAAAAAAATGCCCAAAATCTCCATGAACATAGCCAACAAAATAATGCCTATGTGCAGTAGCATGGAAATAAGACCCTAAATCTAAAACCCAAGATTCAGTAATATTGTGCAAAGAAATAATCAAAGCATCCTGACATACATTTCCCGTTGCCACATTTGCCTCTTTTTTTTCTTCTATTGTTTTTTCTTGTTCCGAAGCTCCCAACATTCCTTTGCATGCCCATACTTTCCACAGTGCCAATATACTATCTTGTTTTTGGATTTTGACCTTGCCTAATCCTTTGATTTTCCAAGGCTTCCTCTATTCTTCTGTCTACCTCTAGTTTCTACTGTCAAAGCATTCCTTGTTGGGACCCTTCTATAGCTTCCAAATCTTAAAGGTGTGTAGGCATGCACGGTCGAAGGGAGTGTGTAAGTGAAGGCGCATAAAAAAGAATTAAAAAAGGGTTCTTGGAGAACCAAGAATGCATGCACACGTGAAGAACAATGTGGTACTTAGCCATTTTCAGCCTTTTGGATAGAACACATGAAGAACGTGTTGCATTTGGATAATATTCCAGCCTCACGACAAGGTGGCCTGGAAGGAATATACCTTGCGATAGGAAGATCCAAAAAGCTAATAATGACATGGAGAGGCATGCACCTGGGGTGACCCACACCTTGACACTTGGAACCTGATCTAAGGTTACAAAGGAGTTCGTTAGAGCCCAGATGCCTATTTATACATGTGCCCTTGACAAAGAACAGAGACACAAGCGAGGTAGCGGAGCTCTACAGAATTACTGCGAGAACTATGGGATAAATGGGTAGATGATTCTAGGAAGGATGTAATGGGGAAATGGGGAATGTAAATTTTATTTTGTGAGCATACATGTATGGATCCAGATATGGCACATGACTGTGGTCTTCCTCTCTATGATGCTTTATAGTAATATTATGAATGAATATGATAAGGTTACCACTATGTTTGTATTAAGATCTCCTTCCTATATTATCTACATCTTTCTACTATGCTTTTGATCTTGTATGATCATGAACCTTACTTGAATGTTAGTCTAATTATGGATTTACAACTTCATAGTTCTAGTTAATTTTGTTGTGCACTTTGTTTCTGTTATGACTGAAAGGGTGTAGAAGCCATTCTGAGCTCTATATATTTTCATGTCTATTAAATCACTAAGTCGGGATCATGAATTATGCCTTCCACTAAAATCACATAAAAGAGAGACTCGGTTCCCTCTTGCGCACCTCAGGTGAGTGCCCACCACCCGCTGAGTGATAGGTCGACACACATGAGGTTCCCTTGTTCTTGGTGGGGTGCAAAAATGACTACATCTTGGTTCTTTTTCTAAGACCTCTTTTCAAAGTTGTAGTGGAACATGGCATACATCATGATCTGTGCAAAAAGTGATGGCAGAGAGCCTAACACTTGAGGGTATTGAAGATTGGTTTAAAAGTACGGAGGATGAATTCACTCAGAGATTCAATACTAGACTTGGGTTTAACACACGAAGATGGGTGGAGGAAACTCTTTATCATGAGTTGTATGAAACCTTCTTCTGCTATTTCCCAATAGAGTTATTTGAATGGATCTCAGCTTATACATCTAGATCGGGGTGGTATTATAAGTCACACCCTTGGACCCAAGAAACATATCAAAACTTGCAAGATGTTGATATAACATGGACTCGTGCTATAGATCATTGGTGGAAGGGAGTATTGACTAGCTACACTCTGGAATATGCCATTTCCGCGTATTCCTGTCTAGAAGTTGTTGAGTTTGAGTTTTTACAGGAGCCCAGAGGATCATTTTTGCATGCTATCCCCCTTGTGATCAAAATCTTGATGGTAACCATGGGATTAGATGTATTTCTTATGGTCAGCTAAACCACTCTGAGCACTTGGCGAGGAAGTTAGGTTAGGGAAAGATGGCCGATATAACAACTGAAAAGAAAAGGGAGGAGAGACAGATCAAGTATAGCAAAGCATGTGAAAGGGAGATCGATAGAATACATGGGATTACAAGTCAGTTATGGAGCCAGACATGGTGGAAAGGAGTTGAGGTCCACATGGAGGATGTGGAACCCAAACAGTCTGTGATACCCCATCTTGATAAGCACAGGAGAGAAAACCTTCCGGCTTCTGATGAGAGTCCATCGCGTAGAGAAAGAAGAGTCGTTGGAGTGCATCTAACCCCACCTAGCAACCAAACCTTGGTGCTTGGTTTGTTTAAATGAGGGAAAAGTACAGTTGATCCATTTGATATCAGTAGAAGTAACCAATCGGCACCCAGAAGATATAACTTCTTGTTTGGGACTTCTATGGCTTCACACACTATTCTAGTATTTGGTGGAATGTTTGGACAAGGCACATATCCATCTGGTTTTAGAAGTGAATTAGGAAGTGGTGGAGGAAATATGACTGGGAGTGGCACTAGTTCAAAAACTTTTAGTGCAAAATTCAGTGGAACGACGGGAGCATTTGGCACAACAAACACAAGCCGTGTACTTAACATAGGAGGATCTAGAGGTGGAAGTGGTGGAGCTGGTGGCTTTGGATCTAGTGGATCTGGCAGAGGAGGAAACACCAGAGGAAATCAAGGGATCAGATCGGGAGGACAAGGACCTCAACCACCTCCTCAAGTATTTTTCAAGATGTCTCTACACTTACCAGATTACAGTGGGATAGAAGATGTTGCAGAGCATTTGCATAAGTGCGAGCTGCTATGGCGCGCAAAGGGGATCATGACCCAGGGAAAAAATTCCAGTCAATTTGTGATGACCTTGCAAGAATGTGCACATAGTTGGTATAGAAAGTATGACCCTCATCAAACTGTTGTGGATTATACCGTGTCAAGAAATGCGTTCTTGGCGGAGTTCCACATACCTGAGTTTAAACAGAAGAGCATCAGATCTCTCAAAGAAATCCAACAGGGAATGGCAGAGAGTGTCCAGGAATATGATGCGCACTTTAAAACTCTATTGTCTAAACTGTCTTATGATATCCACCCTTCACAACATGCTCATTGGTTTGTCAGAGGGTTGATCACACCCTTTAGGAGGGCTTTATCTCATAAAACGTTCACGAACCTGCACAAAGCATTGGAAGTTGCTTTACATGTTGAGGTAGTTAGTAGTGTTGACACTGGTGTTAGCCCATTTCTAGAGGCTCAGATCGCTGCCATGGCTAAGTAGTTGGAGAAATTATCTTCCAAGATAGTTCCAGAGACTGTTGGTGGGATGTGGTGCACATATTGTAACGTAGAAGGGCACACAAATGATAATGGTGGGATATGTACTCGGAAGGCGGTACACGTCGTAGCGGTAAAATATGAAATATGTCATGGGGACCATGATGCAAGTAGGTACCCCTGTTGTAGCGCGCGATCCGTAAAAATGTATCTTTTTATTGTAAGATATGTAGCTCAACCACACATGACACTAAGGATTGTAGATTGATTGACCAGATTTATGAGGTAATCGATCTTGGTGTGCACTAGACTGGCATTTACAATAGTTCTAAAGGAGATGAACATCGGTATGAAGAGTGTGGAGATGGAGGCACATGTGGAAGAAGTTTTTGTGGAGGATTTTGTGGTCATGGTAACCGCGGGGGAAGAAGTGAGTTCCCATGTGGAATGTGCTTTAATTTTGGAGCCACAGACCATTATAAGTGTGAATGTCTAGATCTTCTGCAATGCTCCTGGTGTGGAAAAAAAACATAAGTATGAAGAGTGCCCAGAGTTATACAAACATATGAGTCAATAGAATCAGAAGGATAAGAGCACTACCATGGTAAGTATTAAGAAGGCTGATGTGTAATGGCTCCCATGAGTAATATGTAAATCAGAACTAGAGCCTGTTATGGTAACAACAAGGGTAGAGTCCACGCGTGCAAGGGAAGTGCCTGGGAAGAGACCTCTGGTTTTGAGGGAAGAAGTAGTACATGGGAAGTATCCACAGTTGGCTCACCAAAAAGAAGTCTACCAAGAAACCATGGACATAATTCAAAGCTTACAAGGGGAGATCCAATGCTTAAAAGAGAAAACTAGAAAAGATGAGCAAAGAAGACCAATAGAAGCACCAAAGGATGACTTGGATGAGGTTAAGGAGGTGTGTAAACTACTGAGGTAGGAGAATATTATTCCCCTGCTAGGGGCATGGTTGAGGGAAAAGGTGTCACATTCCGAGAAAGAACATGAAAGGTAGATTCTGCATGCAAACCTCCCACCTCACAGCCTTGATTATGACAAAGAAATCACTTTGAACGCAGTAGTGGATGGATGGCTACTTAGCAACATCCTCATTGACACAGGCTCAAAGGTTAATGTTCTCACTCTGGATGCCCGGAATCAAATGGGAAGACTTGCATTACAACCATCTTTAAATGTGTTGTATATGGAAAACAATACAAAGGTAATGCCCATAGGTGTCCTGAAGGATGCAAACATTACCACTCAGGGGTACTAATTTCATAGGGGATTTTGAATTCTTGGTACTTGTTGAGGTAGATAATTTCCCAGATTTACTTGGGCACATGTGGTGCTATAAGAATAATGCAGATCTCCAGTTTAACAAGGGTTACATAAGCTTGGAAAATAAGGAAGAGAGGGTGATTATACCACTTGCTGATGGAAATTCCACACCCTATACTGAACCCCTTGGAGAGGAGGTCCTTGAAAAAATATATGTGTGTTCCATAAGAGATCCGGAGACCATCCACCCTACAGAAGGAGTCATCTAGTTTGATGATGCTCAATCTATCAGTGATACTACTAGTATAGTGTGTGATAATTGGGCGCATGGGATTATAAATTGATTGGGTGACATCTGAAAGGATTGGTGACCAAGGTAACCATGGCGCGTATAGTTTGGCACTTAGGAGGAAAGGCAATAACCAAGTATTCTAGGGATGCATACCCTAAGTTATTTTTGAGAGAAATGGAAGCTCACTAGAGGGAGGATGAGCAACAAGGTATGCTAAGTTATGTTTTGATAGGCACAACAACGAGGTGGTGGGCTGCACATAGTGAAAACCTATTAGAGTGGTGTGAAGTTAGAATTTCTCTCACTGTATGATTCTCAAAGAGCAACATACCCACCGATATCAAGGATTATAATGGCAATGGACCCACCTCTTCCCACATCCAGGTGTGTGAGAGAGTCTGAGGAGAAGGCGTGGAAGCATTACCACCCTCCCTTTGGGTGTAAAAGCTATATTCGACACTACAAGGTTGTGTGTGCTTGGTACATCCACTTTGAAACTCGGTGCCAAATAGGAAATTGGCAAGAATTAGCGGCTGTCCTGGTTCACACATTCAAGTACTGAAGTACCATGCAACCGGTTGATGAGGCATTGTAAACTATCAAGCACCTCACTCTGGGGGATTGCGCCATGGCAGAAGATAGATTTGTAAACTTACTTGGTGGACCTAGCTTGGAAGTGTGGTTTAAAGGGGAGGAACCGAAAGAGATAAAATTTGAGCATGCATGTGCTGAGAAGGAGAAAGGAAATATGGTATACATTATTGATGGAGAGGAGATGGAGATCCTGAATGTCAACCATTCGGTTGGGACACGTGAAGTAGTTAATAGTTTGGATGCATGTGTGTGTCTGTATCATGAACCAATCAAAACCAAGAAAGTTAACATTGACTCGGAGAAGGAGCCCAAGGAAGCTATCATTGGGGACTACTAGTCAGACAAGGAAGTATCAAAGATCATCGATCTCTTGTGTGAATTTGAGGATTTATTCCCATGTAGATACCATGAGTTGAAAGGCATCCACCATTCATTAGGGGAAATGCAGATAAAGTTGAAAGATGGTGCGCGCTCGGTCAGGAAGAGGCCTTACAGGATGAAACCAAACATGCGCGTAAGGGTTAAAGAAGAGATAGACAAAATGATAGCATTTGGTATCATTGAGGTTGTGGAGGAATCAGAATGGATAAGTCCAATGGTGATTAGCATAAGGAAGGATGGGTGGATTAGGATATGTGTCAATTACAGGGAATTAAACGCTGTCTGTATCATAGATCATTTTCCCACCCCCTTCACTGAAGATATTTTGGAAGGAGTTGCTAGGCGCGAGGTCTATTCCTTTATGGATGGATTCTCGGGATATCACCAAGTAATAATTGCCAAGGAAGACCAGGAAAAGACATATTTCACCACCAAGTGGGGAAGCTTTGCATACACAGTCATGCCCTTTGGATTAAAGAATGCACCCGCTGTATTTTTGTGCATAGTGGTACAAGCATTTAAGGACTTCATCCATAAGTTCCTTCAAGTATATTTGGATGATTGGATGGAGTATGGATTGGTAAGGGACCATTGTGATGACTTGAGATTGATGTTTGAAAGATGTCGGTAGTTGGGGATCTCCCTCAACATCAAGAAATGTGTTTTTCCAACCCCTTTTGGAACGTTGTTGGGGCATATCATATGCAAAGAGGGCATACTGGTGGATTGGGGAAGCCCACCAGCCAAAGTGACATGCATGGATTTCTTAGACACACTGGGTACTACAGAAAGTTAATTAAGGGATACGCTAAGATCGTTGCACCTTTGGAAATATTGCTCAGACATAAGAGTGCCTTTTAGTGGGGAGAGGTGTAGCAAAGGGCATTTGACACTCTAAAAGAAAGGCTTATCACCACACCTATTCTACGATTCCCATCCTAGGATAAACCTTTCCATGTCCACATGGATGCCTCTAGTATAGTAATGGGAGCTGTTCTTACTCAACCAGGAGAGGGGATTGTTGATCATCCCTTGTGTTTTGCAAGTAGAAATTTGACATTAACATAACATAATTATACAATGACCAAGTGTGAGGCATTGTCAATGATCTACGTGCTCCACAAATTTAGGCAATATCTGCTAGAGAATCCCTTCACATTCTACATTGACCATATGGCCTTGAAGTATCTAGTAAACTAAGTAGTGCTGTAAGGGTGCATATGCCATTGGGTAATTTTATTTCAGGAACTTGAATTCAAAGTGGCGGTAAAATTGGAAAAGAAAAATTGTAGGTCAGATCATTTATCAAGGATTGATTCAGGAGAGGACCTGTAAAGTATAGAGGAAACCATGCCAGATATGCAACTATTCAGGTTGTGGCACGCATCCTCAGAGTTAGAAGACATTGCAGTTTTTCTCAAGGAAGGTGTGGTGCCCGAAGGGATAAATGCACTAGAAAGAAAAAGGTTAGCCATACACATCGCGCCCTTCATGTTGATCAATGGGGATTTGTATAAAATGGGCTAGGAATGAGGTTTTGTGCCGATGTGTATTAGAACATGAATGCATGGCCATAATAGAAGAATCCCATGGTGGGATTGTTGGAGGACACTATGTGGGGAATGTAACTACACGTAAGATATTAGTCTCTAGACTATGGTGGGAGATGATTCACCAGGATTGCATTGAGTTTTGCAGGGTCTGTGACCACTTCCAGCACCTTGGAAAACTTGGAAGAAGGGATGAGATGCCCTTGTTCCCCATCGCTAGCGCGGAACCTTTTGAAAATTGGGTAATAGATTTTTTTAGACTAATCTCACCAACTATGCAAAGGACTAACTCACGGTATATCATTACCTATACTAATTATCTGACAAGGTGGGGTAAAGGCCGTGCCAACTAAGGATTACACCGTAGCCACGACTACTAGATTTTTATGGGAATACATTATCAGTAGGTATGAGTGCCCATTAAGTTTAACAAGTGATAGGGGTACTCACTTCTTAAATGAAACCATCAAGATTCTATTAGCAGAATTCATGGTAGCCCATCACAAGACTACCCCTTACCACCCTCAGGAAAATGGGACACATTGACTAAGATATGCGACGTGGGTAGGAAGGATTGGGATGATAAGGTATCAGCAGTTCTTTGGGCATACAAAACAACATATAAAAGATTATACAAGGACACACCATTTCAACTGGTGTTTGGTGCGGAAGTAGTTTTGTCGGTAGAATTCATATTACCATCCCTTCATATAGCACAGGCAGGAGGGTTGGATGACGAGCAAGCGCTGGAAGAAAGAATTGATGAATTGATAAAGTTAGATGAAAGGCACTCACTAGAAAGATGGAGCCAAACAACTAAGAAGGAAAAGTAAAATGCATGGCATGATATCCATATGAAGAACAAATAGTTTGCGGTTGGCCATATGGTATTACTATATGATTCTAAATTTCTACGCCATCCTGGAAAGTTGAAGGTGCATTGGTTGGGTCCTTATGTAATTTCATACATCCTTGATTCGGGCGCATGTGCCAATTGTAAGCGCTGGATGGAAAAAAATTACCTGAACACTTCAATGGGAGTAGGTTGAAGCCCTACTATAAATAATGCTTCGTGGTGTTTGTAAATAAGGAAATTTTACCAGTTAGCTTAGAATTTCCTTTTATGCTTTTCCTTTTTGTATTTCCCTTTCACATTGTTATTTTGTTTTGTGACTTGGGTGTCGATAACCTTATTACTTTTTAAACTTATGAATGCGCAGAGGACCACACATCGATTTAGAATGGGGTGAGGTGATAAAGGGAAGCATGGAGTTATTCTACCAGAGGATTGGGTTGGTAGACCATTTGAATTGGCCCTGTTGAAAAGATGCATTAGGAGAAAATAAGGAAGATAGGTGGTAAGATAAGGTTACATTAGAAACCCATGTATAAAGGAGAAAAAGTGCAAAAACATGAGGTAGGCAAGAGCAAGAATAATGAGGATGGAAGAGGTGCCTTTGGCACTGGTAACACACATGCAGGAGTTTTTTGTCAAGATGGATTGTTTGCGCACTAGAAGGTTGGAAATGTTTTTCGTGCAAGGATTGGGCACGGTGGAAGTAGTTTCACACAAGGAATGAGTGCGGGTGAAACACTTTTCGCGCAAGCATTAGGCGCATGAGGAGAAGCGCTGAAGTCAGGTTTTGTTTAAAAATGTCGCATTAAACATGGTCATACGGTAGTAGGTAGCCTAGCCTTAAATGCATAAAAGTGGGAAAATATTTAAATACAATAATGGACAGTTTCATTATTTTACTTTGCGAAAACAAGAAGAGTGATTTTATTTCACGAGCTAAGGTTTCGAGAACTGACTCCTGCAAAGGAAAATCCTAAAAAAATTATGCACAATCGGTCCGTTAGATCTACAAACTAGATCAGAAGTGATTCACGGGTGTGAGGAACATTGTGAAGAAGTGCCATGATCGAAGGAAGAAAATTAGAGATTAGGGTTTGTGTTCTAGGGCATAGGGCGTGCGAATAAAACTTTCAAACAAACTCGCAAGATAACTTGGAATGAAAGCAAAGGGTACAATGATGGCCACAAAACTAGTAGGAAAACTGGTAGAAAAATCCAAGAAGGGAAAGGGTAAAGTAAAAGAGAAGAAGAAACAAGAGGAAATACCCTTGGATACGAATGAGGAATGGTATTCAGAAATGCAATACCCAGATGGGGTTTTGCTAGGGCAAGAGTGGGAGTCCCACATAAGATAGATGACCGTGATTGACTACAATCACCAGTCAAGCATAATTGTAAAGGAGATAGCACTAGAGTTGGTGCACCCCACAAATAAGTGAACACCTGACGGGTTACCAATCTACAACGACGTGGTCAAGGTGAAAATGGAGAAGGTGGGGCTTCTTCAGCTTTACAAGCTGCCATATTTTGGGAAGCTCAAGTGTTTGTAGCAATAAATGATGATGCGCATACACGAAGAATTATTCTACTTCAGAGGGTGTAAAATGCACATAACTCCCCAGTTAATTTAACACTTCACAGGCCTAAACTATGTAGAGGACACACTCATAGATGACCTCCAGGACAAGGAGGCAATCAGGGAAACCATAAAATCCTAGGAATTGAAGAAGGAATTAAGATACTATGACGTCTCAGATATCAGTGATCTGGTGATGAAGATGGCCGTGCACCTTGTCTACAAATTGAATGTACAAGAGAGGTGGACCTAGGTGAGAAATCCCTAGCTGAATGTCTGCAAGAAGGTTGTGGAGGCCACCGTATACAACATATCCTAGTATGTAGTAGACAAAATCATAAGCAGTGCGGAGAATGGGGAAAAATCCTATTTGGGAACATTATGTTGACAATTGTGTTCTTAGAAATCAGGGTGTCAAATACTTCTGACAAATACATGTGGGAGTACCCTACTGAAGACCTTTCGCCCATAGACAGATTCCATAAATACACATGCAAATCAATGACATGGGTACACAAGGTGTGCTTGGACAAATTGTATAAGTGCCTTAGGAATGCATTCAGGGTAGAATGGTGGATCCTGGAACAACTCCCCATGGCAACCAAAGGAGAAGCAAAGTTCACAGTCTACCAGCACTTCTGCATTGGCAAGTTCATCTTGGTGGATGGTAGTTGGAGTCCATGGTGCAAACTCCCATTCTCGTTTACTGCCCAATTTTTCCAAGTAGGGGTAAATAGATATAAGGAATTGAAGAAATTAAATCTGGAGTTGTCCACCCTTGACAGAGAGCACAGGGAGATGAGAAAGAAGTTGGTCTACCTAGAGAAGCATGCGTACATTGAAAGGTACATGTCATAGGATGTGCACATTGTAAGGCCATTGCCCTTACCTATTGCTGGGAGCAATTCTGCGAGGATCTACCTGTGTAATAGGGCCAAAATTTGAAAAGTGTGCGTATGTGGAGAATGAGATATCCATCCCGGATGACCCCATGGGAACAAATATTCCCACACCAAAGTGCAAGGAGAGGGAAGAGGAAGAAGAACAAAGGGTGGTGGAGAGGTAGAATGTAGATACCGCAGGGCTAAGTACCTACGTCTGGAAGAAGAGGAGAACAGTGGTCAAGGAGAAGACCCCAGAGCCTGCGAAGCCACCATCCCCTGAAGAACCCTTAGATGAAGAGAGGACAACATCCCCGACTTTGGAGTTTTCTGCAAAGGAAGAATAACAAGGGATGGAGGAATAAGGGTCTGAAGATATAGACGAACCAAACACCTATATAGGTGAAAATGATGATGATGAAGGGGAAGAGTTGGAGGTGAATCAGGAACCTATTGATGTCCATGATTAAGAGGGAGAAGGAGCAGAGGATATAAATGATGCTTTCATCTTTGTAAAGAGGAAGGGTGCCCAAGAGAGGGAATGTGCACGGAGCAAAGAAAGGAGTGAAGGGGAAAGTACTAAGGGGCAAGATATGCCCAAGCTCACTCAGGAGGAAGTAGATAAGAAAACGACAGGGAGGCAGAGAAGATAATCAACCCCTTGGTTGAAGAGGATTTATAGCGTAGCACAGAGCTCATGCTTGGTGAGTTCAAGGAAGAGCAGAGGGAGAAGAGTGTGGGTAACACAAAAGGCCTAACTCTTTCAGTGACTATTCCCAAGGGCATGCGTACGAGAAGTAAACACGCAGAAGGGGGGAAGAACAATGATGGGATACATTGATGACCCTAAAAAAGTGTTTTACGTGTGTTTCCAAAGTACTATGCCCACCAAGGATCTCACCACCATGGAGTCCTTTGATCCTGAGGGTGGATACCTGTGCATGAGGAAGATGCTATCATGGGCATTTGACTCCCACCACGATGGGATTGAGTTCAAGGTTAACCAAGGAGCGGTATTAGCATTGTCTGAAGGAAAGGGGAATAACCCCATTGTAAACACACAACAACTATCAGACAAGAAAGTGTGTAACACGATCAACAAGGTCTCCATAGAGATTGAGGCTAGGCTCTTGTAGAGAAATGATAGAGTTAAAGTCTTGGAGGACCTGTTGGAAAAGAGGAAGGAATAAGTAGTGAAACTAACGAAGGACCTAATCCTTGAGAAATTAATCAACGCTCAAATACAGAGGGAGCTTTAGGAGGAGAAGACTGGGGTACGTGAACTTTCCAAGAAGGTGGAGCTCATCCCCCAAGCTATTATCATGAAGCACCCAGACCTTAACCCTCCCACACAAAAGTATGGATCCTCCCTGGAATTCCTAGATGACTTGACTCGGATCCTCACCATGGAAAGGTAGCCTTTGGCCTTGGATTCAGCTAGAGGAGGTAGCTACGCACTTGGAGAAGGAGGACAAGCTGAAGGTCGTCATGCTTGTGGCTGAATACAACAAGGTGCTCGCTGACGTGAAAATAGCTTCACAAACCATGGGGGTCACCTACGACCATTATGCGGATCAAGACAAGGTGAGAGGCATGCTACTTGTCAGTGACGAGGCCAAGCTGAAGGACTTTAGGGAAAAGAATAAGGGTAATAGAGCTGAGTGAGAAAAGATCCTAGCCGAAGTGGAGAAGAAGTCTGAAGCTATTGAGAACTGGTGAGTCTCAATCAAAACCCAGCTAAAAGAGCTCTATAAGGTCATCACGAGGAAGATGGATGCCCTGGAGGATCACGCCAAGGAGCTGGAGACTTTGGTGGAGACCATTAACATGAAGGGGGAAGGGTTAACCTTCGACAAGGTGAGCACCTTGGTCGGTGATATCTGCACTAGAGCACAGGATAAAGTCAGCACTTGGAGTACACTAGAGGCTGACCTATGGCAAAATTTTCCCTTTCTTCTTCTTTAGGCAAATTTTTCCCTCTATTCTTTTTCTCCCCCCCATTCTTTATTCTTTCCCTCCATTCTTTCCAAGGCAGGGCCTTACATTTTTGTACTGCATTCTTTGAAAAGGTTCCCGAGGGTGGAGAAGAGGTGAAGTGTGGGGTAATGTTTGGGACCCCTTCTATAGCTTCTAAATCTTAAAGGCGTGTAGGCGCGTGCACGGCTGGAGGGAGCACGCAAGTGAAGGCGCGAAAGGTAGAATTCAAAAGGGGTTCTTGGAGAACTAAGGATGCGTGTGCATGTGAAGAAAAATGTCGGGGACTTAGCCATTTTCAGCCTTTTGGATATAACACATGAAGAATGTGTTCCATTTGGATAAGGTTCCAGCCTTGCGACAGGGTGTCCTGGAAGGAATATACCTTGCGATAGGAAGATCCAAAAAGCTAATCATGAAATGGAGAGGCATGCACCTAAGGTGACCCACACCTTGACACTTGGGACCAGATCTAAGGTTGCCAGAGGAGTTTGTTAGAGCCCAGATGCCTATTTATACACACGCCCTTGGCAAAGAACAGAGACACAAGCGAGGTATCGGAGCTCTATAGAACTACTGTGAGAACTATGGGATAAATGGGTAGATTATTCTAGGAAGGATGTAATGGGGAAATGGGGGAATGAAAATTTTATTTTGTGAGCATACATGTATGGATCCAGATATGGCGCATGACTATGGTCTACCTCTCTATGATGCTTTTTTAGTAAGACTATGAATGAATATGATAAGGTTACCACTATGTTTGTATTAAGATCTCCTTCCTATATTATCTACATGTTTCTACTATACTTTTGATCTTGTATGATCATGATCCTTACTTGAATGTTAGTCTAATTATGGATTTACAACTTCCTAGTTCTAGTTAATTTTGCTGCGCACTTTGTTTCTGTTATGACTGAAGGGGTGTAGAAGCCATTCTGAGCTCTATAGCTTTTCATGTCTGTTAAATCACTAATTCAGAATCATGAATTATGCCTTCCACTAAACTTGCATAAAAGAGAGACTCGGTTCCCTCTCGCGCGCCTCGGGTGAGCGCCCAGCACCCACTGGGTGATAGGCCGATGTGCATGAGGTTCCCTTGTTCTTGGTGGGGTATAATACATGACTACATTCCTTGAAGTAGAAGATTCACCAAAGATTTTTATTCGCATTTCCTCACTTAGAATCACCCCTACAACATCCTCAAACTTCAACTTTGAGTTAGCTGGAACTGAGTTTCTTAACCCCATTACCAAGTTATTCTAACTCTACCATATTTAAAATCATTTAGATGATCTACTACTAAACTATTCTCATACATCTTCATATTAAACAAATTTTTCATTAAAAATATCTTATTAGAGGAAAAATTTTTTTCATACAACTTCCCTAATGCATTCATCAGTTCTTTTGTAGTCTTTTCCTTTAAAACATTAAATAATACCGAAGATGCAAGACACGGTTGGATTGTGTCAAGTGCCTTCCTATCCAGCAAATCCCATTTTGCATCTGTCATGCTCGAGGGATTGTTCACCTTCTCAGACATCAGAATATAAAGATCCTTCTAATAAAGGTAATCTTCCATCTACATCTTCCAAATAATGAAATTCTGCCCATTGAATTTATCAACCCTAGATCTTCCATCATCTTCCATATCTCCCACTCAAGATAAAACTTTTCCTACGATTAAAAAATTCAGAAAACCAAACTAGGCTCTGATACCAATTGTTAGGGAATAAGGGATAAAATATGTGGAATAATCCCTCACAGAATCACAACAGTAGAAACTAATATGCAATAAATATTACTGATCTCAAATAAAAGTGCATAGTAAAATAACATGACACAAAGAGACAGTACTTAACGTGGTTCACCCAATTTGGGATATTTTAACCAAGAATCACTTGCTCAGATTTTATTACAAGCCACCACTCTCTCAATACAATAACCAGATCTATTTGGATCTATGCTCAACAAACTCTATAGAATTCACACCTGAATTCAAAACACATCTGCAATGTTACATTATACCTACGATATGCATAAAACCATATAAATAGACAACTGCGTATGTAGTTTTACAAAACCATGGGTATTAAAACCATGGTCCAAAACCGTCCCATAAACCCATGGGTGAAAAATCCTGCCCATATGATAAAATCACGTTTCCCCATATATCAGCCACGTTTTAAAGCCACAACAATTAACCCCGGTGAGACAACTGTGGAAAGTGTATAGTACTCTTAGTGTACAGTATTTAACACTTTATCACATGAAAACAAACTCCACAACCTTACATCTCTCATACAGTTGTACATGGTTCATGACAGTTTTTGGAAATGGATTGCATTAAGGTTTATGTAGATTTAACTATATGGGTATTTAAATTAGATGCATAAAGTTTTTTTAAAAAAATTCAGAGACGAAGTGATGAATTAGGATGCTACATTTTGGTATAAGAGCTGAAGGTTGCAACTCTTGGACTTATTGGGTCCTTACGCTAATTAAATATGTTGTTTTGTTTTCAGAATAAAAATGGAAATGGGAAGGATGCACCTAGAAGAAAGAACC
The DNA here is from genome assembly GCA_019776745.2 of Taxus chinensis. Classification (NCBI taxonomy): domain Eukaryota; kingdom Viridiplantae; phylum Streptophyta; class Pinopsida; order Cupressales; family Taxaceae; genus Taxus; species Taxus chinensis. Next base: position 972,406,755 of record CM034146.1, on the reverse strand, counting down.
GGGTCTGATTTTGTTGCAGTTTCAACAATGTAAAAGTTTGACAAATTTTTTACAATTCTTCATTATACCCAAAATTGGATAGATGCCTTAGAGCAGCTAGTGATGGGTGAAAGTGATAAGTTGGATAAATGACAACTTAATTATGTTGCTAATAAACAGCAGGAGAGTTGTTTAAATGATGAACTGATCATTTATGGCAATTTTTGGACTTACCAATCCAAAGATGAACTAAACTAAAAATTGGGGGAAACATTGGATAAACATGGATCTTCTTTCGATAAGATGATATTTGGAAAATCCAGTGGGCTAAAACCAAATTTGCAAGACACTTGTAACACTCTGAACTATTGTTACTTCCTCCTGAGCATTCAAGTGTTGATATATGATTTCTTCTGTATAAGGATGTGTTCCTTTGATTGTGAAGTCATGCTTGATATTGATTGTATCTTCTTTTCTCTTGAAGATCTTTGACTGAGTCAGGATATGCTTGGACTCTTTTATTTCTTTCATTTTTAGCACCTGAGTTCAATCTGATTTCGGGATGAATTGTGGATTTACCCATCTTTATGACTCAGCCTTGGATCAGTGGCATTGATCCAAGAGATGTTTTAAGTTTATTCTGGATGAACAAAAATTATAGACCTTACGAAGGGTGCAAGGTCTGAATGTGTTGGATAAGCAATTCTGGAGTCTAACTCAGGTTGATCGTGTTAAATGAATTGGTTCCCGATATCGTAATATCAGGAAGGTCTAGACCTTGAGCCAGGTAATAAATTCTGGTATATACTGCTAGCTTATTATCAATGCTGGATAGAATCCATTTCGGGAATGTATATCTGTTGGTTCTTATACTGAACGATTCTATTTGTTAGACCTAGACTGGATTTATTAAGGTTAATAACCTAAACCTAAACTATAACCTATGGGTTGGATTAGTGCTAATCTAACCTAGCCCTAAACTATAAGCTAAATGTTTCTAAGGTTAGCGACCTAGCACTAAGGAAGTTAGACTAAGTATCACCTTAAGATCTAACCTATGTTTCTAACCTAACTAATGACCATGGATGAAGGGGGACCTATGAAGGGGTGCGAGCCATGGGCGGTAGTTTCTATGGAATTTATGAGATGGATAAGTATGAAGGACTTGGGATTTGGCGGAGGTTGTAAATATCTGTTGGGACCGACGTGGTAGAGTCGCCAAATCTGGAAATGGTCTTTTGTTTGCATTTATCAATCACCAACTATGGCAGTCGGTGGCAATGGAGTTTGGGCGGGAATTTTGGAGTTAATGTCATTAATGAACTCGGTTCCCGAGCACGGATTGCTCGGGAAGGCATGCAAAATGGAAAACTAGTTGGTTGTTTGGTTTTCCATGCGCTCTGATTTTCTCTCTGTTTGATCACTGGTTCTTCAAACCAGTCTACTTGGTGTTGCATGGCAACTATGAGAATAACTAGCTCTTTTCTCTGTCGAGGAAAGTTTATAAGGCATGAGGGTAACAAATTATTGTTGCTGAATCTAACGTGGAAGAAGAGGAGAAGGCTCGAGCTCATTCAGAGGTCTTCTTATGGATTTTTAAAGTGACATTACCAGGCATGATAGGCCCTGACTTTTAAAAATCTTGCTTTACTCTAAATGCTTTCATTAAAACAACTCTTGTTCAGGTGATTTCAGTTCAGTTGGTTTGAAGCAATGTTTTGGTTCTTCTTTTCCTGTGGAATTATGAATCTCAGGTTTTTCGAAGACCTTGTTGGAATGGTTACTGTATTATTCTTCTTTTTGGTTTCATTTCGAGTACAGACCGGCTGTGCTTTTATTGTTGATGTGGAACCCTGTTGAATCTTGCTAGAATACTTTAAGTTCCTTCTGGTTGGAATGCTTGCTGAGATTATTCTACTTGAATGCGACTATTGTCGAGGTCCTTACTGAGTTTGTGATTTTGGGTTAGAATCTGTTGAAAGTAGCAAGGATTAAATACGAAAATGACTCAGTGAGAGTCTTTGTAATGTTTCGTATGTCTCGACTTCTGTTGAAGTTTTGTAGAGGATACTTTTAGCATGTTATGGTTGGAACTCTTGAAATTGATAGTATGTTACGACTTCTGTAGAAGTTTAGTTGAGAATGCTATTTGGTTTCGACTCCTTTTGAATCCTTGAAACGTAACTTATGTTTTTTACTTCTGTAGTAGTTTCCTTGTGCATACTGTTGGAATCCTTGAAATGGGTGGTATGTTATTGACTTCTGCGGAAGCTTGTTGTGGATACTCATTGGTTTTGAGTCTGTTGAAGTCCTTGAAATGTAACTGGTGTTTCTACTTCTGTGTAAGCTCAGTTGTGAATACGGTTGGTATTGACTCAGTGAGAGTCCTTGAAATGTATCTTGTATTTCAAACTTCTGTCTAAGCTTGGTTATGAATGTTGTTGTTTTGTTAAGAATACTAAAGGTTATTGACTTCGATGGAGTCCTTGAAACGTAATTTATGTTTTAACTTCTGTAGAAGTTTTGCTGTGAGTACTTTTAGGATTCTTGAATTGTTGTCGTATGAATTCAACTTCAATCGAAACCTTGGTTATAAGTACTGGTTGGATTTGACACTGTTGGAGTCCATGATATGCTGCGTGTTGGCTCATTTCTCGATTTGAGTCCTTGCTGAGCATGCATATCATTTTGACTCTTTCTTAATATTGTTGTGTTATGTTCAGTTCGATTCTGAGGAATTAAGGGATGGGGTTTCTTTATCAACTCGACTTTGTTTGATACCCTGTTATATTTTGTAGTAGCTCGACTTCAGATGAAACTTTGAGGAAATTTATTGATATGGAATTTGGCTTCTGTGAAGACCTTGTTGTGATTATTCTTCTTGAAAACGGCTTCTAATTTACATCCTTGCTGTATAATCGTAGGGATTTGATTAGTTGAATGAAGCTGTGCATGTTGTGTTTCGACTCTGTGTGAATGTCACTGTATTTGCATATGGAAACGTTATTGTTTTAATGTTATCTTGTCTCAAGTTTGACTGAAACAAAGAGCTCTTAGCTGTACCATGTCAGGCGATGGCGTTGGGTATTTTCATGTTGATAAATGATAGGGAAAAGATTTGTTGAGTCTTTCATGGTTGGATTATTTTCTGTTGCTTGGCGCGAAAGCTCTTGAATCGCTTAGTAGCTACAGGTGACTTTTATATTTGGATTTAGATGGAACTGTAGTTCTTCTTGTAATCACGACTGTTTAGTCGCATGCGTAAATGTATATGTATTAATCTAAAGGAGTCGGTACAGTCCAGAATGTTATTGATTTAGGATTCTGATGGACTCTGTTCTTTCTTCTAGACTGTAATTTATATGTTGATGTATATAATAAGTGGAATAGGAAAATTCTCTCTCTCCTAGACAGGAAAACTTGTGTGCTTTCTTCTTGCATCCTTTTGCGATCTCTACGGTATGGGCATAACAAGAATAAACTGTGGTATTGTATGGAGAGACTGGTATAAAATGTGTGTTGCTGTATAAATGGGTATACTTGTCAATACCATTGAAATGTGTTATGATGATAAAAGAATTAAGACAGTGAGCTTGTTTGAATGTTTTAACTGCCTTTGAGAAATTGTTAGAAACAATCTTGTAGGAGTTTTGCTGTCTTTAGAATGGTTGTATTCATATGTTCTTAGTCTCTAACATATAGGATGATTAGCCTGATTTAAGTTTGGAATGTGAAGAAATGATTTCATATAAACAGGTTGTTTAATGAGAACAATTGGTGGATTGCAATTGTTTTAAGAATTAGTGCTTATCATGCTCAGTTCACCGAACTGACCCGTGTTGACAATTTTTGCAGATGGTTTCCGTAAGTGGTAAAGACACGCAGATCTGATGTGATGTTCAGATTGTTTAATTTGGTTTTATGATGAATTCCAATTTGATTCTCTAAATGTACTACTTGAAGAAAGATGTTCTTTTGCTATTGAGTATTGTATCAAATATGCTGAATGCATAAAATGTATTTGATTAGCTTAGAAATGAATGAAATGAGGTATTTGTTACGTATGTGTTGCATTCGTATCTTGATGGATTGAACTTCTTCGGTTCGAATGATTTTAAGAGCATTGTTATTATTGTATACCTTGGAGACATTTGGGATCCTCTAAGTAAGCTTTGCAAAGATTATGTGACTGAATACTTGTGTATGTTTAGTAGTTCTGTTATGATCTATCTAAAGCTAAATTGGAATTTAGATCACTGTCTTTCGAGAAGTTAAGGTTAAAATAAACCTCAACAGGAAGCTAAACGGGCTGAATAAATTATTACTCCTTAGTCTTGATCTAAGTCAAGACAACGTTTAATTGGATTTTTAATCACTATATCTCAATACTAATAAGTAAGATATATTTCAGTTATGAGAACTGATATAAACCAAAAAGGGTATGGTTAGCAACCTTATGTGAAGATTAAGGGCTATTGTCCAGTTTCGTTGATTTAGATTTCTATTTTTCAATGAACTCCTTGATGGGACCTCAAGTCTTAATAACTTCTCTTTGTGAAATGGGTTTTATTAAGAAAGGTAATTCTAAGGTGAGGAACCCAGGGGTTGGGAAAAGACTACCCTAAAAGGAGCGTCTTAAGTATAACTTTAACTCAACGAAAGTAACACCTTAAAATGAGTAGATCTTTCGAGGTGATTTGAAGGTTGATGGCACAAGTCAACTGCAGGGTTGTACCTTCGAGAAGATTAGGATCTTCTCGAAGATACAACAATGCAGGTGACTTATGGCGACACCCTTTGCATTGATCGTTAAGATTTACACCTTAAACTCGAACAAGTTTTACTCTGAGGACTGATTAGGAATGTGGTCATGTTATAAGGCTACCCCAGGAGACTCGGGGTATCTTGACACACTGGGTTAACTAGGGTTGACCCAGTATGTCAGCGTATCCCTAGTCCTCGGGAGCATCCCTATAACGTTGTCATATTACTAATCCGTTCCTGAGTGAATAACTTGGGGCAGGAGAGACTGACAGAAGTCAGTATAAGACATTCTACATAACATAGGAATGGGGTGAAGGACGTATTCCAGATTGACGAGTATGCTGTCAAGGGATACGAGACATAAGCAGTATGTTTCAAATCTTTGGCCAAAGTATCGCAAGCTGCTGATTGCGTTGTCCTATGTCACCTAGTCTAAGGGACGAGATGCCGATGAATAATGGTAACAATTATTCAGATAGGTTCCTTGGACAGAGCATTCTGAATCCCAGATTAGGGAAGAGAACCGCAAGAGTGATGTGTTAAAATAAAAACGCCAACTCTTGATACTCATGAATAGATCGGTAGATTACCGAGTCATGGAATGAATAGATCAGAGGTACTCCGAGTCATTACAGCAGCATATGGTTATCTGTTATAAGAATGGTTGTTTTGATTTGTGAGTTCTAAATTATGTATTTAGAACTAGGAAGCATTTATCAAAAAAAAAAAAAAAATTGTTTCTATTGTTCTAAAATGGAGATGTTACATCTTGGTATCAGAGCTGAAGGTTGCAGCTCTTGGACCTATTGTGTCCATAATCTGATAAAAACCTGAATTTTCTTGTAACAGAAAATGGTTAGAACAAGGGGGAACGTTGCGAATAATGCTCCACCAGAAGGAGGGGCAGCAACAACCCAAAAGCTTGATGAGATCCTTGCTGCCCTATTGGACACAAGAGATCGTTTAGCTGTACTTGAACAAACAAGTAATGGGAAATGAGGAGGAAGATGAAGCTGGTAATAACAATCAGCAACCTCCTGAGGACAACCCCGATATGGGTGTTGATATTAATGCTGGAAATGCACCTGTCCAACCAGAAAACAAAAAGGCCAGGTTGGCAGCAGAACTCACTAATGATATAAAAAGGATAAGCCCACCTAAATATGATGGCACCACATTAGGAGATGGAGCTGAGAACTGGCTCAGCGAAATGGAGAAGTACTTTGCAATAAGAAACTTCTCAGAGGAAACCAAAGCTATTTGGGGAGCCTATCAGCTTTCCCACGAAGCATCTTCGTGGTGGGATAGCCGTAAAGCTGAGCTAAATATTGATGAGACCAATATTACTTGGGATCAATTTAAGGGCTATTTTAGGCAACGTTGGCTGCCACAACTTTTCTATGATCAGAAAATGACTGAATTCCAGAATTTAGCTCAAGGGAAGCTAACGGTAACTGAATACTGGGAGCGGTTTACAAAACTCCTCAAGTATGTACCGCAGTATCAAACTGACGAGAAGTTCAGAATACGGAAATTCATCATGGGACTGAATCCCATGATAGGGGGAGAGGTCGATGTTCACAGTCCAACCACTATGGAAGGAGTTGTTGAAAAGGCCATAAGACAAGAACAGAAATTAAAGGCTATTTCTGCTCATAAAGAGGAAGTGTGGAAGAAGATTGTAAACCCTTCTTCAACTTCACTTGCACCCAAAAAGGGACCATGGAAAAAGTTTGGAAACAGAAGTAAGTTTCCAGGGGATAATAGTAAGAAAGCAGTAGCAAATAAGCCTGCTAGAAATGTAAGGGATAATTTTGCCAAAAATTATAACAATGGGCAGAAGCCCTATGGAGGACAACATGATAATTACAAGGTTGGAGGTAATTTTGAGCCTAAAAAGGGGACCTGTAGGAGGCTGCTACAATTGTGGCAAAGACCACTACGTGAATCAGTGCCCTTTGAAGAAGGATGATCATAATCAGCAGCATAAGATACATGCTGCAAGTAGCAGACAAGCAAGCTGAAAAGCAAGTGACACCTATAGAAGTTCTAGGTAAGTTATTTGGCATACCTGTCACTATTCTTTTTGATACAGGAGCTACTGAATGTTTTATTTCTAGTAAACTTGCTTCTAAACTTAAAATAAAGGCTGGAAAAATGGATAAATCTTGGACTGTACAGTATGGTAATAATTCTGTTCATACAGTGAGTATGTGTCTTTTTGGGGCAGTCCTTGACTTACCTAACTTTTCCACTGAAGTTGACCTCTATGTTACACCTTTGGGATCGTATGACATTGTCATCGGTGTCAATTGGTTAGCTGACCATAAAGCAAAAGTAGATTGCTATGAAAAGAATATAAAATGTTTAGATGATCGGGCTGAAAGCAGCAGAGATTCAAGGTGTGAAACGGGAGATTTCAGTTAGAAAAACTGTCAGCTATGCAGCTTAAAAAGGATAAAAACAAAGGATGTACCCTTTATGCAGTAAAGATATCTGAATTTTTAGAAGAAGATGGTGATTCCATGAAACGATTTCCACTGTTGCAAAGTTTCAAGGATGTTTTTCTGGAGGAATTACCAGGTTTACCACCCAAGAGGGAATTTGACTTCACCATCGAAATCAAACCAGGAATGGAACCTATTTCCAAAGCACCTTATCGGATGACTACTACTGAGTTAGTCGATCTTAAGGCACAATTGCAAGAGATTTTGTCTAAAGGTTTGATTAGACCAAGTGTTTCACCTTGGGGAGCGCCAGTAATATTTGTGAAAAAGAAGGATGGAACACTTAGGCTGTGTATTGATTATCGGATGTTGAACAAAGCAACAATCAAGAACAGATACCCACTTCCAAGGATCGATGATCTATTTGATCAGATGAGTGGGGCAGCGGTTTATTCTAAGATAGATCTTCGATCTGGTTATCATCAGTTAAGGATTAGAGAGGAAGATATTCATAAAACAGCTTTCCGAACAAGGTACGGACATTATGAATTCATGGTTCTACCCTTTGGATTAACTAATGCACTCGTAGCTTTTATGAACTTAATGAATAATATCTTTCAAGAATATTTGGACAAGTTTGTACTTGTATTCTTCGACGATATTCTCATTTATTCTAAAAGTGTTGAGGAGCACAATGAGCATTTGAAGATAGTTTTGGGAATTTTGAGAAAAAGAAAGTTGTATGGTAAGTTATCCAAATGTTCTTTCTTTGATTCAAAAGTTCACTATTTGGGTCATGTCATTAGTAAAGAAGGAATTGCTGTAGATCCTTCAAAAATAGTGGCAATAACTGAGTGGCCCTGCACCAGAGAATGTGCACGAAGTAAGAAGCTTCATGGGTCCTTGCCGATTATTATAGAAAATTTGTTAAGGATTTTTCTAAAGTGGCTGCACCGATAACTTCATTGCAGAAGAAGGATAAGAAATTTATTTTGAATGATAAGTGTGAAACTGCTTTCAAGAGTCTGAAAAGTCAGTTGACTTCCGCACCTATTTTAGTTGTACTAGACCCTAATGGGAGCTTTACTGTTTTAACGGATGCTTCTGGGGAAGGCCTTGGAGGTGTTTTGTTACAAAATGATCAATTCATAGCTTATGAAAGTAGAAAAATTAAGTTACATGAGCTGAATTATGCTCCTCATGATTTAGAGCTTACTGCCATTGTTCATGCACTTCAAGTCTGGAGACACTATTTACTTGGGAAACCTTTTGAGTTGAAAACTGATCACTTAGGGACTGAAATATATTTTCACTCAGCCTAATCTAAATGCCAGACAGAGAAGGTGGTTAGAATTTTTATCTCAATATGATTTTGATATTACCTACATCAAAGGGAAAGAGAATAGGGTAGTAGATGCTCTAAGTCGTAGGAAGCACATTTCTGCTCTTATAACATTAAGAACTCAGTTTAAGGATGAGGTAAAAAAGTGCCTCAGAATCTGATATATACTTTCAACAAGTAAAAAGCAGTGCTTGCTACAGAACCTAATGATGAAAGGTATAAGGGTTTTCATTTTGATAATGAAGGAATCTTATGTTATGAAAACAGGGTATACGTACCTATGTTGAACAATTTGAGAAGGAAGTTGTTAGTTGAATTTCATAATTCGCCCTTCTCTGGACACCCGGGTATCACAAAAAATGCTTGCTGATCTAAAACAACAATACTTTTAGAAAGGTATGAAAAAGGATGTTATTGATTTTGTGACTCATTGTCTGGAATGTTAGCGGGTTAAGGCAGAACACATGCACCCTGCTGGACTATTATATCCCCATAGCATACCGCAGTACAAATGGCAAGTAATAAGCATGGACTTTGTACAAGGGTTTACCTATGTCCAGGAATAAACATGATGTTATCCTGGTAGTTATTGATAAATTAACTAAGGTAGCTCATTTCATCGCTGGAAATCTAAAGGATGATTCACCAGTGTTGGCCAAAATATTCATGCATGAAATTTTCAGGTTACATGGAATACCGGAATTGATTATATCTGACAGGGATCCTAGAATGACGTCAAGATTTTGGCAAACGCTTAATACAGCTCTTGGAATGAAACTAAAATTCAGTTCTGCATATCATCTGGAAACGGATGGAAAAACAAAGAGAGTAAATCAAGTGTTGGAAGATATGTTGTGAATGTATTGCATGGATCAACAGTATAAATGGGAAGAGTATCTTCCACTAGTTGAATTTGCATACAACAACACTTATCACTCATCTCTTAAAATGGCACCTTTTGAAGCACTTTATGGAAGGAAGTGCAGAACCCCTGTTAGTTGGGATAGTGTTGAGGATAGAGTGGTAATTGGACCAGATATCCTCACTGAAATGGAATAGCAAGTAAAGTTGATTCATGAATGATTAAAGGAAGCAGCAGATAGGCAAAAGAGCTATGCTGACCTTAAGCAGGTTGATCAAAGGTTTGAGCTTGGTGAGAAGGTTTTTCTTCGTGTTAAACCAGAAAGAGTTCTATAACTTTTGGCAAGGCTGCCAAGTTATCACCTCGTTACATGGGACCTTTTGAAATTATCAAAATAATCAATCCTGTAGCTTACCGATTAGTATTACCACTTGCTTTGTCTCGCATGCATGATGTTTTCCATATTTCTTTACTTAAGAAATACGTTTCAGATTTGTCACATGTCTTAAATTAGAATTCCTTGCAGGTCCAAGACCCAGGAATAATCGTGGTTAAACCCACACGAGTGCTGGAAACTCGCCAAATGCATTTGAGAAATCATGAAATACAGCAATGTAAGGTCCAGTGGGACCAGTTTAGTGAAGAAAGTGCAACTTGGGAAAATCTGGAAGAGATGAAAATTGATTTTCCTTTTCTTTTTCAACAAAATGAAATCTGTTGACAAAATAAATTTATTTTTTTATGAACTCATCTTTTTCATGTCTATATGAAAGCCAGATTGAGGCAAACATTATTCAGGCTGAATAAAATGTATCGTGACATTGATTTCTGGAACTATTCAAGTTGGAAATAGTCACATTGTATTGTGAACTAATAAATTGGTTGACCTAAAGGTAAATCAAATATGTAATCATCGGGACGATGAATCTTTTAGGAGGGAAGCATGTAACACTCTAAACTATTGTTACTTCCTCCTGATCATTCAAGTGTTGATATATGATTTCTTCTGTATAAGGATGTGTTCCTTTGATTGTGAAGTCATGCTTGATATTGATTGTATCTTCTTTGCTCTTGAAGATCTTTGACTGAGTCAGGATATGCTTGGACTCTTTTATTTCTTTCATTTTTAGCACCTAAGTTCAATCTGATTTCGGGATGAATTGTGGATTTACCCATCTTTATGACTCAACCTTGGATCAGTGGCATTGATCCAAGAGATGTTTTAAGTTTATTCTGGATGAACAAAAATTATAGACCTTACGAAGGGTGCAAGGTTTGAATGTGTTGGATAAGCAATTCTGGAGTCTAACTTAGGTTGATCATGTTAAATGAATTGGTTCCCGATATCGTAATATCAGGAAGGTCTAGACCTTGAGCCAAGTAATAAAATCTGGTATATACTGCTAGCTTATTATCGATGCTGAATACAATCCATCTCGAGAATGTATATCTGTTGGTTCTTATACTGAACGATTCTATTTGTTAGACCTGTTGGTCCGAAAATCTGTCGCGTGGACAGATCTATGGATAGACGGGCCAACGGTGTGCAGGGCTTAGCCCCTCTTTGAGACAGCAAAGTGAAACTGGTTTATTGCTACTTTCTACTAGCAGGAACCTATGCAAGTCTCACAGATTCTGCCTTCGGGGGTTGGGATCTGATCCCAGTAGAGTGTTCTAGGCTGCGAAGAGAAAGGAATAAAAGAAGGAGAAGAGAAAGAACAGATCCAAAGGAAGAAAAGAAATGAGTTCCAAAGCGGAAGGGTCAGAAAATCTATGCTTTGGGCTTGGTAGTAAACAGAGCCAAACCTACTTGCATAAATAAACAAAGCAATACTGATAAACAAGTGACGGAAAAGTAGATATGAATTCAACAGAAAAGACACATGCAGATCTAACATAAGAAAGATCTAATGTATAACACAGCTATTGAGCACAAAGTCTGAATAATTGTATTAATTGTTTTTATCTGTTACAAGAAAGCTCAAAGTCTTTCTCTCCTCACCTCTATTTCTATCTGAAAAATGTTCACCCCGAATACAACAAGTATTCCAATATTTATAGAAGATCAGGGAGAGAGAAGGCAAAATGGAGCCAACCACTTATTTACAAAGATATTTACAAAATATCTAAAAGTCATGTTGACTTTGACAACTTGGATGGATGACATCATCCCATGACGCAACATGGATGATGTCATCATTTGTGCCAACTTACTTCAGATATTACGGAAAGAAAGTCGGAGAATAGAGAGGAGAAGAAGAAGAAGAATTTATTCATCATCATCATCCTGTGGCCTAAAAGGGGTTGCCTGTTTCTGATGCTGATCAGGAGATGAGATGTGGAACTGAGCGCGGTATTCCAAGAACTTGCTGATCATTGGCCCAAATTGATCTTGTGATGGATCCTTGTGCCGTTCACTGATTGCTTCGCAAGTCTCCCGCTCGTCTATGAGCTTTTCCGGGAGTTTGGAATAATCTTTACCCGCCTCGATTAGGGACCCGATGAAGTCTCTGCAGGCCAGTAGGTTGTTGATGGATTCGATGTCGAACGTGACTTCTGGCCCTGTCCCTTGAGTAGCTATCTCCTTGAAAATCTGGATAGTATCATCAGCTGATCTCAAGGTGAGGGAAGGAGTGAGCAACCCTGGAGTCATAGATAGAACAATCTTCTCCATTTGATGCATCGCATCCAGGGCCTCTTCCTTCACCTTGTCTATCTTCTCTAACACGAATTTGAGCTGATCTATCCGATAGTCCAGAGTGGACATGGTCTTGTTGAGGGTCCTTGGATGACCGAATACTCCGAACTTGACCAAATCTTTGACTGAACAGTCGAACATTTGTTGGAAGGCCTCGTGCTGGAGTCTAGCATGTTCTAACTCTTCTGATATCGGGCCTCCTAACGCTTGGAGTTCCTTATTCGCCTTCTCGATGTTCAGGTATAAACTGATATATTCGGGGATTACCTTTTCACTATCTTTGAGGATCTGGCTCCTCCAAGCAGAAACAGCCATACCTTGCTCGCCAATTTTTGAATACTCATTAATCTTCTCCTGGCTGAGCAGCTCAGGAGTCTCGGCGGCAGTTGTGGGAGGTGCACTTCCCATCTTCTGTAAGGCTTGAACCAGGTATTTATTCTGCTCCTTCAGTAGCCTCTTTTCTTCCTTTGTTTCTCGAAGCTTTTCGCAGAGTGCATCAACTGCGGAAAGAGCTTCCCCCTGGAGACTTTCTGAAGATGTCCCCATTGTGACCTGGGTCACTGTGAAATCTGCCGGAGACAGATCTTCTTTCTCTTTGGTGGGATCGGGGTAGGCTATTTCCATAACCCTCTCACCTGCAGTGCTCTTGGAGAAGCGTGTAACCGGCTTGTGCTTCTTTGCTCCCTTAGCTGGAATGACTGAAAAGTCCATCGGAGCGATGGGGACTTTCCTCTTTGGTTGGCTCAGCTGCTGAGAGATCCAAGCTGGTCCTATTGAAGAAGGACCAGAGACAGAGGGGGAGACAGCAACGGTAGAAGAGGGGAAGAACGTGGAGACACGCGGCGGCGGCATTGAAAGAACAGCCGCGGAGATGTCCACGGGGGGAAGGGAAACCGCAGCAGCAGAAGAGATAGGAAGGGAAGGGAGCTCGGAGATGAGGGAAGAAATAGAGGAAGACAAATCAGCGAGAGAGGAGAAGATGGACGAAGAGGCAGGGGAGAGAGTAGAAGAAGGGGGAGAGGACACAACCAAAGGAGTGGTTGCCGATATCTGAGGAAGGGGAGGAAGAGAAGAAGAAGGAATAGAAGGGACCTCTGAAGTTGTAGCGATGCCGAAATCCTGGGCGGATGGGCGTATAGGACTATCCTCTGTCAATTCCTTCTCTGGCGAATCCAGGGTTATTACTTGTTCAGGCTCTGAAGGAAGAGGACTTTCAGGGGCTTCCTCCTGAATGGTGCTAGGCTCACCTTCCGCAGCTTTGCCTTTTAGCTGCTTCTTTGACCTTGGAGGTGCATTACCCAAAGGAGAAGTTGTAAAATCTACACCGAGGTAGATTAACCCATTCATGCGGCACCAATGCTCTGTTCTCCGCATAGTCTCCTTGACCCTCTCCTCGATTGTCTGAGGATCCTTGCTTCTGTCAATGTCCGGGAAGGGCCAATCATCCCCTTCTGTGTCATTATACACTTTGTCTACTTCGTCTTCCGTGGTTTGGAAGCCTTTTGGGACAATGGCCACTCCGTAATGGATGATTTCCGTTAATGCCAAGCGAGAGTGATCCTTTCTTCTGAGTTCTACCTCATGGAGAACGTCAATGTAGATATCCTCAATCTGAGGGACATGAATCGGATCAAGCTTAGCCCTTGGTAGACAGCCCCTAGGGTCGAATGTAGGCCTTGCTGGGAAATCATGCTTTAGGTTGAGCAATTCTAGCTCAGCAAACATCTCCTTCACCTTGTGATAGCTGGAGCATGTGTAACGGCCTACTGTGAGGGGGAAAGGAGTTCCGCCCTTCTTTCTCTTGAGGCACTTTTCATGGTATGTGACGAGCTGTCTTGACAGTTCCAATAAAATCAGCTTTGGTCCAGCATACCTTGGTAACCTGGTTGGTTCTCCCAAAAAGTTGGCAGCCCTTAGATAGGTGAACGTGGGGAATTGGGTGAACAAGGCTCCCCATTTCTCTGTGACTGCCACTATGTTTTTGGTTGTCCGGCTATGAGTCAAATTTGGCCGCAACATGCACATGATGTGATAGAAGAAAACATCATTGATCTTAGCGAAGTGTTGGATGCTGTTCTCCAGCTTCAAGCTCTTGATAGTATTCATATATTTTGGCCCTGAGGCCAAGTTCCACTTCGGTGCAGCCCTGGATAATCTCTTTCAGCTGCGGCAGCATAGACGACGTAGGAGTTCATGTGGAACACTCCTGTTGTAGCGAACTGTTGCAGTTGCTCGGATATTGTGCTGCTTATTATCTCCCCCCAGCAGAAATGCTGATCGGGCAGATTCTTATTCATTGTTTCCAGGTATCGCAGCATCCACTTATGGAAGTAGTGAGCATCTGAAAGACCGAAGACTCTGCTTAGGAAAGTGATAGTATTACTGAGTTCCTCTGAGAAATCGCTCCGGTGGATAGTTTGAGGCCACCGGGTCACTACCTTTTTATTCTTTAGGTAGACCTCATTCATTAACTGCATGCACTGGCCTTCGTTGTCTTCCCAGGCCTTGATGCATTCCTGTTGGCTAACAGCCACATAGTTCCGGTGGTGAGGGATGCCAAGCATCAACTCAAAGCGACGGGCAGTAAGGTTTATAACTACCTCGCCCTTGCTATTCTCGACACATCTTGTGTCTTTGTTGAAGGATTGTGCAACAACCATCATAAACTCGTTATTCACAGCGCTGACAGGGATTCCTCCGGCAAAGTGCAGGGCACTGCCTATTAGCTTGTCCATCCATGGACTTCTTGTCACTTTCTGAGTTCTTACCCAGAATTCTTCCATGTCAATGTGACCCAATTCAGAGTCCCTGACATCCATATTGCACTCTGCCTGTGATTCGGGCATTCTGACCCTTTGGTATTTATACTTCATTTCTTCTTCAGTCAGTTTAGCCTTTCCTCTTGGTTTAGCGGGTCTCTTGCTTGACGTAGACATGTGTTCTTCAAGGCTTATCTGATGATCTGCATGTAGAAGGAGCGAAACCCAATCCAGGAAAGTTGAATTAGTCATTTGATTTTCCATTGGAACGCTAGCAGAAGAAAGAATTAGAGATTTAAAGGCCCAGGGCGCAGCAACTGGCAGGTCAAACAGATAAGGCGCACAGGAAATGCATGTTGCAGAGGTTAAGTTGGCGCCAAAGGCGCATGGCGCATAAATGAAGCAGACTGCATTTTATAGAAGGGCGCACAGAAAGTGCATGTTACTTTGAGGTTCGGTGTGCCCTTTGGCGCATGGGAAGATTGTGTAACATTAATAAATGGTGCGCCAAGGGAATATGGCGCGGCGCATGAAGGGTCTACACAACATTATGTTACTGCAATGGAGGATGCGCCCGCGCCTTATCTAGCTTTATACTTGCGCAAATAAAGTTTGCGTTACATGAGGGCTAGGTGCGCCTTGGCGCATGGAAACATGATGTAGCATGGAGAAAAGGCGCGCCAAAGGTTTAAAGGAGGCGCGGGTTTTGAACATGTTACAGGGCTGATAGATGCGCCGAGGGGCGCGACTGTCTTGATTGCAACATGACGCAACAGTGCGCCATGGAAAACACTTAATCATTTAATCATTTTTCAACTCTGTCCTCAACTCGAAAGGAGGCTTGGTATAACAAGGCTTTTATAAAGAGGATCTCAGATGGCAGCTGATGCAAAACCACCCCCCTTTTTCCAACAAATCCGGAAAGAGGGAGGGAGAGGAGGAAGAAAATTCAAACTGACAAGACAGGGGAGAAAACAAACCCAACAAATTTCATTTAAGACCGACTAGTCACTAAAGAGGCAGACCACGCAAGCAACAATCAGACCCGTCAAAGAAATAAGCTCGAAGGAGAGAAAACACAGACCAAGAACGTGAAAGCTTTCAAAAACAAACCAGGAGAACCACCTACCTCGAATATATATCGAAAATTTGTGGCGAGTGGGTCCACAGAGCAATGACAGCGACAGGGCAGAGCTGACAAATCCAGAGCGATCACGTGCTTGTCAAAATGGAATGAAAATGACATGGCGGGCACGGGTATATATAGAAAAACCTGTCATTAATGTGCCACCAACCTTTTGAAATGGCGCATGGAAATCGTTGTCGACAAGGGAAGGCGTGCGCCCTTTGGCGCATGGAAAGAAATGGCAACTTAAGAATGAGCGCGTCTTTGGCGCACCAAATTCGTTGTCGACATAAAGTTATGTGCGCCCTTTGGCGCAACAAAACTTGGTGTAACATGGAGACTATATGCGCCTTTGGCGCACCGAGAATCGTGCTAACATGGAAAACCATGCGCCAAAGGCTTTTAAGGGGGCGCACCAAAAGTATGTGTTACAATGAAAATACATGCGCCCAGCCAAAAAGGCTCAAAAAGACTAAGTTCAAAGAACTAGTTTTCCCGGGGAGGGATTTTGCGATGTTTCGAACGCGAAGGATCCCTAACGAGGGATCGAAACAAAATTTTCGGTACGGTTATCGGTAAAATTGCCCTTGTCAATTTTACGGGATAACAGCTGGCTCTTTCTGGGGACTATCCCTGAGCAAACTCGGGGGTAGAGAATCCCAGATCACATGTGCCTATCCATTGGGCAAGGAGTCAAAAACAAGGGGGACCGGAGGGAGAACAAAGAAAACACACAACAAACCGAAAGCAAACACACAACAAAAGCAAACTGTACAAAGAAGAGAGCAAGCTCTACTTCCTGAAGATCTTGAGATGTTGCCCGCTATAGGGAAGCGGGAGTTCAGCTCCATCCAGATATGAGAGATAGAAACTATTCTCTCCATTGAGCTGCTTGATTTTGAAGGGTCCTCTCCATAGGGAATCAAATTTTCCGTGCATGCCCTTGGGTTCTCTTCGCTTGTCCCAAAGAAGGACGAGATCTCCCACTAGAAAATCTCTCTGCTTGGCCTTCTTGTCAAAAAGCCTCTTCACTTGATTTTGATGTTCAGTGATCCTGTCGACCACCTTTACTCTCTTTTCTTCAAGTTCTGCCAAATACATGATTCTCTTTTCTAGAGAACTCTGAAAAGTTTCATCTTCGATTGCTCGTGCCAAGCGTAGAGCAGGAAGTTCCGCAGAAATGGGAAGTTCGGCATCAGTGCCATATAACACTTGAAAAGGTGACATGCCGAGAGATCTCTTGGGGGTAATGCGGTCCGCCCACAAAGCGTCGTACAAAGACTTGTGCCACATCCGTTGATTCTCATCTACTAATTTTCGTATGATGGTCACCAAGTTCTTATTACTGGATTCCGCCTGACCATTTCCCTGAGGGTAATAATCCGAGGCATGCGCTAAAGTTATTCCATATTCATAGCAAAAACTAATAACTTCCCGCGAAGAGAAGTTAGAGGCATTATCAGCAACGATTTTATTTGGAACGCCAAACCTGACAATGATATTGTCTTTGATAAAACTGCAAACTACCTCGGAAGTGGCATGCTTGACGGGTATGGCTTCCACCCATTTAGTGAAGTAATCCGTTGCTGTGAGGACATAGCTATGCCCAGCACTCGATTGAGGCTTGAGTGCACCAATAAAATCAATTCCCCATTGCCTGAATGGTTCATTGATAATGACCGGCCTTAGGGGGAGGGCAGCCAACTTGGGCTTGCCGACGAATTGTTGACAGGGTTCACACTTTGCCACCCAGGTAGCCGCATCTTGAAAGAGCGTCGGCCAGTAGTACCTGGCTCGAATGATCTTGTGTGCTGTCACGGAAGAAGAAAAATGGCCTCCACAGGCTGAATTGTGAAAACTTTCCAGCAGTTTTACTTGCTGGGGCTTGTCAACACATCGCAGGAAGACACCGTCTATCCCGCGCTTATATAAACCGTCATCCCAGATGACATACTTAGCTGCCCTGAGCTTTACAGTACGCTTCTCCTTTACAGTTAGGTGCATCGGGCATTCGCCGTAGGTAAGGAAGAAAGCAATGTCGGAGTACCATTCGTCACTAGTTGCCACAAATAGAACCAGAGGCAGAGAATCGGGCCCTTCTAGAGGGGTTTGCTCTTCATTGGTACAACCCTCTTTCCCTTTAAGGTTCTCTGAATCTTCATTTTCAGCCATTAGCTGACACAGGCCTTTGCCCCTCACCAGCTTGGTGGGTTTAATATCCAGGTCATATTCCTGGACTTTTGCAATCCAATTCCCTCTCAAACTTCCTAACTCCTGCTGAGTTAGAATTGACTTCACCGCAGTGTCAGGAACCAGCACCACCGTATGCGAGTTCAGAATATAATACCTGAAATTCTTCACCGCTTTGACAACGGCAAAGGCGTGTTTTTCCAGCTGAGTCATTTTCAACTCGTGAGGCTTGAGAGGAGAACTCATGAATGCGATTGGAGATTCAATATCCTCCGAGTTCTTTTGCATTAGGATTGCAGACACAGTATGTTCGGAGGCGTAACTATACATGATGAAGTTCTTGGAGAAATCCGGACATACCAGGACCGGTGCATGAGCAACAGAAGTTTTTATCTCCTCGAACGATCTCTTCCCCTCTTCACTCCATCTGAAAGAGGGTGACCCTTTCGTCATGTTCAGTATGTGGCGGGTCTTCTCAGCAAAATCAGGGACAAAACGCCTAAGAAAGTTCACCTTTCCGAAGAAAGAATGAACACCATTCTTGCTTGTAGGCAGAGTAAGGCTTTGGATAGCCTTAACTCTTTCGGCATCAATCTTCGTTCCTTCTTTGCTAACCACATGGCCTAGCAATTTCCCTTCTGTAACCCCAAAAACAGACTTTTTGGGATTTAGGGAAATCCCATGTTCTCGGCACCTGGCCAATACTTGCTCCAAGTGATCACAATGATCACTTCGTAGTTTAGAGAACACGGTTAAGTCATCTAGATAAACTACAATGACTTTTCCCATCATGCCTTTGAATGCAAAGTCCATGGCCCGCTGAAAAGTGGCACCAGCGTTAGTTAGGCCGAAAGGCATCCTGCTATAGGCGAATGTACCCCATGGAGTAGTGAATGCTGTTTTGAATTGATCTTCAGGAGAGACTTCAATCTGGTTATAGCCTGAAAAACCATCAAGCATAGACAGCATCTCTGACCCAGTTACTGCTTGCAGAACTTGGTCCATTATGGGAAGAGGGTAGTTGTCTTTCAGCGAAGCTTGATTCAAGTTTCGAAAGTCTACGCAGATGCGTATTTCACCGTTTTTCTTGCGTACCGGCACAATGTTTGCCACCCAAGTGCTGTGATGGATAGGGAAGATGATTCTTGCGTCCAGCATCTTCTGAATTTCGGCCTGAATGGTGCCCGAAATCTTGGGATTATAATGCCTTTGCTTCTGACGGAAGGCTTTGGCATCTTCTTTCAGCGGTATATTATGCTGAACGTCCTCTGGCTTGAAGGACTTTAAATCTGCATAGGACCATGCCAATACATCCATATATCTTTTCAGCAACTTGACAAATTTCCGCTTTTCTTCTGGCGTGCAACATTTCCCGATGTTCACGAATTGCGGGTGTGCCTCAGAACCTATATTGACTGGTTCCGTCTCTGGGGACGAATCAGGATCATTTTGCTTCTTCTTTTTTATAAAACGGTCGTGCCTGTCAAACAAGCGTTCCAGGGAAACTAGGCCTTTTGGAATCTTATTACCCTTGAGCTGACATATGCCATCGTTCTCTCTTGATTCATGGTCTTGACCGTTGATTGATTCGCGGCATGGAGAGGTGGATCCTTCAAAATACAACTCATCAAAATTTTCTGATTTTTCTAGAAAGGCAATGAGGTGATTATCATTATTGAATACCTGCCAATGCTGAGAGTTGTCCGGCACGCTCGGGCGGAAAACCACTTCAATGGTGTATTTGTTCATTTTCAAACCCGGGTGCGGGAGCATGAGAGATGCTGAAACAGCCAGCGAATCAGCCATGTCATTTTGAGCTCTTGGAATTGCCCCTATCGAAAAGGCATCAAATTCCTCAATGCTGTCCCATACTGCATTACGGTAGTGCCTGAGCCTTTCATTTTTCACTTGGTAAATCCTTTTGACCTGATTTACAACTAGCTCGGCATCACCTTGTGCCTTTAGATTTTTAATTCCTCTTTCCTTTGCAGCTTGCATACCGAGTAACAGAGACTCATACTCGGCAGTATTGTTAGTGTTGAAAAACTGCAATTTGAAAGAAAGAGGAATGACTTCTTCCTCGGGAGATATCAGCACAATCCCAGCGCCACATCCACTAGTTGCGCAACTGCCATCAAACTGCAGGGTCCAGACCTCATTAAGATCCTTTTCCTGAACAAAAACACCCCTTGTACCCGTCTCGGTAGATAAGAAGTAGTTTCCCATCCCTGATGATTCAAAAAGGATTTGGGCTTTGGGGTCTTCAGAGTTAGTGACCAAGTATTTCTTTTGCGATTCTGGCTCCAAAGTTTGCATTACGCCTTTGACTGGAATTCTAGCTTTGGACCAGTCCATGTGAATTTCTCCACCAACTTCGCTGCAAAAGCTCCTTCCCAGCAGAATTCCATAGGCTGCTGGAATGTCAGCGACAAGGACGGTCATTTTTACTCTTTTATCCGGGAAGGCCGCAAACGCAAATTGCGCGTCTTTGATTTGGCCAATCAATGGCACTTGCTTGGTTTCCAATGAGTAGCATCTGCCGAAAGGTTTGGTAAGAGTGAGGCCCAAAGCATGGGCGACTTTCGCCGGCATGACGTTATCGGAAGCTCCGGAATCAATTATACAGTTGCTCAACTTATGACCGTTGATTAGGAGGGAGAGATAGAAAGGTTCTATCTTACCTGATGCAGACGTTGAGGCAACATTTATGTGGGATTCAGGAGGAGTGGAAAGGATTCCTTTAGGGGAAGCCTGATTAGATATAACAGCTTGACTTTGGATATACTTAGTCAATCTTACAAGCTGTTCGGGGTTTGACTGAAGATACTCAGCTTCAGACATCTGGATCTTGGTCTTCTTTGCATGATCTATAATATCAAACGCGGCCAAGGGTTGCGTTGGTGAAGGAATGAGTCCTTCACTTCGCGATGGTGGAACAGAGTTACTGATCTTGATAGGAACATGAGAGGGCTGACTCGGAGGAGAGATAGGTGGAAAAGACTTCTTTGCAAAAGATTTAACAGGGAGTTGAGTGGGGAGAGGATTACCTCTTTTAACAATGGTTGGAGGCGCGTTTGACACGGCCTTCTCTTTCTGCGTATGGGCAGCAACTTCTGCTTCTTTCCCTTGCGAGCGGGTAAAAACAGCGTAGGATTGTCCGCTTGCATAGCCTTGAGTACTCTCTTCTTCATCAGATTCGTCCTCGTCAAATTCCATGTATCCAATAGTAGAGTCGCCAGTCGGTTCACCGACATCTTGATCATCTTCACCTTGGAGCGAAGGTTCTTCATAGTACTGCTCTTCTTCAATTTCGGCCAGAGCATTGACCGGAGGGGCCTCAAGCGCCAACCGTGGAGCAGTTACAGGTAAGCGCGGCCTTTGAGAAGCATTGTTAGGAACAAAATTCCTCCGTGGGGCATCCCGGTACGAGGGACTAGGAGAGGCCTGGGCCAGCTGCTTCTTTAATGCGAGCAGATCATTCGCCATCTTTTGGAATGCTGGATCAGACGAAGTAGTAGGCGAGGGATCTGAAGATTTGGACTTGGAAGATTCCTTTTTTAACTCGCCAGATATTATCAAATTGTCTTCTATCCGGATGGCAGCAGCCTGAGCGAGAGGCAGAGTAGCTACTCGCTCTTGAAGGAGCAAGAAGCTGACTTTCGAGCTCATGGCGTTCACGAAGAAACACTTCTGATTCTCCGGTGTTGGAAGCATGGCAGTGGGGACACGGTTGATTAATGCATTGAACCGGGTGACAAAATCGCGCATGGTCTCATTGACTTCCTTTTTTAGGTGGGTGATCCGTGATAGCAACGCAAATGCATCTTCTGAAGGCTTATATCTGTCTTCAAAAGCTTCCCGCAGGGTTGCCCAACTGGTGATAGATCCGGCCGGCAAATGCTGAAACCATTCAGCTGCGGGCCCTTGTAGAGTTTCCAGAAAAAGGCGAACCGACACATCTTCGTGAGTCACGTCCAAAATACTGCATGACATAATGAAAGCAGATATGTGGGAATCCGTGCTTTGATTTCCACTCCCGTCGAATTTAGGAAAATTCTTTCGATTTCCGTGAGGGAGTGCGTGAACTGGATGTGGTAAAGCCAACGGACCCATAGCGTTTCCCCATGGTACCGCCATCTGAAAAGCCGGAAAGAGAACGCGAGCCGGAAGTGTAGTTCCGCTGAGTAGCAAAGCACTACAAAGGGATGTGGATGCTCCTGGCAAAAGACTTTTTCTTCGTGAAGGCGAGACACTCCTGGATGACCGGCTAGCTGAGCTTAGCGCTGAAAAACGTGCCGGTGTTACGCTGAAATTGTGCCTCTGAAGCAGATCGAAAGTAGGATCAGCTTCTCCACGGGCTCTTCTGCTGCGCGTAAAAGGTTCACTCGCCAGTGTACCTTTCAGATCTGCAATATTAAGGCGCAGATTTAAACTTTATTTTTGGGTGTACTTGCTGATTTTCTGGTTTTTCTGTCAAAAACCAGCAGCATGCACTTTTCTGAATATTTAAAAACTATCCTCCTCGAAAAACCGATTGCGGTTAATGACAAATAGCAGCGAGGATAAGATGGCAGGGAAGATAGTAAGCTGATTTTCAGATCTGATTTTTTACTTTTCAAAGGATTTCAAACTCTTTTTTTTTTTTTTTTTTGAAAACAGTCAAAACTCAGATCTACGGAAAAATAATGATTTTGATAAAAACTCAGCGAACTAAAGATCTGTAACTAGGCCCGATCTATGACTCTCAGAAGGAAATTTTTCGATTTGAGCACTTTTGCAAATTTTTTGGGTTTTGAACAAAAGTGCAGATTTGCAAACAGGCAGTGATTTTCTTATATTTTCTGATTTTATATTATACCACCACCATAGATCTGACAGATCTGTTCGATCCCCAGCGGAGTCGCCAAAAAACTGTTGGTCCGAAAATCTGTCGCGTGGACAGATCTATGGATAGACGGGCCAACGGTGTGCAGGGCTTAGCCCCTCTTTGAGACAGCAAAGCGAAACTGGTTTATTGCTACTTCTACTAGCAGGAACCTATGCAAGTCTCACAGATTCTGCCTTCGGGGGTTGGGATCTGATCCAAGTAGAGTGTTCTAGGCTGCGAAGAGAAAGGAATAAAAGAAGGAGAAGAGAAAGAACAGATCCGAAGGAAGAAAAGAAATGAGTTCCAAAGCGGAAGGGTCAGAAAATCTATGCTTTGGGCTTGGTAGTAAACAGAGCCAAACCTACTTGCATAAATAAACAAAGCAATACTGATAAACAAGTGACGGAAAAGTAGATATGAATTCAACAGAAAAGACACATGCAGATCTAACATAAGAAAGATCTAATGTATAACACAGCTATTGAGCACAAAGTCTGAATAATTGTATTAATTGTTTTTATCTGTTACAAGAAAGCTCAAAGTCTTTCTCTCCTCACCTCTATTTCTATCTGAAAAATGTTCACCTTGAATACAACAAGTATTCCAATATTTATAGAAGATCAGGGAGAGAGAAGGCAAAATGGAGCCAACCACTTATTTACAAAGATATTTACAAAATATCTAAAAGTCATGTTGACTTTGACAACTTGGATGGATGACATCATCCCATGACGCAACATGGATGATGTCATCATTTGTGCCAACTTACTTCAGATATTACGGAAAGAAAGTCGGAGAATAGAGAGGAGAAGAAGAAGAAGAATTTATTCATCATCATCATCCTGTGGCCTAAAAGGGGTTGCCTGTTTCTGATGCTGATCAGGAGATGAGATGTGGAACTGAGCGCGGTATTCCAAGAACTTGCTGATCATTGGCCCAAATTGATCTTGTGATGGATCCTTGTGCCGTTCACTGATTGCTTCGCAAGTCTCCCGCTCGTCTATGAGCTTTTCCGGGAGTTTGGAATAATCTTTACCCGCCTCGATTAGGGACCCGATGAAGTCTCTGCAGGCCAGTAGGTTGTTGATGGATTCGATGTCGAACGTGACTTCTGGCCCTGTCCCTTGAGTAGCTATCTCCTTGAAAATCCGGATAGTATCATCAGCTGATCTCAAGGTGAGGGAAGGAGTGAGCAACCCTGGAGTCATAGATAGAACAATCTTCTCCATTTGATGCATCGCATCCAGGGCCTCTTCCTTCACCTTGTCTATCTTCTCTAACACGAATTCGAGCTGATCTATCCGATAGTCCAGAGTGGACATGGTCTTGTTGAAGGGTCCTTGGATGACCGAATACTCCGAACTTGACCAAATCTTCGACTGAACAGTCGAACATTTGTTGGAAGGCCTCGTGCTGGAGTCTAGCATGTTCTAACTCTTCTGATATCGGGCCTGCTAACGCTTGGAGTTCCTTATTCGCCTTCTCGATGTTCAGGTATAAACTGATATATTCGGCGATTACCTTTTCACTATCTTTGAGGATCTGGCTCCTCCAAGTAGAAACAGCCATACCTTGCTCGCCGATTTTTGAATACTCATTAATCTTCTCCTGGCTGAGTAGCTCAGGAGTCTCGGCGGCAGTTGTGGGAGGTGCACTTCCCATCTTCTGTAAGGCTTGAACCAGGTATTTATTCTGCTCCTTCAGTAGCCTCTTTTTCTTCCTTTGTTTCTCGAAGCTTTTCGCAGAGTGCATCAACTGCGGAAAGAGCTTCCCCCTGGAGACTTTCTGAAGATGTCCCCATTGTGACCTGGGTCACTGTGAAATCTGCCGGAGACAGATCTTCTTTCTCTTTGGTGGGATCGGGGTAGGCTATTTCCATAACCCTCTCACCTGCAGCGCTCTTGGAGAAGCGTGTAACCGGCTTGTGCTTCTTTGCTACCTTAGCTGGAATGACTGAAAAGTCCATCGGAGCGATGGGGACTTTCCTCTTTGGTTGGCTCAGCTGCTGAGAGATCCAAGCTGGTCCTATTGAAGAAGGACCAGAGACAGAGGGGGAGACAAGCAACGGTAGAAGAGGGGAAGAACGTGGAGACCCGCGGCGGCGGCATTGAAAGAACAGCCGCGGAGATGTCCACGGGGGAAGGGAAACCGCAGCAGCAGAAGAGATAGGAAGGGAAGGAGCTCGGAGATGAGGGAAGAAATAGAGGAAGACAAATCAGCGAGAGAGGAGAAGATGGACGAAGAAGGCAGGGGAGAGAGTAGAAGAAGGGGAGAGGACACAACCAAAGGAGTGGTTGCCGATATCTGAGGAAGGGGAGGAAGAGAAGAAGAAGAGGAATAGAAGGGACCTCTGAAGTTGTAGCGATGCCGACATCCTGGGTGGATGGGCGTATAGGACTATCCTCTGTCAATTCCTTCTCTGGCGAATCCAGGGTTATTACTTGTTCAGGCTCTGAAGGAAGAGGACTTTCAGGGGCTTCCTCCTGAATGGTGCTAGGCTCACCTTCCGCAGCTTTGCCTTTTAGCTGCTTCTTTGACCTTGGAGGTGCATTACCCAAAGGAGAAGTTGTAAAATCTACACCGAGGTAGATTAACCCATTCATGCGGCACCAATGCTCTGTTCTCCGCATAGTCTCCTTGACCGTCTCCTCGATTGTCTGAGGAGCCTTGCTTCTGTCAATGTCCGGGAAGGGCCAATCATCCCTCTGTGTCATTATAACACTTTGTCTACTTCGTCTTCCGTGGTTTGGAAGCCTTTTGGGACAATGGCCACTCCGTAATGGATGATTTCCGTTAATGCCAAGCGAGAGTGATCCTTTCGTCTGATTCTACCTCATGGAGAACGTCAATGTAGATATCCTCAATCTGAGGGACATGAATCGGATCAAGCTTAGCCCTTGGTAGACAGCCCCTAGGGGTGAATGTAGGCCTTGCTGGGAAATCATGCTTTAGGTTGAGCAATTCTAGCTCAGCAAACATCTCCTATCGCCTTGGGGAGAAGAGGTCCTCTCCCCCCGAGTCCTCCTTTCTCCCTTTCCTTTTTTCGTTTTGTCTTTTTACCCCAATTCGAGGTCATATTGCGTTTTCAGCCTCCCCTTTCCGATATCCTGCTGCTTACGCCTTTCTCTTCTTCAGCGCCCTAGCTTCCCGTCCTGATTCTGCCCCTTCTCTTCGCTAGATCTCCCGCCCCGTTCATTCCGCCCGTTTTACCCCCCGTCTTCCCTTATGCCTCAGCCTCTGTCATCTCCCCCCCGTTTTTCTCGGGAATCCCACTATCAGGCCATTCCATACCACAAACTCAACCCCGGCCGTCCTTACCCCTCTTTTCTACCCCTTTCCCCCCTCCCCCCTTCGCCTCTTTTTTCATCTTCTCTGCCAACTACCCCCCTCCCCTTTTTCCCACTTGTCTTCAAACAACCCGCCTGCTCTCTCCTTCACCGTTCCTTTCTCATCTTATCCTCCTCGACCCCGAGACCAGGTGCCTTGCTCGGTAAGCTAGGCGCGCACTATCTTCTCAGACCTATACTACCCTTCCTCTCCTTTGTACTCCCAACACCCTGATATGAGAATCCATACCTATTTTCTTTCTGAAGCTTTTTCCCTCTTACTCCAAGATCTCCCACACTCCAATGCACTCCACCTTCCTTGTCTATCTCCCTTCCTCCACCCCGACTTTTCTCATCCCCCACTTCATTTTTTCCATACTCCTTTTTATATTTCCCCTCCTCCAACCTTTCCCCTCTCTTACCTGGGCCACCGCCCCGCCCCCACTGCGCTCTACTGCTCTTTCCCCAGCCCCACTTTCTCGAACGCGCCTCCTCCGTAGCTCTTTCTGTCATCTTGCATCGTGTATTTTTGCTGCACCTAATGTTGAAACCCGGTAATCATTCTCTCCTAAGGCCAACCCCGTCTAACCCCTGACTACGCCCTGTAATTAACCCCTTCGCCTCCTTTCCTGCTCTGTTTTTTATGCATCTTAGGTAAATACCGTTGTTCTCCTACAGCAAAAAAGGTAGGGAGCATCCGGCGAGGCAACATGTCGAGCATGCGTCTTCTTAACATACGGTCCACCCGCTCCCTCCGATTTTTTTCCCCGTTACGTATACCCGAGGGGTTTGCATGCCAATCCATCTTTCCTTTTCCTCCTTCTATCCCGTGCTTTGTACACTACAGCCCTCGTCCGTGTGATCTTTCTTTGTCTCAACTACGGGAATCCTCTCCCTTTCTACGTTCTTCTCCACCCTCCCCATTTATCGGTGAATAAGAAACCGACAATAAAGATTGGGCTCAGAATACCTTGGTAACATGGTTGGTTCTCCCAAAAAGTTGGCACCCTTAGATAGGTGACGTGGGATTGTGGGAACAAAGGCTCCCCATTCTCGATGTGACTGCCACTATGTTTTGTTTTCCGGCTATGAGTCAAATTGGCCGCAACATGCACAGGATTTGATAGAAGAAAAGAAAAATCATGATCTTAGCGAAGTGTTGGATAGGCTGATCTCCAGCTTACAGCTCTTGATAGCATTCATATATTTTGGCCTGAGGCCAATTCCACTTGGTTGTCAGCCCTGGATAATCTCTTTCAGCTGCGGAAGGAAGGGAAGGACACGTATAGACGACAAGGAGTTCATGTGGAAACAAGCCTGTTGTAGTGAACTGGTGCAGTGCTCGGATATTGTGCTTGCTGATTATCTCCCCCAGACAGAAACGCTGATCGGGCAGATCTGATTAATGTTTCCAGGGGTATCGCCAGCATCCACTTATGGAAGTAGTGAGCATCTGAAAGACCGAAGAATCTGCTTAGGAAAGTGATAGTTATCACTGAGTTCCTCTGAGAAATCGCTCCGATGGATAGTTTGAGGCCACCGGGTCACTTACCTTTTATTCTTTAGGTAGACCTCATTCATTAACTGCATGCATTGGCCTTCGTGTCTTCCCAGGCCTTGATGCATTCCTGTTGGCTAACAGCCACATAGTTCCGGGTGGTGAGGGATGCCAAGCATCAACTCAAAGCGACGGGCAGTAAGGTTATAAACTACCTCGCCCTTGCTATTCTCGACACATCTTGTGTCTTTGTTGAAGGATTGGGCAACAACCATAATAAATCGTTATTCAAGCGCTGACAGGGAGTCCTCCGGCAAGAGAAGGGCACACTGCCTATTAGCTTGTCCATCCATGGCCTTCTTGTCACTTTCTGAAGTCCTTCCCAGAAGTTTCCGGTCAATTTGACCCAATTCAGAGTCCCTGACATCCATATTGCACTCTGCCTGTGATTCGGGCATCTGACCCTTTGGTATTTATACTCATTCTTCTTCAGTCAGTTTAGCCTTTCCTCTTGTTTAGGGGTTCTCTTGCTTGAAGTAGACATGTGTTCTTCAAGGCTTATATGATGATATGAATGTAGAAGGAGCGAAACCCAAGCACAGGAAAGTTGAATAGTCATTTGATTTTCCATTGAACGCTTAGCAGAAGAAGAAAGCAAGAATTAGAGATTTAAGGGCCCGGCGCCAGAAACTGGTAGGTCAAAACAGATCTAGGGCGCACAGGAAATGCATGTTGTAGAGGTTAAGTTGGCGCCAAAAGGCGTCATGGCGCAATAAAGGAAAGCAGACTGCATTTTTATGAAGGGCGCACAGAAAGTGCATGTTCTTTGAGGTTCGGTGCGCCCTTTGGTGCATGGGGAAGTTGTTGACACATTAATAAATGGCGCGCCAAGGGAATATGGCGTGGTGCATTTGAAGGGTCTACACAAATATGTTACACAAAGGAGGATGCGACCACGCCTTATCAGATTTATACTTGCGCAATAAAGTTTCGTTACATGCAGGGTAGGTGCACATTGGCGCATGGAAAAACATGATTTGTAGCATGGAGAAAAGGAGCTGGCTAAAGGTTTAAAGGAGGGCGCGGGTTTGAACATGTTAAAGGGATGACGATGCGCCGAGGGGCGCGAATGTCTTGATTTGCAACATGACTGCAACAGTGCGAAATGGAAAACAAAAAACTTAACTTAATTCATTTAATCATTTTTCAACTCTGTCCTCAACTCGAAAAGATGAAAAGGAGGCTTGGTTATAACAAGGCTGGTATAAAGAGGATCTCAGATGGAGCTGATGCAAAAACACCCCCCTTTTTTCAAACAAATCGGGAAAGAGGGAGGAGAGGAGGAAGAAAATTCATAATGACAAGACAGGGAGGGAAAACAAACCCAACAAATTTCATTTAAGACCGACTAGTCATCTAAAGAGCGACCACGCAAACGCAACAATCAGACCCGTCAAAGAAATAAGCCGAAAGGAGAGGAAAACACAGACCAAGACGTGAAAGATTTCAAAAACAAAGCAGGAGAACACTACCTCGGAATAATATCGAAAATTTGTGGCGCAGTGGGTGGGTCCACAGAGCAATGACAAGCGACAGGCAGAGCATGACAAACCAGGAGCGATTCACGTGCTTGTCAAAAGGAATGAAAATGACCAGGGCGGCACGGGTTATATATAGAAAAAACTGTAATTAATGTGCCACCAAAACCTTTTGAAATGGCGCATGGAAATCGTTGTCGACAAGGGATAGGCGTCTGCGCCCTGTGGCGCATGCAAAAAAAATGACAACTTAAGAATGAGCGCTTTCGCACGTCTTTGGCCACCAAATTCGTTGTCGACATTATAAAGGTATGTGCCGCCTTTGGCAACAAAACTTGGTGAACATCGGAGAACTATATGCGCCTTTGGGACGGCACCGAGAATTCGATGCTAACATGGCAAACCATGCGCCAAAGGCTTTTTAAGGGGGCACACCCAAAATTATATGTTACAATGAACAATACATGCGGCCCAGCCAAAAAGGCTCAAAAAAGGACTAAGTCAAAGAATAGTTTTCCCGGGGAGGGGGGAGGGATTTTGCGATTTTGTTTCGAACGAGAAGGATGCCCTAACGAGGGATCGAAACAACATTTTTCGGTACGGTTATCGGTAAAATTGCCCTTGTCAATTTTACGGGATAACAAGACCTTAGACGGATTATTAAGGTTAAAACCTAAACCTAAACCTATACCCATGGGTGGATTAGGCTAATCAAAACTAGCCCTAAACTATAAGCTAAAAGTTTCTAAGGGTAGCGATACTTGCACTAATGGAAGTTAGACTAGTATCACCTTAAGAGCTAAACCTTGTTCTAATAACCTAATGACCATAGAATGAAGGGGGCCACGGGGGGGGGACCTATGGAAGGGGTTTTGCAAGCCATGGGCAGTAGTTTCATGGCATTTATAGATGGAAAGTATGAAGAATTGGGATTGGCGGAGGGAGGTGGGTAGTAAGGGTAGGTAAAGTAAATATTTTGGAACCGACGTGGTGGTAGTGTGGTAGAGTCGACACATCTGGGAAAAATGGTCTTTCGTTTGCATTTATTCAATGCCCAACTATGGTGGTCAGTGGCAATGGAGTTTGGGCGGGAATTTTGGAGTTAATGTCATTAAACGAACCCAGTCCTGAGCACGGATTTCTCAGGAAGGCATTGCAAAATGGAAACAGTTGCGTTGTTTGTTTTCCAGGCGCTCTAGTTTTTCTCTCTGTTGGTCACTGGTTCTTGAACCAGAGTCTACTTGGTTGTTGCATGGGCCAACATGAATAAATAGCTCTTAATCTCTGTCGGGGAAATTTTATATAAGGCATGCGGGGTGGGGGGGTGGGGGGGTAGTAACAAATTATGTTTGCTGAATCTAACGGGAAGAAGAGGAGAAGTCTTAGAGCTCATCAGAGGTCTTCTTTAGATTTTTAAAGCGACATATTACTAGGATGATAGGCCCTTGAATTTTAAAAATCTTGCTTACTCTAAATGCTTCATTAAAAACAAACTTGTTCAAGTGATTTAAGTTTCAGTGGTTTGAAGCAGCAATGTTGGTTCTTCTTTTCCTGTGGAATTAGAATCAGGGTTTTCGAAGGACCTTGGTTGGAATTGGTTTAATGTATATTCTTCCTTTTCAGTTTCATTTGAGTATGACCGCTGTTGCTTTTATTGTTGATGTGGAACCCTGTTGAATTTGTAGAAAATACTTTAAGTTCCTTCTAGTTGGAATGCTTTGCTGAGATTAGTCTACTTGAATGCAAACTATGTGAGAGGGGTCCTCCTTACTGAGTTTGTGATTTGGGTTTGAATCTGTGTGTGAAAGTAGCAAAGGTATTATTATTAAATACGAAAAAGACTCAGTGAGGTCTGTTGTAATGTTTCGGATGATATCGACTTTGTTGAAGTTTCTAGAGGATACTTTTAGCATGTTATGGTCCAGAACTCTTGAAATTGATAGTATGTTACGAAATTTTGTAGAAGTTTAGAAGTTTAGTGAGAATGCTATTTGGTTTCGAATCCTTTGAATCCTTGAAAAAATAACTGATGTTTTTAACTTGTAGTAGTTCCTTGTGCATATTGTTGGAACCTTGAAATGGGGGTGGTATTGTATTACTCTGAGGAAAGCTGTGATTCGGGCCATTCTGACCCTTTGGTATTTAATCTTCATTTTCTTCACAGTTTATCCTTTCCTCTTGGTTTAGCGGTCCTACTTGCTTGACGTAGGATCATGTGTTCTTCCAGGCTTATATCTGATGATCTGCATGTAGAAGGAGCGAAACCCCATCCAGAAAGTTGAATTAGTCAATTTGATTTTCCATTGGAAAAAAAACGCTAGCAGAAGAAAGAATTAGAGATTTAAAGGCCCAGGGCGCAGCACTGGTATGTTCAAACAGGATAAGGCGCACAGGGAAATGCATGTTGTAGAGGTTAAGTTGGCGCCAAAGGCGCATGGCGCATAAATGAAAGCAGACTGCATTTTATAGAAGGGCGCACAGAAAGTGCATGTTACTTTGAGGTTCGGTGCGCCCTTTGGTGCATGGGAAGATTGTGTAACATTAATAAAATGGCGCGCCAAGGGGAATATGGCGTGGTGCATGAAGGGTCTACACAACATCTATGTTACTACAATGGAGGATGCGCCCGCGCCTTATCTAGCTTTATACTTGCGCAAATAAAGTTTGCGTTACATGAGGGCTAGGTGCACCCTTGGCGCATGGAAACATGATGTAGCATGGAGAAAAGGCGCGCTAAAGGTTTAAAGGAGGCGCGGGGTTTTGAACATGTTACAGGGCTGATAGATGCGCCGAGGGGCGCGACTGTCTTGATTGCAACATGACGCAACAGTGCGCCATGGAAAACACTTATCATTTAATCATTTTTTCAACTCTGTTCCTCAACTCGAAAGGAGGCTTGGTATAACAAGGCTTTTATAAAGAGGATCTCAGATGGCGCTGATGCAAAACCACCCCCCTTTTTTCAACAAATCCGGAAAGAGGGAGGGAGAGGAGGAAGAAAATTCATACTGACAAGACAGGGGAGAAAACAAACCCAACAAATTTCATTTAAGACCGACTAGTCACTAAAGAGGCAGACCACGCAAGCAACAATCAGGACCCGTCAAAGAAAATAAGCTCGAAGGAGAGAAAACACAGACCAAGAACGTGAAAAGATTTCAAAAACAAAGCAGGAGAAACCACCTACCTCGAATATATATCGAAAATTTGTGGCGAGTGGGTCCACAGAGCAATGACAGCGACAGGGCAGAGCTGACAAATCCAGAGCGATCACGTGCTTGTCAAATGGAATGAAAAGACATGGCGGGCACGGGTATATATAGAAAAACCTGTCATTAATGTGCCACCAACCTTTTGAAATGGCGCATGGAAATCGTTGTCGACAAGGGAAGGCGTGCGCCCCTTTGGCGCATGCAAAGAAATGGCAACTTAAGAATGAGCGCGTTTTGGCACACCAAATTCGTTGTCGACATAAAGTTATGTGCGCCCTTTGGCGCAACAAAACTTGGTTGTAAACATGGAGACTATATGCGCCTTTGGCGCACCGAGAATCGTGCTAACATGGAAAACCATGCGCCAAAGGCTTTTAAGGGGGCACACCAAAATTATATGTTACAATGAAAATAATGCGCCCCAGCCAAAAGGCTCAAAAAGACTAAGTTCAAAGAACTAGTTTTCCCGGGGAGGGATTTTGCGATGTTCGAACGCGAAGGATCCCTAACGAGGGATCGAAACAAAATTTTCGGTACGGTTATCGGTAAAATTGCCCTTGTCAATTTTACGGGATAACAAGACCTAGACTGGATTTATTAAGGTTAATAACCTAAACCTAAACTATAACCTATGGGTTGGATTAGTGCTAATCTAACCTAGCCCTAAACTATAAGCTAAATGTTTCTAAGGTTAGCGACCTAGCACTAAGGAAGTTAGACTAAGTATCACCTTAAGATCTAACCTATGTTTCTAACCTAACTAATGACCATAGATGAAGGGGGACCTATGAAGGGGTGCAAGCCATGGGCAGTAGTAAGTTAGTTTCTATGGCATTATGAGATGGATAAGTATGAAGGACTTGGGATTTGGCGGAGGTTAGTAAATATCTGTTGGAACCGACGTGGTAGAGTCGCCAAATCTGAAATGGTCTTCTGTTTGCATTTATCAATCGCCAACTATGGTGTCAGTGGGCAATGGAGTTTGGGCGGGGAATTTTGGAGTTAATGTCATTAACGAACTCAGTTCCTGAGCACGGATTTCTCAGGAAGGCATGCAAATATGGAAAACTAGTTGGTTGTTTGGTTTTCCATGCGCTCTAGTTTTCTCTCTGTTTGGTCACTGGTTCTTTGAACCAGTCTACTTGGTGTTGCATGGCAACTATGAGAATAAATAGCTCTTATCTCTGTCGGGGAAATTTTATAAGGCATGCGGGTAACAAATTATTGTTGCTGAATCTAACGTGGAAGAAGAGGAGAAGGCTCGAGCTCATTCAGAGGTCTTCTTTAGATTTTTAAAGCGACATTACTAGGCATGATAGGCCCTGAATTTTAAAAATCTTGCTTTACTCTAAATGCTTTCATTAAAACAACTCTGTTCAAGTGATTTCAGTTCAGTTGGTTTGAAGCAATGTTTTGGTTCTTCTTTTCCTGTGGAATTATGAATCTCGGGTTTTTCGAAGACCTTGTTGGAATGGTTACTGTATTATTCTTCTTTTCAGTTTCATTTTGAGTATAGACCGACTGTGCTTTTATTGTTGATGTGGAACCCTGTTGAATCTTGCTAGAATACTTTAAGTTCCTTCTAGTTGGAATGCTTGCTGAGATTATTCTACTTGAATGCAACTATTGTCGAGGTCCTTACTGAGTTTGTGATTTTGGGTTAGAATCTGTTGAAAGTAGCAAGGATTAAATACGAAAATGACTCAGTGAGAGTCTTTGTAATGTTTCGTATGTCTCGACTTCTGTTGAAGTTTCGTAGAGGATACTTTTAGCATGTTATGGTCAGAACTCTTGAAATTGATAGTATGTTACGAATTTTGTAGAAGTTTAGTTGAGAATGCTATTTGGTTTCGAATCCTTTTGAATCCTTGAAACATAACTTATGTTTTTAACTTCTGTAGTAGTTTCCTTGTGCATATTGTTGGAATCCTTGAAATGGGTGGTATGTTATTGACTTCTGCGGAAGCTTGTTGTGGATACTCATTGGTTTTGATTCTGTTGAAGTCCTTGAAATGTAACTGGTGTTTCTACTTCTATGTAAGCTCAGTTGTGAATATGGTTTGTATTGACTCAGTGAGAGTCCTTGAAATGTATCTTGTATTTCAAACTTCTATCTAAGCTTGGTTATGAATGCTATTGTTTTGTTAAGAATACTAAATGTTATTGACTTCGATGGAGTCCTTGAAACATAATTTATGTTTTAACTTCTGTAGAATTTTTGCTGTGAGTACTTTTAGGATTCTTGAATTGTTGTCGTATGCATTCAACTTCAATTGAAACCTTGGTTATAAGTACTGGTTGGATTTGACACTGTTGGAGTCCATGATATGCTACATGTTGGCTCGTTTCTCGATTTGAGTCCTCGCTGAGCATGCATATCATTTTGACTCTTTCTTAATATTGTTGTGTTATGTTTAGTTCGATTATGAGGAATTAAGGGATGGGTTTCTTTATCAACTCGAATTTGTTTGATACCCTGTTATATTTTGTAGTAGCTCGACTTCATATGAAACTTTGAGGAAATTTATTGATATGGAATTTGGCTTCTGTGAAGACCTTGTTGTGATTATTCTTCTTGAAAACGGCTTCTAATTTACATCCTTGCTATATAATCGTAGGGATTTGATTAGTTGAATGAAGCTGTGCATGTTGTGTTTCGACTCTGTGTGAATGTCACTGTATTTGCATATGGAAACATTATTATTTTAATGTTATCTTGTCTCAAGTTTGACTGAAACAAAGAGCTCTTAGCTGTACCATGTCAAGCGATGGCGTTGGGTATTTTCATGTTGATAAATGATAGAGAAAGGATTTGTTGAGTCTTTCATGGTTGGATTATTTTCTGTTGCTTGGCACGAAAGATCTTGAATCGCTTAGTAGCTATAGGTGACTTTTATATTTGGATTTAGATGGAACTGTAGTTCTTCTTGTAATCACGACTGTTTAGTCACATGCGTAAATGTATATGTATTAATCTAAAGGAGTCGGTATAGTCTAGAATGTTATTAATTTAGGATTCTGATGGACTCTGTTCTTTCTTCTAGACTGTAATTTATATGTTGATGTATATAATAAGTGGAATAGGAAAATCCTCTCTCTCCTAAACAGGAAAACTTGTGTGCTTTCTTCTTGCATCCTTTTGCGATCTCTATGGTATGGGCATAACAAGAATAAACTGTGGTATTGTATGGAGAGACTAGTATAAAATGTGTGTTGCTGTATAAATGGGTATGCTTGTTAATACCATTGAAATGTGTTATGATGATAAAAGAATTAAGACAGTGAGCTTGTTGAATGTTTTAACTGCCTTTGAGAAATTGTTAGAAACAATCTTGTAGGAGTTTTGTTGTCTTTAGAATGGTTGTATTCATATGTTCTTAGTCTCTAACATATAGGATGATTAGCCTGATTTAAGTTTGGAATGTGAAGAAATGATTTCATATAAACAGGTTGTTTAATGAGAACAATTGGTGGATTGCAATTGCTTTAAGAATTAGTGCTTATCATGCTTAGTTCACCAAACTGACCAGTGTTGACAAGTTTTGCAGATGGTTTCCGTAAGTGGTAAAGACACGCAGATCTGATGTGATGTTCAGATTGTTTAATTTTGTTTTATGATGAATTCCAATTTGATTCTCTAAATGTACTTCTTGAATAAAGATGTTCTTTTGTCTATTGAGTATTGTATCAAATATGCTGAATGCATAAAATGTATTTGATTATCTTAGAAATGAATGAAATGAGGTATTTGTTACGTATGTGTTACATTCGTCTCTTGATGGATTGAACTTCTTCGGTTCGAATGATTTGAAGAGCATTGTTATTATTGTATACCTTGGAGATATTTGGGGGTCCTCTAAGTAAGCTTTGCAAAGATTGTGTGATTGAATACTTATGTATATTTAGTAGTTCTGTTATGATCTATCTAAAGCTAAATTGGAATTTAGATCACTGTCTTTTGAGAAGTTAAGGTTAAAATAAACCTCAACAGGAAGCTAAACGGGCTGAATAAATTATTACTCCTTAGTCTTGATCTAAGTCAAGAAAATGTTTAATTGGATTTTTAATCACTATATCTCAATACTAATAAGTAAGATATATTTCAGTTATGAGAACTGATATAAACCAAAAAGGGTATGGTTAGCAACCTTATGTGAAGATTAAGGGCTATTGTCCAGTTTCGTTGATTTAGATTTCTGTTTTTCAATAAACTCCTTGATGGGACCTCAAGTCTTAATAACTTCTCTTTGTGAAATGGGTTTTATTAAGAAAGGTAATTTTAAGGGGAGGAACCCAGGGGTTGGGAATAGACTACCCTAAAAGGAGCGTCTTAAGTATAACTTTAACTCAACGAAAGTAACGCCTTAAAATGAGTAGATCTTTTCGAGGCAGATTTGAAGGTTGATGGCACAAGTCAGCTGCAGGGTTGTACCTTCGAGAAGATTAGGATCTTCTCGAAGATACAACAATGCAGGTGACTTGTGGTGACACCCTTTGCATTGATCATTAAGATTTACACCTTAAACTCGAACAAGTTTTACTCTGAGACTGATTAGGAATGTGGTCATGTTATAAGGCTTCCCCAGGAGATTCGGAGTATCTTGACACACTGGGTTAACTAGGGTTGACCCAGTATGTCAGCGTATCCCTAGTCCTCGAGAGCATCCCTATAATGTTGTCATATTACTAATCCATTCCTTAGTGAATAACTTGGGGTAGGAGAGACTGACAGAAGTCAGTATAAGACATTCTACATAACATAGGAATGGGGTGAAGGACATATTCCAGATTGACGAGTATGTTGTCAAGGGATATGAGACATAAGCAGTATGTTTCAAATCTTTGGTCAAATTATCGCAAGCTGCTAATTGCGTTGTCCTATGTCACCTAGTCTAAGGGATGAGATGCCGATGAATAATGGTAACAATTATTTAGATAGGTTCCTTGGAAAGAGAATTCTGAATCCCAGATTAGGGAAGAGAACCGCAAGAGTGATGTGTTAAAATAAAAACACCAACTCTTGATACTCATAAATAGATCGGTAGGTTACCGAGTCATGGAATTAATAGATCGGAGGTACTCCGAGTCATTACAACAACATATGGTTATCTGTTATAAGAATGGTTGTTTTGATTTGTGAGTTCTAAATTATGTATTTAGAACTAGGAAGCATTTATCAAAAAAAAATTAAAAAAATTGTTCTATTGTTCTAAAATGGAGATGTTACACACTCCCACTCATAAAAATGAAAAGGGTCATAGAATGATAATTCTTCTTCATCTCGTAATGCTAGGAAAATTTGGTGGAAAAATCATAGCAAAAAAATGTGTTTGCCAAAAACAAATTTGCCCAAAAAACTTGCAGTGATAACCTGTAGGAAAAAGCATAATACTGTTACAAATAGAAAAGTTAAAAGCGGTCAATCGGGACCTATTGGTGGATGTTTCATGTGTGGTAATGGGCATTATGCCAACAAATGTCCTTTAAAGAATATGGATGAGCCTCGAATGATGAAGCATGCTGTAAGGGTAGTTAGTAAAGGAAAGGAACATGTACCGCTAGTAGGATACGAAGAAAATTGTGAAGAGATCCATGAGACTAGTATTCTTAATACTAAAAGGAAGAAAATATGGGTTAATTGTACTAAAAAAATGGCCAATAATTGTGAAGCCTAACTCTTTCTAGTAATATGGAATAAAAATGGTCAATTTTTATGTTATGTCTGGTTAGGTAGCATTTATCAGAGTGATTGTTCTATATTCTTTCAAATATTTGACATACATAATTATATTTCAACTCCAAGAAACTGAAATTATTGTAGTCGGTCTGCTGACCCTTAAACAATGGATGTTATATATATATATATATATATATATATATATATATATATATATATATATATATATATATTTGGTATATGATACTCCTGGGTTGTATTACTCAAGTACCCAAAGATTTTGGGTATCATCACTTTGTAAAGAGGATCTTAGGTTTAAACCTGGGAGCTCGACAAGCCATCACTTAAAATAATCAAAAGGCTTGATGATGGCTCGTTCTAGGTCGACTCATCTAAAAGTATATATAGTATGAGGTTATATTTAGCTTATGGTAATATTTTGTACCTCTTGAGACAAGATTTATTTTATGTTACATATCACAACATGATTCCCTTCTGTTCACCTATCATGACGTGTAGTGGCTATGTGAAAATTATGGTTTATGAATTAATGTAAATTTTCGTGGGTTTTGTGGTCGATTCCGGTATTTTTAGTTGAACCTAGATAAGGGAGTTCATACTTCACTAATATGAACCCTGTTATAGAAATGTGTAGGTTCAGGATCTAAGGATGTATTGTGAAATCCCTCTCTTTTGACAGTTTCTATGTAACTCTGAATGGCATCTTCGAGTCCTTAGAGTTTCAGGCTTAACTCGTATGCTTTATAATATGTTGGGAGAAAGATATGACGGCTTGTAAGTCAGAGGACTATTTAGAGCTTCCAAGAGAATTCAGCAAGTCGTTAAATAATGTAAGTAAGTCATTTACATACTTCTTAATATTAAAGTAAAATATTCTACAAACAATACACTACTTATTTGAAACCCTCGTGCAAACCAAGTGGAATTTTTGCATGACTTTGGTAATATTAGGATCAATACCAATTCTGTGAATCCACTAAGGAGGTTTAACAGTGGAATAAAAATGTTATGGATGTCAAATTCTATATCTAATAACGTAACTTTATTACTTAACACTTTGAGAGGTTTTTGGAAAACATGTTTTCTCAAACATCTATAAAATTGAAGACCCCTTGTTTGAGGACAAGAAAATGTGTTGTCGTTACTCATTCATGAGTTAATATTTGTTAAAAAAATAAATTGGATAACCACGTTGACAACATTCTTTGATTGGACTAGGTATAGGAGATAAAAAGTGTAAGATGTGTTGAGGTAGTTGATAACTGAAATAAGAATATTCAAGTTCAGCTGAAAAAATGAATGTTGGTACCTTATCTTTTTGACCCAATGTTGTAGCATTTTCAAACCTCAAATAAAAAAATTATTTAATAGAGCTGAGGAAAGTGATCTGTCTAAATGAACTACCATAGATCCACACGTTGCAATCCCAGTAGAAAGGAATAGTTCTTCCTTGAAAGGTACAAGGTAATATTGTTTTAACTATATCCTCTTTATATCAAATATATATATTGTACAAAAATGATTCACTTTAGTCAAGTAATCATGAAATAATTCAAACTGCATGACTATTTACAGTCTGACAAGCTGATATAGCTATTGAATTTAAAGTTTTGAATCTAAAAACCATAAACTTCTAGGGGAATAGTAACTATTCGTCAGGAATTATTCTTTTATCCTGTGTGGAATTGTTTGCTTTCATTTAGCAAGGACCACATCATCAGGATGATGATACTTTTAAGAGGGGAGGTATGAAATGCCCCATGCTTTCATTACTATTTTTAAAGGAATGACAAGAAAGCATTATTTA
The DNA here is from genome assembly GCA_019776745.2 of Taxus chinensis. NCBI lineage: Eukaryota > Viridiplantae > Streptophyta > Pinopsida > Cupressales > Taxaceae > Taxus > Taxus chinensis. The sequence continues at coordinate 972,366,642 of CM034146.1, read as the reverse complement.
GAACAAACATTCCATGCCAATCAAATTCAATGGATAAACATATGCAGTTGTAATGACTCGGTGATTCACTGATCTATTCATTCCATAACTCGGTAATCTACTGATCTATTTATGTTATCTTATGTATTGAATACATATTGTATACTTCATATACTTTGTCATCCTACCCTACACCGGGTACTGAGTGATCTATTTAAAGAACATATCTAAATATCTGCTACCAATATTCATCTGATATCACGTTGTTTTAAACTTGGTGACATAGGACAATGCAACCAGCAGTTTGTGATACTTTGGCCAAAGATTTATAACATACTGTGTATGTTACTATTCCTAGACAACATACTCATCATATTGGAATACATCCTTCACCTCACTCCTCATTTATCATGATTGGTCTTTATTGACTACTGTCAGTCCACTTGTTCTAGGTTTAACCCTAGACCTAGGTAGGAACATAACCTATTATAAGAAGACACTCACAATGGCTTAGGGTATATGGGCATACTCGGTTGACCTAAGTCGACCGGATGTGCCAACATACCTTGAGCCATTGGAAGCTAATTCATATCCTAAATATGCTCCTATCCAGACCTAGAGGGAAACTAAGTTCAAGTCCTAATTCCTAGTTGGGTGTAGATCTAGATGATCAATGTGGAAGGGTGATGCCACATGTCAACTACAACATTGTATTCTCGAGAAGACCCAAGCCTTCTCTCGGAAGTATAGCCCTACAGTTGGCATGTGCCAACATCCTACAAAAACTACCTCATCGAGATGTACATACCCCCGAGGGGATTGTTAATACATTGTTAGTCTGATTTAATTCTTGATTACAACAACCCTGCCAAACCTTAATCCAATGCTCAATAAGTTCTTTTCCTAAATTTTCTTCATTTAGTCCATTAAGAACTTCGTTATATTCAAGGTCACTTTTAATGTTTGATCACATAGTTAAACTGCCAATTAACCGTAACTGTACAACGTTATAATATGTCTTCTTTAAAAGGTACAATAACTTTTTAGAAAAGTTCAACGACCGAACATATATCCAATATAAAGTAGACTTCATACAAAATGAATTCTAATAATTTGTAATCACATTAACATACATTTTTGGTTTATATTCAATTAAGAAAGATAAAGAGTCTTTATCTACATGTTAAGTGTTAGGGTATATCCTACCCAATATCCACATTTCTTAATGTATGTTCAACACACATTGCATTACCATACAATATAGTTTAGATAAGAACATCATATTCTGCAACTTAACAAGCTGCATCATAAGTAGGGAAATTGAACTAAATCCCTTTATCCAACTTATCAAGGATAACCAATTAAGCATAAGAATAATATGAAGAATATCAACAAGATAGAAATCCATCTTTTTCATACAAGCACAAGATAATTTACACAACCAATACAAGTAAATTCTCAGCTTTCAATTAATCTTTATAACTTATACATTTACAAGCCTTATGCATTTTAGGCATACTGCATAACAACCGCCTTCATTAAAAAAGAATACTACTTTTCTTTTTCAATACAATCTCAAGAACGAATCAGAATTATTCACAAGGAATCATAATTAAATCAGCCAATGCATCTCATAAGTTTTACCTTCTTTTTATCACTTACGAAGTCCATCTGCAAAAATTGCTAGCATAGGTCAGTTCAATGAACTGAGCATGATAAGCACTAAGCATTAAAATGAAGTGCATTCCACTAATTGTTCCATTAAAACAACTCTGCTTTAATGAAACAATTATTACATCATGAATATCAATATAAGTAATAGCAAATAGAAAAGAAGTACATTTAACCAATTTGAATTCACTTCCAAGAGAAGAACAAATATAATCCACAACATCTTTCCTTACAGAATTAAATTTTAATTGATCCTATCAATTATCCTTAAGCAAACAACAGATCATATCATCTCATTGTTCCCAATTCTATCATAATAGAATACAACATTTATCTTTTCTTTAAGCCAAAGGAAGGGTTTACAACATGGTTCTCATTAGGATGATTCATCTAACTCTTAAGCAAAAGAAGAAGAAGAACCATTACAAACTATGCCCAAACACAAAACATCCAAAAAATAGAAACAGATTCATAACATGAATTAACTATTTTCATTTATAGGACAACTACCTTAAAATTCAACATTTAAGATATTCATCAGAACACAATCCCCTTTCAATCCCTGAAGGAATATAAAATCAAATAGTCTACCAACAAGTTTACATTTTTTGTTCAACAAAACTGAAACATCTAACCTCTTCCTACATCACTTCAACGAATGATATGACAAGGAAGACCAAACAAACATAACCAAATCTCCAATTCATAAGAGAATCAAAAATAGAAGGGCTCAATCCATGAACTTATCCCAACAACATAGAAAAGGAATCTTATCAAAATTTGATTCAAACCTTAAATCATTCACTACACTTAACAACAAATTCCCTTTTCTAATCCAAACCATAAGCCCATACACTAGTTCCCAGAAGAGAGAACAAAACCAACTCAAGGTAAGAAGAAAACATACTGCAAGTCTCCCTTACAATATTTACCTTCAATAAAGCATGAGTTCCCATTTCATTTCAGAAAAAATACACAGTAAAGTTCAAAAACAACATATTGTCCCAAATGAATCGAAATTTCTTTTCTCTATAAAAAGAATAAGGGATCATTTACTAAATCCAATCAAGAAATAGAAAATTCTGAAGAGAAAACTAACAATTCTGAATTACCCACGAGCTTAACAAAGACTGTAAGTTCATTACAATGTTTCTACATCTCATTACAAAGAGTAAGCGGTTCATGGTTTCAAGAGAGCAATATCCAAACAAAAACTATCTCATCTTCATGTTTCCAATAGAGGAGACAATTTTTCAAACAAAACAGTCAACCCGAGGATGTGGGTTTCCTCAAAACAGAGGGGAAAAGACTATCCCACATTAAACGCCAGTGCCTTCTCAAAAAAGACAAAACAGATCCACAAGAGGAGTTCCAATTCCATTATCTTAAGAAAACATTTCCAGTTAAATCTCCAAAAGATATTTAAACAGCTCGATTAAACTACTCTCCCAGATTTCCTTTGAGTAAGTAGTTCAAATTAATAGAGTTCTGAGCTTTAAAATTTTTAAGAAATTAAAAAGAACCCAACTCAAATACCAAAACCAAATCAAGCATGTCGATAATACTACCAGTTCAGAACTCAAAAGTACAAAATCCAAGCACAATGTCGAACACAAGCTTTTCACAAAGGTTCAGGACTACTCAAGTAAATATTCACAGGTTCAGGGAAGCAACGAGTTCCCATTCTAGTTTATATCTTAACAAAGAAAACTCGCCATAACATAACCAACACATCATTCCAACTACAAATTCCAAACACAAAGTACAAATTAATGTACAGTGTCAAATCACCTCAACATGAGCTCGATATGCACCTTAATACAGGAGTATATAATAAAATATATTAATAGTTCAGAATTAGTTCCATTATCTATTTAAATCTTATCAAAATCCCTATTTCCAACTCCAACGATACACAAGTTTCTCACCAAAGTTCGAAACCATACAAGTAATAAAATACCATGTGAAATCCCATTAATAGTCCGAATAATATAGGAATAAACATGAGTACAGAGTTACATATGGACTTCAAACAACAGTCCAGATTATCATAAGAAAATAAAACACAAGCACTGAGCTATATACGGTCTTCAACAACAGTCCAGGATTATCCAAGATTCCAAATAAGGTCCTAGGGTAACAAGAACCTCCATCACCAATTTTCATCAAACACAAAACAAAAACAAGATCCAAACCAAATACGAGCTCAATTACAAGCTCAAGCAAAACACAAGCTCAATACAAGCTCAAGATCAAACAAAACACAAAATCCAACAAGATCAGATGGAACTCAAGGTTCCCACAAACACAGAACCATATTTAAATAGCAACGAAGGTCATTTAAAACAAAACACTTCAATTACCAGTTCCAGAATGAAAAGTATGAGTTACAGAAATACGTTTTGCATGAATTCTTTTTTTAAAAAGAACTAACACAAGGTAAGTTTCCAAACTTAATGTTATTTTGATAAGGATTTCGTATCCAAATTTCTAGAGATTTATAAAACCCAGTAAGCAAATAACTAGATAAAACATGCAAGCCAAGAATCTCAAAAGAGCAGACTTGTTTTAATGAAACATTTAGAAGAAAGCAAGAGATCTTAAAGATTAGAGCCTATCATGCCTGATAGTGCTTCTGCCAAATCGAAGGATACTTCCAGCCGAGCTTTCAACTCCTTTTCTTCTCCATGAAAGATCAAAAAACAAATAACTTTCCTCAGAATGCCTCATATACCTTCCCATGATCGAAAATAGACCAGGTGAGTTAAAAATAGCAAAGAAGTGCAAGTCAAACTACTGGTTCAAAGAACCAGTTCACTCTATGTAGAGAAAAATCTGGAAAGCATGCAAAAACCAACAACCTCCCACAAACCCACCTTCCAAGTTTCCTAGACATTTTGTGAACAAAAACCGAGACCAATAAATTCCATTAATTCCAATTTTCCCACTCAACTCTCCTTGCCACTGCCTCCCAAACCTAGTGAATGCCAATTCACATTTAACATGCAATTCCATATTTAGTGAAACTACCACATAAGCCTCCGCCAAGTCAACTAGCCCCTACCAAAACTGGCAGTACTTTATGCCTTAAAAACCTTATCAACAACTTAAATGCCATTGGAACTGTCACCTTTGATGCATGTGACCCATTAGGTTCCCATTGAAATAGCTTAGGATAGATCCTTTAGAACTTAGGTTAGTTTAGAATTAATCACCTTAGGCCTTACACACTACCTTAGGTAGTTTCCACATAGGTTAGATTAATTCACAACATAGTAGTTTTAGGCATTAGGTTAGATCATCACATAATCTTATAGCATTAGGTTTTAGGTTAAATTAAATAGCTTAGTAACCTTTGCATACTCCCTTAGCACAAGGATTAGGTTAGAAATAAAATCAATTAAGTAACATAACTAGGTAGTATATATATATATATATATTATATATATCCGTAGGATAATCCTATATATATATTCTTACCCAATCCTTCCAATGGATTCATGAATAGGTTTTAGGATTCCAAATCCTTCCAATGTCATGAACAGGTTTTCATTTACGTCAGCAATGTCCTGCCATGATCGATCTCCAAAGACCCAAGCACAACATACGACTGAATGGAAACATGTTCACACAAAATATAAGAACTTGTAACAACAAATTTTAGTCTGATATGTCCCTCAATTTTATTAAATGTCAATTTACCCTTCATTCAACTGAGTAGATTTAAAACATTCCTTGGATCACTGAAATTGATCCAAGGATGAGTCAAATAAGGAGATAAGTTTGCAACTCTTAAACCAGATTGCAATTCATCTACAAGAAGTGAAAAATGGGTTCAAGGAAGCCATTCCATTTCAGTCTAGTGATCTTAAGAACAGAAAAGGTTTATCCATATCAAGCATGATCTCCAACAACCAAAAGAACACATCTTTAGAAGAAGATCACATGTCAACACTTGAAATGCAGAAGAGGGATATAACAATTGTCGAGGGTGTTACATGCTTCCCTCCTAAAAAGAATCATTGTCCCGATGATTACCTCATTTTAACAATTTATATCAATGACAATCAATTCATTCACTTCTCTTATCATAAGTCAAATATATCAAAATTTATAGTTCCAAAAATCAACATTAAATAGATGTTTGTTCAATTCTTATAAATAATCCACATAATCAATTCTGTTCAAATAGATATGGAAAAGAAGTTTTCATATCCTCTAGGTTTTCCCAAGTTGCACTATCTTCATTAAACTTGTCCCACTAGACTTTACATTGACTTAATTCTTGATTTCTCAAATGCAACTGGAAAGTTTCAAGCACTCGTATGGGTTTAACCACGATTATTCCTAGGTCCTGGACCTACAAGGAATTCCAATTTAACACGTGTGATAAATCTTAAACATATTTCTTAAGCAAAGAAATATGGAAAACATCATGCATTCGTGACAAAGCAGGAGGTAATGCTAAACGATAAGCTACAGGGTTGATTACTTCAACTATCTCAAAAGGTCCCACATAACGAGGTGATAACTTGGTAGCCTTTCCAAAAGTTATAGAACTCTTTTTTAGTTTAACCCGAAGAAATACTTTCTCACCAAGTTCAAATTTCTTATCAACCCTCTTCAAGTTAGCGTAACTCTTTTTCCTATCTTCTGCTTCTTTCAAGCTTTCACGAATCAATTTAACTTGTTGTTCCATTTTAGTAAGAATTTTAGGTCCAATTACCTCTCTATCTTCTATGCTATCCCAACTAACAAGGGTTCTGCATTTTATTCCGTATAATGCCTTAAAAGGTGCCATCTTAAGAGAAGCATTATATGTATTATTATATGTGAATTCAACTAATGGAAGATACTCTTCCCACTTATATTGTTGATCCATGCAATACATTCGTAACATATCTTCTAAAACTTGATTTACTCTTTTAGTCTTCCCATCTATTTTCGGATGATACACAAAAATAAAATTTAGCTTAGTTCTTAGAGTTACATTAAGAATTTTCCAAAATCTTGATGTCATTCTAGGATCCCTATCTAAAATGATTAACTCAGGTACTCCATGTAAGCTAAAAATTTCATGTTTACAAATCTTCTCGCCAAAATAGGAGAATCATCCTTCATATTTCCAACAATAAAATGTGCTACCTACATTAGTTTATCCACAACTACTAAGATAACATCATGCTTATTTCTTGACATAGGTAACCCTTGTACAAAATCCATACTTATTACTTGACATTTGTACTGCGGTATGCTATAAGGATAGAACAAACTAGTTGGGTGCATATGTTCTGCCTTAACACATTTACATTCAAGGCAATGTGTCACAAAATCAATAACATCCTTTTTCATTCCTTTCTATAAATATTGTTGCTTTATATTAGCAAGCATCTTTGTAATTCCAGGGTATCCAGAAAAAGGTGAATTGTGAAATTCAGCTAACAATTTCTTTCTCAAATCATTAAGCAAAGGTACATAAAGTATGTTTTCAAACCGTAAGATTCCTTCTTTATCAAAGTGAAAACCTTTATACCTCAAATCATTAGAATCTATAGCAAGTATTTCTTTTACTTGTTGAAAGTAAGAATTAGATTCCATAATACTTTTTACTTCATCCTTAAACTGAGTTCTAAGTGTTATAAGAGGAAAATGTGCTTCCTACAACTTAGAGCATCAAACACTCTATTTTCTTTTCCTTTAATGTAACTTATTTCAAAATCATATTGAGACAAAAACTCTAACCACCTTCACTGTCTTGCATTAAGATTTGGTTGAGTGAAAACGTACTTCAACCCAAGATGATCAGTTTTAAACTCAAATGGTTTACCAAGCAGATAATTCCTCCGAACTTGAAGGGCATGAATAATGGCAAAAAACTCTAAATCATGTGGATCATAATTCAACTCATGTAACTTAATTTTTCTACTTTCATATGCTATAACATGACCACTTTCTAATAAAATATCTCCTAGACCTTCACCGGATGCATCAGTTACCACCATAAAATCTCCATTAGGATCTGGTACTGCAAGAATAGGTGTTGAAGTTAACTATTCCTTCAAGGTTTTAAATGCAATTTCACATTTCTCACTCCAAGCAAACTTTTTATCTTTCTTCTCTAAGGAAGTTATTGGTGCAACTATCTTAGAAAATTCTTTTACAAATTTCCTATAGTGGCCAGCAAGTCCCATGAAGCTTCTAGCTTCATGTACATTCTTTAGTGTAGGCCATTCCGTTATAGCTGTAATTTTTTAAGGATCTACAAAAATTCTATTTTTACTTATTACATGAACCAAATAGTGGACTTATGTGTCATAAAATGAACATTTGGACAGCTTACCAAACAACCGTCTCTTTCTCAAAATTTCCAAAACTATTTTCAAATGCTCATGATGCTCCTCAATACTTTTAGAATATATGAGAATGTCATCCAAGAATACGAGAACAAATTTTTTCAAGTATTCTTGAAAGAGATTATTCATAAAATTCATAAATGCCACAGGTGCATTAGCTAATCCAAAAGTTAAAATTGTAAATTCATAATATCCATACCTTATTCTGAAAGTTGTTTTATGAATATCCTCATCCTTAATTTGTAGTTGATGATATCTAGATCAAAGATCTATCTTGGAATATACCGATGCTCCATGCATCTGGTCAAGTAAATCATTAATCCTAGGGAGTGGATATCTATTCTTGATTGTTTCCTTATTTAACATTTTGCAATCAATGCACAATCTAAGTGTTCCATCTTTCTTTTTCACAAAAATTAAGGGTGCTCCCCAGGGTAAAACACTTGGTCTAATCAAACCTTGAGACAAAATTTCATGCAACTAAGCCTTAAGCTCTACTAATTCTATAGTAGTCATTCGATACGGTGCTTTAGAAATAGGTTCAGTTCCAAGCTTGATCTCAATCGTGAAATAAAATTCCCTTTTGGTTAGAAGACCTGACAATTCTTCTGGAAATACATCACTAAAGTCTCGTAACAATGGATATTGTTCCATAATATCACTTCTCTCTTCTGTTGATTCAGTAATTTTTACTACATATAAGGTACATCCTTTATTTTTGGCCTTTTTAAGTTGCATAGCTGACAGTTTTCTAACAGAAATCTCACATTTCACACCGTGAACCTCTGTTGTTTTTTATAGGTCGTCTAAACAACTAATGTGTTTTTCAAAATAGTCCACTTTAGCATTATGTTCTGCTAATCAATTAACACCTATGATTACATCATAAGACCCTAAAGGTGTAACATAAAGATCAACCTCTGTGGAAAAGTTAGGTAAATCAAGGACTACTCCACAAAGACACATACTAACTGTATGAACAACATTATTACTCATACTGTACAGTCCATGTTTTATCCATGTTTCTAGCTTTTATTTTTAATTTTGATGCTAATTTACTAGAAATAAAACATTCAATAGCTCTGGTATTAAAAAGAATAGTTATTGGTAAACCAAATATCTTACCCGAGAACTTCTATGGGTGTGGCCTATTTCTCAGCCTGCTTGTTAGCTACTGTAACAGTGTGTATCTTGTGCTACTAATTGTGATCATCCTTCTTCAAAGGAAATTGATTTAGCATAATGATATTTTCCACAGTTATAACAGCCTCCTACATGTCCCTTTCTTAGGCTTGGGTTTATTTCCAGCCTTAGAGTTATCATTCTGACCCCCATAGGACTTCTGTCCATTATTATTGTTCTTGGTAAAGTTGTTTCGTGCATTACCACCAAACTCGTTTGTTGTTGCTTTCCTATTTGTATCAAATGAAAACTTACTTTTCATTCTAAATTTATTCCATGGTATTTTCTTGGGTGCAAGATAGGATGAAGAGGAGTTGGGATTCTTCTTCCTTACATCCTCCTTATGAGAAAAAATTGCCTTTAATTTCTGTTCCTACCTTATGGATTTTTCAATAACCCCTTCCATTGTCGTTGGGCTGTGAACATCCACCTCTCCTCTATAATGGGATTCAATCCCATGATGAATTTCTGTATCCTGAACTTCTCACCAGTTTAGTACTGGGGCACATACTTAAGGAGTTTTGTAAATCACTCCCAATACTCAGTTACAGTTAGGTTTCCTTGAGCTAAGTTCTGAAATTCAGTCATTTTATGATCATAGTAGAGTTGTGGCAGCCATCATTGCCTAAATTAACCTTTAAATTGGTCCCATGTGATATTAGATTCATCAATGTTTAATTCAGCCTCACGGCTGTCCCACCACAAGATGTTTTGTGTGAAAGTTGATATGCTCCCCATATTGCATTTGTTTCTTCTAAGAAATTTCTTATTGCAAAGTATTTATCCATTTTGCTGAGCCAGTTCTCAGCCCTATCTCCTAATGCGGTTGTCATCAAACTTGGGTGGACTTATCATTTTTATGTCATTAGTGAGTTCTGCTGCTAGCCTAGCCTTTTTGTTCTCAGGCTCCACAAGTATGTTAACATTGTTATTATCAACACCCACATTGGCATTGTCCCCTAGAGGTGGCTAATTATTTTTATCAGCTTCTTCTTCCTCCTCATTTCCCATTACTTGCTATTCAAGAACAACCAAGCAATCTCTTGTTTCCAACAGGGCAACAAGGATCTCATCAAGTTTTTGGGCTATTGTTGCTCCTTCCTCAAGTGGAGGGTTATTTGCAATGTTTCCTCTTGTTCTCACCATTTTCTGTTACAAGAAAATTTAAGTTTCATTAGATTGTGGACACAATAGGTCCAAGAGATGAAGCCTTCAACTCTGATACCAAGATGTAACATTCGCATTTTAAGACTTAAGAAATAAGGAATTTTTTTTATAGTGTTCAATGTTCTAAATAAAGCATTATTTAGAACAAACATTCCATGCCAATCAAATTCAATGGATAAACATATGCAGTTATAATGACTCAGTGATTCACCGATCTATTCATTCCATAACTCGGTGTAGACACCAAATTCGTGTCTTACGACCCCTTGTGACCTACATCTCATCTCGCAATATAACCTCATCACCTAAACCTTACACAATTATTTATTAATTGCCTTCTAATTGATAAATCCACATCACCCTACCTACCACCTCACTTTGCCACTTCATCATGACCTAGCCCTAACCCTAAAACTAACCTAATTAAGACCCATAACTTGGTCCACACCTACACCCCATAACTAATGACCCCTTTCTCGCACCCAAAACCGACTTTCTAGTCACTTGACCGAGCCCGCAACTGATCTCTCAGGAGAAAAGCAAGGAAGGTGGGCTATTTTACTAAAAATAGACTACTTTTTCCTTACCGATGCCAGTTCCTACTCGACCGCCGTCGGTTACGCAACTGCCATCGATTCCCTGTAAATGGGCTCCCCAAACCAAAACAAAAGGACCAGAAATTTCATTTTGGGAGGGGAGGGAAGGATTTCTGGATCAACAGAGAGCATTGGGAGTGAGAAACAGAGTCCAGATCTTCACTTGACCGAGTAGAGACGAGTGGAAATACCAGAAGTGTTTACAGCAAAGGAGATCAGCTTGCATCTTGGTCAAAAGTAGTAAGTCACATCTTACATGTCCTCTGTTATAACATTTCTTATGCTTCTTGAATCTCAGTCTACCTAAATCCGTTTCTGAATCCACTACCCAACGTGCCATTGCATCTAACTGTCATTCCTTTACCCCTCATCATCTCATTTCCTAATATCATCCATAAACTAGCCTTACAAACACCATAGCTACCAAGAAGATCCTTGAAGCCACCGGTATCGGTTATTAGTAAACGGCATCGGTTGTCAGTAACCGGCATCGATTCCTCTGATCAAAACCAGAAAACCAGCCTTTCCCCTACCCAGTTCGACGAAACAATTTAATTGATATCTTACAGTCTTTTGTGTTAATTCGTATTAGCAGGGGAACTGACCACCTTCGAAAGGAAGTTTTATATTTCCTGGGCCCAAGGCAGTTCCCTCATTTATTGTCTAATTAAAATCTTGTGGTCTTGTGTTGTTATTTGCAGGTAGTCCTTCCAAGACAAAAGGGAGTTCTTCGCAGTCAGCCTGATCTTTCTCTACGGTACGCGCACACCATCTCGACATTCTACAGGTATTCCTCCTAGCCCCTAACCTTATCTGTTTCTAAAAGGAATGAAACATTTCCGAGTGAAACATTTTGGCACGCCTGGTGGGACCCATTTTGGGTTTCTGTTTCTCTTGCTTATTTTCATTTTAGGAAGCATACTTGCTGTTGTTGCTTTTGTCATATATTTCGTAAGGAATTTGTCTTGCTTTCCTAGTTTCACATTAGTGAAAGTCATCTCTCTTGCTTCATCAAACATAATTTTCGATTTGGGTTTAAAACACATGCATTACATTCCTGCTTGTTGTTTTTCAATTCTAGTGAACGTAGATTAAGTAACAGGTCGTACACGTGGGGGTGATATCCACGGTATTGACAGGAAATTAATCTTACTTTCACTGCACAACACATACCAAATCACTTCACAATTAACACAACAGCTCAAACATCCCCCTTTTTCCGCGGTATTCCTCCGCCCGATTGAGGTAACCTTATAAGCCAAAACAACTTGACATTTCCCCTAAGTCTTTTGTTTAGGATTCCGACATCATTCTACGTCTAAAGGCATAAGCCCACGATAATTAAAATTAACCCTAGGGTTAGTCTCTGGATTTGCGTGTGCATCTTGCTTGTTTGTAGTTCTGTTTTCTTTCTCATACCCTGTCTTCTGTGATCAATAATTGGACAAGTATGCTAAACGTTGTTAAAAATCAAATTAGCAGCCTTTTTATATCTTGTTAGCCTAGAATTCTTACACCGACATCAGTTACCTGACCGACGTCGGCTATAGTATAACCGACATCAGTTACTAGACCGATATCAGTTACTATCTTTTCCAATTCCTGACAAACCAGCAACCTACCAATTTTACCGGTCTGAGTTTGTTTCTATTCCTGACAGATTGAAACCCTACTGTGAACTTCTATCCATGGTTGTTATCACTTGAAAGCAAGCCACCGCTATGGTTTCACATGCTTTCTCTGTTTCTTTGCCTGAATCACCCCCTTCACATTCTGTGGGAAATCCTACGGATACCAGCGAGGTTCCTAAAATTCCTGTGGGAGATAAGGACTTTGCCAAGTTTCTGGATGCTAATTCTAGCGTTGTACAATACTATTTGTCTCATACCCCTAACCGTACACCTGATGGTCAGCTCCTTGTCGGTATGCCTATCAGTATAGTTGCTCATTTAGCTCCCACTCCGCCTGATAATACCGCCTTGCTTCCTGCATCTCTAGCCCCGTCTCCCAATCCGACGGCTTCAGAGGTTCATACGACCCCAATTAGCTTTCCTTTTGTTAATCTTGGACCCCACATATCATTACCACCGACCGCCCCTACCTCATCTCTCTTGCAGACTGCTCCATTCATGACTTGCTCTCTGCCACCTATCCACACGAGCTTTCCTTCTCAAGCTCTGCCTACCTTTTCATTTCCATACACGTATCCAGTGACCTCAACATCCTATATGGGACATCCCTATTCGGTCGCCTCAACATATTCATCCTCCACACCTTATTAACACTTAACCCCACCAGTGTCTAGCGGTGGTCCTTGGTCCAATTTGCCTCCATTTACCACAACCACACCATCATCTCATCCAACTACTGATCTAATTAAACAAATGATGGACAAAATGCAAAACCTGGAGGCTTCTGTTTCAGGAAGTCGTAGCGCCTTGACATACGAGCAAGTTTGTCGGGAGCCCATTCACCCTTCTGTCCCCCTTCATTCATATCCTCCTCAATGGGAGTTGCCAAAATTTACTCGTTTTAATAGTAAAGAGGATCCTCAACAACACTTGCGATCATTTAGACATGCTTGTTATTTGATTGCCCATGATGATGCGTTGTTACTCCGTACCTTTCCCATGTCCTTATCAGGACCTGCCTTGGAGTGGTACAGTGCTTTAACCCAGCACTCAATCTTCTCTTTTAACCAACTAGCCGAATCTTTCTTGGATCATTTCTCCATTAACATTGCCAAGAAAGTATCTATTACCGACCTCTATGCCATCTGACAATTTGAAGACAAATCTATCGCAGATTTCGTTGGACGATGGCGGGGCCTTATCAACCAACTTACGTATGCCTTGCCTCAAACCAAAATTATCGAACTATTTACGCGGGCCTACGCTAAGCACATCTCCCCTACCATCCAAATTCAAACTTTCCGTACATTCGACGAGGCCTTTACTATGGCTCGAAAATTAGAAATTTGAGCCTTAGAGGAAGAGAAATTGTGGTTGCGCAACAAAAACTCCCCTTTCCGAACTACAGATTCCACCAATAAACCAAATACCACCACTCCTCACGCATCCACTTCTTCTAAATCAAAAGGAGCTGTCCACGCGGTGACGGTCAAATCCCAACCACCGTCCAATACCCCGCCAAAAACCACTTATAAATATAAAGCGGAACCCATCAACTACACTCCCTTGGGGGAGACATATGGTGTGATATTGGAAAAAATACTCAAAGCAGGAGCCATTACCTTACCTCCTATTAAACCTCATTCCGGATTTGATTCCACTCGCGCCATACCTTCCTGGTACAAAGAAAATGACTTCTGTAACTTCCACCGTGTGAAGGGACACAGTCATGAAAACTGCAAGATGTTGAAAAACATAGTGCAGGAAATGGTTGATGCAGGGGATATAACCCTCGATAATCCTAACGCCCCTGCCAACCAAAATTTGAAAATCTTCAACAAGCCGTTCCCGAATCACTCTCCCAACAGTAACACAAACCAGGATATCTTAGCTGAGGAGAGTGTTCATGAGATCCATGCAGTCTTCGATACCCAGCCAAAAGCCTCTATCGAGAAAATTTTGAATCAAGCCTCTTCACTAACACGGGAGCCCGAACCTCCTTTACCACCATCAAGCCAAAGCGAAATCATTCCTTTACCTATAAAGGAGTTAACTGCCTAGACTTCTCTTCCCATCAATGAGTCTTCTTATACCACATCCCTACAAGACTGCGAACGAATGTTATCTAATTTATCTATTTCCCAGACGTCTCCCTCTACCGCTCTTGCTGCACAAGAAGAGGGTACGCCACTCCTTTTGACATCCTTAGACGAGAAATCTCTTGCACCGACATCACTAAATTCTTTAACCATGACAGACCCTCTCAAACATGCCCTCCTACCTATTAGTCCTTCATCGCCTAAATCTTTTCAACAACCGGTCGACCTCTTAATATCTATTGATACAGTACCTCATCTACCCCCTGTATCACGCCCACAGTGGACTGGAATCACAACCTACCTTTCTGCCATACCAAATTTACAATTCAAACCTGAAGACTATCATTCTCCAGAAGATAGACGAATCCTATGGGAACGTTTGAGTACGCCATATTCTACTCAAATGCAAATGACCGATTCTGAGGCCTCCACCATATACCCGAAGTGCTTACAGAAGCTTAAAATTCCCATGTTCTCACCTTCACCCCCCTCACCTCTACCAAATGCCCCGTCCACTTCTATTAACTTATCCAAATCTTCCCCTACGCTTGGTACCTTGCCCATACCCAGTCTAACACACCCACCTAAGCGGCTTGATTTATCCAAAAATAAATTTGCCCCGCCACCTAGGAGACAAACTCAATTTGTGCCTCCTTCACAATCAAAACCCTCATCATCATACCCACTTTCCATATTAGGACCTCATCCCTCTACCTTACATCGATATATCATACCTCCTGCGTTTTCTTCAAAATGACCTACGCCTTCCGCACCTATACAGAGATCAAAGGGTATAACAACACCGTCACTCCGCGTATCCTGTCCACCTATCAACCCTAAACAAATTCCATCATCAAAAGATTTGTTTTCGGTCACTCCTATTTCCCCGTGGTTGTTTTCTGATACCACATCATCTGCGGCCTCATCATCCAACGTAACTTCTGCGCCAAAGAAACCACGTTTAGTGAAAAACACGTGTCAACACCCCTCGACTAAAACACCACCCGTACGAACCAACCACGCACAAACATTACCAAAACCCACACAACCAATACCCTCATCCGATTTTGACCCACTCAAAGGATCTTACGCCAAAATCCTTGCTATGTTGGTGGAGAATGCAACCATTTCCCTACCCCCACTTAGACCTTATGACCCATCTAAACCTCGACCGATAAGTTATGATGAGTCTAAAATCTGCGCCTATCACCGCACACCAGGACATGATGTGGAGGGATGCAAAGCTTTAAAAACCATCCTTCATCAGTCACCTCTCCCAGATAGAAAGGTTAAGAAAGACAACTTACGAAGGGAGAGACCTTTAGCTTCAACCCCCTCTACTATATCATCTGTCCCCGCCTCACCAAGATCTTATCATTATTACAACCCCACCTCTTAAAAACCATGATTTATCCCAACCATCTTCCTCATTTCAGGTCTATAAGATTAATATGATTAGTGTCGCTACTCGAGGGCAGAAAAACAATGGGAAAGAAAAAGAAAACACACCTGCGGCATCTCTTTCTCCTTCAACCATCCCGTTTACACCACCACCTAAAGTAGTTATTCGCGGACCCGCTTACCCCGTCTCTAATGGAGCTGCCGATCGAGCCATGATCAAACAGCTTCACCAATCACCCGTAAAAATGACACTGTATGATCTCATTCAAACTTCTGAATCTCATCGACAAGCTCTCATTGAGATCCTTCAAGGGATAGAGGTTTTACCTAATGAAACCCTGCCTGTTGCCTCCATTCTAACACCCAATCACGTTGCTTTCTCTCACCAAAAAACCCACTGCCCCAACCACTTCGGGTTTCTGTACAGCAAGCCACTGCTGTCAGTTTCTCCGAAGATGAAATTATCGACTTTGGCACCGAAGATCCTGACTCGGCCCTTTTCATCTCAGCTTACGTCCGGGATATCCAGGTACGTCATGTTATGATTGACGGGGGTGCCAGCCTAAACATCATCTCTTCAAAAGCTTTTCAACAAATGAATATCCCTTCTAGCTACATGTGTGCCAACCCCATCATGTTGCGGTCATTCAATGACGCTATTACCTCTACCTTAGGCACCGTGATTCTCAACATTCAGGTAGGACCACGTACTTTACCCGAACTCTTCTATGTCCTTGAGGGAGAGTTCCAATATAATATATTGCTGGGTCGTCCTTGGATCCGGGCCATGGGATGCGTTCCCTCAACATTACATAGATGCATAAAATTTGAGTACGAGGGGAAGTCCTACACCGTAAAAGCTGATCCTCCCCCCTTTAAAACCTGCAATATGTTATACCGCCCTAACGATGTGCTTATACCAATCAAGACACACATACATTCAACCCAACCATCCTCTTCAAATGTACCTCAACCATCCACCTCAACTGCATCTATGCCTTCAACTGATGAAACCACCGTCGCAAAAACCACTTCCCTTCCCGCAGCTAACATCCCAACCTCCGACCCCTTAGTAGATGTTTTTCAATGCCTTACGCTAGGGGAGTACCGCCTATATAACGTTAGTTCTTTCCCTACCCCACAGGAGTATGGAAAATTACATGCACATCCCACCTACGACCGTCGCGTGGGGGAAGTAATCTCTTACAGACCACCCCATTGCCGCACCAACCTAACATATGGGGGTGTTGACGCATCTTCCATTACCCCTAAACCTCCTCTTGGTGTGGTTCCCTTCCAATCCGATTTCCAATACCTGACAAATCGTCGCTTCGCCCTCACTTTCTTGACTCACTGTGCTTGGAAAGGCTTTGGTTTTGGTCTTTATGAACAAGGCCATCCCCATTACCACATGCAAACATAATGATCGCAGTGGTCTCAGTTTTCCTAAAACAACTACACAGGAGACACCTCGTGTCAGCTGTATTCTGGAAGAAGACGACATCACCCCTACCAAACCATCATCACCCACTTTGCTATCATCACCCACAGAATCTATAGACCCTGAATCTATCCCTCCTAACTTTTTTTTTTCATAAATGCTATCTTCATAGGTCCTCTCACTTATCAACGTGATAATGAGGACCCATCTTCTCTTCCCCTTCTGTATCTAGACATGATCGAAGAGGATTTGCCTTTGATTAATGTTGTTGAGTGTCAGGATGACGACTCCATCCTCACTTACCTTGGCGTGGATGATTCTTATATTCAATGAGCCTTACCATCTAAAACCCAAACCATGCTGAACGAATCTACTATAGAAATCAACATCCACATGGAGGAGGATCCTCACATAGTGAAGATCGGACAATCCCTTAACACATCAGAACAAGCTGCCTTTACTACCTTCCTCTGTACCCGCAACCAAGCTTTCACTTGGTCCTACGCAGACATGCCAGGAATTGATCCTACCATTGCCATCCATAACATCACCCTAAATCCCTATTCCAAACCAGTCAAACAAAAACTGAGAAAAATGCATCCACGCATTGCCCTCTTGGTTAAAGAAGAGCTTCAACGACTTCTTTCTGTTTCCTTCATCTTGCCTATTGACTATCCTCAATGGATTTCTAACATCGTACCTGTCACTAAAGCGACGGGGGGACTTCGGATATGCACGGATTTTTGGGATCTTAACCTCGCTTGCCCTAAGGATGACTTTCCCCTCCCAAGTATTGATCAACTTGTTGATCTCACTGCGGGCCATGAAATGCTTTCTCTCATGGATGGCTTTTCAGGATACAATCAAATTTTGGTCGCACCCGCCGATCAACATAAGACCGCTTTCATAACTCCTTGGGGAACCTTCTGTTACCGTGTAATGCCATTTGGCCTTAAGAATGCTGGTGCAACCTATCAGCGGGCTATGACCTACATTTTTCATGACATTATGCACATTATCCTTGAAGATTACGTCGACGATCTTCTTGGCAAGTCTAAACATCATAGTGAACATCTCGATGTTTTAACCATTATTTTCGATCACCTGTTGCAATATTATGTTCGTCTTCAACCAAAGAAATGTGTCTTTAGTGTCCTTTCAGGGAAACTTCTTGGTTTTATCGTCTCTTTGCGTGGCATTGAGGTCAATCCATCTAAAGTAAAAGCTATCCTAGAAATGCCTCCACCCAAAAACCTCAAACAATTACGTAGTTTGCAGGGTAAACTTCAATCCATCCAGCGTTTCATCTCCCAACTCTCGGATCGATGTCACCCTTTTCATCACCTTCTTAAAAAGGACGTTGCCTTTCAATGGAGTGAGGAGTGTCACCAAGCCTTCGAAGCTCTCAAAAATTATCTCTTGCAGCCACCTGTGCTTATCCCACCCCAGGACGACCACCCTTTCTACCTTTATCTTTCCACCACTGACCATGCTATAGGAGCTATGCTCGCACATCGGGACTCGGCACGTCGAGAACAGGCCGTTTATTATATAAGTCGTACCCTCGTGGATTACAAGACTAGGTATACACATGTAGAAAAATTGTGCCTAGCCCTATCATTCGTAGCTACCAAACTCCAACATTACCTCCTGAATCAAAAAACTTTTGTCATCACCAACACGGACCCCATTCATTATATGTACGCCAAACCACATCTAAACCAATGCATCGCTCGATGGCTCATGCTCCTCGCTGACCTCGACCTTGAGTTTATACAACAAAAGTCAATCAAAGGACAAACTCTTGCAGACCAACTTGTGGAGGCCCCTTTACCTGGGGAACAATTTACCAATTTTACATTCCCCGACGAACTCATCGCCACTCTTTCACTCGGGGAAGAGTTGTATCAAATTACCCTCTTCTTCGATGGATCTAAATGCCAGCACGGCGGAGGAGCCGGCGTTGTTCTCATTCCTCTCGACGCTGAACCTATGCCTCTTTCATTCCGGCTTGATTTCCCTTGCACTAATAATACAGCGGAATACGAGGCCCTTGTTCTGGGTCTCCAAGTTCCGATACACTTAGGCATCAAATCTATCAATATTTTTGGCGACTCTCAATTGGTAGTCAATCAAGTTATGGGCGTCTACCAATGCAAAAATGAGGAACTTCAAAAGTACAAACACTACGTGGATTCACTTCTAGCCTTCTTTACTCACTATTCTATCCAAACCATTCCCCGCTCTACTAACAAATTTGTGGATACTATGGCTTGCTTAGCCTCACAAATTCCCGCCGCACCAACTGACTCTGAATTATTCGTCGTGGTCCAACAACTTTTTGCCCCATCCTATTCAACCCCGGTAGTTTGTATGATAAATACTGTGTCTACTAATTCGCAGGATACCTGGTACCACCAATTTCACGACTACCTTACAATCTCTGTTCTCCCACCTAACCTTACTAGTAACAGCAAACGTGCTTTTCTTAAAAGTGTTTCTCGTTATGTTGTCATGGGGGGACTCCTCTATAAACATGGCTTTGATGGCATCCTCCTTCGCTGTCTAACCGGCGTGGAGGTCACCTATACCATCCAACAAGTCCATGATGGGATTTGTGGTGGACATTTTAGTGGCCTTTCCGTGGCTAAACGAATCCTTCGCCTAGGTTATTATTGGCCTACTCTCAATAACGACTACTACAAATATGTTAAGCGTTGTGTTATGTGTCAACAACATGCCAACCTTCAACATACTCCTAGCCATCCGCTACAGGTCGCACGAGATCTTTGGCCTTTCTCACAATGGGGTTTAGACCTTATTGGTGAGATTCACCCGACCTCTTCGCAACGTCACCGTTGGATAATCACAGCAACCGAATATTACACAAAATGGGTGGAGGCCATTCCACTCATTTCAATCAAAAAAGAAAAAATTGTCGAATTCATTATCCATCACATTATCTGTCGTTTTGGTATTCCTCATCGCCTAATAACAAATAATGGTAAATATTTTAAAAACAAGTTGCTACAAGACCTTTGTGACAAATTTGGTATCAAACTTAGTTTCTCATCGCCTTACTATCCACAGGCCAATGGTCAAGCTGAATCTTCTAGTAAAACCCTAACCAAAATCCTCATGAAATTTGTCAATGAATCCGGAAGAAATTGGCACGATCACATTCCCTATTCCCTTTGGGCTTATCGTACTAGCATTCGTACCTCCACTAATGCCACACCTTTTTCTTTGGTATATGGTACCGAGGTTGTTCTGCCTCTCGAAGTACAAATACCCTCCCTTAGAATATCTCTTCAAGATATTCTCACCAACGATGATTTCCGCCAAGAGCGGTTAGCCCAATTGGAGCTTCTTGACGAACGTCATCTTACAGCTCTTGATCACCTCCAAATCTATCAAAAACGCATCAAGCGTGCTTATGATAAGCGACTTCATGAGCGTATATTTAAGGTTGGTGATCTTGTCCTCAAAGAGAATCAACATGTCACCAAACTAGAAAAGAGAAAACGTGGAAAATTTGCTCCCAATTGGATTGGGCCTTATATAATCACTCACACCTATGGATCAGGCACTTATCGTTTAGCTTCGCTTAATGGTAAACATGAGCATGAACCCCTTAATGCCTTGCATCTTCGACCATTCTACTATTGAATCTAGTGTTATATCACTTCTTATCTACCTACTTCTCGTCCCTTGAGCTCATTTACCGCTACATACACTTTGTTTTCTATATCTCAAAATAAAATCAAAATCACTCTTCACCTCCCCTTGATGATGCCTTTCCCTTTTTAGTCTAGTCCATGACTTCAAAGTATTAAAAATAATCCGTATTCTTATGGGATTTTCT
Organism: Taxus chinensis; assembly: GCA_019776745.2. Lineage (NCBI taxonomy): Eukaryota > Viridiplantae > Streptophyta > Pinopsida > Cupressales > Taxaceae > Taxus > Taxus chinensis. Next base: position 972,345,257 of record CM034146.1, on the reverse strand, counting down.
TGAGTCAAACTTCCTACCAAACTAGATGCTTCACGCCAAAAGAACATCTAGCTATCTAAATTATATATAGACTGTTCCCTCGAAGGACAGCTATATGCCAAATTATTGCTGCTATTCTATATAGACTGCTCCCCCGAAGGACAGCTATGCACTAAAATCATGTCTGCTACTATAAATAGACTGCTCCCTCGAAGGACAGCTATACACAGTCAGCCTTTATCAGAAGCTTCTCACATTGATCAGCTTCGTGAAGACCTCAAGAATAGTACAATCAATATCCCTTGTAGACTTCCCGCATCGATCAGTCTATATTCAGTCAAATAAAAGCCTCATTCAAAAGAACCTTTTGGGTCATGGACTTGTCTATTTAGGGTAGGTTCTCTTTCGTCAGAACACTCACTTTGTAACAAGTTCTCTGTACCTCTGCTATATCATCCACCTCACCTCACCATTTGTTTCAACTCAAGGGACGTAACGTACACCTGATATATTGTGATCATACAACTCTTTTCACCTATTGACTTCTTGTCTATGCACAGTAGGTACCTAGGGCTTCAAGCTCGTTCTACGTTGTGTGGTTTTGTTTAGCTCTTTTCACCTACGGAGCACTCTTTCCACTTTGCCTCGCATCTAGGATTGTGTGTTGATCTTAATCAGGACCACGATTCCATACTACTTGGGTATGCTAACTTTTGCTTCACCTATACCAACACCAACAACATTATCCTACCAACACCAACAACATTACCCTACCAACATCAAATTTTTACCAAACGACAAATTGCCTAACCACAACCAAATTGCCTAAATTCACCTCTCCCTGGTCCTAAGGGGAGAACTACATCGGTCAGAGGCCCCTCCTTGCTTTGTGCAATGGGCTATGTAGGCAGCACTTTGGAGACATGGGGTCTCCCAAGGTTAGCTCGACCATCCCCTACCATAACCTATTCATGTGTGGTAAATATAAATATTTTTGTGTATTTCTATTTAATCACATTCCTCTTTATCCTTTTTCAAAACACCGAAAGTCAAAACGAAAACATTCTTATTATTATAACTCAAATCAACATACATCTCTCATTTTATTTAGATGTTAAACAACTACATCTTCTCTATCATCGACACGCAGGTCGGTACGCTTATTTATTCTTATACCTTGCTAACATTTATTTAGACCCTCATGCCTCATCTCGAACTAGGTGATGATCGTGATCGTCGACCCCTCTCGCCAGGGCCTCTCTGTCCTCAATGGTACCACGGCTATTGGTACCACCCACTAATCTGCCAATCTCTCCTGTAACATATGAATACGCCCTCTCGCATGGAGGACTCCAGCCTCTAGTCTCTCCGCCCATGACTCCGCAACCACTAACGATCCTCTTGTCTCATTCACCTGTGTTTGGGAGCTGCTGAACCAAACGCTGCAGATGATCCCTCTCTGCTGTAATCACCGCTATGTCAGGACGATCATCGTACACCTCGCAGTTCTGCTACCCACCATAATCTATAGGCCTCTGTCGTTCCTGCATCCATTACCCTGCGATCGGCTGCTACTTCTTCAGGACCTTCTGGAGGTGTTGTGGCTGGGGGAGGTGAGAATACTACCTTCTGCGTCGATCCTCATATATGGTCTATAAGCCTGTGGTATGTCCTGCACAAATCCAAATTGTCGCCGCACACGATCTATAGGAATCCACTCATACTCGCCTGGCCTGTGCCCTATGATCCACCTCAATCGCTCTACACCCCTCAACTCCTCAGCTATGTTCTCGGTTACCATATAGTTCTCGTAAGGCCTCCAACAGATATCCGCAACCGTCACCCTCTCCCATACCTGCCTGTAATACTCGATGTCACCCGTCACGGCCTGAGATCTTGCCTCTTGTTCTGTCTGGGACCCAGCGTCTGAATCCCAACCTCTGTACTCCGGTCTCTCCTGCCTGGATGGATCGGCCTATTGGTCACACACAAACAATGTGCTCATAGGCCCAACAGTGTAATAAGTATGAGCAATCCAGTGTCGTCCTGTGATTTCACCTACAAGCCCATAAACCCCTGTATAGCTCCGCTAAATATGCAGGTGCCCATGCAAAAGTCACGTTCCTTTCTATCATCTCCCAGATAACACACATCAATGCCTTTGGAAATCTTCCCCCTTCTGCCCTCGGTAATGCATAATACCCTACGGCTATCATTAATATCACTGCTAACCTTGTCTCCTCAGGGTGTGCTGCATACATTACCCCATACGTAAATGATAAACCTCGCTGTGTCAAATCTCGTGCGTATGGACCAAATACTGTTGTTATCGCTCCCCGTGCCATGCTAGGTAGTGCCTGATATACTGGTTCTCCTGTAATAGGGAGTCTCAAAATACGGAACACATCTTCCAATGTTACTGTCATCTCTCCTATTGGTAGATAGAAGGTATTTGTCTCGGGATTCCATCTTTCAATCAACGCCTGTAACATAGCATGGTTACGTGCGATTCATGAATAATAGCGGATTCCACTTAACCCCAAACGATTTATCAGTGTCCATTCAGCCGGCGTTACATCCGCTCGGATTCGTGACAACAGCGCTGGTACACTATCATTCATCCTCAACCCTGCCTCTGCCTGCATACATCCAAATAACAAACAACCATTCAATTCCTCAAATCCCCCTGGGTTTTTTCTCAAATTTTGGAAATTCCTTGCAGCAACCGGTATTATTTACAGCTAACCGGTACCGGTTGAGTAACCGATACCGGTTATCCATAACCGATATCGGTCACTGTTACTTTTATACACCTTGCCTAAAACAACCACCTACAACAATAATTTGAGCGTCTATTCCTTTCTATACCTACAAACATACCTGAAACTCCTGATTACCTACCCCGTAACACTTATAACCCTTGCTATCATGTTTTCTTTTTCCTATCTACCCACTTAATCTCTTATTCATAACACATGCAAAAGTCAAATCATAACCAAAACATTTACCTCTTGGGTTGCAGTAGCTTGAGGTGGCCCTTGTCTTCCCTCTTGTCCCTGCCTGCTGGATGTTTCTCCTCGTCCTGCCATTATCACCACCTTTTTCAAACCTGCCTTTCTGTCTTCTGAATCTCATATCACAATCACTTTCCCTGTCTCTTTACTCCTAATCACTCAAATTTCTCATGCAATTACCTGTCTCAGTCGTCAAAAAGCGTCACGTTCGCGTATTTAACTTCTTGCATGGCCCTTAAAATTAGAACTTAAGTTGCCACCCCTAGCTTTTTTTATTTTTAGAAAAGCTCATACCTAAATAACCAGTATCGGTTATGTAACCGATATCAGTCTACTACCTACCGGCGTCGGTATACCTAACCGATATCGGTTATACACCTGGCCTTTTTTACAACATGGTTCTTTTCTTCATTTTTTTACCAAATTTTTGTCGCGCCCGCCTCTTTTCCTGCATCACAACACCATTATCCATATTTTTCTATCCACCACACATATCATTACAAGTTCATTAACATCATCTATTTTACAAAATTAAACAAACCATCAACTAAGGATATCAACAAACTGCCAATCTATACATCATTTGGATCCAACTCATCAGATACATATATAACAATGTCACAAAACCAACCCACAACATGCAACATTTCATCATATAACATGTCATCCTTATATACGTGCAAAAACAAAAACATCAACATCATCCATATATCAACATGTCAACTAAACTCATGCTACATTCTATATCACAAACCATCGACAAAATACTTAAACACATTTTTGAACACTGCATGTGGATCAAAACATCATCTCTATATATATATACAAATTTTCAAATATACAATGTGCCCTGCATCGGGGCCTCTATGATCTCATCATATAACTAAGCTGGCATGCAGGCCGCAATAACTATCCAAAATCTCGACTCGGCTCGTAGGCCGGTCCCTCATATCAAAAAAAAAATAAAAAATACTTGGCTCGCAGACCGGTATCAAATATACAACCCATACTCGACTCGCAGGCCGGTATATAATGAATAAATGAATCCATACATGAATAAATGTAGGCACGCAGGCCTCTATCAACACAACCGGTTCGCAGACCGGTGCCCATGTCCCTATACAAAAACTATGTGGGGATCCCTCAGCTCTCCCCACCACCCTTAGCACCTCTCCCTGCTGGTCCCTGTGGCACCTCTCGCCTCCTGCCTGTAACGGACACGCCGGCTGTGGCTGCACCTCCCTGAGATCTCTGGCTGTGAGAGGTCTCTGCTCTATGAGCTGCATAAGGCTGATACTCAACTCCGGTACTATCAAGAATATCCTGATAGTATCGGGCCTCCACTCTAACCTCCATATAGCGCCCTCGAGCCACTGAAGGAGCTGGGACTGGTCCCCTGGCACCTAATACTAGTACCCCATGTGCCTGTGCTGGTGGTGCCTGTGGCTATGCCGCTGCTGACGGTAGTATCTGTACCTGTGCCTAGGGCTGTGGCTGTGCTGCTGCTGGTGATGGTGTCGGTACCTGTGCTGCTGTTGGTACTACTACCTGTACCTGTACCTACACCTGTGGCTACGCCACTGCTGGTGGTGGTGCCTGTGCCTATACCTGTACCTGCGCCTGGGCTAGCTGCCCCTGTAGGACACCTATCTGTGCCTGTGCAGCAGCCAACTGTCCCTGTAATAGCTGCACCTGACCCCTGAGCTGATCTCTCTCTGCCGTCACAGCTGCCAAGTCTGGTTGTGCAGGCTGTGCTACCCTCGCCGCTCTCTGACCAGCCCACCACACCCTGTATGCTCCTGTACACCCAGCATCATCTACTGTGTCATCTGCTGGCCTCTCTGCAACCCAATCTGGATCCATAGGTTGTGGTGTAGGCAGTTGGGCCTCTACATCATCCCTCCTGTATTGAGGGAAGGGAGGTGGCTCGTCCTGTCGTAGCCCCATCTGCCTGCGTACCCTCTCTAGGGGTATCCTCTCGTACTCTCCTGGCCTCCGTCCTACTATCCAGAATATGTACTGGATCCATCGTAATTGTACTCGGCCTCCTCTGTGTGGGTGATGACCTCTGTAAGGTCTCCATATGATATCTACTACTGTCAGGCCCTCTAACAAATGCCTGTAGTAGGCAACGTCTCTCCCCGCAAGCACTGCTCGTGGCTGCCCCACGACTCCCAACCATCTCTGAAAGCCATATCTGTATATAACCTGTGGCCCTGGCTGCTGGGGTAACCCTACTGGCCTGATGCATATGATGTGCTCATATGCCCAACAATGCAGCAAAAATGTCGAACAGATACCGAATCGCCTCATCCGGCGATAACCCCAGAGCTCTCTGTATAACTGCACCAAATATACTGGTGCCCAAGCATAACAGGTGTGCTCCTCCACCATCTCATGAAGCACCCCCATCAATGCCCATGGAAAGCGGCCTCCCTCTGAGTCCGGGAGGGCGAAGCAGGTGATCCCAATCATCATCAACACAGCCAGCCGTGTCTCGTGTCGATGCGCACGGTACATGTCACCATACCCAATGCTCACACTGTGATAGGTAAGTAGCGCAGTTGCATCTCCAAAAACCTGTAATATGATGTCCATGGCAGTCTCAGAATCTACCTGGAAGACTGCCTCTCCCTTGATAGGTAGTCGAAGGATGCGATACACATCCTCCAACGTAATAGTCATCTCCCCAGTCGGGAGATGGAACACATTGGTCGCCGGATCCCATCTCTCGATGACGGTGACCATCAGGCTGTGATCTCTCTCTATCGCTCTATACCTCTGGACTCCACCAAGTCCCACCTCGCGCATGATCACCCAATGAGCCGTAGATATGTGTGGCCGCATCTGCACCAACAGTGGGGGCATCCTATCCTGCATCGTCAACTGCTGACGTGCCTGCAAAACCAACCCACATCTTTAGACCTACTTTTTCTCACAACATCTACTTTACCCTCTAAACCCCCTTTTATCTCCCCGACCACACCCCGACTCCCTACCACCTAACCCCAAAACAAAACAAAACCCAAACCCACTCCACCTAAAAACCAAACCCACCCCACCCATAACCCAACCCCACTCCACCTAAAAACCCAAACCCACTCCACCTAAAAAACAAACCCAACCCAACTCACCCCACCCACAACCCAAACCCACTCCACCTAAAAACCCAAACCCACTCCACCTAAAAACCAAACCCACCCCACACCCAAACCCACCCAACCCAAAACACAAAACCAAACCCAACTCCACCCACACTCACCCAAAACCCAACCCGACCCACACTCAACCAACACCCAAACCCACCAAACCCAAAACACAAAACAAACCCAACTCCACCCACACTCACCCAAAACCCAACCCGACCCACACTCAACCAAAACCCCAAACCCACCCAACCCAAACCACAAAACAAACCCAACTACACCCACACTTACCCAAAACCCAAACCCACTCCACCTAAAAACCAAACCCACCCCACACCCAAAACCCAAACCCACTCCACCTAAAAACCAAACCCCCCCACACCCAAAACCCAACCCAACCCACACTCAACCAAAACCCAACCCAACCCACACTCACCCAACTGACCCCGGTCCCCCTCCCACCGACGCCGGTCAATGATCAACCGGCATCGGTAACCCACAGACCCACCTTGCCCTAAAAATTCGCGACCAATGCCGGTCGCTTAGTGACCGGCATCGGTCACTGGAAATTTGTCGCGCCGAACCCGACGCCCCCTTTCTTCTTTTTCCCTATTTCTACCTCTCTACCCACCCAAACACCCTAAAAACCTACCCACCCTGCCGCCTTGGCCTATTTCACCTATCTACCCTCTCCCTTTTTCAAATCATTTCCATTTATTCATTATTTTCTACAAAACATTATATTCCTACCCAAATCCCAAAACCAACATAATGCAATAAAATGCACAAAATGAGGAGTTTCAAACTTACCCGTACGACAACACGTCGTCGTCGTGGGATAGGTGGTGGTGGTCCAGCTGGTCCAGCCCCTCCTGCTCCTCCTGCCTGTGCCATAGCTCCAATTCTGATCTGCTGGGTCCCCGGCCAATCAACTGCTGCCTCCTCCTCACTCGGGCCCGCAAACAACTCACTCCTCCACCAAAATAGCTCCACCTCACTCAATAAACCTCCAATCTCAACTCTCCACATCAGACAAGTCAATTTGGTTTTCAAAATAACAAAGTGACAATGACAAGCCGTATTTTTATTTTTATAGGTTTTGCGCCCATAACCGATATCGGTTTCATTTTTCCCTAATGAACCGGTATCGGTCCCTTGACCGATACCGGTCATGTATAATTGACATCAGTTTTTCTGCCAACTTTCCCCCAATATTTTTTGCCCCTATTTACCATTTGCCCCTTTTTAACCACATATCGCCTATATCCACCTTTGCTGAACACCATTTGTTTACCTATTCGGCCCGACCCAAGGCCTTTCCCTAATCATTTGGCCCGACCCAAGGCCTCAACCTACCCATTTGGCCCGACCCAAGGCCTCAACCTACCTATTCAGCTCGACCCAAGGCCTCAACCTACCTATTCGGCCCGACCCAAGGCCTCAACCTACCATTTGGCCCAACCCAAGGCCTCAACCTACCTATTTGGCCCAACCCAAGGCCTCACCCTAACCATTTGGCCCGAACCAAGGCCTCACCCTAACCATTTTGCCTCACCCAAGGCCTCAACCTACCTATCCAGCCCCACCCAAGGCCTCACCCTAACCATTTGGCCTGACCCAAGGCCTCAACCTACCTATCCGGCCCCACCTAAGGCCTCACCCTAACCATTTGGCCCGACCCAAGGCCTCAACCTACCTATCCGGCCCCACCCAAGGCCTCGCCCTAACAATTTGGCCCAACCCACGTCCTCACTCTACCCTTATGGCCTGACCCAAGGCCACAACCCAACAACTTGGCCCGACCCAAGGCTGTATCACTTCAATACCATACCCACAATCAACGTTTTATTTTATCCATCCATCATGTACCTTTTGTTCAATCGAGCTCACCTGTTCATGTTTTAGCATGATTAGGGTCCTTGACTTGATCTGTCGACCAACTTTGCCTAGACCTAGACCGTGACGTTTATCTCAACCAAACCAACCATTTGGTACTGCCGAACATGCCTAAACGTTCCTGTACCTTACCTGTTATATACCCTGGAGCTACTTCCTATGCCTTGGATACCAGGATTATATCACCCTTGTTTGGATAAACTATCGACCTTTGCCTATACATTACTGGTTTTCTCGTCAAATCATGTACCCTAGTCCTACTATTGCATTTCAACATGCGTCTGCTTCCTTGGACTTACCCCACCACCTTACCATCCTCTCTACAACATTCATCCTTTATCAACCCTATCCTTGATTTCCCGTTCACTCAATCTATGATAGATTTGAGGGGGATTACCTATATCCTTAACAAGAGAAACCACTTCATATTATTGTCTGTGCAGCTTTACAAAACAAGCTACACGACAATAAGGGGCTAATGTAGACACCAAATTCGTGTCTTACGACCCCTTGTGACCCGCATCTCATCTTGCAATATAACCTCATCACCTAAACCTTACACAACTATGTATTAATTGCCTTCTAATTGATAAATCCACATCACCCTACCTACCACCTCACTTTGCCACTTCATCATGACCTAGCCCTAACCCTAAAACTAACCTAATTAAGACCCATAACTTGGTCCACACCTACACCCATAACTAATGACCCCTTTCTCACACCCAAAACCGACCTTCTAGTCACTTGACCGAGCCCGCAACTGATCTCTCGGGAGAAAAGCAGGGAAGGTGGGCTATTTTACTAAAAATAGACTACTTTTTCCTTACCGATGCCGGTTCCTACTCGACCACCGTCGGTTACAAAACTGCCATCGGTTCCCTATAAATGGGCTCCCCAAACCAAAACAAAAGGACCAGAAATTTCATTTTGGGAGGGGAGGGAAGGATTTCTGGATCAACAGAGAGCATTGGGAGCGAGAAACAAAGTCCAGATCTTCACTTGACCGAGCAGAGACGAGTGGAAATACCAGAAGTGTTTACAGCAAAGGAGATCAGCTTGCATCTTGGTCAAAACCAGTAAATCACATCTTGCATGTCCTCTGTTATAACATTTCTTATGCTTCTTGAATCTCAGTCCGCCTAAATCTGTTTCTGAATCCACTACCCAACGTGCCATTGCATCTAACTGTCATTCCTTTACCCCTCATCATCTCATTTCCTAATATCATCCATAAACCAGCCTTACAAACACCATAGCTACCAAGAAGATCCTTGAAGCCACCGGTATCGGTTATTAGTAAACGGCATCGGTTCCTCTAATCAAAACCAGAAAACCAGCCTTTCCCCTACCCAGTTTGACGAAACAACTTAATTGATATCTTACAGTCTTTTGTGTTAATTCGTATTAGCAGGGGAACTGACCACCTTCGAAAGGAAGTTTTATATTTCCTGGGGCCAAGGCAGTTCCCTCATTTATTGTCTAATTAAAATTTTGTGGTCTTGTGTTCTTATTTACAGGTAGTCCTTCCAAGACAAAAGGGAGTTCTTCGCAGTCAGCCTGATCTTTCTCTACGGTACGCGCACACCATCTCGACATTCTACAGGTATTCCTCCTAGCCCCTAACCTTATTTGTTTCTAAAAGGAACGAAACATTTCCGAGTGAAACACTCGGTAATCTATCGATCTATTTATGTTATCTTATGTATTGAATACATATTGTATACTTCACATACTTTGTCATCCTACCCTACACCGAGTACTGAGTGATCTATTTACATAAAATATCTGAATATCTGATACCAATATTCATCTGATATCACATTGTTTTAAACTTGGTGATATAGGACAACACAACTAGCAGTTTGTGATATTTTGGCTAAAGATTTATAACATAATGTGTATGTTACTATTCCTAGATGACATACTCATCATATTGTAATACGTCCTTCACCTCACTCCTCATTTATCATGATTGGTATTTACTGACTACTGTCAATCCACTTGTTATAGGTTTAACCCTAGACCTAGGTAGGAACATAACCTATTATAAGAAGATGCTCATAATGGCTTATGTTATATGGGCATACTCGGTTGACCTAAGTCAACTGGATGTGCCAACGTACCTTGAGCCATTGGAAGCTAATTCATATCCTAAATATGCTCCTATCCAGACCTAGAGGGAAACTAAGCTCAAGTCCTAATTCTTGTTGGGTGTAGATCTAGATGATTAATGCAGAAGGGTGATGCCACATGTCAACTACAACATTTTATTCTCAAGAAGACCCAAGATTTCTTGAACATACAACCCTGCAGTTGGCATGTGCCAACATCCTACAAAAACTACCTCATCGAGATGTACATATCCTCGAGGGGATTGTTAATACATTATTAGTTTGAGTTAATTCTTGATTATAGCAACCCTGCTAAACCATAATCCAACGCTCAATAAGTTATTTTCCTAAATTGGCTTCATTTAGTCCATTAAGAACTTCATTATATTCAAGGTCACTTTTAATGTTTGATCACATAGTTAAACTTCCAATTAACCGTAACTGTACAACGTTATAATATGTCTTCTTTAAAAGGTACAATAACTTTTTGGAAAACTTCAACACCTGAACATATATCCAGTATAAAGTAGACTTCATACAAAATGAATTCTAATAATTTGTAATCATATTAACATACCTTTTGGTTTATATTCAATTAAAAAAGTTAAAGAGTCTTTATCTACATGTTAAGAGTTAGGGTATATCCTACCCATTATCCACATTTCTTAATGTATGTTCAACACACATTGCACTACCATATAATATAGTTTAGATAAGAACATCATATTCTACAACTTAACAAGCTGCATCATAAGTAGGGAAATTGAACAAATTCCCCTTTCCAACTTATCAAGGATAACCAATTAAGCATAAGAATAATATGAAGAATATCAACAAGATAGAAATCCATCTTTTTCATCCAAGCACAAGATAATTTACACAACCAATACAAGTAAATTCTATGCTTTCAATTAATCTTTATAACTTATACATTTACCAGCCTTATGAATTTTAGTTATACTACATAACAACCACCTTCATTAAAAAATAATACTACTTTTCTTTTTCCATGCAATCTTAAGAACGAATTAGAATTCTTCATTAGGAATCAGAATTAAATCAGCCAATGCATCTCATAAGTTTTGCCTTATTTTTATCACTTTTGAAGTCCTATAAAAATTGCTAGCACGGGTCAATTCAATGAACTGAGCATGATAAACACTAAGCATTAAAATGAAGTGCATTAAACTAATTTTTCCATTAAAGCAACTCTGCTTTAATGAAACAATTATTACATCATGAATATCAATATAAGTAATAGCAAACAAAAAAGAAGTACATTTAACCAATTCAAAATCACTTCCAAGAGAAGAACATAATATAATCCAAAACATCTACCCTTTAGAATTAAAGTTTAATTGATCCTATCAATTATCCTTAAGCAACAACAAATCAAAAAATCTCATTGTTCCCAATTCTATCATAATAGAATACAACATTTATCTTTTCTTTAATCCAAAGGAAGGGTTTACATCATGGTTCTCATTAGGATGATTCATCTAAATCATACGCAAAAGAAGAAGAAGAAAACTTACAAACTATGCCCAAACACAAAATTTCTGAAAAATAGAAATAGATTCATAACATGAATTAATTATTTCATTTACATGACAACTACCTTAAAATTCAACATTTAAGATATTCATCAGAATAGAATCCCCTTTCAACCGCTGAAGGAATATAAAATCAAACAGTCTGCCAAAAAGTTTACATTTTCTATTTAACAAAACTTAAACATCTAACCTCTTCCTACATAACTTCAGTGAATGATATGACAAGGAAGACCAAAAAAACATAACCAAATCCCCAATTTATAAAAGAATAAAAAATATAAGGGCTCAATCCATGAACTTATCCCAATAGCATAGAAAAGGAATATTATCAAAAGTTTATTCAAACCTTAAATCATTCACTACACTTAACAACAAATTCTCTTTTCTAATCCAAACCATAAGCTCGTACACTAGTTCCCAGAAGAGAGAACAAAACCAACTCATGGTAAGAATAAAACATACTACAAGTCTCCCTGATAATCTTTACCTTCAATAAAGCACAAGTTCCCATTTCATTTCAGAACAAATACACAATAAAGTTCAGAAACATCATACTGTCCCAAATGAATGGAAATTTCTTTTCTCTATAAAAAGAATAAGGGATCATTTACTAAATCCAATCACAAAATAGAAAATTCTAAATAGAAAAATAACTATTCTTAATTACCAACGAGCTCAACAAAGACTGTAACTTCATTACAATGTTTCTACCTCTCATTACAAAGAGGAAGTGGTTCGTGGTTTCAAGAGAGCAATATCTAAACAAAAACTATCTCTTCTTCATGTTTCCAATAGAGGAGACAATGTTTCAAAAAAACAGTCAATCCGAGATGTGGGTTTCCTAAAAAAAGAGGGGAAAGGACTATCCCACATTAAATGCCAGTGCCTTCTCAGAAAAGACAAAAAATATCCACAAGAGGAGTTCCAATTCCATTATCTTAAGAAAATGTTTCCAGTTAAATCTCCAAAAGATATTTAAACAGCTCGATTAAACTACTCTCCCATATTTCCTTTGAGTAAGTAGTTTGAATTAATAGAGTTCTGAGGTTTAAAATTGTTAAGAAATTAAAAATAATCCAACTCAAATGCCAAAACCAAATCAAGCATGTCAATAATACTACTAGTTCAGACCTCGAAAGTACAAAATCTGAGCACAATGTCGAACACAAGATTTTCACAAAGGTTCAGGACTACTCGAGTAAATATTTATAGGTTCAGGGAAACAACAAGTTCCCATTCTAGTTTATATCTTTAACAAAGAAAACTCGAAACTATCATAACAAAACCAGCACATCGTTCCAGCTACAAATTTCAAACACAAAGTACCAAATTACATGTACAGTGTCGAATCACAAGGTCTCATACATGAGCTCAGATATGCACAAGTATCTTAATATGAGGCAGTATATAATATAAATACCTATTAATAGTTTAGAATATTAGAGGGCTTCCATTATCTATTTACATCTTATCAAAATCCCTATTTCCAACTCCAACGATACACAATTTTCTCACCAAAGTTTGAAACCATACAAGTAATAAAATATGAGTGTTGTATACAATATGAAATCCCATTAACACTCCTGAATAATACAAGAATAAAAACGAATACAAAGTTACATATGGACTTCAAACAACATTCCAGATTATCATAAGAAAATAAAACACAAGCACCGAGCTATATACAGTCTTCAACAACAGTACAATATTATCCAAGATTCCAAACATGGTCCCAGGGTAACAAGAACCTCCATCACAAATTTTCATCAAACATGAAACCAAAACAAGATCCAAACCAAATATGAGCTCCATTACAAGCTCAAGCAAAACACGAGCTCAATACAAGCTCAAGATTAAACAAAACACAAACTCCAACAACATCGAATGGAACTCAAGGTTCCCATAAACACAGAATCATATTTAAATAGCAATGAAGGTCATTTAAAATAGAACACTTCAATTACCAGTTCCAGAGTGACAAGAAAAGTTACAGAAATACGTTTTGCATGCATTCTTTTTTTAAAAGAACTAACACAAGGTAAGTTTCCAAACTTAATGTTATTTTTCTAAGGATTAAGTATCCAAATTTCTAGAGATTTATAAAATCCAGCAAGAAAATAACCAGATAAAACACGCAAGCTAAGAGTCTCAAAAGAGCACACTTGTTTTAATGAAACATTTAGAAGAAAGTAATAGATCTTAAAGATTATAGCCTGTCATGCCTGATATTGCTTCTAACACATTGAAGGAGACTTCCAGCTGAGCTTTCAACTCCTTTTCTTCTCAATGAAAGATCAAAAAACAAAAAACTTTCCTCACAATGTCTCATATACCTTCCCATGATCGAAAAAAAAACCAGGTGAGTTAAAATAGCAAAGAAGTGCAAGTCAAACTGCTGGTTCAATGAACCAGTTCACTCTATGTAGAGAAAAATATGGAAAGCATGCAAAAACCAACAACATCCCACGAACCCACCTTCCAAGTTTCCTAGACAATTTGTGAAAAAAAACCAAGACCAATAAATTCCATTAATTCCAATTTTTCCACTCAACTCACCTTGCCACTGCCTCCCAAACCTAACGAATTCCAATTCACATTTAACATGTAATTCCATCTTTAGTGAAACTGCCACATAAGCCTCTACTAAGTCAACTAGCCCCTGCCAAAACTGACAGTACTTTATACCTTAAAAATGTTATCAACAACTTAAATGCCATTGAAACCATCACCTTTGATGCATACGACCCATTAGGTTCCCATTGAAATAGCTTAGGATAGATCCTTTAGAAACTAGGTTAGTTTAGAATTAATCACCTTAGTCCTTACACACTACCTTAGGTAGTTTCCTCATAGGTTAGATTAATTCACAACATAGTAGTTTTAGGCATTAGGTTAGATCATCACATAATCTTATAGCACTAGGTTTTTGGTTAAATTAAATAGCGTAGTAACCTTTACATACTCCCCTAGCACAAGGCTTGAGTTAAAAATAAAATCAATTAAGTAACATAGCTAGGTAGTATGTATATATTCTTACCCAGCTTAGGATTTCGTAGGATAACCCTATATTTTTAGGATTCCAAATCCTTCTAATGTCATGAATAGGCTACATTTCATTTCGGTTAGCAATGTCCTGCCATGATCGGTCTCCAAAGACCCAAGCACAACATACGACTGAATGGAAACATGTTCACACAAAATCTAAGAACTTGTAACAACAAAGTTCAATCCGATATTTCCCTCTATTTTATTGAATGTCAATTTATCCTTCATTCAACTGAGTAGATTTAAAACATTCCTTGGATCACTAAAATTGATCCAAGGATGAGTCAGATAAGGAGATAAGTTTGTAACTCTTAAACTAGATTGCAATTCACCTACAAGAAGTAAAAAATGGGTTCAAGGAAGCCATTCCATTTTAGTCTAGTGACCTTAAGAACATAAAAGGTTTATCCATTTCAAGCATGATCTCCAACAACCAAAAGAACACATCTTTAGAAGAAGGTCACATGTCAACACTTGAAATGTAGAAGAGGGATATAACAATTGTCGAAGGTGTTACATGCTTCCCTCCTAAAAATAATCATCGTCCTGATGATTACCTCATTTTAACAATTTATATCAATGATAATCAATTCATTCACTTCTCTTATCATAAGTCAAATATATTAAAACTTATAGTTCTAGAAATCAGCATTAAATAGTTGTTTGTTCAATTCTTATAAATATCTGCCCAAAACTGGCATACTTATAGTCATATATAGAAGAAAAATAATAAAAATTTCTAACAATCCACATAATAAATTTTGTTCAAATAGATATGGAAAAGAAGTTTTCATATCCTCTAGGTTTTCCTAAGTTACACTATCTTCATTAAAATGGTCCCACTGGACTTTACATTGACTTAATTCTTGATTTCTCAAATGCAACTGGCAAATTTCAAACACTCGTATGGGTTTAAACACGATTGTTCCTGGGTCTTGGACCTACAAGGAATTGCAATTTAACACGTGTGATAAATCTAAAACATATTTCTTAAGAAAATAAATATGGAAAACATCATGCATTCGTGACAAAGTAGGAGGTAATGCTAAACAATAAGCTACATGGTTGATTACTTCAACTATCTCAAAAGGTCACACATAACGAGGTAATAACTTGGTATTCTTGCCAAAGTTATAGAACTCTTTTTTGGTTTAACCTGAAGATAGAGTTTCTCACCAAGTTCAAATTTCTTATCAACCCTCTTCAAGTCAGCATAACTCTTTTTCCTAACTACTGCTTCTTTCAAGTGTTCACGAATCAATTTAACTTGTTGTTCCATTTCAGTAAGAATTTCAGGTCCAATTACCTCTCTATCTTCTATGTTATCCCAACTAACAAGGGTTATGCATTTTCTTCCATATAATTCCTCGAAAGGTGCCATCTTAAGAGAAGCATCATATGTATTATTGTATGTGAATTCAACTAATGGAAGATACTCTTCCCACTTATACTTTTGATCCATGCAATACATTCGTAACATATCTTCTAAAACTTGATTTAATCTTTCAGTCTGCCCATCTATTTCTGTATGATACGAAAAACTGAAATTTAGCTTAGTTCCTAGAGCTCCATTAAGAATTTTCCAAAATCTTGACGTCATTCGAGGATTCCTATCTGAAATGATTAACTCAGGTACTCCATGTAATCTTAAAATTTCATGTACAAATAATCTTGTAAAAATAGGATAATCATCCTTCAGATTTCCAGCAATAAAATGTGCTACCTTTGTTAGTTTATCCACAACTACTAAGATAACATCATGCTTATTTCTTGACATAGGTAACCCTTGTACAAAATCCATGCTTATTACTTTCCATTTGTACTGCGGTATGCTATGAGGATAAAACAAACTGGCTAGGTGCATATGTTCTGCCTTAACACATTGACATTCAAGGCAATGTGTCACAAAATAAATAACATCCTTTTTCAATCCTTTCTAGAAATATTGTTGTTTTATATCAACAAGCATCTTTATAATGCCAGGGTGTTTAGAAAAAGGTGAATTGTGAAATTTAGCTAACAATTTCTTTCTCAAATCATTAAGCAAAGGTACATAGAGTATGTTTTCAAACCTCAAGATTCCTTCTTTATCAAAGTGAAAACCTTTATACCTTGAATCATTAGAATCTGCAGCAAGTGTTGCTTTTACTTGTTGAAAGTAAGAATCAGATTCCATAACACTTTTTACTTCATCCTTAAACTGAGTTCTAAGTGTTATAAGAGCATAAATGTGCTTCCTATGACTTAGAGCATCAAACACTCTATTTTATTTTCCTTTAATGTAACTTATGTCAAAATCATATTGAGATAAAAAATCTAACCACCTTCATTGTCTTGCATTCAAATTTGGCTGAGTGAAAATGTACTTTAGCCTAAGATGATTAGTTTTCAACTCAAATGGTTTACCAAGCAGATAATGCCTCCAAACTTGAAGGGCATGAACAATGACAGTAAGCTCTAAATCATGTGGAGCATAATTTAACTCACGTAACTTAAGTTTTCTACTTTCGTATGCTATAACATGACCAATTTGTAACAAAATACCTCTTAGACCTTCACCGGATGTATCGTGTTGGTATCCAAATTTGTTCTCCTTTTAAGTCTGAGAAGCACCATAGATATGTCATGGAGCTTAAGGACATATCAGACCATGTTGTATTTCATTAGTAGCTGGGGATATGGTATAACTAGCACTCAGGTTTGTGGAGAAATGGATAACACTCCAATAGGACTTGATATTGTCCTAGTTGTTTTAGGTTCTGCCTTGCAACCAAGGTAAGAGGACCTATTTTGTAACCTTGTAATGGTGAAGGAGGTGAAGATGTCCTTCTCTTTTCTTAGATTTCTATGATGGAGACCTTGATGAAAACATGATCAACACCCCAAATCTGAACTCTCATGAGTTGTCACTTCTCAAAACATGGGTATGTTCTCAAAACAAGGCAAAGGTTATTAGAGACATTAGAAATCTTGATTTGTTATGCATACTTTTGCAAATGGATTTTGATCTTTTCTAGGTATACAAATGTAAATCAGGGATAGTACATGACAGGATCTTTTTTGTTAGATGATTTTTTGGTGGGGGATTAACAAGACAAACTGGGATAGATCAGATCTTTGGCAACCACTACAATACTTGAACAATTATCAGACGAAATGCCTAAAATAATTAGGATGTTCTTTCAACTAGAAGAGGCACAAATGGAAGCCCAGGTTGCACCCTTCACACAATCTTTGAGAATTCACCACAAAAGCTTGAAGTAAAGAACTCAATTAAACACAAAAATCCATGATCAAACCATGCCTAAGGTACCCCCAAAGGCTTACAAGAGATCTCTACAGTCAAGGAAGGTAAAGTGATTTTAAATTTGTTTATCTCTTTATCAGATGAAGGCTCTTCTAAACATGAGATTTCAAATGCCACTAAACTATCAACAAGAAATGGAGATTTTGTGTGATTTCTAAAGACTTTTAGTGCAATATTGCAACAAGACCAATGAAAACTATTTGCAAGAATTTAAAAATGATAATAGACATCATATTGCCCAAAGAAAACACAAATTTAATTCAAAAATTGTTAGATTCAACAACAGGGGAGAGTTACATGAACAATCTCAGAGTTGTGTGATGGCTATACACTTGTAACCAACTCACATACATGAATTTCCAACACATGAGACATTAACCTGGTTCTTTGGTGGATTTTTACAGAAAATGAGCTTTCTCTCAGAATTCACTTGTGATTTTCAACTCCCTCCCTTCAAAAATTTCTCCAAAATGCACTATATACCTCATGCCACATTGGAGCCTTCTCTCCCAAGCAAATAATATTCCATGGGATCAATTCTGTTACAACAACTCCTCATGATTCAATGAAAATGACAACAAACTAAAAAACACTCACATGTGTCCAGGTGCGCCAATAATATTAAATCATTACAAATATCTAGATCATTATCCATCCTGGAGGCATGTTTTTGATCATTGAGGCATGAAGACACCTGTTACTCATCATTTTCACCTTTTTACCCTTTTAAACTACCTCTGCAACTTTTGATTTTTTTCATTTCATGTGTTTTCTTAATCTGGGGCAAAAATATTCTTCAAAAACATCATAATTCAAAGAATTAAGCCATGAAAATGATTCCAATGATCCTGGAAGGCCAAGAGGACACAAAATCACTATAAACTTGATGAAATTTGATGCAAAAACGTGATTTCCAAAATTCCTAGAGCTCTCATGGTGGCCAAAACAAATGGATGTTCAGTAACCGTTGATCTTACATCAACCTTTAATATCAGCCCTCCATGTGTCCAAAAACAATAGGGACCAAAATTGGGATCATTTTTTACTTTTCCACATTTTTTGGAAAAAAGGAAAAATTTGACTTTTTTCTCTGCCCCTCCGCCCTTGAAATTTGGAGCTAACACATGGCATATGGTGGGCCCCATCAGGATCGTGCTTCAATTCTGCACATTTTTGAAAATTGGGAAAATTTTCACTTTTTTTTCCCGGGGGCCCACACCTCTGATTTTTCCCTTGCCATGTGTCTCCCTGTGATTCGCTAGCGGGCCAGGGCTTCAAATTTTGATTTTGAGTATTTTTGGCAAAAGGGAAAAAATTCCTTCCTACCTCCACTGGCCCACTGACCTGCCTTGCTCTATTGGACACGTGTCCACCTGTGAGTCACTGAAGACCAATGGGCTTAATCTTCATTTTTCTCCCTTTAAGCCAAGGGAAAAAATTTCACTTTGTCTCTATAGACACCTATAATTACGCCTAAGCAATTTAAATACTTAAATTGCACTAATTATCCCCTTTCTCACAAATTGATGACATATCATCAAAAGCCCTCATATTCCCTCTTGTTGTCATTAATTAATTACAATACGCTAATTGATTAAGTCGCCTATCCAACTAACTATCTAATTAATGACCTTCCATTAATTATTTACCTCTTCTATCTAGATTAATTAATTATTATTAATTAATTATTTTTCCCCTTCATTTAACTAGTAAATCAATATTTAATTGATTTAATCCCTTTCTAATGGTTTAAATCGTACTAATATTCCTCTAATTGGCTTCTATAAGCTTACACCTACCTATTAGTTAATCACCTTTGATTAATTAAAGCACCCCCCCAACTCCCATGACTTGCTAAACATGTATTAAACCCTTCTAAAGTAAGGTTACCTTTAATAAAGAAACCTTATCCATTCCTAATCATGTTTTACCTTTATCCCACATTCATTAAGATGTGTTGAATCCTTTATCCTTTGGGCTATATAAAGAGCCCTCCACCTACCTTTTTACTTACACCTAAACTCCTTAAGAGAGCAAATGAAAAGAACATAGCACAGAGACTAAGAGCTTGCACTTTTTCCTCTTGAGAGTTCATCATCTTGAAGAGTTAAGCCTCTTTCTTAAAGTGCTTAAGTCATATGAGAGGTGTCAAAAGGGTCTTGTAGCCCAACTTTGACTAGCCCCCAATTCCTAGGTTCTTGGAACATTAAGAACAACTGTTTTTGATAGCCATGGAACCTACCTAGGTTCCTTGATTTATATGTTGTTAGAGAATAGAGGATATTTAGGTGCTTAACATGGTTAATTTCATAGTTTTGTATTGATAAATGTTAGCATCTAACCCTTGATTAATTCTTATCATGATGGTGTTTATAATGTTGTTTAATTCTTGCTAATTAAAACTATTTAGGTGTTAGTCTTTGTTTACATTAGCATTAGTTTAAAAACAACACTTGCACACATTTGGCACGCCCGGTGGGACCCTTAGTCCCATGACATTTTAGTTTAAATTTCATTGTTTTGGCTAACTTTTGATATGCACATGTAGTAATTAATGTCCATTTTTTGGAATTTTTACTCATTTAATGTGTGTAACTTTGTGTTCATGGCCTTAATTTTAATGGGTTATTGCCATTCTTAAACTAACTTGTCAAAATTTAGAGATATTGTGAATTTTTCTTTGTTTTTTTCTGTACTTTAGTTGCAAGTCTGGCGCAGTAGAGTGCACACGATTTTTGGAGCAAAGACAAAATTTTCAGAGTGCAGGCATTGTTTTCATGGTGCACACATATCTCTGGTGGTGCAGGTGTGGTGTTAAAATCTATCATTCTATCTACCGACCCCTGGCGTAAGAGCAATAACCCTGGCACACCCACCCTAACCAGCGCGCAGGTGCACTAACCCGAATGCACACATCATTTCATACTATACCTTCATTACATACTAAAACCTGTCAGATCTGTGCACACACCCTAACCAGGGCACACATGTAGTTTTAGTGGCATAGGTATATTTTTTTTGGTAATACGGTTACTCTATCTGTTATTCTATCTATTTTCTCATAGTAGTGCATATGTTGTTTTCATGGCGCACACACATCTCGGGTGGCGTGGGAATTTAATTGATCTAAAAATTCCACAGAGTGGTACAGGTACTGTTTTAGTGGCGCAGGCCCTATTTTCGGGGCACGCACATCTCTCGGGTGGCGCATGCACACTGTGAGCCGAAAAACTACCTTTGGTGGTGCATACACCCTAACCCATGTGCATGCATTGAAAAAGGGGCACATGCATCCTTTTGCATTTTTTGGAACTAAAGTATTGATGTGTTAACATTCTTACAGGTTTATCTGATCATATATTTGTCTTTGTAGGCTATTTTTACATGTTTGCATTTGAGTAGCTAATATTTTGCATTATTTACTTATAGGATTAACATCGCGTATGCTCTTGCCTCGCATCCCTTGGGGTGATCTTGGGAATCAGGAATGATTCTTAAGGCCTTTTGATGCTTAGATATTGTTAAGAGTATTTGATTGGGAATTAGCTAAACTGGCATAGTTGAATTAAAGTGTTTTTCCATTTGATGTCTTTTTTATTTTAGAAGACAATCACGTATGCTCCTCTCTTCCGTCCTTGGACGATCTAGAGAATAAAAAAATATGCCTTTTCTTTTGATGGAAAATTACTAATCATCGTCATACAGGACCAAAACGTTTGTCAAAGAATGAAGGATTCGAAAAAAATTTAGAAAACTACTAATACATTTGTTATAGAAGTTGCCAAATGGTGCTCAAGAAAACTACATCTAATTAAAAAATATAAAAAGAACAACATATTCACAACACTGTATTGCAAGTTTCAGAAAAGGGTACGTCCCTCTCCACTCAACTAGAACATAACCCCTTTGGCATAACGCCTTAAGCTACAATAATGGGGGTGCTTCCAGGAACCCCAAAGTAGTCAACACAAGAGGAAACCTTGTGGATGAAATAGGAAGTGCTTCACACTACATATCTGACTAGTAAATCCTTTGTGAGATAGAGTTACAAGTTGTCCCTATGTGACCCTTTTAAATACACACTTGGATGAATTTATTGCCCACTGTACTTGAAGGGGGCAAAGTTGAGATACTCCCAAACTAGTCATTGTGACTTTTTGGGTAAATCATCCCACTCATGGATAATCTTTGTAGCACCTAGGACGAGAGAACTGCGTAGGAAGATATACTTTGGCCAGGAGCCCACTTTGACCATTATAAAAACTGTGTTGAGTTATGAACCATATTTTCATTGATAAATGTGTGACGCGTTAGTTTTGCCTAGTTTTTACTTGCTTTAGGGCGAGGTGAAACTCTGCCAAAGTGAGGCCAACATTTTTTATTTGATCCTTTTTTGATTTACTTCCTTCAAATTCTTTTGACACTTTGTTGATCAAAAGAAGGGTGACTACCTTTGTGTTACCAATCGACTGTTTCTCTCACTTTTATGTCCGTTTACGCCCATCCATGTTTGTGGATGGATTAGTTAAATGTCTAAAGTGTGTGGAGGCATTTTCATGTCATTGGTAGCCATTGCGATCTTGATACCCATGTCAAGATTGTCATTGTAGTTAGGTGTGGTTCATCACCGTGGACTTCCTAGGAAAAGTTAGCTTGTTTGTATCGTAACACTACAATTTTGATATTTACGTCTTGTTTCTTGTAAACTCGACATAAATACCTATATTGTACGGTTAAACTGCACACATCTTTAACTATTCCTAGCTATACTTTGAGCTTTTTAGTTTGGTTCTATTATTACCTTAATTTCAAAGAGTGCTAGGTGTTACCATTTGTGCATGTTATATCAATAACACCTTGATATCAATACTTCACTTTCTTGCAAAGTGGGTTAACATATCTTGGTGATATTGTTGTTCATTCACAAATTGTAATTGGCACTTTTTGAGATATAGGTCCTAATGGAGTTTGAGCTCGCTCATCGTATATCTTGATTGGGAGATCACATTGACCTCTTGTACCTACTTACATTTTGTTCATTTCCTTGAACTTGACATAAGTGGATACATCTTGTTAAACATCTTGTGACGCAAACTACTCTTTGAAACGTAGTCTAGGAGCTACTTCATTTAAATGGGTTTCAATACCAAACACTTGTATCATGGGTGATTTATTACTCTATCACATTGGTATTCTCACATTGTTGACTTATTCATTCTCTTGACAAACACATCTTGCCTTTCAGTTAGGAGTAATCACTAAGTTTTAAGCACATTTACAACTCACCCTAGTGAAACTATCATGAAAACATGGCTCCTAAAACATGTCTAGGGTTAAACAAACAGACATATGAGGAACAATAAGCGCAAGATTGGGAAACCTATAACAGAAAAGGGTCAAACCCCTTCATTAGACATGACCTAGGACCATTGTTTTCTACAGAAAAGGAAATGGAAGAGATGGTCGATCATAGTGGAAATGAACTAGAATCACCTCATGTAAACTTTGATTTTGACCCCACTCTAATAGACGAGTTTCTCCTTAGAAACAAAGATAGAGTGTTGGCATGGGTCGTGGAATTAGGGGCCAAATTACCCATCGAGAATGAACCAATACTACCTACAAATGACACTATTGAGGAAGAACACCCCCTTATCAATATGGAAGATATTTTAACAGGCAGGCATACTTCCACTTCTTAGGCAAGAAAATGATAAAGTGGTAGGGCATAAAATACCCCTCATCAAAGTTCCACGAAGAAACAAGATAGAACATGAGACAGGGGAAGAACCTCCATAGTACAAAGAGGAGGAACCTTTAGAAGAAGAAGCTATAAACCAAGCCATAATCCAACAAAAAATTAGTAACCTAAGCTGGTAACTAGCTTTGCTTGCTTCCCATGTATAGAAATACGCGAACAAAAATGTTCAAATGTTGAGGTCGAAGGTTAAGATCAATGAACTCCATCGGGAAAACCAAGGAGAAGAAGACATAGGGTATCATCATGTTCACATCCCCACTTCTCCCACTAAAGAACAATTGCTCACACATGAAGTGTAGTCTATGAAAGTGACTCTTGTGATCTTACAAGAGAGCAATATAAGGAGCATCAGGAAATATCAATATGAAGAACTATGCCCCTATCCTTTTGACAAGACAATGACCCTTCAACCCTTTCCAAAGAAATTTGATATGCCAAAGTTTGATAAATACAAAGGAAAAGGTGGCCCAAGGGATCATGTTAAAGACACATACATGGCATGTCAAGAGGTGTCTTATAGTTAAAACAACCTTATTAGACTTTTTCCCAAGAGTCTCGGAGGTCAAGCATTGGAATGGTTTACACGCTTAGCACGAGGATCAATTTTCACCTAGCCAGAATTGGCAGAAAGATTCATGCGTCACTTCTCATATAACATAGAGAGTGACATCACCTTGGCAGACTTGTGTGGAGCCAAGCAACACCCAAATGAGACCTTCGCCAACTTCCTCTAACGATGGAGAGGGATAGCTAGTCACTTCCCTTGCGCTTTCCCTGAAGAGTAGCTGGTCAGTATTTTCATTCCCAATCTCAACCTAGATATAGATTTCCACCTCCAAATGCATTGTGTCCACACTTTTGAGGAGCTTATCGAGAAAGGGATTTAAATTGAAAAGGCTCTCATTGCCAAAGGCACCCTCTAAACCCAATCTAAAGACAACCAAAGTGTCAAACCCGTGGAAAATCTGAAGATCTTCAACAAAAAAAAACATGGTAGGAGATGGAATCACTGATTCCAAACGCATTCAAATGGTCCAAACTAGTCAACCTTTTAAACTAACCAAGGGCCCAATTCAACCACCACCAAAGTGAAGAACATTCACCTCTCTCAATGAACTGTTGTCAGTCATACTGAAATAGTTGGATGTGGCCCACATGATGACCTATCTTACTACACAACCATATGATGACAACGCTCCTAAACCTTCATGGTATAAGGAGCATGAATATTGTGAAATGCATCATGTTAAAGGACATAAGACAAACAAATGTTTATAGCTTCGCCATTATATTCAGGACGTCATTGCAAATAGGGAGTGAAGGTGGATAACCCTGGCAAAACATAAA
This sequence comes from Taxus chinensis, assembly GCA_019776745.2. NCBI lineage: Eukaryota > Viridiplantae > Streptophyta > Pinopsida > Cupressales > Taxaceae > Taxus > Taxus chinensis. The sequence goes on along the minus strand of CM034146.1, from coordinate 972,320,095 downwards.
CACCTAACGAGAAAATGGGGATTTATAAAAAACCATTCCCCAAGCATGATAATTCAGAAAAGACAAAGCCGGATTGGGGAGATTCATCCCAAACCTATAAATCTGTGAATTACTTGTATACCAATAGAGATAATAATCATTATGATTCACTTATTGGATGTATTCTCTCTCCTGCTGACTGTGTCAACACCATCAAGATCAAGGGAAAGGATTACGCTATGGTAACAAGTCGTGCCCATCTCGTGATTCCGAAACCCTCTCCGTTGACCACACAAACCGGTAAATATAACCTTTTAGAACAACTTGAGAAAATGTCTGCCAAGATTTCAATCTTAGATCTTCTCAAGATATCCAATGTACATAAGGAAATTCTATATCAAAATATTCAGGGGTCGGGAGTGCCCTTAGAAGTCAATCCTACACACCTTCAAGTCATGGTGGCAAACATTACACCAAGTGAACCTCTCACTTTCAACCATAGGGAGATCCCTACCAATAATCTGGCACATAACCTTCCCTTGTAAATTGAGGTAGTTGTCACCTGCAGGAAAATCAAATGGGTGCTTGTGGATAATGGATCGGGATTGAACATCTGCATGCTTAAGTTGGTCAAACAATTGGGACATACGGAGGAAGATCTTGATTCCCATATTATCACTATCACCACATACAACAACATGGAAAGAGAGTCAGCAGGCACCATTATGTTGCCCATGGAGGTGGGCCCCACTTTTCATCAGACAAAGTTTCACACCCTAGACTTGGAACTTCCATATAACATGTTTCTAGGCTGATGATGGATTCATGCCATGTAGGCCGTGCCATCAACGTTTCATCAAAGCATCAAGTTGAAGCATGAGGGACATACGGTTATGATACGAAAAGATTTAGAGCCCTTTTCGTTTCATTGTCAAAGCATCAAGTTGAATAGCATTTACAGGGTGCATACGGTTATGATCCCTCTAGAGATTCAGCTATCCCTTTTCTCATTGTATAGCTCTTAATAGCTGAGGAAAAATTACTTGATCCACCTACAACTTGGGTCCCTGAGGACACTCAGCCATCTTGTTATCAAACCCCGAAATATGAAAAATATAGCAGAATGATGTACTCCATGGGCTACAAAGGCCAAGGATGTGGGAGGAATCAATAAGGAAAAATAGAGCCAGTCCCTCTCCCACATTTCAAAATAGAAATATATGGCATCAAGCTTTGTCCTTATGGAGCACACCCCAACGATCAAGATGTGACTTGTTCTGAGTGTGAGGACATCTTCGATTATCTAGACAGTAATACGGATTCCCATTGTAGCCAATATGAGGATCTGGCCTCCATGAACCTTTTCATGAATAACGACTGTCCTAACCATAACCCCCATCAAACCAACCCTTGACCTGGAGTACCCTTCCCTTGTTGAATGGGACCAACAATGTCACATGCCACTAGATTTATTCAAGAATGATGAGGCTATTGCGTATTTCATGGGCATAAGGGATACAATCCCCATTGGAGATCACAAGAAAGGTTTCTTTATTGACTTAGACACATCCACCTACTTCAGTGAGGAGGCTCAACTTCGTGGTAAGCAAAATTTAAAGAAAAGCAAGGGAAAAAGTTCTAAAGAAAATCCTCAGCAAAAATCGAAGTCGAAGTCACACAGTGTAAACCTCTTTGAGGAACTGGCTGACAAACAAATAAGAAAATCAAAGGACAAACAAAGTGACCACACCAAGGATGAAAATCTGGTGGAGAAATCCTTGGATGAAGATCTCAACCTACCTCTTGATCCTATGCATATGGAGGATTTATCAACACTGTTAGTCGAAGAAACCCTTGATGTCAATATTGGTACCAAAGAAGATCACAAGATAGTAAAATTGGAAGCATCACTCTTGTCTAGAGAGAAAAAGACGTTCACTATGCTACTACGAGATTTTATTGATGTGTTTGCATGGTATTACAAAGACATGCCCAACTTAGATCCAACTTTGGTCATACATGACTTGGTTGTGCACATAGACACTAAGCCTATCAAACAAAAGCTCTGAAAGATGCACCCAAGAGTGGCCTTGTTGGTTAAGGAAGATTTGGAAAGATTGCTTGTAGTGTGATTCATCAGACCAATTGATTATTCTGAACGGATATCAAACATTGTTCCTGTCCAAAAGAAACCTATCGGTATCTGAATCTACACGGATTTTAGGGACATCAATAAAGATTTCCCTAAAGATGATTTTCCATTGCTCAACATTGACATGATTGTTGACTTAACCGTAGGATACGAAATGCTGTCACTCATGGATGGTTTTTTGGGTTATAATCAAACTAAGATCACCGAGGAGGACCAACATAAAAAAAAATTTACAACTCCTTGGGGCACCTTCCGCTATCAAGTGATGCCATTTGGCCTTAAGAATGCAGGAGGGAGCAACTTATCAGCAGGCCATGACAGTGATTTTTCATGATATGATTCATGACATCATGGAAGACTATGTAGATGACATCCTGGGAAAGTCCAAAACAAGATAGGATCATCCAGCCATTTTGCAGCATATATTTAAATGCGTACATGAATACAAAGTTAGGTTGAATCCAAAGAAGTTTTTATTTAGTGTGATATTTAGGGAAACTATTGGGATTCATTGTGTCAAGAAGAGGTATTGAGGTAGACCCTACTAAAGTGTCTCCTATTACTGAAATGCCTCCACCTGAGAATATCAAGCAACTGTGCAGCTTGCAGGGGAAAATTCAAGCCAGTCACCACTTCATCTCCCAACATGCAGATAAATGTCACTCATTCACCCATTTGCTTAAAAATTACGTCACTTTTCTCTAAGGACCTGAGCAACAACAAGCCTTTGATTTGTGTAAATAGTACCTGGGTAATCCACCTATCCTTATGCCTCCCACTCTAGGAGAACCACATTTTCTCTATATTTCCACTACACAATATGCTATTGGTGAGCTGCTCACCCAATACGACCTTAGCCATAAGGAGAAAGTAGTGTAATATCTAAGTCACACCCTCATCACCTATGAGATCAACTATCCTAAGATTGAAAAGGCTTGCCTGGCTGTTGTTTTTACCTTTCAAAAACTTTTCCATTACCTGCTGAATACTAAAACCAAGATCATATCCAAGGTCAACCCACTCAACTATTTTTTGTCCAAACCTGCCCTCATAGGTTGAATGGCTAATTGGATCATTCTACTCAGTGAGTTTGATATAGAATTTTTCCATCAAAATTAGTTAAAGGACAAGTACTTGCAAACCAGCTAGTGGAAGCACCTTTGCAAAGCACAGAACCTTTGAGTCAAGATCTACCAAACGCTTCCTTTCTCTACATTGAAGAATCTACCGTATGACAGATACATTTTGATGGATTGTTTACATTTCATGGTTCTGGTGTAGGAGTGGTCCTTATTATTCCTTCGGGTGATCCTATACTGCAGGATTTCTACCTGGACTTCCCTTGCATGAACAACATTGCAGAATATGAAGCACTTATTATGGGGATGAAGCTAGTCATCAAGTGGAATGTTCACCATGTTAAGGTTATAGGTTATTCACAGCTAATCATCAAATAGGTTAATGATGAATATAAGGTTAAGGATGACAAGCTCATACCTTATAAAAAGTTAGTGGAAACTCTAAAGGAGTATTTTGTGCACATCACCTTTGAGCAAATCCAAAGAGTGTAGAAAAAATTAGCGAATGCTATGGCAACGGTGGGATCTATGCTTCGTATTCTACCAGGAAACAATGATATGCCATTATTCATATAAAATCTACGCCATCCAGTGTATGACATGCCAGAATATTGCCTGGCTTGTGAGGTTTTTGGTCCCCATTCCCCATGGTATGAACCCATCTTCACCTATCTTAAGGACAGCACATTCCCTCCTGATAACTCTCGTTTTGAAAAGAAGAGCCTGATTCGTTAGATATCCCGTTACACCCTTCTAGGAGGTACACTTTATCATCGTGACTATGATTAGAGTCTATTACGTTGTCTAGATGTGACAGAATCAATCCAGACAATCAAAGAAGTGCACGAAGGGATATGCAGAGCACATACAAATGGAATGGTCTTGGCTAAGAAACTACAACAAGTGAATCATCCCTTGCACCCATTGCAACCAATTAGTTTGAGGTTGGTGATTTGGTAATGAAGGAAAACCAATTCAACACCAGAGCGGAGCGGGAAAAGAAAAGGAAGTTCGAACCGCATTGGTTAGGACCCTATGTCATAGTTTCCAAGTACGACACTGGAGCATACTATCATCCCCTTAGAGATTGAAACTGGCTCACCCTAATGGTGATGAGCTCTAAGATCCCATGAACGACATGCATCTTAAGCAATTTTGTGCTTGAACATGGCACAAGTAAGTCCAAAAATAAAAAATACAAAAAATTAAGAAAAAGAAAAAGAGAAAACAGGTCTTCCACTAGTGAAAACCATGCAATTTTGGCACTTTGGACAAGTCCTTGGGTGAAAACTAGTTTCTGGCACCTCGAGAGGATTCGTTGTTCACAAGCAGTTTGTATTAGAAGGGTAGTTTTCTTTGTCCTATACCTAGTTCTACTTTTAATATTCCTTGTACACACCATCCTAGCCAACCTTGATCTGGCTTTTTCCTTCTTCTATTCATCTGTGAGGGACATGGTCTTTCATTATTTCCCATCTTACGCTGGGGGCAACTAAACAATTTCACCTTCTTGTTCATAAGTGCATGGCTTCTGCCCTTGTATATTCCTCACCTAACGATGGGGGCATCCATGCTTTCTTGGTTACCTACACATAGCTTTGGAAAATCATTAGAAAACAAAAAAACAATGGAAAATTGTTTCACGAAAACATCAAAAATAATAGAAAATTGTTTCACGAAAACATAAAAAATAAAAGAAAATTGTTTTAGAAAAACACAAAAACAATAGAAAATTATTTCAAAAAAAACACAAAAACAATAGAAAATTGTTTCACAAAAATCGAAAAACAATAGAAAATTGCTTCACAAAACCCTAAACAATAGAAATTTGATGCATAAAAACATATCCTACAAAAACATGTACTTGCATTGTCTTGCTTCCTTGCTTTGCTTGTTGCTTGTATAGTGTTTTGCATACTTGCTTTTAATTTGTTTATTTCTTGGGTGCACTTTGTCAGGATTTATCTGTTCTTGCTTAGATTAGATTTATTCTTGCAGTGCATATTGCGGTGTGTTGTTACTTGTTAATAAAACATGGTGAATCATGATGTAGTGTGTTAGTTCATTATGTTATTTCTTTAGCATTTGTTACTGGTTAATAAAGCATGGTGAATCATGGTGTATTGCATTAATTCATGGTGTTCTTTGTTAGCATTTGGTTGTGTTTAGTGCATGTGCTTTGTTTTGTTATCATTCACATCACATTTCCATCATTATCATCACATCTAACATCATCTATAAATCATATAAAAACAAAAATTCTAAGTTTTACATCATGTATGTATGTTAAGCTAATCATCACATATCATATTATCAATGGGGGCAAGAGGGGTTATGCATAATAAAAAATCTATCCCCCCCCCGCACCAATATCATCATATCATCCCATCCATATGCATCAAAGTAACACATGAGAAAAACATTTGATATCATCTAAGGATCTATCATCTAACATCTACAACACATGTATATACGAAAAACATCAGGATAACTAGATACATACAAAGTACAAAATCAGCTAATGCATCCATAAGTGTTGAATCAAACAGATGTAACATGCATTGAATCCAATGCAAGCAACATGCCCACTCAAGATACTAAATACGATTCATGTCCAGTTGTCAATTAGTTCCCCATGAGTTTAAAGACAAAGCAAAATCCATCTATATGCATGTATCAAAAAAAAGATATACATCATCTCATAACCATGTGTATCTGAGCCAAAAAAATAATTCCTCATATATATATATATATATATATATATACACATGTGTTAAATATACATCTATATCAAAAATTCCTTCAGCTGAGGTGTATAACAAGGATACATCAAAAATGTTTGTATACATACATACAATGTCCTAATCGGTACTCAATACAAATACATCATCGACACACAATGCCATTAAAAAGGGGCATGTATCTGAAAGAATCAAGCCTTCATCATGAGGCATTATCAAAAATACAGGTATAACATCACTGTACATCAAAAAATCAGCCTTCATAAGAGGCATACATATGAAAGAATTTGTACAACAAAAATGTGGCTATCAACCACAGCTCTCGCCCTCGTCAGGGCTCCCGGATCTACCCTTTAGATGCCATAAATTTTGTGGCTTAGATGGCACCCGGTCTCGCCAGCTACACTGGAAGATGCTATCTAACGGATCTGGTGGAATGGCCGAACCTCCGTGATCGAGAGCCTAATGCACTCGATCCTAATAACTGTGGCAGTGCCACTCACTACTCTGGCAGAACCACTCTGTAATATGATGTCCTATACAAAAGGGCCTCACCACCAAGCCTGGTGGTATCATGAATCAAATCCACATCACTGGAGGTGATTACTACCTAAAGGGAAGTATCTCTCTCTCCTGTAACTTGGCCCAGGTCTGCCTCGGCTTGTCTAGCAATAGCGGCCTCTCGATCCCTCTCTGCGGTCATCTGCTGTAGCTCGGTGAGGTCCTGGTATCTCTGTGCTAATACTGCCTGATACCGGGCATGCACGTGATCTCTTTGTGCCATGACCATGCGCACCTGTGATTGGGATTGATGTAGGAGGCTCAATATCTGATCCCCCTGTGCTGCTGTCTCTCGGATCTATCTCTTTCATGCACCTTTGTCATCTACTAGGCTAGCCTAGGCCAAGGCCTGATTCTACCCAGATAATAATGTCACAATGTGGGCTTAGGCCTCATTATGCTCTACTATGGCTATCATACACCAGCCTCGAGCCTCATCTCTCTCCACTTTGGTCGTGTCTCTCTTGGCTATGAGCTACTGTACCTATACCTATGTTTGTGGCTGTCTACGCCACTAGCTATGAGGTTGTGTGCCTCAAGGACTAGTCCCTGAGGTTCTCTAGAAGACTTCCTCTGCTCAAAAACCCTACCTCTGGGTGGCTACATAGCTGCCTGTGCTGGACCTTGCGGCCTCGGTCTCTGTGCCTGTGAGGCACCCTGTCCATCATGAGGGATGCCATCAAATGGATCCTCTGGGTCTTTCCACAGTGCCACTATTCTATCTCGACACTTCACCTCATGCCATATCTCTATAGGTGGGTGAATGCTTGTTACCCAAGCTGCCTCTGGAATAGTAAGACGCTGGGGTAATATTATAGCATACCACGCTGCATAATCAGTTGTAGTCCTCGAGTCTCTAACCTGTTGTAATAGGTCACATGCCTAGGGGACCACCTATAAAAAACTAGCCCTAGCTCGGGATACTACAATCTGAGGCCCCATAGTCTGCCTCTTGGAATCTCTGCGAGCATGCTAGATATCTGTCTGAGGGACACCCTGTACTCGGCCAAGCTGCTGCTGGCACCTGTTAACATGATACACCTTAACCGACGTGCATGCACTGAAAAAGGGGCACATGCATCCTTTTACATTTTTTGGAACTAAAGTATTGATGTGCTAACATTCTTGTAGGTTTATCTGATAATATATTTGTCTTTGTAGGCTATTTTTACATGTTTGTATTTGATTAGCTAATATTTTGCATTATTTACTTATAGGATTAAGATTACGTATGCTCTTCCCTCGCGTCCCTTGGGGTGATCTTGGGAATCAAAAATGATTCTTAAGGCCTTTTGATGCTTAGATATTGTTAAGGGTATTTGATTGGGAATTGGCTAAATTGGCATAGTTGAATTAAAGTGTTTTTCCATTTGTTATCTTTTTGATTTTAGAAGACAATCGCATATGCTCCTCTCTTGCGTCCTTAGATGATCTGGAGAATAAAAAATGATGCCTTCTCTTTTGACGGAAAATTACTAATCATCGTCATACATGACTAAATCATTTGTCAAAGAACGAAGGATTCGAAACAAAAGTTAGAAAACTACTAATACATTTGTTATACAAGTTCCCAAACGGTGCTCAAGAAAACCACATCTAATTAAAAAATATAAAAAGAACAACATATTCAAAGCATTGTATTGCAGGTTTCAGAAAAGGGTACATCCCTCTCCGCTCAACTGGAACATAACCCCTTTGGCATAACACCTTAAGCTATAATAATGGGGGTACTTCCAGGAACCCTAAAGTAGTCCATGCAAGAGGGAACCTTGAGGACAAAATAGGAAGTGCTTCACACTACCTATCTGACTAGTAAATCCTTTGTGAGATAGAGTTACAAGTTGTCCCTACGTGACCCTTTTAAATACACACTTGGATGAATTTATTGCCCACTGTGCTTGAAGGGGGAAAAGTCAAGATACTCCTAAACAAGTCATTGTGACTTTTTGGGTAAATCATCCCGCTCGTGGATAATATTTGTAGCACCTAGGATGAGAGAACCACCTAGGAAGATATACTTTGGCCAGGAGCCCACTTTGACCATTGTAAAAACCGTGTTGAGTTGTGAACCATATTTTCTTTGATAAACGTGTGACGTGTTACTTTTTCCTATTTTTTACTTGCTTTAGGGTGAGGAAAAACTCTGCCAAAGTGAGGCCAAAACTTTTTATTTCATCCTTTTTTGATTTACTTCCTTCACATTCTTTTGAGACTTTGTTGATCAAAAGAAGGGTGACTATCTTTATGTTACCAATCGACTGTTTCTCTCACTTTTATGTCTGTTTACGCCCATCCATGTTTGCGGCTGGATTAGTTAAATGTCTAAAGTGTGCGGAGGAATTTTCATGTCATTGGTAGCCATTGTGATCTTGATACCCATGTCAAGATTGTCATTATAGTTAGGTGTGGTTAATCACTGTGGACTTCCTAGGAAAAGTTAGCTTGTTTGTATCGTATCACTACATTTTTGATATTTACATCTTGTTTCTTGTAAACTCGACATAAATACCTATATTGTACAGTTACGCTGCACACATATTTAACTATTTCTAGCTATAGTTTGAGCTTTTTAGTTTGGTTCTATTATTACCTTGATTTCAAAGAGTGCTAGGTGTTACCATTGTGCGTGTTATATCAATAACACCTTGATATCAATACTTCGCTTTCTCACAAAGTGGGTTAACATATCTTGGTGATATTGTTGTGTCATTCACAAATTGTAATTGGCACTATTTGAGATATAGGTATTAATCGAGTTTGAGCTCACTCATCATATATCTTGATTAGGAGATTGCATTGAACTCTTGTACCTACTTACATTTTGTTCATTTCCTTGAACTTGATATAAGTTGATACATCTTGTTAAACATCTTGTGACACAAACTACTCTTTGAAACGTAGTCTAGGAGGTACTTCATTTAAATGGGTTTCAATACCAAACACTTGTATCACGGGTGATTTATTACTATATCACATTGGTATTCTCACATTGTTGTCTTATTCATACTCTTGACAAACACATCTTGCCTTTCACTTAGGAGTGATCACTAAGTTTTAAGCACATTTACAACTCACCCTAGTGAAACTATCATGAAAACATGGCTCCTAAAACATGTCTAGGGTTGAAGAAACATACATACGAGGAACAACAAGCGCAAGCTTGGGAAACCTCTAACAGATAAGGGTCAAACCCCTTCATTGGACATGACCTAGGACCATTGTTTTTTGCAGAAAAGGAAATGGAAGAGATGGTCGATCATAGTGGAAATGAACTAGAGTCACCTCATGTAGACTTTGATTTTGACCCCACTCTAATATACGAGTTTCTCCTTAGAAACAAAGATAGATTGTTGGCATGGGTCGTGGAATTAGGGGCCAAATTACCCATCGAGAATGAACCAATACTACCTACAAATGACACTACTGAGGAAGAACACCCCCTTATCAATATGGAAGATATTTTAATAGGTGGGCATACTTCCACATCTTAGGAAGAAAATGATAAAGTTGTAGGGCATAGAATACCCCTCATCAAAGTGCCACGAAGAAATAAGATAGAACATAAGACAAGGGAAGAACCTCCACAGTACAAAGAGGAGGAACCTTTAGAAGAAGAGGCTATAAACCAAGCCATAATCCAACAAAAAATTAGTAACCTAAGCTGGTAACTATCTTTGCTTGCTTCCCATGTATATAAATATGCGAACAAAAATGTTCACATTTTGAGGGAAAACCAAGGAGAAGAAGACATAGGGTATCATCGTGTTCACATCCCCACTTCTCCCACTAAACAAAAATTGCTTACACATGATGTGTAATCTATGAAAGTGACGCTTGTGGTCTTACAAGAGAGAAATATAGGGAGCATCAGGAAATATCGATATGAAGAACTATGCCCCTATCCTTTTGATAAGACAATGACCCTTCAACCCTTTCCAAAGAAATTTGATATGCCAAAGTTTGATAAATACAAAGGAAAAGGTGGCCCAAGGGATCATGTTAAAGACACATACATGGCATGTCAAGAGGTTTCTTATAGTGAAAACTACCTTATTAGACTTTTTCCCAGGAGTCTCGGAGGTCAAGCATTGGAATGGTTTACACACTTACCACAAGGATCAATTTTCACCTGGCTAGAATTGGCAGAAATATTCGTGCGTCACTTCTCATATACCATAGAGAGTGATGTCACCATGGAAAACTTGTGTGGAGAGAAGCAACACCCAAATGAGACCTTCGCTAGCTTCCTCCAATGATGGAGAGGGATAGCTAGTCGCTTCCCTTGTGCTTTCCCTGAAAAGTAGTTGGTCAATATTTTCATTCGCAATCTCAACCTAGATATAGCTTTCCACCTCCAAATGCATTGTGTCCACACTTTTGAGGAGGTTATCGAGAAAGGGATTCAAATAGAAAAGGATCTCATTGCCAAAGGCACCCTCAAAACCCAATCTAAAGACAACCAAAGTGTCAAACCCGTGGAAAATATGAAGATCTTCAACAAAAACAAAAACATGGTAGGAGATGGAATCACTGATTCCAAACACATTCAAACGGTCCAAACTAGTCAACATTTTAAACTAACCAAGGGCCCAATTCAACCACCACCAAAGTGAAGAACGTTCACCTCTCTCAATGAAATTTTTTCAGTCATACTAAAACGGTTGGTTTCAGCCCGCATGATGACCTATCTTACTACACAACCATTTGATGACAATGCTCCTAAACCTTCATGCTATATGGAGCATGAATATTGTGAAATGCACCACGTTAAAGGACATAAAACAAAAAAATGTGTACAGCTTCACCATTATTCAGGACCTCATTGACAATAGGGAGATTGAGGTGGATAACCCTGGCAAAACATAAACACCTAACGAGAAAATAGGGATTTATAAAGAACCATTCCCCAAGCACAATAAGTCAGAGAATACAAAGCCGGATCAGGGAGAGTCATCCTAAACCTATAAAGCCATGAATTACTTGTATACCAAAAGAGATAACAATCACTATGATTCACTTATTGGATGTATTCTCTCTCCTGCCGACTGTGTCAACACCATCCAGATCAAGGAAAAGGATTGTGCTGTGGTAACAAGTTGTGCCAATCTCATGATTTCGAAACCCTCTCCGTTGACCACACAAACCGGTAAATATAACCTTTTAGAACAACTTGAGAAGATGTCTGCCAAGATTTCAATCTTAGATCTTCTCAAGATATCCAATGTACATAAGGACATTCTATATCAAAATCTTCAGGGGTCGAGAGTGCCCTTAGAAGTCAATCCTACACACTTTCAAGCCACGGTGAAAAACATTACACCAAGTGAACCTCTCACTTTCAACCATAGGGAGATCCCTACCAAGAATCCGGCACATAACCTTCCCTTGTAAATTGAGGTAGTTGTCACCCGCAGGAAAATCAAATGGGTGCTTGTGGATAATGGATTGAGATTGAACATCTGCATGCTTAAGTTGGTCAAACAATTAGGACATACGGAGAAAGATCTTGATTCCCATATTATCACTATCACTGCATACGACAACGTAGAAAGAGAGTCAGCAGGCACCATTACGTTGCCCAGGGAGGTGGGTCCCACTTTTCATCAGACAAAGTTTCACATCCTAAACTTAGAACTTCCATAAAACATGTTTCTAGGCTGACCATGGATTCATGCCATGTCATCCGTGCCATCAACGTTTCATCAATGCATCAAGTTGAAGCATGAGGGACATACGGTTACGATACCAAGAGATTCAGAGACCTTTTCTCATTATAGAGCTCTCAATAGCTTTGCATGAAAGGGTGCATACACATGTCCCTCTGCAGATATAGTTGTCCCCCTCCAGTCTAAAGCCATGGAATCCCACGTAGATTCAGATTCTCTTAGTTCTTGCACTCATGGGGCGTCCACTTCAACATCTCCATTTGATTCATGGGAGATGAAAATCCTAGAATATGGCTTCGGGGAGTATAATGTACAACAAGCGCTTTTGGTTTCTGACCTATCATTGTCACCCAATACTAGAGGTCAACCTGACTACTGCTTCAGGAGACCTAGAGAGGAACACACTATTGGGTTGTTCCTACCTGGAGGCTTGTTAGTTGAGGAAAAATTGCTTGATCCACCTACAACTTGGGTCCCTGAGGACACTTAGCCATCTTGTTATCAAACCCCGGAATATGAAAAATCTAGCAGAATGATGTACTCCATGGGCTACAAAGGCCTAGGATGTGGGAGGAATCAACAAGGACAAAGAGAGCTAGTCCCTCTTCCACATTTCAAAACAGAAATATATGCACTTAGAATTCTTCCTTATGGAGCACACCCCAACGATCAAGATGTGACTTGTTCTAAGTACGAGGACAGCTCCGATTATCTAGATAACAATACGGATTCCCATTGTAGCCAACATGAGGATCTAGCCTCCATGAACCTTTTCATGAATAACGACTGTCCTAACCATAACCCCCATCAAACCAACCCTTGACCTGGTGTACCCTTCCCTTGTTGAATGGGACCAACAACATCACATGCCACTAGATTTATTTGAGAATGATGAGGCTATTGCAGATTTCATGGTCATAAGGGATACAATCCCCATTGGAGATCACAAGAAAGGTTTCTTTATTGACTTAGACACCTCCAGCTACTTCGGCAAGGAGGTTGAACTTCATGGTCAGCAAAATTTAAAGAAAAGCAAGGGAAAAAGTTCTAAAGAAAATTCTCGGCAAAAATTGAAGTCCAAGTCACACAGTGAAAACCTCTTTGAGGCACTGGCTGACAAATAAACAAGAAAATCGAAGGTCAAACAAAGTGACCACACCAAGGATGAAAATCTGGTGGAGAAATCCTTGGATGAAGATCTCAACCTACCTCTTGATCCTATGCATATGGAGGATTTATCAACACTATTAGTCGAAGAAACCCTTGATGTCAATATTGGTACCAAAGAAGATCCCAAGATAGTAAAATTGGGAGCATCACTCTCGGCTAGAGAGAAAAAGACGTTCACTATGCTGCTACGAGAGTTTATTGATGTGTTTGCATGGTCTTACAAAGACATGCCCAACTTAGATCCAACTTTGGTCATACATGACCTGGTTGTGCACACAGACACTAAGCCTATCAAACAGAAGCTCTAAAGGATGCACCCAAGAGTGGCCTTGTTGGTTAAGGAAGATGTGGAAAGATTGCTTGCAGTGTGATTCATCAGACCAATTGATTATTCTGAATGGATATCGAACATTGTTCCTATCCAGAAGAAACCTATCAGTATCTGAATCTACACAGATTTTAGGGACATCAATAAAGCTTTCCCTAAAGATGATTTTCCATTGCCCAACATTGACATGATTTTTGACTTAACCGTAGGATACAAAATGCTATCACTCATGGATGGTTTTTTGGGTTATAATCAAATTAAGATCACTGAGGAGGACTAAATTTATTTTTTTTATAACTCCTTGGGGAACCTTCTACTATCAAGTGATGCCATTTGGCCTTAAGAATGCAGGATCAACTTATCAGCAGGCCATGACATTGATTTTTCATTATATGATTCATGACATCATGGAAGACTATATAGATGACATCTTGGGAAAGTCTAAAACAAGAGAGGATCATCCAGCCATTTTGCGACATATATTTGAACGCGTACGTGAATACAAATTCAGGTTGAATCCAAAGAAGTGTGTCTTCGGTGTGATATCTAGGAAACTATTGGGCTTTATTGTGTCAAGAAGAGGTATTGAGGTAGACCCTGCTAAAGTGTCTGCTATTACTAAAATGCCTCCCCCTGAGAATATCAAGCAACTGTGCAGCTTGCAAGGGAAAATTCAAGCCATTCGCCGCTTCATCTCCCATCTTGCAGATTAATGTCACTCATTCACCCATTTTCTTACAAATTACGTCACTTTTCTCTAGGGACCTGAGCAACAACAAGGCTTTGATTTGCGTAATAGTACCTGGGTAATCCACTTGTCCATATGTCTCCCACTCCATGAGAACCACTTTTTCTCTATATTTCCACTACACAATATGCTATTGGTGAGTTGCTCACCCAATACGACCTTAGCCATAAGGAGAAAGTAGTGTAATATCTAAGTCACACCCTCATCACCTATGAGATCAACTATCCTAAGATTGAAAAGGCTTGCCTGGCTGTTGTTTTTACCTTTCAAAAACTTTGCCATTACCTGCTAAATACTAAAACCAAGATCATATCCAAGGTCAACCCACTCAACTATTTTTTGTCCAAACCCGCCCTCACAGGTAGAATGGCTAATTGGATCATTCTACTCAGTGAGTTTCATATAGAATTTTTCCATCAACAATTAGTTAAAGGACAAGTACTTGCAGACCAGCTAGTGGAAGCACCTTTGCAAAGCACATAACCTTTGAGTCTAGATCTGCCAGATGACTCCTTTCTCTACATTGAAGAATCTACCGTATGACAGATACATTTTGATGGATTGTTTACATTTCATGGTTCTAGTGCAAGAGTGTTCCTTAATACTCCTTCAGGTGATCCTATATAGTAGGCTTTCTACCTGGACTTCCCTTGCACGAACAACATTACAGAATATGAAGCACTTATTGTGGGGATGAAGCTAGTCATCAAGTGGAATGTTCACCATGTTAAGGTTATAGGTTATTCATAGCTAATCATCAAACAAGTTAATGATGAATATAAGGTTAAGGATGACAAGCTCATACCTTATAAAAAGTTAGTGGAAACTCTAAAGGAGTATTTTGTGCGCATCAGCTTTGAGAAAATCCCAAGAGTGCAGAATAGATTAGTGGATGCTATGGCAGCGGTGGGATCTATGCTTCATATTCCACCAAGGAACAATGATATGCCATTCTTCATATAAAATCTACGCCATCCCGTGTATGACATACGAGAATCTTGCCTCGCTTGTGAGGTTGTTGGTCCCCATTCCCCATGGTACGAACCCATCTTCACCTATCTTAAGGACAACACATTCCCTCCCGATATATCTCGTTCTGAAAAGAAGAGCCTGATTCACTAGATATCCTTTTACACCCTTCTAGGAGGTACACTTTATCATTGTGGCTATGATGGGAGTCTATTACATTGTCTAGATGTGACGGAATCAATACAGGCAATCAAAGAAGTGCACGAAAGGGGTATGCAGAGCACATACAAACAGAATGGTCTTGGCTAAGAAACTATTGAAAGTAGGTTACTATTGGCCTACCAAGGAAACTGATTGTTGCAATTATGTTAGAAAATGTGTGCTTTGCCAAAAGTATGGAAATTTCATCCATGCTCTTTTGCAACCATTGCAACCAATCACTACCCCATGGCCATTCTCCAAGTGGGGACTCAATTTAATAGGGAAACTTACTCCTACATCATCTAATGGTCATACACATATCATCATAGCCACATAATACTTTTAAAAATGGGTGGAGGCCATACCTTTAACCTATGTCATAGGAACACAGATTTCTAAATTCATCATGAATCACATTATTTGCTGATATGGTATTCTAGCAACCATTGTTACAGATAATGGGAATTCATTTAAGAACAAAACTGTGAAATATCTTTGCCAAAAGTTCCAAATCAGAGTGATATGGTCCACTTCATATTACCCTAAGGGTAATGGACAAACTGAGGCAACAAACAAGACTTTGGTTAGGATAATGGAGAAGGTGGTCAGCAAAACAGGTCAAAATTGGCACCTACAAATCCATCCAGCCCTTTGGGCTTACCAAACATCCATTCATACCCCTATGGGTACAACACCATATTCCTTAGTGTTCAGGATAGAATCTATCATCCCCTTAGAGATTGAACTTCCATCCCTTAGGATCTCTCTTCGAGACTATCTGGATAAGGATGAAGATTATCAAGTGGCAAGACTTGCTAAGTTGGAGCTACTGGATGAGAGGTGCATTCGTGCCCTTAATCACCTGAAGGTATATCAACATAGAGTCTCTAGAAAATCCAACAAGTGAATCATTCCCCATTAGTTTGAGGTTGGTGATTTGGTTATGAAGGAAAACCAATTCAACACCAGAGCGGAGCGGGTAAAGAAAATGAAGTTCGAACCGCATTGGTTAGGACCCTATGTCATAGTTTCCAAGTACGACACCGGAGCATACAAACTGGCTCACCCTAATGGTGATGAGCTCCGAGAGACCATGAACAACATGAATCTTAAGCAGTTCTATGCTTCAACATGGCGCAAGGAAGTCCAAAAAATCAAAAATACAAAAAAATCAGAAAAAGAAAAAGAAGAAACAGGTCTTCCACTAGTGAAAACCATGCAATTGTGGAACTTTGGACAAGTCCTTGGGTGAAAACCAGTTTCTGGTGCCTTAAGAGGATTCGTTGTTCACAAGCAGTCTGTATTAGAAGGGTAGTTGTCTTTGGCCTGGATCTAGTTCTACTTTTAAGATTCCTTCTGCACACCATCCTATCCAACCTTGATCTGGCTTTGCCTTCTTCTATTCATCTGTGAGGGACATGGTCTTTCATTATTTCCCATCTTACGCTAGGGGCAACTAAACAATTTCACCTTCTTGTTCATAAGTGCATGGCTTCTGCCCTTGTATATTCCTCACCTAACGATGGGAGCATCCATGCTTTCTTGGTTACCTGCACATAGCTTTGAAAAACCGTTAGAAAACAAAAAAACACTGGAAAATTGTTTCACGAAAACATCAAAAACAATAGAAAATTGTTTCACAAAAACATCAAAAACCATAGAAAATTGTTCTAGAAAAACACAAAAACAATAGAAAATTGTTTCAAAAAAACACAAAAAACAATAGAAAATTGTTTCACAAAAATCGAAAAACAATAGAAAATTGTTTCGCAAAACCCTAAACAATAGAAATTTGATGCATAAAAACATATCCTACAAAAACATGTACTTGCATTATCTTGCTTCCTTGCTTTACTTGTTGCTTGTATAGTGTTTTGCATACTTTCTTTTAATTTGTTTGTTACTTGGGCGTACTTTGTCAAGATTTATCTGTTCTTTCTTAGATTAGATTTATTCTTGCATTGCATATTGCGGTTTGTCGTTACTTGTTAATAAAACATGGTGAATCATGATGTAGTGTGTTAATTCATTATGTTCTTTCTTTAGCATTTGTTACTGGTTAATAAAGCATGGTGAATCATGGTTTATTACATTAATTCCTTGTGTTTTTTGTTAGAATTTGGTTGTGTTTAGTGCATGTGCTTTGTTTTGTTATCATTCACATCACATTACCATCATTATCATCACATCTATACATCATATAAAAACAAAAATTCTAAGTTTTACATCATGTATGTATGTTAAGTTAATCATCACATATCATATCATCAATGGAGGGAAGAGGGGTTGCGCATAATCAAAAATCTATCCCCCCCCCACACCAATATCATCATATCATCCCGTCCATATGCATCAAAGTAACACATGAGAAAAACATTTGATATCATCTAAGGATCTATCATCTAACATCTACAGCACATGTATATACGACAAACATCAGGATAACTAGATACATACAAAGTACAAAATCAGCTAATGCATCCATAAGTGTTGAATCAAACAAATGGAACATGCATTGAATCCAATGCAAGCAACATGTTCACTCAAGATACTAAATACGATTCATGTCCAGTCGTCAATTAATTCCCCACGAGTTTAAAGACAAAGCAAAAGCCATCTATATGCATGTATCAAAAAAAATATATATATCATCTCATAACCATGTGTATTTAAGCCAAAAAAAAATCCTCATATATATATACACGTGTGTTAAATATACATCTATATCAAAAATGCCTTCAGCTGAGGCGTACAATAAGGATACATAAAAAATGTTTGTATACATACATACAATGTCCTGATCAATACTCAATACAAATACATCATCGATACACAATGCCATAAAAAAGGGGCATGTATCTGAAAGAATCAAGCCTTCATCATGAGGTATCATCAAAAATACAGATATAACATCACTGTACATCAAAAACTCAGGCTTCATAAGAGGCATACATACAAAAGAATTTGTACAACAAAAATGTGGCTATCAACCACAGCTCTCGCCCTTGTCGGGGCTCCCAGATCTTCCCTTTAGATGCCATAACTCTAGTGGCTAGGATGGCACCAGTCTCACCAGCTACTCTTGAAGAGTCTATCTAACGGATCTTGCTGAATGCCCAGACCTCCGTGAACTCGATCCTAATGCACTCGATCCTAATAACTGTGGCAGTGCCACTCGCTACTCTAGCGGAACCACTCTGTAATATGATGTCCTATAGAAAAGGGTCTCACCACCAAGCCTAATGGCATCACGAATTAGATCCACATCACTGGAGGTGATTAATACCTAAAGGGAAGTATCTCTCTCACTTTTAACTTGGCCCAGGTCTACCTCGGCTTGTCTAGCAGCAGCGGCCTCTCAATCCCTCTTTGCGGTCATCTCCTGTAGCTCAGCATGGGCTTGGTCCCTCTATGCTAATACTACCTGATACCGGGCATGCACGTGATCTCTTTGTGCCATGACCATGCACACCTGTGATTGGGACTGATGTAGGAGGCTCAATATCTGATCCCCCTATGTTGTTTTCTCTCGGATCTGTCTTTTCCATGCACCTTTATCATCTCTTGGGCTTCCTAGGCCTAGGCCTGATTCCACCCTAATAATAATTTCACATTGTGGGCTTGGGCCTCATCGTGGTTTTCTATGGATATCATGCACCGAACTCAAGTGTCATCTCTCTCCACTTTGGTCGTGTATTTCTCAGCTATGAGCTACTCTACCTACACCTGTGTTGTGGCTATCTACGCCACTGGCTGTGAGGTTGTGTGCCTCAGGGACTAGTCCCTGAGGTGCTCTAGAAGACTTCCTCTGCTCAAAAACCCTACCTCTGGGTCGCTGCATAGCTACCTGTGTTGGACCTTGCAGCCTCAGTCTCTATGCCTGTGAGGCACCCTGTCCATCATGAGGGATGCCATCAAATGGATCCTCTGGGTCTTGCCCCAGTGCCACTATTCTATCTCAACACTTCACCTCATGCCATATCTCTATAGGTGGGTGAATGCATGTTGCCCAAGCTACCTCTGGAATAGTAAGACGCTGGGGTAATAGTGTAGCATACCACGTTGCATGATCAGTTGTAGTCCTCACATCTCTAACCTGTCGTAATAGATCCCATGCCTGGGGGACCACCTGTAAGAAACTAGCCCTAGCTCGGGATACTACAATATGAGGCCCCATAGTCTACCTCTTGGATTCTCTATGAGCATGCTAGATATCTGGCTGAGGGACACCCTGTACTCGGCCAAGCTGCCGATGGCACCTGTTAAAATGATACAACTGTCAATAAGAAAGTGCTCCACCAAGAACACGCTGAGCTCTGTGGCATCCTCTGGCCACTTAAAGTGCCTATATGGATGCCAAATGATGTCTATCACTGCTAGCTCATCAAACTCTCGCCTATATCTGAATAGGTTACCAAGGCGACCACAGACATCTCTGCTAGCTGCTATCCAAGCCATGTATGATGGATCATCAAGATCTCAGACTCAGAATGGGCCCATGGGGCATCCAATAGCTATATAATCACATGACCATATCTGTAGTAATGACGCAGTCCCCACAGTCTTCTGACTATGGTATGTAATAAGGTGCAGATCCTAGTATAAGTGGGCTAGTATAAACTGCCCCAAGCAATATCTCTCACCACTTTAAATGCCATGCACTAGTGGTAGCAATCCTCTCGGGAATGAAGTCCTTGTCTTATCAGTGAGTAGGAACGTACTGATAAGTGACATGATATAGAGAGGTCCCCGATGTAATGTCGGGTCAAAGATGCACTCATGTAAGGCTACAGTCATCCCATCATGTGGGATGTCATCGACCCCAAATAAAGCATTGCACGCTGCTCCGATCAGACCTGCATCTGAACTATACTCGATCAGTGTACCCATCATGGGTACACGTAGAATCTGCCACACCTCCTCTATAGTCACTGTCATCTCCCTTGTGAGCAGTCTGAAACACTGGCTCTTGTTATGCCATCGCTCGGCTAGCGCACTCAGGAGGCTATGATCTAGTATAATAAATGGCATCTGAGCCACGCGGCCCAACCCCACTACCTCCAGTAGTATCGCCATCGCTCAGCACTCACGCCGTCGCATACTTCCCTCTAACTCAAAAATCTGGGAGTGGCACTCCCACATCTGTAAAACTAGTAGCCGTCTCTACAAAATAACACACCACTCATTAGTTTCTAGCAATTCCTCTAAAAATCTATCTCATCTTTTAGGGTTAACCAAAAAATCCTAAAAATTCTTCTAAGTGTCACGTTTTTGGACACTTTCCTATCTTTTTTGCTTGTCTAGGGTGCCTGCATAACCTTTCGGGTGTGTGTGCCACATTTTTGGCACCTGCGCACCCTTTTTGGCATGTGCACCACCATTTTGGTGCCTACACTTGGGCATGTGCACTCCCCAGTATGTGTGCTTGCCTCTCCATGCCTGCATGACACTTTTGGCATGTGCACCCCATTTTCAGCGTGTGTGCGTGCATGTACCTGTGCTCATGTGTGCGCGTGCACATGTATGTGTGTGTGATTTTTGACCACGTGTACAAGCACATCGACGTGGTGCCTGCACCCCCAAAGTGGTGCATGTGTGCCCTATCTCATGCCTGCACTTGAGCACAAGCACACCTACACATTTTCTATGCCTAAAATACCAAATTAATGCATTAATGACAAAAATTAATGGGTATGGTTGCAATACTCACAAACAGGCCATCGTCCGCATGCCGTTGGTACCCCTGGATTGCATCTGCATGCCTTAAATGGTCTCATGCGATCACCATGGTTCTCTTGAGTGTCAGAGCCTCATAGTATTTTTTCCTAAACTGAGAGGTTAAAATGATTTGATTGCAATGTTTTTACCCCCTTGGGGGGTATATTAACCTGTTTTTCACCATTCGAAAAGTCGGGAGACCCGTTTTGATCACCGTTTTCTCCTCTGTTCACTGTGGAATAATTATTTTTATTAAAAAATTATTTTACTCTTATCTTTTTCACTGTATTAGGGCATTTTTTGCTGTCCGATACCCCTTTCTTCTCCCTCAGACATTTTATTGCTCCCTGATGATTTTTACTCTTCTTCCCACTCTCATAAATAAATATTTGTTTGTAATTTTTCCACTAAACAAGGACATTATTTGTCCTTTATTTCTCCTTTCTTCCACCTAGGGTACTTTATGTTGCCACTAGGCCCTTCACTTTCTTCTTCTACTTTCTTCTACTATTCACTGCGGTTTGGAAAGCAAAAACAATAAAAACAATATATATCAAAAAAATCCAAAAAAGTAAAAAAGCCTACAAAAGTGGTAACTTGCTTATTACGGTTGAGACTTGTGTCTTACGCATGGTATTTTCTCCATATCCTATTGGTTTTTCTCACATCTTCCCTGATTAATATGACTCATGGATCACCAGTTTCACAACCATTCACAAAGCTACCTGTTTGCTTCGTCTATACTCTGGGGCACTTTTGTTTCCTGGTGTTGTTTCATTGCACACAAATACTTTTCATGGACCCTATGTCCATTTTCATTTCCCCTTGTATGTATCCCTACTTGGGGCATCATTTTTAACCCTTATCGTCAATCACAAACTTTTAGATCTCTTCAACACTAATAATAAAACATTTGTACAACTTTCTTGACCGTTGTTGGGTTGGATATGTGCATTTGTACTTTTTTTCCCTGCTATATGAGCTTGTTTCCTTCTCATATTGCATTGCATTATTGTATGTTGCATGGAGTTGGTACTTTCAGCAATGGACAATTATTCATAGTATGGATTTTCATGTCATTCTACCATTGTCATATACTTATATTTTTCATAAGGACAAATGATGTAGATCCTATGGCAATATGATGACATCAAAATTGTTCTAATAAAAAATGACTTGAGACTAAGTTATTCTCTCCCCTTCTTCATATTTCTTCTACTCCACTTCCCTTTCACTCCTGATTTTCTCTCTCATTGGGGCATCCTACCTATTCCCCATTCTTCTATCTATATCTCACCTTTGTCGATTGTCAATCGGCTTCTTCTATCACCCCATCGACACTTGAGGCACATCTCTCCCTCCTTCTAAATTTTCTTCTACCCCTTCAAAATTTTCTTCCATCTACTGTCTTTAAAGTGGTGTCACTTACGCCACCCCAAAGAGGGGCAAATGTAGACACCTAAAATTACATCTAAGAAATTTAAATACTTAAATTGCACTAATTATCCCCTTTCTCCCAAATTGATGACATATCGTCAAAAGTGCTCATATTCCCTCTTGTTTTCGTTAATTAATTACAATATTCTAATTAATTAAGTCACCTATCTAGCTAACTATCTAATTAATGAATTTCCGTTAATTATTTACCTCTTCTATCTAGATTAATTAATTATTATTAATTAATTAGTTTTCCCCTTCATTTAACTAGTAAATCAATATTTAATTGATTTAATCCCTTTCTAATGGCTTAAATCATACTAATATTCCTCTAATTGGCTTCGATAAGCTTACACCTACCTATTAGTTAATCACCTTTGATTAATTAAAGCACCCACCAACTCCCATGACTTGCTAAACATGTATTAAACCATTCTAAAGTAAGGTTAACTTTAATAAAGCAACCTTATCCATTCTTAATCATGTTTTATGTTTATCCCACATTCATGAAGATGTGTTGAATCCTTTATCCTTTGGGCTATATAAAGAGCCCTCCACCTACCTTTTTACTTACACCTAAACTCCTTAAGAGAGCAAATGCAAATCACATAGCAAAGAGACTAAGAGCTTGCACTTTGTCCTCTTGAGAGTTCATTATCTTGAAGAGTTAAGCCTATTTCTTAAAGTGCTTAGGTCATATGGGAGGTGTCAAAAGGGTCTTGTAGCCCAACTTTGACTAGCCCCCAATCCTAGGTTCTTGGAACATTAAGAACAACTATTTTTGATAGCCATGGAACCTACCTAGGTTCCTTGATTTATATGTTGTTAGAGAATAGAGGATATTTAGGTGCTTAACATGGTTAATCTCATAGTTTTGTATCGATAAATGTTAGCATATAACCCTTGATTAATTCTTATTATGATGGTGTTTATAATGTTGTTTAATTCTTGCTAATTAAGACTATTTAGGTGTTAGTCTTTGTTTACATTGGCATTAGTTTAAAAACAACACGTGCACACAGTCTCCACGGGCCCGTGCCTTTGAAGTTATCCCCACCACATGTCCTCTCCTAATTTGTTGCAGAGTTTCGGGCCAAAAATTTACTTTAACCCCTTTTGTGAAAAAGGAAAAAATCCCTTTCTTCCTCCACTTGCCCACCAACCCTCTCTGCACCACCGTCCTACCACATTTCCTCCTTTGACTGGAGCAGGGGAAAAACAACTTTTGAAACCTTATAAAATTAGAGCCAAAAAACCCTAAGTCCCCCTGTGGCTCACACTTCCATTTTGAAATTTCTAGGATACGTGTCCTCTCCCGATTGGTTGCGGGGCTTCAGACCAAATTTTGACTTTAAAACCTTTGCAAGACTAAGGTTGAAAAACCTTAAGTGATCTGACCATCCACCATACCGCCTGCCAATCAGATCATGGCACATAGGAAAATTTGGAAAAAATGGGGCCTCGGGCCCGAAAATGCCCTATTTTGCTTGAAAAGGTGAAAAATGAAAATTTAGAGCACCTCCCCGCCTTTCCGCAGCCAATGCAAACCTGTCACATTTCCAATACTTGCTGAGGATAAATTTGATGGGTAAATGATGCCCATCTGACCGTCAAAACATAAAAAATTCCAGGGAAGCCCTAGAACTCAATTTTTTCACCAAGGATGGCAAATTTTTCTATTTTGAATCAAATGAGGCATGATTTTACAACATTTTTGACCTTGGGATGGGATTTTCAAGTACAAACAAGTATGAATTGATCAAATTTGGTTTTTTCAAGATCTGGCAAAGGGAAAAATTGACATAGCCCATGGAATTGGAAAAACAAGGGCATAAAAGGGGAAAATTTGGAATATTCCTTTCAAATTAGGGCAAAACAACAAGTTTGTGAGCATTTTTGAAGCATTTCAACAAGAGGGAGAAATGTCAGGTCACCAATTCAAAGGTTAAAATGTTTTTTGAGAAAAAATGGACATGAAAAATTAGGGCACACTATGCCATCTCAAAAATGGCACTAACATTGGCTCTTGCTTGGGGATGGGCACTCCTAGTGAGTGCCACAAGGACAAAACATAGACCAAGTGCCAAAATATCCATTGGGCAAAGGATTCAAGAGCCAAAAACACTAAAAACCAGCCAAGAACCTGATAAAAAGGCTACCACATAGCAAGGCAAACCACAAAACTAACAAAACACCAAAAATAGAGCAAAAAACCAAACACTATACACTGTACAAGATGGTGCATACCTCAAACTTGGGGTTTAATCCAAGAAATGTTTCAAATGTCTACCATTAATAGGCAGCTCCAGTAATTCCCCATCTAAATCATTGAGAAAGAAGGTATGTTCACCAATTCTAATATCAATGGCATAAGGGCCCATCCATAATACATCAAATTTTCCATGCTTGCCCTTTTCTTCATGCCTACTATCCCACAACAAAACCAGATCCCCAACATTGAAGGCTCTAGGAGTGACCTTCTTATCAAACAACCTCTTCAATTTTTCTCTAAATTTGACATGCCTTTGATGGGATGCTCTTCTCTCCTCATCAAGCTCAATAATTTGATTGATCCTTGATTCATATGGGCCAATCTCTTGATCTTCCAACTGTTGAGAAAACTGAAATGAAGACAATTTCAAGTGTAAGGGTAGAAAATCCTGAGTTCCATACACCAATTCAAATGGGCTTTTATTAGTATCTCTTTTAGGAGTTATCCTATCAGCCCAAACTACAAATTTCAATTGTTCACCCCATTTCTTCTTGTTTTTCTCCAAGGTTCTTCTAATGATATTCAACAAATTCTTATTGTTGGACTCATCTTGTCCATTCCCTTGGGAGTTATAGTTTGAAGAATAAGTCAGAATGATTTCATATTCATTGCACATTGCCATTAAAGGTTTGGCTCTATAGCACATGGCATTATCAGCTACAATCTTGACTGGGACTCTAAATCTACATATGATATGATTTAACAAGAAGTCCATAACTATTTGGTGTGTTGCTTTCTTGGTGGGGATTGCCTCTACCCACTTTGTAAAATAATCAATGGCTATAAGGATCCACTTATGGCCAACACTAGAGGGATCTGAAATCTCACCAATGAATTCCATCCCCCATTGCTTGAAAGGAGCTTCAATTGATACAAGCTACAAAGGAAGGGAGCCTGAAGCTTTCAACCTTCTAGAGAAATTTTGGCAACTATCACATTTTCTAACCAGCTGGGTTACATTTTTGAAGAGAGAAGGCCACCAATAACCATCTCTCAAAATCTTATGTGATGTTACTCTTCTAGAAATGTGTCCTCCACAAACTCCCCCATGGAAATCAGCAACTATCTTGGGAGCTTCATCTTTATTTATGCATTTCAAGAGGACACCTTTAGGGTTCTTCCAAGCCAGCCCAAGGTCAGTGATGATGTACTTTTGAGAAGCCAGCTTGAGGGCTCTTTTCTAATTTTTATTTAAATGATCAGGAAAGCAAAGGTGTCTAAGGTAAAATATTACATCCTTGTACCACTCATAATTTACCAACTTTGCAAGAACATCTATCCTTTCTTCCTCTAGCTGATTCACTTCCACATTCTACAAGTTGCTCTTAGCCATGAGCTTAGCAAGACCCAAACCTCTTACCAAATTTGTGGTTTGGATGTCCATATCATACTCCTGCTATTTGTTCACCCATCTACATATTTTACTTGATATCTCCATCTCTGATAAGATGTCTTTCACCATGGTGTGGGGAACATAAGCAATAACTTTTGAACTCAATATATAAGGCCTGAAAACATTTTGTTGCTTTCACCAAGGCAAATTCTTGTTTTTCCATGATTGTATACTTTAACTCAGCTGCTTGTAAATCCTTGCTAAAGAAGGCAATAGGTCTCTCAGCCCCATTCTTATCCTTTTGCAGCAAAACAGAAGCAATGGTATACTCAGAAGCAAAGGAAAAGATTTGGAAAGGCCTCTTATAGTTTGGGGCTACTAAAACAAGTGCATGTTTAAGTGCATCCTTAATTCCTTCAAAATATTAAATGGAAGCCTCCTCCCATTTGATAGCTTGGTCCTTCTTTAGCACACTTGTGATTGGAAGAGTCAACTTAGCAAAGATGGAAACAAACCTTCTAATAAAATTAATTTGACCAAAGAAAGACTAGATGCCTTTCTTGGTTCTTGGGATAGGTACTTTGCTGATTGCTTCCACTCTCTCAAGGTCTATCATAACACCATCTTTTGACATAATGTGGCCCATCAGCTTGGCCTTTTGCACACCAAAATGACACTTCTTTAGATTAAGAGAAATGCCATACTCCCTACATCTAATCAGCATCTTCTCCAAGTGCTGCAATTGATCACATCTCTACCTTGAAAACATAGTCACATCATCTTGGTAAACTACAATGAACTCATTGATGTAACCAGCAAAAGAAACATCCATTGCTCTTTGAAAAGTTGCACCATAATTCATCAAACCAAAGGGCATCCTAACAAAAACATATGTCCCCTAAGGAGTAGTGAATGTTGTCTTAAGTCTTTCTGATTCTTTAATCACTACTTGATTATATCTGGAGAAACCATCCAATGTAGAAACCAATTCAGACCCTATCACAAGCTGCAACATATTTTCCATATTTGGCAAGGGATAGTTGTCCTTCATGGATGCCTTGTTCAGATTTCTGAAGTGTACACAAATTCTTATATCTCCATTTTTCTTTCTGACTGGCACAAGGTTTGTAACCCAAGATGATTATCTAGTGGGCTAAATAATACCTCCATCTCTCAACTTCCTTAACTCCTCTTGTATCTTCATGGAGAGAAGTGTATTAATTATCCTTTGCATTTGTCTAAATGGTTTGGCACTTGTTTCAAGAGGGATCTCATGTTGAAACAAGTCTTCTCTATATGCTTTTAGCTATGAAGAGGACCAAACAAGGTAGTCTTGATATTGTTTCAACAGTTGGAGGTAGGACTTATTTTCTTCCTTGTTTAAACTACTTCCCAACCAAAATTTTCTTGGTTTCTCCTTTGTACCCAAGTTATTCTCTTCCACATCCCTTGAGGTAGACATGTTTCTATTTATGATGCAATCGATGTTGTTAAAATTTGACTCAAGTGTAACAAGACCTCTAGGAATGGTGTTTATTTTCAATTAGATGATATCTTTTCCAAACAAATCCTCTCTTCCTTTAGTCATACACACCATTGGCTCCCAATCAATATTCTAATTTGCAAACTCACCTTGGTTTTGTAAAAACCTTAACACTTGAGAATCATCATCAAACACTTACTAATGCTTGATGTTGTCAAGGACAACAGGCCTGGTCAGCACTTCGATGTTGTATTCACAATAAGGTGAAATGGTGTAATCTTCAAATCTTGACCCCAAACCTACCAACTTGTCAACAACATCATTCAAAATTTTGTCATGGTGCATAATATTGAAGGAATCAAACATCTCAATTAAATCCCAAACTGCATGTTTGTACTATTTCATATGGTAATTTTTTGTGGCATACAGTTTTCTTATTTGTTTGACAACTAGCTATGAATCTCCTTTTGCAATGATTTCCCTGACACCATACTTCCATACAATCCTCAAACCCAACAACAAGGCTTCATACTCAGCAATGTTGTTATTACATTCAATATTAAGCTTAAAGGAAAAAACAAATTCTTCCAAGCTAGGAGAAATCAAAATTACACTAGCACCATTTCTAAATTTGGAGCAAGCTCCATCAAATAGAAAGGTCCAAGGAGAACATACCTTATCGAGGCACTTTGACTGATCCATTTTCTTTTCTTTTCCATCAGCAAAACCAATGAAATTCTCAGCATCTACATAAACAAACAACACTTCATATGAAGAATTGTTGGGATCTTCAATTAGGTGCAACATCTTCTTTTCACCATAAAGTTTGACAAGGATTCCCTCAATGGGAATGGTGGAAAAAGACATACATCTGAATGCTACCACCAACACTTGCAGCCCATTTTCTTGACAAAATCATACCCCATTTGGTAGGGTAGTCAACAATTACAACATCAAGTTTCAAATTCTTTCTTGGATAGGCTGCAAGTTGCATTACCAAACCTTTCACACAACCATCGAAACTTCCCTTAAATCCATGGCAGCACATTTCCCATAAGCGACAATCACTTTGATATCCAACTCATTCATGACTTCTAAAGGCATGACATTACATGATGCACCAGAATCAAACATACAATTGTTAAGTAGCCTATCTTTTATGAGCAAAGTAGTAAATAATGTATCAACATTCAATTGGGAATCAACCAAAGATGTCCCCAAATATACCTCAGGTGTCTCTCCAAGATCTTCCACTACTGGTGGTGTTTCAAGGTTAGCAATGATTTGGAGAGGAGTCTCAACAACATTTACATTTCTACTTGGGGTGATCTTCTCTTCTTTCAATCCCAAGTACTCAAATGCCCTCTTCTTATGCTCAAGAATTTTAAGCAACTCAATGATTGGAACACTTACTTTAATTTGGCTCAATACTTTGGCTATGTCATAGGGGACACTCTTTGGAAAAACAAAATTGGAAAGGATATAAGAAGATTCATCTGATGGAAAAAGATTCTTGGCAACCTAGGAATGATGAGGACTATAATTTTTGTTTGGGACAACAGAGCTTTTAACAAGTGTTTCTTTCCTAGGAGCTTCTTTTGGAATGCTTGTGAGTAAGGGTGTTTTAGGTTTGGCTAGAGGATCAACTCCCTTAACAACCTTACTTCTAGTATTATAGTCCTTCTCTTGAGCTACAACAACATTCATCAACAATTGTCTATCTTCCTGGGAAGGGATACCACCATCATACTTATTAATCATCAAAGATCTCAAGTATTCAAAGTCATTGTTAGGAATTTCAAAAGCTTGCACTACATCAACTTCAAGAGCATGAGGGGGAAGAAATACTTGTACCCATTTGATGTAATCCCAAAAGGTAACAACATTCCTAGCACTTATTACTTCAATAGATGTTTCTCCTCCTTATGAGCTTGAAGAGCAGCCCACCATGCAAATATCATCATCAGTTCCATCCTCATTATCAGCTTCATCAACTTGTTGGTCCACTTCACATGGAGGATGAGGAAGAAAACATCTATCACACCAATCCATATCAGCAACTTCATCAACATCAGCAACCCTGGCAGTTAGAGGTTTATGAACCAATCTACTTTCACGTATTTAGGGTTGTCTATTTCCCCCTCCCATAGGTCCTTTACCTCTATCATCTTGTCTTTGATCACCCCTAGGATGATTGCCAAATCTATCTTGTGTTTTTTGCCTAGGCTGACCTTGTGAAGTCTACCCAATTCCCTTCTCAGCGTTTTCCAACTTGTATGAGATTTCTTTGACAGCCCCTACCAAAGTTTTCACAACCTCTTCTAAATCAGAACCCTTGCTAGCTTGAGGTTTTTCAGGGTTTATCAATTTTACACCATCTCTCTTGAGAGGTTTCCCAACAGCCTTGATATTGTTCTCAATTTGAAGTGCCATGGTGAAAGCTTGTCTTAGATTGGTTGGGATCTTGTCTCTTAGGTAATAGGCTGCCTTCTTATCAAATGCATCTGCATATTTGATTAAACAAGATTCATCACAAGGCCTCAAACCAACAAGCAACCTTCTCAAATTTTTGTTAAACCTTGTGTTGAAGTCATGGACTGATTCATTAGGGTTCTTCTTGATATTCTCAAACTCAGATAAAAGAAATATAGGATCATTCCTGTCACCATATTACAACGTAAATGCATTTTTCATTTCAATCCATGAATCAATAGAGTTATCAGGTAAAGCCTTATACCAATCCCTAGCATCTTCTTCTAGTGTATGAATAAACAACTTAATATACACATCTTCAAACTCTATCTCAAAATCTTCCATCATATTATCAAAAATTCTGAGATGGTAATCACCAGTAATAGCATTGTTACCTTGGAATTTTGGCAACCTATTTCTGACATCTTATGGGATAGTATTTGGGTAACCATCCATTCCTCTAAAATTTATAGGACCAAAGTTGTTAACAAAAAATGGAGGTCTAGGCTGAGCCATATTGTTTGGTGGGGGTGATCTTGGAGGTGAGACAAGATGATGAGGAGTGCTATATCTTTGGGGCTCAAGAATGTGATTCAAAAGACTAGTATTCTCTAAGTACTGATTTTCTTGGAAATTTTTACTCGAGTTAAAACACAGAAGATTGGAGAAGGAACTTACCAGGTACAACAGAAGGACCTTCACTAGCTAAGGAAAACAAATTTATGAGAGGATTACCTGAATCAAAATCACTTGAAGAAGAGTGATAGTCCTCTACCAAAGTCTGATCTCTCTCACCAATGGCTATATATTTTCTTGATGTCTGACCCTTAACCACTTTCCAAACTCTTCTCCCTTCCAACTCTGAATTTCTTGACTCTGAGAACAATTTCTTAGTAGAGTCTCTAAGGAAGAGAGATATTCTTCCTTCAAGTTTTGCAGAGGTTAGTAGCACAAAAATAAATGACAGAAAGCTTAAGACACTGGTATTTTTAAGATCAAATCAGCATGGATTTGCCACTAAGGAATTTCACCTTAGTCATGCAAGAATGCACTAAAATAATTTTTCAAATATTTTCTAGAACTTAGAACCTTGCAAAGCTTTATAAATCAAACCTTCTTCTTCTTAAATCAATCAATCACAATGCACCCAAAGTGTATGAACTATTAGTAAAAGGAAAAAAGGGCAGACAAAACTTGAAACCCTTTTAAAAAATTACAAATCTGAAGCATAGGATGATATTTTAACAATGTAGTACCTCAAATACATTAATACACAAATGATAAAACTCCTCAAATACCTCAAAAACACCAAGAAATTCCAAGAAGTCCCCGGCAGTGGCGCCACTTGTGTTGGTATCCAAATTTGTTCTCCTTTTCAGTCTGAGCAGCACCATAGATATGTCATGGAGCTTAAGGATAGATCAGACGATGTTCTATGTTGTTGGTAGCTGGGGATATGGTCTAACTGGCACTCAGGTTTGTGAAGAAATGGATAGCACTCCAATAGGACTTGATCTTGTCCTAGCTATTTTACATTGTGCCTTACAACCAAGGTAAGAGGACCTATTTTTTAACCTTGTAATGGTGAAGGAGGTGAAGATGTCCTTCTCTTTTCTTGGAATTCTATGATGGAGACCTTGATGAAAACATGATCAACACCCTAGATCAGAACTCTCACAAGTTGTCACTTCTCAAAACATGGGTATGTTTTCAAAACAAGGAAAAGGTTACTAGAGACATTGTAAATCTTGATCTGTTATGCATACTTTTGTAAATGGATTTTGATCTTTTTTAGGTATACAAATGCAAATCAGGGATAGTACATGACAAGATCTTTGTTGTTAGATGATTTTTTGGTGGGGGATTAACAAGACAAACTGGGATAGATCAGATCTTTGGCAACCACTACAATACTTGAACAATTATCAGATGAAATGCCTAAAATAATTAGGATGTTCTTTCAAT
Source organism: Taxus chinensis (assembly GCA_019776745.2). Classification (NCBI taxonomy): domain Eukaryota; kingdom Viridiplantae; phylum Streptophyta; class Pinopsida; order Cupressales; family Taxaceae; genus Taxus; species Taxus chinensis. The sequence goes on along the minus strand of CM034146.1, from coordinate 972,287,821 downwards.
GAGAAGAGGTACAAATGGAAGCCCAGGTTGCACCCTTCACACAATATTTGAAAATTCACCACAAAATCTTGAAGTAAAGAACTCAATTAAACACAAAAATCCATGATCAAACCAAACCTAAGGTACCCCCAAATGCTTACAAGATATCTCTACAGTCAAGGAAGGTAAAGTGATTTTAAATTTTTTTATCTCTTTATCAGATGAAGGCTCTTCTGAACATGAGATTGCAAATGCCACTAAACTATCTAAAAGAAATGGAGATTTTGTGTGATTTCTAAAGACTTTTAGTGCAATATTGCAACAAGACCAATGAAAACTATTTGCAAGCATTTAAAAATGATAACGGACATCATATTGCCCAAAGAAAACACAGATTTAATTCAAAACTTGTTAGATTCAACAGCAGGGGAGAGTTACATGAACAATCTCAGAGTTGTGTGATGGTTATACACTTGTAACCAACTCACATACATGAATTTCCAACACATGAGACATTAACCTGGTTCTTTGGTGGATTTTTATAGAAAATGAGCTTTCTCTCATAATTCACTCATGATTTTCAACTCCCTTCCTTCAAAAATTTCTCCAAAATGCACTATATACCCCATGCCACATTGGATCCTTCTCTCCCAAGAAAAGAATATGACATGGGATCAATTCTATTACAACAACTCCTCATGATTCAATGAAAATGAAAAAAAACTGAAAAACTCTCGCATGTTGCCAGGTGTGCCAAAAATATTAAATCATTACAAATATCTAGATCATTATCCATCCTGGAGGATGTTTTTCATCATTGAGGCATGCAAACACCTCTTACTCATCATTTTCACCTTTTTACCCTTTTAAACTACCTCTGTAACTTTTGATTTTTTCATTTCACGTGCTTGCTCAGGCTGGGGAAAATATATTCTTCAAAAACATCACAAATCAAAGAATTAGGCCACAAAAATGAAGCCAATGATCCTGGAAGGCCAAGAGGACACAAAATCACTATAAACTTGATGAAATTTGATGCAAAAACATGATTTCCAAACTTCCTGGAGCTCTCATGGTGACCAAAACAAATGGATGCACAATAACCATTGATCTTACATCAACCTTTAATATCAGCCCTCCACGTGTCCAAAAAAAATTGGGACTGAAATTGGGATCATTTTTTACTTTTCCACATTTTTTGGGAAAAAGGAAAATTTTGACTTTTTTCTTTGCTCCTTCGCCCTTGAAATTTGGAGCTGACACATGGCATATGTAGGGCCCCATCAAGATCGTGCTTATATTCTACGCATTTTAACCTTTTTTGGAAATTGGGAAAAATTTCACTTTTTTCCCCGTGGGCCCACAGCTCCGATTTTTCCCTTGCCATGTGTCTCCCTATGATTCACTAGTAGGCCATCGCTTCAAATTTTGATTATGAGTATTTTTGGCAAAAGGGGAAAATTTCCTTCCTGCCTCCGCCGGCCAGCCGACCTGCCTTGCTCTATTAGACACATGTCTGCCTATGATTCACTTTGGACCCACGGGCTTAATCTTCATTTTTCTCCCTTTAAGCCAAGGGAAAAATTTTCACTTTGTCTCTGCATGCCCATGCCTCTGAAATTATCCCCACCATGTGTCCTCTCCTAATTTGTTGTGGAGTTTCGGGCTAAAAATTTGCTTTAACCCCTTTTGTGAAAAAGGAAAAAATCCCTTTCTTCCTCTATCGGCTTACCAACCCTCTCTGCTTGGAGTGGGGGCAAAACAACTTTTGAAACCTTATAAAATTAGAGCCAAAAAACCCTAAGTCCCCCTGCGGCCCACACTTCCATTTTTAAATTTCTAGGACACGTGTCCTCTCCTGATTGGTTATGGGGCTTCAGACCAAATTTTGACTTTAAAACCTTTGCAAGACTAAGGTTGGAAAACCTTAAGTGAATCCAACCATCCGCCATTCCACCTACCAATCAGATCATGCCACTTAGGAAAATTTGGAAAAAATACGGCCTCGGGCCCGAAAATGCCCTATTTTCTTAAAAAGGTGAAAAATGAAAATTTAGAGTGCCTCCCCATCTTTCCACAGCCAATACAAACCCACCACGTTACCAATACCTACTGAGGATAAATTTGATGGGCAAATGACACCCATCTGACCGTCAAAACATAAAAAATTCCAGGGAAGCCCTAGAACTCAATTTTTTCACCAAGGATTGCAAATTTTTCGATTTTGAATCAACTGAAGCATGATTTTACAACATTATCAACCTTGGGATGGGATTTTCAAGTACAAACAAGTATGAATTGATAAAATTCAATTTTTTCAAGATTTGGAAAAGGGGAAAAATGACATAGCCAGTGGAATTGGAAAAACAAGGGCATAAAAGGGGCAAACTTAGAACATTCCTTTCAAATTAGGGAAAAACAACAAGTTTGTGAGCATTTTTTAAGCATTTCGACAAGGGGGGAGAAATTGCAGGTCACCAATTCAAAGGGTAAAATGTTTTTTAAGAAAAAATGGACATGAAAAATTAGAGCACACTATGCCAGCTCAGAAATGGCACCAACACATCAGTTACCACCATAAAATCTCCATTAGGATTTGGTACTGCAAGAATAGGCACTGAAGTTAATTGTTCCTTCAAGGTTTTAAATGCAATTTCACATTTCTCACTCTAAAATTTTGTTATCTTTCTTCTATAAGGAAGTTATTGGTGCAGCTATCTTAGAAAAGTCTTTTACAAATTTCATATAATAGCCAGCAAGTCCCATGAAGCTTATAACTTCATGTACATTCTTTAGTGCAGGCCATTCCATTATAGCTGTAATTTTTGAAGGATCTACAACAATTCCATTTTTTACTTTTTACATGACCCATATAGTGGACTTCTGTGTCATACAATGAATTTTTTAACAGCTTACCAAATAACCATCTCTTTCTCAGAATTTCCAAAACTATTTTCAAATGCTCATGATGCTCCTTAATGATTTAAGAATATATGAGAATGTCATCCAAGAATACGAGCACAAATTTTTCCAAGTATTCTTGAAAGATATTATTCATTAAATTCATAAATGCCACAGGTGCACTAGTTAATCCAAAAGGTAAAACCGTAAATTCATAATGTCCATACCTTGTTCTAAAAGTTGTTTTATGAATATCCTCATCCTTAATTCATAGTTGATGATATCTAGATCAAAGATCTATCTTGGAATATACTGATGCTCCACGCATCTGGTCAAATAAATCATCAATCCTAGGGAGTGGATATCTATTCTTGATTGTTTCCTTGTTTAACATTCTGTAATCAATGCACAATCTAAGTGTTCCATATTTCTTTTTCACAAAAATTACGGGTGCTCCCCAGGGTGAAACAATTGGTCTAATCAAAACTTGAGACAAAAGTTCATGCAACTGAGCCTTAAGTTCTACTAATTCTATATTAGTCATTCGATATGGTGCTTTAGAAATAGGTTCAGTTCCAGGCTTGATCTCAATCGTGAAATCAAATTCCTTTTTGTGTGGAAGACCTGATAATTCTTCCGGAAATACATCACTGAAGTCTCGTAATAGCAGATATCGATCCATAATATCGCTGTTCTTTTCTATTGATTCAGTAATTTTTACTACATATAAGGTAAATCCTTTATTTTTGGCCTTTTTAAGTTGTATAGCTGACAATTTTCTAACAGAAATCTCAAGTTTCACACCCTGAATCTCTATTGTTTTCTACAGGTCATCTAAACAACTAATGTGTTTTTCAAAATAGTCCACTTTAGCCTTATGTTCTGCTAACCAATTAACACCTATGATTACATCATAAGACCCTAAAGGTACAACATAAAGATCAACCTTTGTGGAAAAGTTAGGCAAATCAAGGACTGCTCCAAAAAGACACATACTAACTGTATGCACAACATTATTACCATACTGTACAGTCCATGTTTTATCCATGTTTCCAGCTTTTCTTTTTAATTTTGATGCTAATTTAGTAGAAATAAAACATTCAATAGCTTTGGTATCAAAAATAATAGTTATTAGTAAACCAAATATCTTATCTAGAACTTCTATGAGTGTGGCATGTTTCTCATCTTGCTTGTCAGCTACTGCAATGTGTATGTTGTGTTGCTGATTGCGATCATCCTTCTTCAAAGGACATTGATTTACGTAATTATATTTTCCATAGTTATAACAGCCTCCTACAAGTCCCTTACTAGGCTTGGGTTTATTTCAATCCTTAGAGTTATCATTCTGACCCCTATAGGACTTCTATCTATTATTATTGTTCTTGACAAAGTTGTTCCGTGTATTACCAACAAACTTGTTTGTTTCTGATTTCCTATTTGTATAAGATGAAAACTTACTTTTCATTCTGAATTTCTTCCATGGTCCTTTCTTGGGTGCAAGAGGGGATGAAGAGGAGTTTGGATTCTTCTTCCTGACATCCTCCTTATGAACATAAATTGCCTTTAATTTATGTTGTTGCCTTATGGATTTTTCAACAACCCCTTCCATCGTCGTTGGGCTTTGAACATCCACCTCTCCTCCTATAATGGGATTCAATCCCATGATGAATTTTCATATCCTGAACTTCTCATCAGTTTGGTACCAAGGCTACTTAGGGAGTTTTGTAAATCACTCCCAATACTTAGTTACAGTTAGCTTTCCTTGAGCTAAGTTCTGAAATTCAATCATTTTCTGATCATAGTAGAGTTATGGCAGCCATCGTTGCCTAAAGTAACCTTTAAATTGGTCCCATGTGATATTAGATTCTTTAATGTTCAACTTAGCCTTGTGACTATCCCACCATGAAGATGCTTCATGTGAAAGTTGATATGCTCCCCATATCACCTTTGTTTCATCTTATAAATTTCTTATTGCAAAGTATTTCTCCATTTTTTTGAGAGAATTCTTAGCAACATCTCCTAATGTGGTGCCATCATACTTGGGTTGACTTATCATTTTTATGTCATTAGTGAGTTCTGCTGCTATCCTAGCCTTTTTTTTCTTAGGCTCCACATGTATGTCAACATTGTTATTATCAACACCCACATTGGTGTTGTCCCCTAGAGGTGGCTGATTATTGTTATCAGCTTCTTCTTCCTCCTCATTACCCATTACTTATTGTTCAAGCACAACCAAATGATCTCTTGTGTCCAACAAGGCAGCAAGGATCTCATAATTTTTTTTGGTTTTTACTTCTTCTTCCTCATGTGGATGGTTATTTGCAACGTTTCCTCTTGTTCTCACCATTTTCTGTTACAATAAAATTTAATTTTCATCAGATTGTGGACACAATAGGTCCAAGATCTGCAACCTTTATCTCTAATACCAAGATGTAACATTCCCATTTTAAGACTTAAGAAACAAGGTATTTTTTTATAGTGTTCACTATTCTAAATAAAGCATTATTTAGAACAAGCATTCCATGCCAATCAAATTCAATGGATAAACATATGCAGTTGTAATGACTCGGTGATTCACCAATCTATTCATTCCATAACTTAGTAATCTACCGATCTATTTATGTTATCTTATGTATTGAATACATATTGTATACTTCGTATACTTTGTCATCCTACCCTACACCAGGTACTGCGTGATCTGTTTAAAGAACATATATGAATATCTACCACCAATATTCATCTGATATCATGTTGTTTTAAACATGGTGACATAGGACAATGCAACCAGCAGTTTGTGATACTTTGGCCAAATATTTATAACATATTGTGTATGTTACTATTCCCAGAAGGCATACTCATCATATTGTAATATGTCCTTCACCTCACTCCTCATTTATCATGATTGGTATTTACTGACTACTGTCATTCCACTTGTTATAGGTTTATCCCTAGACCTAGGTAGGAACATAACCTATTATAAGAAGACACTCACAATGGCTTAGGGTAGATGGGAATACTCAGTTGACCTAAGTTGACCAGATGTGCCAACGTACCCTGAGAAATTGGAAGCTAATTCATATCCTAAATATGCTCCTATCCATACCTAGAGGGAAACTAAGCTCAAGTCCTAATTCCCATTAGGTGTAGATCTATATGATCAATGCAAAAGGGTGATGCCTCATGTCAACTAAAATGTTTTATTCTCGAGAAGACCCAAGCCTTCTCGAAAGTACATCCCTACAGTTGGCGTGTGCCAAAATCCGACAGAAACTGCCTCATCGAGATGTACATACCCCCGAGGGGATTGTTAATAAATTATTAGTCTGAGTTAATTCTTTATTACAGCAACCCTTCCAAACCCTAATCCTACGCTCAATAAGTTCTTTTCCTAAATTTGCTTCATTTAGTCCATTAAGAAATTCATTATATTCAAGGTCACTTTTAATGTTTGATCACATAGTTAAGCTGCCAATTAATCGTAACTGTAAAGTGTTATAATATGTCTTCTTTAAAAGGTACAATAACTTTTTAGAAAATTTCAACGTCTGAACATATATCTAGTATAAAGTATACTTCATACAAAATGAAGTCTAATAATTTGTAATCACATTAACATACCTTTTTGGTTTATACTCGATTAAGAAAGATAAAGAGTCTTTATCTACATGTTAAGTGTTAGGGTATATCCTACCCAGTATCCACATTTCTTAATGTATGTTCAACACACATTACATTACCATATAATATAGTTTAGATAAGAACATCATATTCTGCAACTTAACAAGCTGCATCATAAGTAGGGAAATTGAAATAAATCCCTTTATTCAACTTATGAAGGATAACCAATTAAGCATAAGAATAATATGAAGAATATCAACAAGATAGAAATCCATCTTTTTCATACAAGCGCAAGAAAATTTACACAACCAATACAAGTAAATTCTTAGCTTTCAATTAATCTTTATAACTTATACATTCACAAACCTTATGCATTTTAGGCATATGGCATAACAACCGCCTTCATTTAAAAAGAATACTACTTTTATTTTTCAATACAATCTTAATAACGAATCAGAATTAAATCAGCCAATGCATCTCATAATTTTTGCCTTCTTTTTATCACTTACGAAGTCCATTTACAAAAAATTATAGCACGGGTCAGTTCAGTGAACTAAGCATGATAATCACAAAGCATTAAAATGAAGTGCATTCCACTAATTATATCATTAAAACAACTCTGCTTTAATGAAAAAATTATTACATCATGAATATCAATATAAGTAATAGCAAATGGAAAAGAAGTACATTTAACCAATTCGAAATCACTTCCAAGAGAAGAACAAAATATAATCCACAACATCTTCCCTTTAGAATTAAATTTTAATTGATCCTATCAATTATCCTTAAGCAACAACAGATCAAAACATCTCATTGTTCCCAATTCTATCATAATAGAATACAACATTTATCTTTGCTTTAAGCCAAAGGAAGGGTTTACAGTATGGTTCTCATTAGGATGATTCATCTAACTCATACGCAAAAGAAGAAGAAGAACCATTACAAACTATGCCCAAATACAAAACATCTGAAAATAGAAACAAATTCATAACATGAATTAACTGTTTCATTTATAGGAAAACTACATTAAAATTCAACATTTAAGATATTCATCAGAATAGAATCCCCTTTCAATCCCTGAAGGAGTATAAAATCAAACAGTCTGCCAATAAGTTTACATTTTCTATTCAACAAAAATGAAACATCTAACCTCTTCCTACATCACTTCAATGATTGATATGACAAGGAAGACCAAACAAACATAACCAAATCCCTAACTCATAATAGAATAAAAAATAGAAGGGCTCAATCCATGAACTTATCCCAATAACATAGAAAAGGAATCTTATCAAAATTTGATTCAAACCTTAAATCATTTACTACACTTAACAACAAATTCCCTTTTCTAATCCAAACCATAAGTTCATACACTAGTTCCCAGAAGAGAGAACAAAACCAACTCATGGTAAGAAGAAAACATACTGCAAGTCTCCCTTACAATCTTTACATTAAATAAAGCATGAGTTCCCATTTCATTTCAGAACAAATACACAGTAAAGTTCAAAAACATCATACTGTCCCAAATGAATCAAAATAATAAGGGATCATTTACTAAATCCAAACAAGAAATAGAAAATTCTGAATAGAAAACTAACAATTCTAAACTACCCAAGAGCTTAACGAAGACTGTAACTTCATTACAATGTTTCTACATCTCATTACAAAGAGTAAGCGGTTTGTATTTTCAAGAGATCAATATCCAAACAAAAACTATCTCTTCTTCATGTTTCCAACAGAGGAGACAATGTTTCAAACAAAATAGTCAACCTGAGATGTGGGTTTCCTTATAATAGAGGGGAAAAGAATATCCCACATTAAATGCTAGTGCCTTCTCAAAAAAGAAAAAATAGATCCACAAGAGGAGTTCCAATTCCATTATCTTAAGAAAATGTTTCCAGTCAAATCTCCAAAAGATATTTAAATATCTCAATTAAACTACTCTCTCATATTTCCTTTGAGTAAGTAGTTTGAATTAATAGAGTTTTGAGCTTTAAATTTTTTAAGAAATTAAAAAGAACCCAACTCAAATACCAAAACCAAATCAAGCATGCCGATTATACTACCAGTTCAGAACTCGAAAGTATAAAATTTGAGCATGTTGGTTCAAAAATCTATCGCTTGGGAAGATTTATGGATAGATGAGGCAACAGTGTGTAGGGCATAGCCCCTCTTTAAGTCAGCAAAGCGAAACTAGTTTATTGCTATTCTACTAGCAGGAATCTGTGCAAGTCTCACAATATTCTGTCTTCGGGGGTTTTAGATCTCATTCCAGTAGGGTGTTTCCGACTGCAGAAAGAAAGGAATAGAAGAGAGGATGAAGAAAGATCAGATCCAAAGAAAGAAAAGAAATAAATTCCAAAGCAGAAAGGTCATAGGGTTTATGTTTTGGGATTGGTAGTAAACAGAGCCAAACCTACTTGCATAAACGAACAAAGCAATACTGATGAATAAATTATAATAAAACAGAAGTAGATCCAACAGAATAAACACACAAATCTGACATAAGAAAGATCTAATGCAAATAATACATGTATTCAGCACAAAGTCTAAATATTGTATTAATATTTCCTTCTGTTACAAAAAGCTCAAAGTCTTTTCTTCTCACTTCTATTTTTCATCTAAAAGATATCCACTACTCCAATACAAGTAGTATTTGAGTATTTATAGAAGAAGGAGAAGAAGGAAGGCAAAAAGGAACCAACCACATATTTACATAAAATATACAAAATATTTACAAAAATATCTCAAAGTCATGTTGACTTTTGACAACTTGATGGATGACATCATCCCATGGTGCAACATGGATGATGTCATCATTTGTGCCAACATACTTTAGACATTTCACAAAAAGAAAGTCGAAGGAGAGAGAGAAGAAGAGAAAGAATTCATTCATCGTCGTCATCCTGCGGCCGAAAGGGGGTATCTTGCTTCTGCTACTGCTCAGGTGACGAGATGTGGAATTGGGCATAGTATTCCATGAACTTACTGATCATGGGCTCTAGTTGATCCTGGGAAGGAACCTTGTGTCACTCGCTGATCGCCGAGCAAGTCTCCCGCTCATCTATGAGCTTCTCTGGGAGTTTGGAATATTCTTTCTCTGCTTCTATTAGGAATCCGATGAAGTCCCGATAGGCCAGCAGGTTATTGATGGACTCTGCGTCAAAAGTGACCTCTGGCCCCAGCCCTTGCGAAATGATATCCTTGAAGATATGGATGGTTTCATCAACTTTCCTTAAGGCGAAAGGAGTAAGTAACCCTGGAGACATGTTGAGAACGATTTGTTCCATTTGGTGCATTGCGTCTAGGGCTTCTTCCTTTACCTTATCAATTTTTTTGAGGACAAATTCCAGTTGATCCATCCAATAATCCAGAGTGGAAAGGATTTTATTGAGGGCCCTGGGATGACCGAAAACGCCAAACTTGACCAGATCTTCAACTGAACAGTTGAACATTCTTTAAAAGGTCTCACGTTGTAGCCTAGCATGGTCCAACTCTTCTGATATGGGTCCTGCTAACGCCTGGAGTTCTTTGTTCACCTTGTTGATGTTCAAGTACAAATCGGTGAACTTGGCGATAAATTTTTCACTGTCCTTGAGGATTTGGCTCCTCCAGGTGGAAATAGCCATACCCTGCTCGCCGATCTTTGCATATTCATTATTTTTTTCCTGGTTCAGAGGCTCAAGAGTCTCGACGGTAGTTGTGGGAGGTGCACTGCCCATCTTCTGTAAGGCTTGGATTAGATGTTTATTTTTCTCTTTCAGTAGCCTTTTCTCTTCTTTTACTTCTTGAAGCTTCTTACATAGGGCATCAACTACAGATAGGGCCTCTCCCTGAAGGCTTTCAAAAGACGTACCCATTGTGACTTGAGTCACTGTATAATATATCAGAGACAGATCCTTTTTATCCTTCAGAGGATTGGGGTACGCGATCTCCATTACCCTCTCTCCCGAAGCACTCTGAGAGAAGCGTGTGATGGGCTTCTGTTTCTTTACCCCTTTTGACTGGATCACAGAGAAGTCCATCAGAGTGATGGGAACTTTCCTTTTCTGTTGACTTAGGTGCTGGGAGATCTAGGTTGGACTTATGGGAGAAGGACCAAAAACAGAGAAGGGGGCAGCTGCAGTAGTTGAAGGGAAAAAAGTGGAGACACTTAGAGGCGGCATCGAGAGGGAGGCCGAGGAAGTGCTCACGGGAGGAAGAGATACTATAGGAGAGGAAGACATAGGAAGGGAAGGGAGCTCAGAGATGAGGGAAGAAATGGAGGGGGACAGGTCCGCGAGAGAAGAGAAGATGGATGAAGAAGCAAGAGGGACAGTAGAAGAAGGGGGAGAGGACACGACCAAAGGAATGGTCGCCTGGGTCACCTGAGGAGGGGAAGGAGGGGAAGGAGAAGGAATAGAAGGGACCTCAGTTATTACAACAGTGGCGACATCCTGAGTGGATGGGCCTATTGGGACATCTTCCACTGTTTCTTTCTTTGGGGAAGCCAGAGTTACAACTTGTTCGGGTGCAGCGGAAGGGGGACTTACAGGAGCTTCCTCTTGGGTGGAGCTAGATTCACCCTCTTTGCCTTTTCCTTTGCCCTTTGGCTGTTGTTTAGCCTGAGGAGGTGCATTTCCCAATGGAGAGGTTGTGAAATTAACCCCGAGGTAGATGAGTCCATTCATTCGGCACTAATGCTTTGTTCTACGCAAAGTTTCCTTGACTCTTTCCTCAATTATCTGAGGTGCTTTGGTTTTATCAATTAACGCAAAAGGCCAATAGTCCCCACTTCTGTCAAGATACACTTGATCCACTTCCTCCTCAGTAGTTTGGTAGCCTTTGGGGATGATGGCTACCCTGTACTGGATGATTTCTGCTAAGGCCAAGCGAGAATGATCCTTCCTCCTGAGCTCAACCTCATGATATATGTCGATGTAGATATCCTCGATCTGAGGGATGTGGATCAAATCGAGATTAGCCCTTGGCAGACAATTTCTCGGGTCGAAGGTGGGCATTTACTGGAAATCATGTTTCAGATTCAGCAGCTCCAGTTCTGCAAACATATCTTTTTCCTTGTGGTGAGTGAGACACGTATATCTACCCACCATGAGGGGGAAAGGAGTTCCACCCTTCTTTCTCTTTAGGCAATTTTTGTGATAAGTAACAAGCTGCCTCGATAGCTCCAACAGGATCAATTTGGGCCTGGCATACCTTGGTAGTCTAGTCAGTTCCCCCAAGAAATTGACTGCCCTTAGATAGGTAAACGTGGGGAACTGAGTGAATAGGCCCCCCCACTTCTCAGTAGCTACTACTATGCTCTTGGCCGTGCGACCGTGAGTCATATTCGACCTCAATAGGCAGATGATGAAGTAGAAGAATGCATCATTGATTTTTGTGAATTTGGGGGATGTTATTTTCCAGCTTCAGCTCTGGATAGTATTCATATATTTTGACTTGGGGCCAAACCCGCATCGCATCAGAGCTGGAGAGTCCCTTTCTGAAGCTGCAACATAGACCACGTAGGAGTTCATATAGAACCTCCCCGTTGTGTTGAGTTGTTGTAGCTACTCAGAGATTGTGCTGCTTATAATTTCTACCCATTCAAAGTGTTGATCGGGCACATTTTTGTTCATTGTCTCAAGGTACCGCAGCATCCACTTGTGAAAATAATGGGTGTCAGGAAGCCCAAAAACTCTGCTTAGGAACGTAATGGTGTCGCTGAGTTCCTCTGAAAAGTCACTGCAATGAATGACTTGTGGCCACCGAGTCACTAATTTTTTGTTCTTGAGATAAACTTCATTCATTAGTTGCATGCACTGATCTTCATTGTCATCCCAGGCCTTGATGCAATCTTGTTGGCTGACAGCCACAAAGTGCCGATGATGAGGTATGTCGAGCATTACTTCAAAGTGCCGGGCAGTGAGGTTAATTATGACCTCGCCCTTCTCACCATGGACACATCTTGTGTCTTTGTTGTAGCATCGGGCTACCACCATCATAAATTCATTATTTACGGCACTGACTGGGATCCCACCAGCAAGGTGCAGGGCACTGCCTATCAGCTTGTCCATCCATGGACTTCTCGTGACCCTCTGGGTTCTGGCCCAAAATTCCTCCATATCAATATGACCCAGCTCTGAGTCTCTGATGTCTAGGTCACACTCTGCTTGGGACTCGGGCATTCTGACGCTCTGATATTTATACTTCATTTCTTCTTCTGTGAGCTTGGCCTTGCCTTTAGATTTGATAGGTTTCTTGCTTGATGTTAACATATGTTCTTCTGAACTTAGTTGCTGATCTGCAAGAATAAGAAGTGAAACCCAACGTAAGAAAGCCATGTCATCTATCTGATTTTGCATTGAAATGTTGACAGAAGAAAGAGTTAGCAATTTAAAGGCCTCAGGGCGTAGGGCACATGAATACTGTAGGCTACAGGGCTAGATAGTAAGGCACACAGGAAAGGGATGCTGTAGGGGAGAAATCAATGCCAAAGGGTGCATGGCACATGGACATTGCAGGGTACAGGGCTAAATAGTAAGGCACACAGGAAAGTGATGATGTATGGGAGAAATCAATGCCAAAGGGTGCATGGCGCATGGACACTGCAGGGTGCATTCTTTGTTGTTGTAAGCACAAGTGCGCCTGCGCCATATGTATGCATTATGAAGGGCGCATGGATTCTTTATGTTACATGGGAATAGGATGCGCCCGTGGTGCATATATCTTTCATGTTGCATGGAACTTCGGTGTGCCACAGGTGCATATAAGGTTTGTGTAGCATATGCTTTTTGTGAGCTCAAGGGAACTTGGTGCGGCGCATGGAAGGAATACACAACATGATGTTGTTGCAATGAGGGATACGCCAGTGCCGTTTAGAGCTTTACACTTGGCATGGATTTATCTGGTGTTGCACATATGCAGGGTGCGCCAATGGGTGCAAGATTTTGTAATGCAACGAATGAGTTTGGTGCACTATGAGGGGGCGCAAAGAAAGTGTGCCTTGAGGGCGCAGCTTATCATGATGTAACAGGGGTGACAGATGCGCCATTGGCACGGCTGTCCTTTGTGTTGCAGGATGCGTCCGTGCGCCAAAGGAGAAGGAAAATATATTTTCCTTTTAGGCTTCAGTTTTTTCCTCTAAGGGGTTTACATATAGTTTAGATTGTTCTCAGGGTCGTTTGGGTGATGGAAATGGCTTAAACAAAGGGTTTGAAACCATCATTTCAGGATAGAGCTTCCTCTACCAGCAGATCTGGAAAGAGGGGGGAAGATCATGGGGGAGAAAGGATAAGACAACAAGGAAGGTGGGGAGTCCATGTTTTTAGTCTTTCCAATCCAAATCCAGAACAACAAGCAAACAAAGCACCAAAGCGCAAAACATACAAAAGAAATGAGGACCTCTTACCCAGATAAATAGCGAAGAAACGTGTAAACAGGTCCACGATGTGATTGAAAATGACAGGGCAGGCGCGCTGACAGGCTCAAATAAAATAATAAAAATAATCACGTGATTTGCTCTGGTGACAATGACATTGCAAGTGCGCCTATATATAGGCGAGGTAGCAATAAATGCACCACCAACGTTTTAAGTGGCATACCAAAAGAGTTGTCAACACAAGAAAATGTGTGCCCCTTTGGCGTACCAAAATGCTTGTCAACATGATAATATGTGTGTATATGGCACACCGAAAGTGGTGTCGACAAAGGAATATGTGCGCCCTTGGTGCACCAAACAAGGGCGCAACAAAAGATATGCTGACAGGAAGGTGCACGCACCTTGGCACATGCAGGAAAGACTCAACATAGAGAGGTGCACCAAAACACCTGTTGACACAAGAAAACATGCACCAAAGGCTTTAGAGGGGGTGCATGAACATTTGATGTTGCATTGTCATTATATGCGCCCGCCCAAAAATGGCTAAGTTCGGAAAACTAGATTTCTTGGGAAGGGATTTTGCAACGTTCCGAATGCAAGAAATCCCTGATGAGGGATCGGAACAAAATTTTCGGTATGGTTATCTGTAAAATTGCCCTTGCCAATTTTATGGGATAACAGAGCACAATGTCAAACACAAGCTTTTCACAAAGGTTCAGGACTACTCAAGTAAATATTCGCAGGTTTAGGGAAACAAGTTCCCATTCTAGTTTATATCTTTAACAAAGTGAACTCAAAAATACTAGAACAAAACCAACACATCGTTCCAGCTACAAAATCCAAACACAAAGTATCAAATTACATGTACAGTGTTGAATCACAAGGTATCATACATGAGCTCAGATATGAACAAGTATCTTAATACGAGGCAGTATATAATACAAATACCTATTAATAGTTCAAAATAGTAAAGGGCTTCCATTATCTATTTACATCTTATCAAAAGACCTATTTCCAACTCCAATGATACACAATTTTCTCACTAAAGTTTGAAACCATACAAGTAATAAAATATGATTGTTATATACGATATGAACTCCCATTAACAGTCGCGAATAATACATGAATAAACATGAGTACAGAGTTACATACGGACTTTGAACAACAGTCCATATTATCATAAGAAAATAAAACACAAGCACTAAGCTATATACGGTCTTCAACAATAATCTAGGATTAACCAAGATTCCAAACATAGTCCTAGGGTAACAAGAACCTCCATCACCAATTTTCATCAAACACGAAACCAAAACAAGATCCAAACCATATACGAGCTTGATTAAAAGCTCGAGAAAAACACGAGCTCAATACAAGCTCAAGATTAGAAAAACACAAACTCCAACGAGATTAGACAGAACTCAAGGTTCCCACAAACACAGAACCATATTTAAATAGCAACGAAGGTCATTTAAAATAGAACACTTCAATTACCAGTTCCAGAGTGACAAGTAGAGTTACAGAAATATGTTTTGCAAGAATTATTTGTTAAAAAGAAATAACACAATGTAAGTTTCCAAACTTCTTGTTATTTTGCTAAGGATTTTGTATCCAAATTTCTAGAGATTTATAAAATCCAGCAAGCAAATAACTAGATAAAACATGCAAGCCAAGAATCTCAAAAGAGCATACTTGTTTTAATGAAACATTTAGAAGAAAGCAAGAGATCATAAAGATTAGAGCCTATCATGCCTGAGAGTGCTTCTGCCAAATCAAAGGAGACTTCCAACTGAGCTTTCAACTCCTTTTCTTCTCCACGAAAGATCAACAAACAAATAACTTTCCTTAGAATGCCTCATATACCTTCCCATGATCAAAAATAGACCAGGTGAGTTAAAAATAGCAAAGAAGTGCAAGTCAAACCATTGGTTTAAAGAACTAGTTCGCTCTATGCAAAGCAAAATCTGGAAAGCATGCAAAAATAAACAACCTCCCACAAACCCACCTTCCAAGTTTCCTAGATGGTTTGTGAATAAAAACTGAGACCTATAAATTATATTAGTTCCAATTTTCCCGCTCAACTCACCTTTCCACCACCTCCCAAACCTAGTGAATGCCAATTCATATTTAACATGCAATTCCATCTTTAGTGAAACTACCACATAAGCCTCTGCTAAGTCAACTAGCCCCTAACAAAACTGGCAGTACTTTATGCCTTAAAAACCTTATCAACAACTTAAATTCCATTGTAACTATCGCCATTGATGAATGCGACCCATTAGGTTCCCATTGAAATATCTTTGGATAGATCCTTTAGAACTCAGTTTAGTTTCAAATTAATCACCTTTGTAACAACAAATTTCAGTCTGATATGTCCCTCAATTTTATTGAATGTAAATTTACCCTTCATTCAACTGAGAAGATTTAAAACATTCCTTGGATCACTAAAATTGATCCAAGGATGAGTTAGATAAGGAGATAAGTTTGCAACTCTTAAATCAGATTGCAATTCCCCTACAAGAAGTGAAAAATGGGTTCAAGAAATCCATTCCATTTTAGTCTAGTGACCTTAAGAACATAAAAGGTTTATCCATATCAAGCATGATCTCCAACAACCAAAAGAACACATCTTTAGAAGAAGATCACATGTTAACACTTGAAATGTAGAAGAGGGATGTAACAATTGTCGAGGGTGTTACAAAAAATTAAATGGAAACTTGATGTGAAAACATAATCACAATATCATGAATAAGCTAAGGATGATCTCCTTAGATGAGAACCCTGCTAATCCGGGGTCTATCTTATTGATGAACTATTTTCGCTAAGATGACATTATGTCATTTGTAATGTTGTATGTCATAAAATCCTTGGTGTAAATTTTAGCCTTAAAAGTGATTTACGATGTTGTTTGTTATCTATATTAAATTATTAACATTATATTATTTTATAACTAAGTTATGTTAAGGCTTTGATAATTTTGATAGTTCGCTTAACGAATTAATTTGGAATGTGATCAAGACTTCTTGTTGGTTTATAATAAGTATTAAACCGACCATATGATAGTCTACCCCATTTGATGACTAATGCTATCATGATCGTATTTCAGGGGATAAAGGGGCTATAGTCGTCAGTCAAGGACTTAATTATTAAGAATTAAAGGCATCAACTCCTATGAGTATACATGAGCAACTTTCTTGATCAACGCTAACATTATAACATCTGGGTATATATATATATATATATACACATGTGAATATATATATATATATAATCCTAGTGGTATAGTTCTAAACTTAACATATGAACCTATCATTGAAAAGATTGACTTGAGCATTAATTTAGCTATTTGAAAGGATGTATATGCATATGAAAATTGTATGAAGCCTTAAGTATGCAAAGAAAATACATCCAAATCTATATTTGTATATGCTATTGGTTGGTCATTTAATAATGATATAATGTTGCTCAAATTCAAACGATTGATGAGGTGGCACCCCATCGCCTAATAGTTGTACTCACAGTTCCTTAATTGTTTATTAATTATCTCCGCCAATTGATTTTGAGGTGAAGTATTTTAGTTTATCTAAATCACCTTACATGGCATGAAGTATGACTTTGCTAAATTTAAAGAAGAGCTAAGAATAGTTGGTTTGTAAAATTGGTGGCAAGCTCCATTAACTCTGCATTTAATGTCTTTTATTTCCCACCTTCCTCGAGAAGTGCATGGACAGGTTGGAACAAAGGGGAAGTTTTTGGTATCAATTCATTTCATGGCTAGAAACTCGTAGTAGCTCAGCATGCAAGGAGGAAGTTTATCTCTATGTGTTTTTGGGAGTTTGCATGAAGAAAACATTAGTTGAGTAGATTGTACAACAAGTTCCTAGACTCATTAAAATATCACGAAAAATTTGTTAACTGTTGAATGAAGGAATTAGTTTCAAAGGTTTGGGGATTTTCCTGAGTAATCATGAAATATTTGCAAGGAAATAATACACCGGCATAACAAGCATGATACGCTCTGATCTTTTCATAATTTTCTTGCTCTATTTAGTAATTTCACAAAACTAACCTTACCTTGAATGAAATTTGTGTTTATAATTTTAGAGATGTAGAATTGTTTTAATATTTTCTCTATAGAGTATGAATTACTATGGTTTCATAATGTATGTTGTTAAAAGTGATTAACTAAGTAAGGCTCCAATAAGGTTTATTATCATTAAGAAAAGAATATACTCTTGAGATGTTTGAGGATTGTTGTTGTAATGATTAATGGGTTTGTTCTTATATGCCAGCATTGCTGAAATCTTCTTGCAGTTGTGAAATGATATCTACCCATGCTATAGAAAACTTTGTTTAATTTGTTACCCATCTCTTCAAGGATATGAATAAATATAGAAATATATTGTGGAATTATAGAAATTGTTTTGTGTGAGTTTTTGTTGTAGATGAATTTTCTTGACCTAGTGTTTGTTGGATTTATGGAACTGGGTTTGATTCTTTAAAGAAATCTATGCCTATGGAGTCATGTTGGTCTTGTAGGAGGCATCGTCGGTGCTTATAATCGACCTAGTTTTATTTAAAATAAGTATTTATACTAAAGAAAAACAACTGAATTTAGTATTATCATTGAGTTGTTGATAATAAGGAAAATTTTAATATTTATAAGGCCTGCCGCTTCGACCCTTGAATGGGAAGTTTTGAATGGCACCTTTGGTCTACTCTAGAGCCACTATGATAGCTCGAATGAATCACTGAGTTCCTAATAGGTAACTGTTGTATCTTGTTTGCAATTTAAGATTGTATAAGTTCTAGATACTTCATTCTATTATTTCATGTTGATCTCCTTGTTTCTTCATTAATAACTCTGGAACTATTCTGACTCGTTCGGGGTTTAAAGCCGGTTACGGAAAGGTTATATTGAGATTTGATTACTATGAAGGTTAATTTCAACTTGTTAAAATCTCATCACTTATGTTCCATCTTAGCCTCAATAATGAAAGTTGGACATTCTCTTGTAAAACCTCGTATGATACTGAGCAAGCTAATTTATTCACTATTATTACTAAAGCTTGGTTCCTCTCACAATTCTATGTTGAGTTCGTAAGTAATGTCAAATTCGACTAAGAACCTCCTTCCTCTTGTAATAAATGTAGTTCATTGTTGCCCATAGGAAACCATCCTAAAAAGTGAGCTGATCTCCTCGAAGCTTATGCCTTAGGTCTTATGGTTAAAAAGGTGTTGGACAGTTCCTTTTATTGGGTATGGCTTATCTCAACGTATGAGCTGATAATGATAATAGATTTTTATTTCTTAGACCCTTACACTCTTATCTGTGCTTGCTGGGTTTATTGATTACTTTTTTCTTTAAGATCAAAAACCTGTAATAAAGGTTTGATGATTAATTACCATTAGTATGATCTACCATTTAATCAGCTGATAGAAGGTTTAAGGGAAAGACCTTGAACTATCCCTCAAGTTTTGATGATCCCTTTTTATGGGCTGACCATTTTATCGGAAGCTGGTTTTATGTTCTAAATGTTGGAATTTGAGTCATTAAGTAGGACTAGGAATTAAAGTTGTCCCAAAATAGGAAGTATCTTGGCTTCAGGATTGTAAAGTTTGGTGGTATTACCCCTCTATAGTAATTAACATGGTACAAGTTTTTTGATCACATTTTCATACTATATGTTATATTAAGAAACTAGAGGCATCAATTTTTTACGGTAACCCATTCTGGGAAAAAATGGTTAAGATATATACTCCTAATCTTATAATAGATGATAAATGGATTCGTCATTTAACTGATTCTGTAAGATGTGACAGATCCTTGCCGGGTGTAATGTTTTTTATTTGAATCATGTGCTATCTCAGTAAACCCGGAAGTGACTCTTTCTCTAATAGCAAACTATACTTGGTTTCATGTATTAAATATGGGGTTTCCTTGACATTTTGAAAGTTCCTTATTGACCTTTCCTGGTTGTGTCATGAATTTAGTTTAGTATGATCCAACCTTATTCAGTAGAATGGGTTAGGATATCATTTTTTATATTCATGTGAAGTCTTGACTTTCCGGGAAAAAGTGGATTGCTAGAAGTTGAAATTCGTGTTGAGCAAACTCATGGGATATTAAATGTCCAAATGAACTGTTTGGGTTAAGTAACAATTATCTTATCTCGTCAACACATGGTACCTACTCTCTTCCATACTTTTAAATAATTTAGTGTTTTATAAGTCTTGATATGTTGAAACATTACAAAAGAATGGGATTATGTACTCTTTTCTAGTCTTGGAATGTTCAATAAGTGCTTAAGTTGAGGTTAAACGCTATAATATCGTATTTCGCTAACCAAATACTCTTGATGTCTTAGTATTATTGCCTAAACCTTAGCAGTCCTTATGGGTATATGAAATCCTCATTAGATTTGTTGTGAAGATTTGAGAAATTGCTTGAATGTGTTCTTTATATTTATATGGTTACTTAATTGTTGAGTAAAATGATTTTAGGCATGTAAGTATGGGATTTTATGAGTGAAATCTTGATACTCTTATACAATAGTCTTTGAATACTTATAATTCTCATGTATCCTATGAATTATATGACTTTTTCGGAGTGACTGAAGTAGTTATATGGAAAATTAAGTCTTAAATTGATTTCTTTCATGGTTAATTAAATTGCTTTCTTCTGACATGTTATAGAAAGAATTTTTTATCTACTTAATCTCTACAGTGTTGATACATAAAAATAATATGGGTTATTTTTATGAAATAATTAAGTAAAGTATGTTGTTATGATGAGTTAAGGCTTATCATGCTTAGTTCATGTGAATTGACTCATGCCAACAATTTTGCAGGCATTGCTAAGAAAGAAGGTGGAAGTATTTAGTCTTGTTTATTATCTTGAACGAGGAAGGTTTGAAGATATGACTGACTTGAACATTCTTAAGATGAAATACTTCTCCTTGAAAATAGAAAAAGGGCTTGCGACTTAATGTAACTAGTTTATTCATTAAAATGAAAGATTTTGGTCATGCTTATAGGCATGAGTTGTATTTATCTCATAAAAAAAATTAAGACAAATTTCCTACTGCTATATATTGTTTTATAAGTGGTTGACTGTCAATTGATGAGTTATGAGTCATAAATCTATCAAGTTAGGAAATCAGTATCTACAATACTATTGTATTAATCATTAGTATCAATCATGTAGTAGTTGTTATACACATTTTATGTGTGAGATTCTAGGGATAATATAAGGAACCATTGGAGAAATGTTGCTTTAAAATATCTTGTTCTAATTAATCATACATTAAGCATACTTGGAATTAGATAAGGTTACTAATGGGTAACTATCTCTTTATAAAATAAAATAATAATAATCTAATTATATAATTGTGTTAAGTTCTCCAAAGGTTCGTATAGGGTGTACTCAAATAGTCAAGATACAGAAATGTAATACTGAATTCTAATTGAAATCAACACTAAGTCATATAATAGGATGATACACATAAGCAACAAGAGGACGGGCTTATAGTAGTCTAATAGGAATATATATTGATTATGGTTTCACTTTTCAGGAATTACATAATTGTGATAAATTGTGTTATGAAATATTTTGCTCAAGGAGATGAAATTTTTTTAATTAGGGGTTGTTCCATGATGCATCATTATGAGCACATAAGCATGTCAGATACGTTGTAAGTAATATGGGAACATGCATACTAAGTTAAAAATAATATAGCATTTGAAGCTCGTCCTTGGTCAATACTGTAATTATCTCTAAAGAGAATTGGATATCTTTTAAAAAGGATATGACAGGGAAAGAAAAATGGATAAGTGGTTCATAAAATCTATCATATTGGATACCCCAGATTTATCTTACTTGTTGGAGATAGTAAAATAAATGAATGCTCTTTAATGAGCTGCAATTAATAAAAGTGATGTGCTTAAACTGAAAAGGTGGTTGGCATTGATAGCCTATGGCACTTAATAAAAGGAATGAATCATACATAAATACTTAGCTTTATATAAGTATATATCCCTAGAATATGAAATAAGGAACATGAGCCTAAATGTTAAAGCTGGGACAGTTTTTATTAAAACTGCAATAATGATCATAGACCTTGATAGTATCATTTCTATCAATGGTTAACTTGGGTATGTGACATTGGAAGGTAATTAAGTATTGTAGAGACTAGGGGTCCTGGGATCAACTTAATCCAGACCTTAGGTACGACCCATTCATGGAGAAAGTGTTATAAAACCTAACTATTCATTAAGGATAATATTTACCTTGAAAACATCGAACACTATACACCAATGTAGGATTCTAGGTGGGAGAACTCATTGCATATGCTACACAGTCATATCCCTATGATGACGATTATCACCATTTGGATACTATTGTATAGCAGCTGTAATGAATTTTCTCATCAAGAGACTAGATTGTAGTATGGTGTTGTCCTAAGTACAAACCTTGATAGAGTTACAAGATGGATTAGACCTCCTAGGTACGCACCCTTATATCAACCTATGATGGTTATGGGAAGAGATGTGAGAAAATAAAAAGGTGAATTGTTACAAGAACACTTTCCTTCCCATAGGCATCACAGGATGACATAGAGGTACGTTCTCATGTAGGTTAAACTAGTTTGTACCTTATTCAAGGCTTGTAGTTGTTATAACATCTAACTTGTGAATCCATATAACTGAATAAGTGGTAAAGGTGAAACGATAATTTCCTTATGATGAGTGTGTCGTCATGGAATTGAGCATGGCCTTCATGACTCAAAAACTTTGCACAAAGTGGTGTAAGATGCTGATTAAACTATCGATATTTTCCTAAATCTATATTGTCGGATGCCTATGGATTTCATAGTTGGAACCCAGGTAGACACTTAGAAGCATTCACTTATATATCATACCTTGACAAAGGAGAACCATAGGATACATTTTAGGTAAGGGCTCATACAAAGCATAGAGGGAGAACAAGTAGGTTCAGTATTCTCTCATACAATTATACATGGTTCATGATAGTTATCAGAAATGGATTACATTAAGGTTTATGTAGATTTAAATATATGGTTATTTAAATCAGCTGCATAAAGTTTTTAAAAAAAAATCTAGAGACGAAGTGACAAATTGGGATGCTACATCCACTACTATTCAATTATCTCCTTCACCTACTCATAAAGTAGTCATCTGTCCACCTCATAAAATCATAATCCATCCATGTCCTCCATATAATCCACCTATGGTTACATCCTCTCATGTGTCACACATTTTTATAGTAACTCATTGGCTTCCTAAGCCTCTTGCTTCCACATTTTCTCCCACCACACCTTCTATTCTTGGTTCCATTCCTTTTGACATCCAATTTGGCATTTACCATCATATCATTTTTGTTTCACATGTTCCATCCATGCTTGGTAGGCCTCTTAATCTCTAGTATATTACTTCCACTTTCCATTTCATTACCCTATGATGCACTCTCATTCTATGGTTCACTTAACTATTGAGGGAATACTACATGAACCTATCCTTTCACTCCTCATGTTATATGCTTCATGATCTATCTTTCTCGTACACAATTTCAAACCATTTCTCAATGACGCACTCTTGTTCTATGATTCATTCTTTACTACTGAGGAGGAATTTATAAATGAAATTCATTCTCACACTGGGGGAAATCAATCATCCTCCCCCTTCATCCTAATCACACGCACTTCCACATGTTATTTTACATCTCATCATTATTTTATTATCATCACATAATTTTGTTACTCTCTTCTCTTACCTAAGTCACATTTCCACTTTTATTTATCTACCACATTCCATGCATACATTTATATCCATCATATGCTATATCACTCATTTTCATTCACATACATTCTTGATCGAGTTTACTACTTAGTTATTCTTTTCAAATCATACTACATTCTAACATTAAATAATTAATAAAAAACCATTGTATCAATACATATACAATTTATTGCATCACACAATTACCACCATGTGTTTCACCTCAATGTATGTGATAAAATTGATAAAGGTAATGGGCATAGGAGGAATACTTGTGAATAGTCGAGAGAAGGTTGTGCGCATTGTTGAATTTGATTAGACTAAATGTGAGATATTCCTTTTAGCTGGGAGGAACTACCTATAAAATAACAACAAGACCACGAGAGAGAGTTAAACAGTATATGGCAGTGGATTTCCTATCTATTTCTAGTTCTAGGAAGTGTGAAACTTCCTATATGATTGTAAATCCATTGCTTTATCAAATTAATGAAAATAAATGTGATAAATAGAGGTCTTCTTGCTAAGAATTTGATTTAGGTGTCTCAAAATGTTATCAAAACACTAGATTAAGTAGAGTATTGATGTAAAAACTAATATAACATCAAGAAAGGTGAGGTTCTACTTGGGAAAGGTCTAGGTAAAATTTGGTTACATTTTGGGTTGTTGGGTGAAATTTATAAACTCTTTGTAATAGGATGAATTATCAATCACAAAGACCAATATCGGTTAGGTGACCCATACCGGTACTAGAAAATGACCGATGTTGGTTGGGTGACTGGTGTCGGTAGGGGCAATATGGTGAAAATGTTAAGAACTAAGTATTTAGCTCTCTATATGATTGCACAGAAATTTGAGAACATCCAGGGAGGGTGGTAGGATTTATATGAAGACTTGTAAGGGTGGTGGAGGTGATAGGATGGGTAAAATGGATAGGGTTGGTAGAATAGATGGTATATGGGTGAAGTGTGGTATTTAGGAAAGATGAGAGTGAGATAATAGAAATGACAAAAATACTTAAGATCAAAACTAGAACTAACAAATAAGAGTGAGTTACTTATCTAAGAACCTCTAGATCTGAAGGTGGTTGTGGTTGAGTGTTCGAAGATGAAACATGGTTTTATCCAGTGCCATGGTAGCAGATCCTATGTGCCTTGTTGTAGGTGATCCAAGGCTATGGAGGAAGATATTGGTTTCTGGTGAAGAGCTAATGTTCTATGGTTTGCCATCTGGTAGCTTGAATGCTCGAGAGTTAGAATGCCAAAGATTGAGTGAATCAAATTAATTGAAGAACCCATGTAAAGAGTTAGAAACTCTTATTTAAGGTAACTAATTGTGGTTACAGAGCTAGTTTCGACTGAGGGATAATCAATGTTGATTAGGGAGAAATGGTCAATTTTACTAAAATTAGCCCAATTGCTCCTAGATTTGGCATGATTGAAGTTTTAGGTCCGGGTTAGAAGTGGAAGATAATGCTAAATATAGAAGGAGAGTGGTTAGAGAGATATAATGTCATAATGATTAGGGTTAGAACAAGTCCTAGTTAGTTAAGGAGTGTGGGAACTTAGTCCTAGTCATTTAATGAAGTTGGAATAGGTCAAAGGTGAGGTGGCTTAGTGAGATGGATATTAGTTTAATTAAGGTAATTAAAATGATAATGGTGTGAGGATGAATATTAATTAAATTTTGGGCATTTAAATCAATAGTAATGTGTAGAAGGGGTCATGGCTAGGTGTATGCTTCAAATTATTCAATTAAAGGGGGTAAGAGGGATTGTGACTCAAATTTGGTGTCTACATTTGCCCCTTTTTGTCATGTATCTTGTATTGATAAGAGAAAATGACAAAAACAGGAGGTAGTTGACCCAGTTTTGAGTGATAGTTAGGTTTCTAGAGTATGGGTGGAGGTGATCCCCCTAAAATAAGGAACTGATGAAGTGATAGGATGATTCGGTTATGGGTTTGATAAAGTAATAAGTGATGAAAAATGAGGTATGGTTGGGTTGTAGGTAATGATGAGATCAGTGTGGGTAATAGGTGGGGGAATTTAAACACACACACGTATATAATGTGATAAGATACTAGGATTAAGAGCTCACAAACTCTACATTGTCAAAGATCAATAGTTTATCCAACTAAGGTTGATGTCATCTAGGTATCTAGGGTATAGGATATGGTCTTGGAAACACAACAGAGGATAAGTGTAAGAATGGGCATTTGGTGGGTTCCAAATCATGAAAAGGTTTGGTCTAATCAAGATAAACATCATGACATAAGTCAAGGCAATGTCAGTAGGCTAAAAAAAAATGAGTAGCATCATCGCAAGGCATAACGAGTAACCAAATTCGAGTGTCTAATGGGAAGGTTAGGGATGTGTGTATAGGTGAGTCATAGGTAAGGCTGGTGGTATTGGAAAAAAACATGCCCCAAATGATATTGAGGTTAGGTGTGAGGTGATATGGTAATTAGGTGAGGTTGTAGGGGTTCCCATGTTACAGATAGCATTACAACGACCATTGGTACACGCACAGGGTCTACATGTAGGTGTCATATCTATGACAAAACCCCAAGTGATATCCATGGTTAGTTACAGAGATTTCATGTCAAATGCTTGGTATTATCAATAGCGGTTGATGGAGGTTGGTATCTAGTATGTGACCTATGGAGAGTATAGAGCACAATAGGTAGTGACTGCCAGGATGAGTGCACAGACTTGTAGTTTGAGCAGCTCAAAGAGCCCTCGGCCACATAGGCAAGGTGATAAAGAGGTTACCATCTCATGGAAATAGAGGTCAGGTGAGGGTAGTGGGGAGATAAAAAGGGGTGTCTACCCATCACATAGATGATTTAAGAGATATGGAGACATTGTATTTTAATTTTTTATATATAGATCACCCTACATGCATACGACATGAGATGTATATGATATTTTTGAGATACTTGTATTTATATTTGAATATTTAGTGCATTGATATATAGAATTTTGATGTATATATGGATGATGATATTTCTATATGATGTTATTGGTTTTATTACCAATGTATTGTTATTATGGAAACGATATATGTAGGCATGTATGGTTATGATTGTAGGATGTGGTTATACTTCCATTATATTGATGTCATGGAAAGTAGATGATTATGCATGGTTTGGTTTAATTTCAAATTTTTTGATATTATGGAAACTGAGATGTGTTAGGAATGGGTTGTTTGATATTTTTGATTAAAATGAGATGATGCTATTATGATTTCCAAGCTATTTTTCTCATGGAAACTAGGTATGTAGGCATGGTCGAGTTATGTTTGTTTCGATTTAATTTCAAAGTTATTGGTATTATGGAAAATAAATGATGATGTATGGTTTTTTTTTTATTTAACTTCCAAATTATTGTTTTAATGGAAACTAAATACCTAATTTTTTGTTTTATGGGGAAAAGATGTGGGGAAAAGACTAGTCAAGCTAACCTTCAAAGGGCCCTATGGCCTAAGAGTGCTGCCTACATAGCCTTGGAAAAAGGGGCCTTAGGCTAATGTAATTCTCCCATAAACTAGGGAATAATGAGAGTGGGTTAGATCAAATGTTAAAATAGGAGAGGTCGACTATTGAATAGGTAATAGGCAAGGTAAGTTAGGCATAGGTATAGATGAAGGTATATAGGTGATTCAATTTTGATGATCGGGTCTGGTTAGAATAAACAACAAGGTAGGCATAGATGAACTGAAAAGAAGTAAAATGCCCCAAGTTGGCAAAGACCATAAATGTCTTACCCTTAGAGTTAATGAACATAAGTTCCTAGATATACTGCATGATTTGATAGGTCTATAGGTGAAAGAAGTGGTGTGATCACTATGTGTAAAGTACACGTGTCATCCCTTGAATAGGAAGAAGAGAATAAAAATAGGTAAGGTGGAGTATTATGTTTAGCGTAACCTTATTATGGGACAACATGCCCTTTCTACAACATACTCAAAACCAAAATAGGCAAGTCCATGACCAAAAGTTGTTTTAATTTTCAAAAAAAAAATCATTTCTTTTGCTTTCATAGACTTGTCAATGTGGGAAGTCTATGTGGGATAAATATAATATATCCTTGAGGTCTTCGTGAAGCTGATCGATGCAGGAAGCTTCATGATAATTTTTTCTTTTTCTTTTTCAGAAATAGTCATCTTTGTACAATATAGCTAACTGGTATAGCTATCCTTTGAGGGAGAAGACTATTTATAGCAGTAAGAGATAAATATATGGCCTTTTGTGGGAATTATTTGATTCACAAGAATTTTTACTCAAGGAGTTGAATTTTGAAATATCCCATATATTTTTTCTTGTTATTTTGTATTATTGTGGACTTTAGGTCATGGAAAAGACTATAAAAGAGTATAAGCCTCTTGTATGAAGGAAAAACCATAGAAAGAAAGAGGTTAGCTATAGAAGAGAGGTTTTCAAGTGAAAAAAAACCATGGGATTCCATCCTAAAAAGAACAAAAAGTATGCATGAGAATCATGCCATGAGTCAAGCCATGATACTAGTATTGAAGATAAGGCTAAACGGTGATAGATAATCACATGACTCTGTTTGATTCGTTGGTCCCTGAAATAGGTAGATGGAAGGAGAGGTTAACTCAGGGGATGATCATGTGACATAAAGTGATCTAGTACTTTATTTAATAATAGAATTTTTGAAGATTCAAGGAATTTGTAGACAAAAAAATTGGGTCACACTTCCCTTAGTCCCTGATCAGATAACCAACTTAAAGATGGGCACCTAACCATGGCCCCCTTTCACCCTAAATTAATAATTAATTTCATTATTTTAATTAAATTAAATACCCATCCTCACAATATCCATTATTTTATTACCTTAATTGACCTAATTTCCACCTCACCGAAGGACCTATTATTGGCATGTTTCCATAACTAACAATAACTAAGTCTTACTTACCATAATGAGCTAAGATTTGATCTAACCCTAAAATCAATCCCTAAAATCTCTCCAACCACATTTTCACCCATTAGAAGGGAATCTTCCATTATGATCTGCGAGAACAAAACTAACTAGGCCCAAGAAATTAGAAAGATCTGACCATTTTAGTAAACCTAGGGAATCCCACCTTAACCGATGCCGGTTACCTCTAATCCGACGTCGGTCAACCTAGAACTGACATCGGTTACCATTTATTCACCTAAGAAACCTTGTTTTTGGGTTGGAAAATTCTGAGAGTGAGAAGTTCGAGAGAAGATCTACATGCAAGTAGAACCAGAGTCTTTTCACACACCCAGGCATCCATAGCTAGCACCAGGACAAATCCAGAAGCACTAGCACTCACGGTAACATTCCAGGAAGTGTCACTACTACACCAAGCTCCATTCCATCAACCGACCATCACCACAACCCAACCATTTGACCTACAACATTCATAAGTGTTTTATCATTAACCATTTCCATTCTTATTATGTTCATAGAGTTGTTATCATTCATGTTATTATTTCTTCTATTAACATTCCCATCCCTCTAGAGCCTTCTTTCTAAAAACACCAAAAATATCACCCACCCGTTTATCAGATCACCTATCCTGGCCCTTCTACCTCTCTGAGTGTTCTCAATATCCCCACAGACCTCTGTATCTCCTTCTTTAGGCCCATCCAACCTCACCTAGCCTCTACAATAAGGTTTTCTTTTAAATTACTATCACCCTACTGTACTGATGTCGGTTATTCATAATTTTCTTCAGTTATACCCAACCGACATCATTCTTTTTTTTTTATACCATACCCAAGAATAGAGCCAAACAACCTCCTACTAAATGACCTAAACAACCCAGAATCAGACCCTAACCAGTCCTAGTACCTTGAAATATACCTCATCTTTTAGATCCAACTATAGCCTAACCTATTGTGATCAGATTTACTTATTTCACTTGAATGAGATACCTAAATCATATGAACTACAGTATGAATTTACTTATTTCTCACATTAATTTGTTTTAAACAGTGGATTGACATCCATCTAGGAAGTATCACACTTCTTGAAACTAGCATACGCTAGGTAGTCCACTGTCATATATCATTTAACTTCTCTTTTGTGGTCTTTTTTTCTATTAGATTTAGTTCCTCCTAGCCAAAAGGAATCTCTCACAATTGGCATTGGATTGAGAAGTATGAACACATGCATAAACCATCAACTAACCCATTTAACAGGTATTCCTCCTATCCCATTACCCTTATATGTTTCGTCATTCAAAAAGGTAAAGAAAATGGTGAAACATTTTGGCACGCCTGGTGGGACCCATCAAGGGTTCTATTGCATTTTTTTCATTCCTAGGAAAATGTTGTGTGTTTGTTTCCCTTCAAAAATCTTACAAATTAGTTTTCGTCCTTAGTAATCTTCTCTTCTTTCAAATTTCTCTAAAGGATACATTTTCTGTTAGTGCCTTTAAAAAGAGCTATTCTTCTTTCTTTTTGCATTTAGTGAAAGAGCATACCCTTCCCTATTCACCATTTGTGTCATCAAACATAATATTTCGATTTGGGCTTAAAATTTGTTGTATTACATTTTGATTTGCTGCATTTAGCTCACATTAAAATGAGGGAAACATGTATGTTGAAATTCATGCATAGATGATGGTTGACATAAGGAATTTTAGAAAGCACATTCTCTCTCTCTCTCTCTCTCTCTCTCTCTCTCTGTGTGTGTGTGTGTGTGTGTGTGTGTGTGTGTGTGTGTGTGTGTGTGTGTGTGTCTTACCAAACTTGCACAAAATTTGAAATATACATATCTTTCTTAAACAACATCTTACCCGGGAAAACCTATCCATAATCACATGATCAGATTGGTAGGTACTCCCCAGCTCATTGCCTCTATTGAGTCATCATCTCAGAGGATGTTCCGAACACACCATAACATACCTAAAACCTCTCCTTTTAGATATCCTTCTTTGTAGGATGCCTTCCTAACCACAAAATTCTATTTTAAATACACACAGTTAGTTCTAAATAGTGTAAGATGAACACACATAAAGAAAAATAACTCTTTGGATCATATTTTTCTTAGCAATATTCTTGCTTTGTGTTTTGAGGTGTGAGGACACGATTCCACATTTTCATTTTTTTTTCCTTGCACACCCCCCATCATAGTTGGAATATTCCAGCTTTATCTAAGTGTGCCAGAGCCTCATCTTCTCATTCTCATATTCCTGAGTTTAGATTCTTCTCTTGATTTAAATCACAACCCAATTTTCTTCATTTCTATCTCAATTTAAAAGTAACCAGCATTGGCCCGTCGACCTTCGTCAGTTTAAACTGACCATCATCGGTTATACCTGACTGGTGTCGGCTCCTAACTTCATGGGTAATTTATCTTGGGAAAGTTTTCATTCATCATTTAGTTCTAGTTTTTTACACCTTTAGGCATTAAAATATTTTCCTAATACTCTATTCTTCTATATTAATAGTACCATCATACAAAAAACATTTCCTTGTAGAATTTATCAACCCTGTTTCATTTTCTGAAAATGGGGATTTTCCACAGTAACTGGCATCAATTTCTATGATCGATGTCAGTTCTCCAACAACTGTCATTGGTCAAATTAACCATTGTTGGTGTCTTTAGTTGGTTTTATAGATCTGAATATTGACCAGATTCACCCTCCCAGCCTCATTCTTTTATTTCCTACTACTTTCTGTGCAATCTACAAAATACAATCTTACCAGGTCAACACTCGTTCACATGGTGCTGACTCGCAGCCAGACCAACACTCTTATATTTCACACAAGTTGTCAACCACTCCCACCCATTCCTTCACCATCATCTATCATATCACCCATGGATCCAACCTTATTGATAACCATTGCTACAGAAGATGAATAATTTACATGACTCCTTGATCAAAATTCCGTGGCCTTATAGTTATACCTTTCCCACTCTTCCACCCGGGACTCCTCAAGTCATTTGATATACGGCATGCTTCTATCAATCTCTCCTACCCTTATTCCCACTTCTGAATCAGCCCCTAATAATGTGGTGTTACCCTCACCTACTTCACCCCCAATAGTTTCATAACTATGACCCATAGCCAACATGACCACTGTGTCTGCAGTATCACTCACATCTATCATATATGTTATCCCCTCATCGACCACCCAGGTCGTATTCCAGTCCACACTCATTGTATCACAAATAACCATTGCAACACAACTACCCATGGTGTTAGTGACCTCTACTCCATTCCATAATCTTGTCCTCTCCATCCCAAAAACATTGCCCCCAATCACTACTAGAGTCACGACGACCATCCCATCTACATACACATACTATCAACAACCCCCTATCTTGTCTGTTACCCATTCTGGATACATACCCTCTATGTCGGGCTCACTGACCCTCAACCTCCCTATTTGGCATCACCATACATTGTCTTGAAACCATGAGGGTTTTGGATACGGATGTGTCTATAAATGTACAGCAACAAATGGGACACAAGACAATGATCATATTTTATTCAGCATAATAAGCTTGTCAAATATTGTTCTCACCCTCTCATTCACTAATCCGAGATGTTATAATTGTGTATGAGGATGGGTGCATTTTCAGAGGTTGAACGTTCTTTAGGAAACAGTCTTCTAACAACTCCAGCTATTGGTTGATGATTTGGATTAATACAACTCTCATGGATACTCCTAGGATAGTGTTATGGTTACTGCACATAATCATGTTTTGGTTTCTTTACAATAAGCTTATAAACTTACTCATATTCTGAGTTGTTATTACAAGCTCATATTAATTTGATCCAATAGTGAACACTATCGTTCCTAACATCTGGAAACACTTAATGTTGTAACATTGTATGATATATCTCATTTGCTGCACAAGAGCAGGAGACCTCTGTGTGCTAATGATCAGCTCAGTCTATGGGAGAGAAAAGGATGACTTGCATTTAAGATACCCCTCTAAGGTGAAACTGACACATCAGCAATGGATTTCTCTGGCTTCTACCAATTTCCTGATTGCATATAGGTTTTGCAAGTGTACCAGTAATTTTTCATAATTGATATTGATTGAGAAATGTTCAAGGAAAAGATTACACAATTGGTATTTAGAGGTTTACCAAGAACCTGACACAATTGAGGTATTTATAGGTTATACCAAAAACCTTTCAATTGGCAGGTCCTGGCTAATGACATGGGGAATGTTCTTAGCATGAGGTCTACATGGTCATGTGCTTATCAAGGTTATACAATGCATGTACAGACAGGCCCGAATCGTGTTGTTGAGAGTTTTGCTTTCATAGAATTTTGAGGAACTTAGAAAGTTCCTAGTGGACATGGAGGAATGAGGCCATGTTCCCCCCCTACAGATGTGATGGATGGGTTCACTTATTCAATCCAAAACAGGAACTCATAGGATAATCATATTTTTACAGAACCATAGACTGCTACTTCTGAAATGCTAGATATTTTGTTCATCACATACACTATCACCACAGGGTCATGTTTCCCCGTTTTTTTTGAATGTCAGATGATGGAGGACTAGGTTCGACCTCCTTCCTACTGATGAATTGATTCCTCCATTACATGTGCTACTAACTGATCCTGATATGGATATGAGGGATGCTATGTTAGAAATTGAGTACTCATATTCTTGTTATATCCCTCCCGCAATGTGAAACACTTTAGGGTTGTCGGAGGGTCGGATGTAGTGACCGATTAGATGCGTCCATAATGGATGTGTTCATAAGGGGTTGTGACAATTGAGGTATGTGTTGGAAAGGAGTGGATGTATGGACTGCGAGGTTGAGAATATTGACGATATATGTTGAAAGGGATGATAGAAGTGTGAATAAGGGGCTGGGAAATGACTTGAACCATATACTACTGAGAAGAGATAAGCCTATCGTCTGGGATTGATGAGGTATATTATTGAGAAGAAATTTATTGACATGGACAAAAGTGAATTATGAAAGACCGTTATTTGGAGGAGAAATGGATGGGATGTGTAGATGATGTCGAAGCTAGTATGTGATAGGAGATTGTGGATCGTGGTAATAGACGAGACCAATGTTTTGAACTGATGTGATGTGGATTGTTGTGAAGGGGTAGGTTGAGACACATTGTTCACTGGGAAAAAAACTCCCGCGTTGAGCTTACAAGAGGTGTCAAGGAATTGTAGAATACAGTAGTAGAGGATGGAACTCTCATTGAGATCTAATATACACGTGTTTGTGTATAATCTGTTGAAATTTGCAGTTGGAACCAGATGAGACAATCCCTACTAAAGATGATGATTTTTGCACGTGGTTGGTTATTATGAAGAAATACTCGTTAAATGTCAAAATTGATAATATGTTTTGTGATGTGAGTGTCTGAAATGACTTTGCATGGATCGTGCCTTTGCAGTAGGATAGGGGTGGACTTGTTGGATGACATGTTAAAGCAAATGAATAGGAATCTTTTGTGCCTAGAAAATTCATATGTGGTATTAGAGATGGGGGGGCATGTTGTTCAAGTGTGGAGTTGTTGAGAGATCGAACTCGATTTGAGCAACAATGATAGGAACTCAAGGCCACAGGAACATCGAATCCGTACGCTTATCAGCAAAAACAGGTGTCACTGCCTATCAAACTGATAGCAAGGATCTAGCAAAGATACAGGGATTTTAGAACAATGCAGCATTGAGTCTCCAAGGGAATAATAGAGGTTCTTATTTGCATCACAGATGGTCAGGGTGATAGAGATGTTTGGTGTTGGAAAGTTAATTGAAACAAAATGTAGCATGAGGTCAATGTGGCAGTCATGTGTTGCATATTTTCTGATAGTACATGTTGAAAATTAGTTCAGTCACCACAACCTCTATCAAGCCGTTTTCATCTAGACTAGCATTGTTGTCTAGTAATGAACTATGAAAACTTCACAACCTTAATCTCTTGAATATGAAACACATGAATTCTAGATTTTTTGCTTACAAGCCAATAGAGAAATCACATACAAGGATCCCCTGCAAAAAAACTATTATTCCATTAGATTACAAACCAATTAGTCATGAGAATTAATCGGCTGAAATACTGGTTGATGGACCTGGATCAGATTTACAGAAATGCTACTGAAACAGATTGTACACAATACAATCTTCTCTTCAATATAATATAATATTCTTCTCTATACATATATTAAAACCGCACCATGCATCATTAAATCATCTAGGATATTACAAATATATATAGGAGTACATTTTCCTATTATCTAGGAAACCTCCTATAACTTCTCTAGCTATTATTGATGAGTTTTTAATACAACTCTCAACATACTCCTAGATTAGTGTTATTGTTACTCATGTAACAATACACACTCTAAACAATAATATTATAAACAACTCGTAATATGAGTTTTTATTACAACTCAATTAATTTACCCAATGTAAATATTATATTTCCTAACACCATCCACGTCACAGGTTCAATACCACCCCCCTTATGCCACAGGAGGATCCCTTCCACCACAACCTACCAATGGCTTCATCAAGTTAATGATGGAAAAGATGCAAACACTAGAAGCATCGGTTTCTGGCTCACACAATTCCCTCACCTATGATGAAATTTGTAATGAGCCTATTCACCCATCTATTCCTATTCGACCACACCCTATACATTGGGAAATGCAAAAATTCAACCACTTCAATAGTAAAGAGGACCCACAACAACATTTTCAGTCCTTTAAACATGGGTGTTACTAGATTTCCCATGATGATGCTTTACTTCCGAGGACTTTCCCAATGTCCATGACATGACCTTCATTAGACTGGTATAGTGGGCTACCAATACATTCCATCTACTCATTTAATCAACTAGCCTAGGCATTCTTAGACCACTTCTTGATTGATTTTTTCAAGAAGGTTACCATGACTGATCTTTATTCCACTCGACAGTACGATGACGAGTCCATCGCTGAATTTTTCACTCGTTGGCACAGTTTAATTAATCAACTCACATTCTAGCTACCTCAAACTAAAATCATAGAGTTATTTACTCGAGATTGTGATAGACACATCTCACCTACTCTGCAGGTGCATACCTTTTGTACTTTTGACGAGGCATTCACCATGGCATGGAAATTGGAAATTCATACTATTTTTGAAAATAAGATTCAACTTCGTAATAATAACATCACGTTCAAATCAAATGATGCTTCTTCATCTACGAAACCCCAAAAAAAACTATTCAAAAACCAAAGTGTGTGCTAATTCTGTAGTTCTCAAGGCTGGTCCCCCTCATCAATCAAGCCCAACCAAACCTCCTTCTAATCTCTCTCCTATCCAAGCTTTCTATTTCATATGAGAACAACAAAATTACAATTCGATAGGAGAATCTTACTCTTCTGTTTTGAAAAATATTGTTAAGACTGGTGTCATTACACTTCCAACTATAAAAACACATATTGGTTTTGACCCTGAGCGACCCATGCTAGCATGGTATAAGGAACATGATTTTTGTAACTATCATCATGTCAAAGGTCATAGCGAAAATAACTATATCACCTTCAAGAATATCATTTAAGAAATGTTATACAACGCAGATCTAGCCT
The DNA here is from genome assembly GCA_019776745.2 of Taxus chinensis. NCBI lineage: Eukaryota > Viridiplantae > Streptophyta > Pinopsida > Cupressales > Taxaceae > Taxus > Taxus chinensis. The sequence goes on along the minus strand of CM034146.1, from coordinate 972,251,605 downwards.
TGGATAGCCCAAATGCACCGGCTAACCAAAACCTACACACCTTCAAGAATCCATTCCCTAATCATGCCCCATCTTCTAACAAAGTTGGTAATACCTCAAACAATGATAGCAATGTCCATGAGGTCCATGCTATTTTTATGGCATACCAGTTTCTTCCCAAATGCCTCATGTTGCTTCCATAGATGAAATCTTATCCTAAGATCCCCTACCTACACAAGAGCTTATTTCATCTAATCCTTCATCCACAGAGGAACCCTCTTCATTTTCTCCTTCATCCATGGAAGACCCTATAATTAGCACGCCACCTTTGACCCCAAAAATTTCCAAATAATTGTTAGTGGCACCTCTCCTACTCATAGAAGATGTAGGTCCACCACCTACACAAACACAAGGAGATTCCATTTCATCTAGCTCGTCCTCTCCTCTACCCATGGAGGATTATATAGAAGTACGAGTGTCTTCTGATGACCCTTCATAAGTAAACCTTCAAGTTCCCACTGGTTTCTTTCGGCTCTCTTACCAACAGAGTCTAAGGCTAGGCAGTTCCCTGTATCTCAAACACATTTTATGGGGATTACCACTCGATCCACATCATCCACGCCTAAGTCAATACCATTCTCATGCTTGGACGATTTCCTAGACTATGTTGATAGAGCCTTACTTTACGGATGCCTTCTACTTCCTGTTTCAACACAAATGTAACTGTCACTCGCTGACTCCTCCACTATCTATCCAAAAGTGTTTCAAGCAACCAAACCAAACATAACCATGATTATTGCACCACCTTTCATGTCACCTCCCATGGCCCAACTCACACTTCTTCCCATAAACCAACATACATCTACACCCAAACACCTACCCATGCCTATATCATCTCCCTTACCTAAACCTATCACTACCTTAGGGGTCATACCGATAGATAGCCTCACTCACCCACCCATCAAATTAAGTTTAGCCACATCTTCCAAAACTAACACTAAACTTAACCCAATCCTTAAAAAGAATATCAAAAACCCTAGGCCTCGTACACCAACCTCGCCTACCATGCCATTATCACCTTTACCCCTTCCATCCATCCTAAGGCCTCACCCCTCAACCTTGGAAAGGAAACCATCTTCCACTGGAAAGCCAAGAATACAACAGTCAATATCCTCATCACATACCTCTAATATACCCAAGCGACCCACACAACTTCCACCGTCACCCATAACCTTCTTACCAACCATACCACCACTACCGTCCATACCTTCTTCACTACCCATGATACTTCCTTCTCTTTCACTTACACCTTCTATCCAACCTCTACCACCCACCTCCACAACACTTCAGTTACCCCCGTGGGTAACCTATCCTCTTGCACCATATGCACTTCCCTCTACGTCTCATACACCCATGTCATCGTTCCCAAAAAGATGCAACCTAAAGCTAAAAATCTACTACCCTCCAATAAGGTAGCTAAACCAACCAAACCTTCCATCACCAGCTCTTTTACCATGCCCCTACCCAAGTAGATACAACCAACACCTAAGACCACACCACACACCAAACTAGTAGACCAACCTACTCCCCTCCTGTAAAGAATATTTCCCCAAAATCAGCCACACCTGTACCCACACCCACATTCACCTCCCATTGTGATCCACTAGCAGGATCTTACACCAAAATCTTAACCAATCTCCTTGAAACTTCCATCATCACATTACCCCCTCTTAGACCTTACGACCCACTCAAACCCAAACCAAAAGGGTTTGACTAAACCAAAATTTTTACCTAACATCATGTGTCAAGACATAATGTAGAGAACTATAAGGCTTTAAAAACCTCCCTTTTCCAATTGTGTCCTCCCGAAGAAAATTTTGATGATGACGATCTTATTGATGAAGACACAATTTCACCTTCACCAAATTTCCATAGATCTTCTCCCATTACCTACTCAGCGACCAAAATCTCCACCCCCACAACTCTTTGATCCACCCCTGAGATTTGAGATCAACATGGTTTGTATAAGAGAGTTGACCAAACCACCACCAAAATTCCAAAGTGCCTTACTAATTTCACAAGGATCATATCCCCCACTAGGGTTTTATACCTCATGCCACTATAACTTCCATGACACACCCTCTTCATCCAGCTTCCCTCAAATTAACATGATCAACATTACCACCCATGCTCAGAAAGAAAAGGGCAAGGAAAAATAAATTGGCCCATCAACCAACCCTATACCCAACATACCATCCACACCCATACCCAAAGTCACTATTCGAGGTCCTGCATATCCTATTTCTAATGGGGTCACACATCACACAGTGTTAAAACAACTACACCAATCCCCCCTCAAAATTTCTTTATATGACCTCATCCAAACCTCATATTCACATCATCAAGCCCTCATGGAGGTCCTTTAATCTATTTAAGTCTTAACAAATGACCCCACACCCATCACCTCCATCATTAACCCTTACCATGTAGCATCTCTCATTAGGTCTTTGTCTTCCTCTACACCACCTATCAGCAAGGAGATGCCCTCAGTTTTCAAATGAAGAGATTGCTCCCTTCCAGTACAACAACCCTGACCCCACTATTTTCATCTACATATTTATTGATAATATACACATACTATGTGTTATGATCGATGGCAGTGCTATCATTAATATCATTTCCTCCCATGCATACGAAAAAATGTGAATACCTTCCAATTGCATGCATGGTAACCTGGTTATGTTGTGATCCTTTAATGATGCCATGACATCTACCCTGGGTACTGTTGTTCTCCATGTCTATGTGGGCCCCTGCACTGTCCTGGAACTTTTCTATATTCTAGAAGGAGAGTTTCAATATAACTTTCTACTCAGCTGACCTTAGATCCATGCCATGGGTTATGTCCCTTCAACTTTACATCGATGCCTCAAATTCAAACACGTGTGACATAATTACACCATCCCTACTGACCATCACCTTTTAAGACCTGAAACATGCTATATCAACCCAATGATGTGCTTGTACTGGTCAAGGCATCTACCACTGTCACCACTTCACCTTCACCCACAAGCCCATCCACAAATACTACTAGTACTTCTGCGGCGTCTACCCTTGCTATCTCCACTACAGCTGTAATCTCCACTACTGACAAACTTATTTCCCCAACATCTAGTGAGCCATTTATACCAGCTACCCACATACCAACTACTGATCCCTTAGAAGGTTTTTTTCAATGCCTCACTTTGGGGAAATACCGGTTATACAATAATGATACCTTCCTCACCCCACAAGAGTACGGGAATCTGTGTCAACACCCTAGCTACGAAATCCACATTGATGATGTTTTTCATTATGGTCCTCCCCACCTTCGTACCAACCTAACGTATGGGGGACTCGATGTTGCCACCTATAAACCCAAACCTCCATCCCAAGCTCAACCATTTTTGTCTAACCTACACTCCCTCACTAACTACCCACTTCACTCACACTTTCCTCCACCGATGCACGTGAAAAGGATTTGGCTTCATTTTTTATGAACAAGGCCACCATACATTCATTTCTTATACCTCTCATAAAAAAAATGATTGTAGTGGATTTGGTTTTAACGCTACACCCTCCAAGAAGGTTTGTTTTGACCTTATCCAGGATGAAAAATATTCCCCCTATCATTCACCCACATTACCATCTTCACCCTCGGAGTCCATAGATCCCGAATCTATTCCTCCTAACTTTTCTTTCTTTCATAAAAACCATTTCCCGAGGACCTCTAACCTATCAACGCAATGGCAAGGCTCCCTCTTCTCTCCCATTCCTATATTCTGACATGATTGATGATGATATGCATTCTATTAATGTCGTTCAATGTCAGGATGATGAATTCATCCTCACTTACCTTAGTGCAGAAGATTCTTATATTCATCAGTCATTACCTTCTGAGACATAAACCATGTTGAATGAATTGACCATCAAAATTAACATTAACACTCAGAACGACCTACACATTCTAAAGATTGGCTAACCCTTAGATGCTACTAAATAGGAAGCCCTTCACCTCTTTCCATTGAGACAATAGTAACGTGTTTACTTGGTCTTATGCCAATATGCCCGGTATTGACCCAAAAATCATAGTCCACAATATTATAACCATTCCTGATGCCAAACCCATCAAACAAAAACTACGAAAAATGCATCCTCGCATTGCTCTTATGGTCAAAGAAGAGCTTCAATGCCTTCTCTTGGTTTCCTTCATTCTACCCATTGACTATCCCTAATGGTTTCTAACATCATTCCTATCACAAAGGTGACAGGGGGACTCCACATTTACAAGGACTTCCGTGACCTCAACCTCGCTTGTCCCAAAGATGACTTCCCCCTGTCGGGCATTGACCAACTAGTTAATCTCACCACTGGCCATGAAATGATATTGCTCATGAACATTTTCTCAGGATACAACCAAATATTACTATCTCTAGAGGATCAACATAAGACTACCTTCATCACCCCTTGGAGGACTTTCTGTATTGAGTCTTGCCTTTTGGCATAAAAAATGCTAGTGCTAAATATCATCGAGCCATGAATTACATCTTCCATGACATCATGCATTGCATATTGGAAAATTATGTCAATGATATTCTTTAAAAATCCAAGCATCGAGCTGAACACCTTTCCCATTCTTAACATCATCTTCGACGGCCTCATCAAGTATTGTGTTCATCTTCAACCTAAAAGAAGTGTGTCTTTACAATACTTTCTAGAAAAATCGTGGGTTTCATCATTTATTTGCATGGCATATAAGTTGATCCTACTAAAGTCAAGGCTATTCTTGAAATTCTGCCACCCAATAATCTCTTTCAACTTTGCAGCCTATAAGGAAAGTTGAAATGAATTCATCATTTTATCTCGTAGCTTTCCGACCACTGTCAACCATTCCATCATCTTCTCAAGAAAGACGTTGCATTCAAATGGGATGTTGAATGCCATAAAGCCTTCAAAGCCTTAAAAAAATACCTCCTTTAACCACCATTACTCATCCTTCGAAGGATGACCAGCCATTCTACCTATATATTTCCTCCACTGACCATTCTCTAGGTGTCATGCTCACTCATCGTGACGACCAACACCAAGAGCAAGCAGTTTATTACATAATTCGTACCCTTCTTGACTATGAAACTAGATATACCCACCCTAAAAAATGTTTCCTAGCCTTAGTTTTTGTCACCACCAAACTCTACCATTACCTACTTAACCACAAAACCTTCGTCATTACTAATAATGACCCATTACACTATATGTATGTCAAACCTTATAAAAATCAACGCACCGCATGTTGGCTTATGCTTCTAGCAAACCTTGACCTTGAATTCATCCATCAGAAGTTCATCAAGGGCTAGGCTATCACCAACCAATTGGTTGACGTGCCTATTTCTGGGAATCAACCCTCTAACTTTGACTTCCTAGACGAGTCTATAACTACCCTTTTCCTGGACAAACCCACTTACCAAATGACACTCTTCTTCTATGGCTCCAATTGTCTGAGTGGGGGTGGCGCTAGTGTTATCCTCATTTCACTTTATGCTGGACCTATGCCTTTGTCTTTCAAGCTTGATTTTGATTGTACAAAAAATATTTCTGAATACGAAGAACTCGTATTGGGTCTCCAGGCTGCTTATGCCTTAGATGTTAATTCAATCAACATCTTTGGTGATTCTTAGTTGCTCATAAACCAATTCAATGGTATATACCTATGTCGTAATGAGATACTTCAAAATTATAAGCATCATGTAGACATACTTTTGAACACCTTTTATCGTTACACACTTCAAACCACCCCACGTTCTACCAATAAATTTTTGGATACCATGGCCTGCTTTTCTTCTCAGATACCTACTTCACCTGCTTAATCTAAAATATTTGTCACCATACAGAGGCTAAAATCACCCTCTTATTTACCTCATGAAGTTTACTCTGTCGGAATCGTTTCCCCTGACCCACATGACCTTTGGTATAAGCAATATGAAGACTATCTTTCCCTTTCTATTATACCCGCTGATCTCACTCATATTGGACAACGCTCCTTTCTAAAAAGTGTCTCCCGTTATGTCATCATGGGTGGTCTTCTTTACAAATGTGGTTTTGGCAACATTCTCTTGTGTTGCCTTACAAGCTATGAAATTCCCTACACCATTAAGGAAGTCCATGATGGAATTTTTGGAGGTCACTTTAGTGGTCTCGCTATCACAAAACACATTCTTCTCCTAGGATATTATTGGACAACCCTAAACCGTGACTATTTTGATTATCTCAAATGCTACGTGAAATTCCAGAAACATGCTAATCTCCATCACACACCTAGTCATGCCTTACAGATCACGCAAGACCTTTAGCCTTTCTCTCAATGGGGTTTGGATCTTGTCGGTGAGATCAACCCCCATTCTTCACAACGCCACCAACGCATCATAATCACTACCGAATATTACACTAAATGGGTAGGCAATTTTCCTCATTTGTACCAAAGCTGAGAATATATGTGAATTCATCAACCATCACATCATTTTTCATTTTTGTGTTCCTCGTATCATTATCACTGATAACGGAAAATAATTCAAAAATAAAACCCTATGCAAACTATGTGACAATTTTGGCATCTAACTTAGTTTCTCATCACCTTATTACCCAAAAAACCAATGGTCAAGAAGAATCAAAAACAATAAAACCTTGAACAAAATTCTTATGAAGGTAGTCAATGATAATGGGAAAGATTGGCATACACACATTCCTTTCACCTTGTGGTCTTATCGTACTGGTATTCACACTTTGACTGCTACCACACCCCTTTTCTCTGGTCTACGGTACCAAGGCTGTATTTTCCATGACTTAAACATCCGAAAACAATAAGGGATACAAATCCTTGAGTCAAAATTCTAGCAAAAGATGAATCCCCTCAAACGGGACATCTCTTCACACTAATTCCACCATTATAAATAGACTGCTCCCTTGAAGGATGGCTATATAAGGTTATTACAAAAATGTAATAAATATCTAGAAGCTTCCCGCAACGATCATATTTCACAAAGACCTCAAGGAGATAATACTATGTAACACTCCTCAAATTTAGTGCAGGATCATAAAGGAGTTGAAATTATCCATGGAATGATAAAACCAAGTCAAAGGATTTCATGCAGTGACTCCTAGATTCTAACGTTCATCTTCACTTTCCACAACATGTTTGCCATAACAGGTTGTGCGGATAGCGCTAGCCATGCATTTAATAAGGGTAGGAAGTGATACGTTGCTCCTACTAAAGTGATGGGAATTGGGTATTTTTAAATAATGTTCACTTTAAAACCCTAATTTTTTATTTTAAATATTAATATTGCATTGCGAAGAACATTCTTGTAGTCAAGATAATTTGTTGGTAACTAAGAATTGAAGTATTGTAATCATGTACAATTGGTTACGATAAAAAAAATGTGTAATAACTATCGACGACATAACTTAATATGTCGTACCGACGGCGTTGGGTCATGATATCATAATGGGAAGAATTAAAGTTTTCTAAGGATAATATAGATACCTATGAAATAGTATATTTCATTGTTTCATTCCTAGAAGGTAACACATTTTGGACAAGGGAACGTGGTTTCGAGATTTATCTAACGAACCTTCTAATGATTGACCATTGTGGTCAGTGGACTCCGGCTTGTGAATCATGGGCCATGACACTTACATTGGATTATGAAATTATTATAGCTGATTTCACTTTGTAATATGTATCTTTATAAGAGTTATGGGACATATAAATAATAACAAAAAGGGTTATGCATGTACAATAGCATTGGTCCTATTGTTTATACTATATAATAACCTATGTTTTTGAAAGGTTAATCGATGTAAGTTATGAAGAGTAATTAAGTTATTATTATTTAGAAATTTCGGGGGAAAAGGTAACTAAAGTTTTAAACTGGAATAACCCCGCCAATTTTGGAGGAGGGTAATGGGTGGTGGTAGATGGATAAGCTACTGGTGTAGCACTTCTGCATTGAATGTCATTAAAATTTGCATTTAATATTTTGGAAATTCGTAAAGCCTCGAATGAGGCGAGTTGCATGCAACCACTGCTTCATTTAGTTTGTTGGTAAGTTTGGAAAAAAAACTCCAGTTTGGGTATCCTTGCATGGAAAATTTCTTGGGGCAGAAGACTGTAAAGCTTTGTGATTTCTAAATCAGTTGCTATATTAAAATATTTCACTGAGCAAGGGAGGCTGGAAATGTGATCTAGTTGATTCGAATTGTGTATGGTTTGGGGCTGCGAAGGAAGCAGGAAGAAAATAATACGGCCTACCATTTTACCAGGAAAGAAACATTCTTTATCCCTTTTATCCTTTTAAATCACCTGAGGTTATAATGAATACATATTTGCAATTTGGTTTGTGTTAAGATAAAAATGAGTATGTATAGTTCAGGGTTGTTGTTTGTTATACTCTGTTTGTATGTGAGTAGAAGTGGGAATTGATATGACTGTAACCCTAGGAGAACTATTATCCATTTATCTTTCCACTTGTATCATGCTCGGCAATGACGTCTGTATTTACTGTATTTTGTTTGCATTGTCGATTGGGGTTGACCCAAATAATAACGGGTATTTTTGTAAATGATATAATGTTTTGCAAAAAAATTATAATTTGGGAACATGGGTTTCCTTTATACCTGACTCAAATCAGGGTATATTTATTTAAGCAGTTAAACCTAGTCTGGATATCGGTGTATATTACTTCACTTCTGTCCTGTGTTTATCACCGTAGGTAAAGAAAGTGTTTTTGGGCATGATCTCGGGTATATTTGGGGATAACCTGTTCGTACTTTTATCATGCATAATATATATTATAGACTGCTTTTATCTCCATCGGGTTGACTATTAATGAGCCACGAGTCCACTGGGCTGAAGACTTGCTGTTTTTTCAATGTAATCCATTTACCCTTATTGGGTCTGCAAGCAAATATAGGTATTAACCTTTTAAGGCTTGGCTCAGTTTGACAGGTGTTTTGTGAGCTAATAAAACTTCACATTATTCTAACATTATTTGCTGAACCATGTGGTTCTTCGAAAGGTTAATGGGAAGAAGAAGGGATTATTGTTGGTTTTGTTGCAGATGAGTGACAACAGAGGCTGTGTTACAGGATATTTGTATCATAATCCATAACCATCCAACCGCGTGTTGGTTGCAACCTCATCTTAAATATTCCCTTTCTTAGGATTTTTGAAGTACTTTCAGTCGGTATAAATAATTGCTGAGTTGTAGAGCCTTCGGCTCATTCCATTATAAGGAGTCTCGTTATTTACTACCTTCCTCAGAAGTCATCTAAGCTAGTTTTGATCTGATACTGGAGATCAAAAGATGAATAAGGAAATCAGTTTTTGAAGGGCTGAACCTAACTGTTCTTCTACCGAGTGCGGAAAACCATTCTTCTCTCTTCAGGAAGAAATTATGTTTTGATGTTATATTACTTCTATAATCAGACACTTACTTAAGGAAGCTCAATTGAAGCTGGGACTTTGATAAATAAGGATTAAATGAGTTAATTGTTTTATGCTTCCTTGAGGAAACTAGAAAGTCTTACTTGGAACCAAGGGGAGGGGTCTTGGTGGATTACACTATGAATATGTTTGATAAGTTTTGCTGGTCCATATATAAGGTGCAATAATGGAAAGGAAACTTAGTGTCTCCATTCTTAAAATCGATCCTTATTGAGGATTTTAATATTAATATTATGTAAAGTTATGTACGGATTAATCTCTGTAGGATGATTAAATCAAGGAAAACATATCTTTATTACTGAAGAGTAATATGTATTAACCATTGAGATAAACTCGGGAAGTTTAGCCCCTAAACGAAAGCATAAATAAGCTTTTGAATGGTTGTGTCTTCAGATTCTTATTGCAGTAGAATGTGGTAAAATATGATTTGAAAAGACGAGTTTTGTTTAAGAAGGTACAATAAGAAATTAATGGGCAACTGAGTCTATATTGCCTTGATTTCTCTATGTTACTATGATAAGTAACTTGAGTGGTATAGATACATATATATACATATATATATATATATATATATATATATATGTATATGTATATGTATATGTATATATATGTATATATATATATATATATATATATATATGTCCTTCTTAGGTTGTTATGGATAATGTAGAATATGTCATGTTTTGTAGCTATGACATATAAAACGTCATAAGTATTAACTGGATCTATCTTGATGGGTGTGTTGATGTTGATGAAACTGGTTAGTTTCATTTTCGTAGCATGCATCAACTTGTGTGTCCAAGAACTATACTGTTTGTATTGCTGGAGAAGCTAACATTAGTTGTAGCAATTTATATTTATTAATGGGATGACATAGATTCATACTATGATTAATGGAAGTTAGATTACGCCATCTAACTTTATGTGATATAAGCGTATTTTTAAGAACTTGTGTTATTGATTATTTGATGGTCATTCTTGGGTATGAATATCTTTTATCCAGTTTTGGTTTAACTTATTTTTTGAAGTAATACCTAGAACTTGTCCTTGTGGAGTACTGAAAGAGGTAAAGGAGCTATTCTTAATGTTTGCAAAGCGGGTTACTTAAGAATGATTTTGTGGAATTATATGATTAAAATGTTAGATTGAGATTATTGCGGTATTTATTCATTCTAACATTTAATGACATAAATTGATAAATGGGATAAAGGACTTTTCTTGCTTAGTTCAGTCAAATTGACCTTGCCTAACCATTGCAGGAAATTGAGCAAAGGTAGCTGGCGTGAGGGAAAGAAATGTCTTGGTTATCTAATTATATCACATGCTTACTTTAAAAAGATAAAGTTGCAGCCAATTGTTGATTTGAGACATTCTTATTTATGTAAAGGAAGTTATTTATTGACTTCAAGTTAAGATTCTCTTGTGAAAATATACTGTGTACATTTACGATTTATTGTAACATGGAAAAGATTTCATATTCTGTTCAATAAATACTCACTTTGTATTATCGAAGAATGTTAATGCCTCTCTGAAATTTCTGTAATGAAACCCATTATGTTGCAGAAATGTTGGTATAATAATGGCTTTATACTTATGATCTCTTATGAAAATTGGATCATTGGACAATTGCAATAGAGGGCTGTTGTAACTCTTTCTATTTTATAATATAACAACTGTCTTATGGGCTAGGTGAGCCTAGAAGGTTCAATGGGCGAGTTGTGAAGTTATATATCAGTAACATAAGGGATAGGTTAATGGAATACACTACAAAGTAGTGTTGTCGAATTCTATAATCTAGATTGATTAACTTATGGGAAATCAGTATTTTTTTTTGCTAGAGGTAATGATTCCTCACAAGACCGGTAAAGGTTAAATTCATGGTAGATGAGAAATCAACTAGTTGTGAATCTTGATGTGGTTGCTTATGTGAGCATACTCAAGGAAGATTCCTCTGATAGAGTTTGAGTAACTATATTAGACATAGATTGTGATGCTGAAATTTATGGATGAAATGTTAATATTCATCATATAAATATTAAGTCCCAAAAACTTGTTAAAGTTCCTTTTGGGCAGCACTTAAACCTTTTAAGGAAACTAAGTTGAAATAATTGATAAAACTAACCCAACTCCCTTAACATGAAGGAGATTTCAAATTTAATTCCTCAAAATGAAATAATAAACGAGAATAGATCATTTCTTGTGGCTTAAGCAAAATTGTCCTTCCATAAAATGGGTAAACAAAGGATATGATCTATCAGATTGCTATTGTATAAAATATGATGTGTTGAATGTTTATGTTGGAGCTATTTCAGCTAACAAGATGTATTAAAAATGAATCATTAATAATCAGATTGAACCTAAATGTAAAAAGGGCCCATAGGATATGGGATACAGTTGGCATAAAATTTTTGGGAAATGATTAATTCCTAGAATACTAAACCTCCAAGAAACCATGGGTTTACTACCCAATGAAAATGAATAGAGTATTGATGGGAGCATTCAGATTGTGCTCAACATGAGTACTCACCATCTCACTCACTATGGAAGTTTGGTGTTTAAGTTCCTGAAAATAAATTAAAATTGTGAGTTGAAACCAACCATGATTAGGATATGACGGTGTAGTCATATAAATGATAACAACGATCCGATAGCTGGAATTAGTGGAAAGTATTTGGATGCTAAGGAAATTGGTACATGAATCCAGGGAAATAGAATACCCTGTCAAGGTGGTAGTAGCCATTAAATTAAACCTAAGTTGAGGTTTGGAAATGGTTATAGAGGTTTTCAAGAGAAATGGGAATCCTACTAAATCAAGAACCATAAAATGGATAAGATTTATATCTATCGATAAATCAAACTTAGCAAGAATAAATGCCAAGGTAAACATGAGAAACATGATTTGAATAATATAGCTTAATTGTTATTAAAAAGAGGGTAATGGGAACGACTCCGAATGTACCCAATAATTAGTAATTGCATAGTTGCATGATTACTAATGGGAGTAAGAATAACATTAGTAGTTATTACTCCATGATAATGTAAGGTATTATTCTGATATGGTGGAAATTGAATCATTAACAAACCGTAGGATTGGGAATTTAGGTCTAAAGATTGATCTATCTTATATCTGAAACAGATAGGAAGAAATGAGTTGTTTTGGAACTACATTTAACCTATCATGATTCTAGGGGACAGGACTCTAGATACTCTTCACTAAGTAATGAAGACACTGGAACTAGAACATTGTGTCATGCTTAATTTATTAAGATACCAAGTTTCATTTTAGGACTCCTGACAGGTTGACTCACTACCATTGTTACGTGGATGTATCCGTTTAATGACGGTTGCCATTAATTGAATACTGCCACATAATAGCTATATTGAGTTCCCTTTTCAAGACCTTAAAATGTAGAGTGGTATTGCTTAAGTACAAGCTTGTTATAGTTACAAGGGTGGATGGAACCCCACGGATTGGTACCCTGATGACAACATATGATGGCTACGGGCAGTGAAGAAGTCTACCAATGATGAGAATCATTATAAAGACACTTGCTCTCCCATAGGCATCATAGGTTGACTTTGAGGTAATGCTTCGTATAGGTTAATCCGGACTTGTACCTTGTATAATACTTATAGCTATTTATAGCATCATTGACTACAAATCCTTATAACCGAAAAAGTGATTAAGGTGAAACGAAAATTTCCTAATGATGAGTGTGCCATCATGGAATTGAGTATGGTATACATGACTCAGAAACCTTGCGCAAGGTAGTGTAACTGCTGATTATACTGTCGAGATTTCACCATTATCTAAGTTGTGAGATGCCTGTGGATTTCATAGGTGGAACCCAAGTACACACTTAGGGTTATCACTTATATATCATATCCTGTTAAAGGAGAACCAAAGGGATACATTTGTATGTATGGCTCGTAAGAGCATTGAGGGAGAACTTGTAAGTTCGGTATTCTCTCATACAACTGCACATGGTTCATGATAGTTATTAAAAAGGAGGTTGCATTAAGACTTATGTTGGATTTAAATATATGGGTATTTGAATCAGCTACATAAGGTAAGACAAAAAAAAAATTCTCTAAGACTGAAGTGACAAAAAGTGGTGGCCACATCTGGCTATCCTAGTTTTAATGGAACTTCTCACAGCTAAGCTACCCACCACTATTTGTATCTGTCAGTACACCCTGAAATCATCAATGTGTCGGTCCACTAGTGCCTCCTCTAGCCCTGTTGGCAAGGTAGGTCATGGAGGGGACATCGGTCTCTCCATGTCATCCCTTCTATACTATGGGAAGGGAGGTGGTACACCTTGTAATAGCCCAAACTACCATCTGACCCTGTCTAAGGGTATTATCTCATGCTCTCCTATGCAATGCCCCTCTATCCATTGAATCAGTTGCAGCTGGTCTAACTCCATGGCCATCCACCCATTACTATCTAATTATCCTATACAAGACCCGATCCTCGACACCTATATTTAAAAATCACCCACACAGGGCCTCTAAATAATGTCCATGCCTGACAACCCCTCTAGGAAATGTTTGTAATAGGCTACATCGTGTGTAGCCCTGAAAGCTCTGTGCACTCTAGTAATCAACACCCAACGCTTGTAACCCACTAAAAAAAAATAGTTTGAATGCATTAGTCTAGGGCATACCTAGTGGCCTCACACATACAATGTTCTCATATGCCCAACAGTGGCGAAGAAAGGTGCACCATAGGTTGAATTTTCATAATCTCCTATTTTCCCACAACTCCATGTACAACTGCACTAATTATGATGGTGCCAAAGAAAAGAAAGTCCTCTCCTCCATCATTTAATGAAGGACCCCCATCATCACCCATGTGAATCTCCCACCCTCTACATCTAGAAGTGTAAAACAACACACTGCTTCCATAATCAAAACTACCAGCCTCATCTCCTTTGGATGGGATGTATACATCTCACCATAGCTTGGACTGGCACTATGGAACCTCATCTCTACCATACCCTCACCCATTGGAAAATGGAATGTTTTTCTCAATGTATCCCATCTATCAATAAGTGAAACCATAATGCTAGGCTCCCATACTATATGCTTGTACCATCTCATGCTTATCAAACTGACGTCCATCACATGCCTCCACTCATCGGCTATTGCACTCCCTTATACCTCCATGAATAGGGGTGGTACTTGGTCTCTCATCCATACCTACTCTCTAGCCTTCATTCAAAAAAACACAAACATTATTCAACTTTACTTTAGCCAATATTTCCCTCTACCCCAAACCCTAAACACCTTGAACTTAAACCCTATCACCCTAAACCTAAACCCTTCAACCTCCACCCTGAGCCTAAAAACCTTCAATCTAAACCCCAAACCATAAACACCCTAAACCTAAATGCTTCAACCTCCACCCTGAGCCTAAAAACCTTCAACCTAAACCCCCAACCCTAATGAACCTACACCCTAAATTCACTAGCCGATGTTGGTCACTCCTGACCAATACCGGTCCATGCTAAACTGACTTTAATTCTTTAATCCTAACCAATGTCGCTATATATAGACCAACTTAGACCATACCTCAGCTGGCATTAGTCACTGTTACTACGCACAAACCTGAACCCCTAATTTTCTTCCCCCCATTTATTTCCCATTTCTTCTAGACACCTACCCAAACTTACCTGAAATATCTCCCCAACCTTATTCAACCTACTTGCTGCCTTTTCCCACCCCTCCTCTCACCCATTTTAACCATCAAATTTAAAATTCTCTACCCTACCCACAGCCCCCTTCCTATATTTTGTTCTACATTTAACAAAAATACATAGAAAATCTTAGCTCGTACCTCATCTCAATGTTGCCTCCATAGTTTCACATCCGACCGCAGTGTTAGCAGTCCACCCGACCCCTCTCCTACCTCTGCCATGTAACAACTCTACCTCTAACCTCTCCACCCTGTAATCCACTCACTCTACCTGATATCATGGGCCCATCCACATGAATCCTCTCCCCACCCAGATCTCTCCACCTCACCTTGGTATAGTCCCATGTAATTCACTCCTGACAAATCAAAACTTTTTCAGTGCTCTGTCATTTTCTAAAAGTCCAACATGTACAAATGAATCTGTATTACATGTAAATTTTTTCTTTTTATATACCCACATCAACTTGAATGGCATCGATTATACCTAGACTGACATCAGTCCTTTTCTCTAGCACACCCTGGTTAGTTGTATATAAACTTACATTAGTCATGTGCCCTAGGAAACCGTCACTAGTTCAACATGACCGACATCGGTTACCCATCATACTCCTATCAAATACCATTTCCCTATTTCTTACCGAACTTAACCAACCAACCACCATTTGACCTTACCCACCCTTATCGCAACCTACCTCCAAGACTACATTACCTATACCTGTCCTTAGTTATGTTTAGGGACTTGCTACTTTAACTGTACCTCAACCCTACCCATGTCGTGACCTTTCTACCTAGACCTAGAACATTGTTACTGACCTATGACCTCATGTGCTTGTTATACCTTGTGACACTATTACTTGTGTTGCTTGACCTAATGACCTTACCTTGCCTATTGTCATGCCATTTATCCTGACCCAACCTTTGGTGTACTAGAACATACCTAAACATTCCTGCAACTGACCTGTGATGTACTTCTATACCATATCCTATACCATAGATACCAGAATCACATCAATCTTGTTAGGATAAACCTATCGACCTTAGACAATGTAGAGTTTGCATGCTCTTCAACCTAGTACCGTGCCATAATTTATACGTGTGTGTGTATTTAACTATCACTACTTTTGACCCTGGCCCATTACCTTGATTACCCGATTGGACCTTTACCCCATTACCCCCATTTTCCACGTTACTCTTCATCACACCCACCTTTTATCAAACCACTCACCGATTCAGTCTTCTACCTCATCAGTTCCTAGTTTGGGGTGGATCATCTTCATCCACACATGGGGCACCAACATCTTATTTTGTCATCTTTGTTTACCAATACAAGCCATGCAACAAAAAGGGAAAAAATGTAGACACCAAAATTGGGTCACACTCCTCTTGGTCCCTAATCCAAATAACCAGCTCAAACATACTCACCTAACCATGGCCCTTTCCACCCACATCATTAATAATTTAATTAAAGTAATATATATATATATATATATATATATATATATATATATCCTCACAATATTTATTATCTAATTATCTTAATTTCTACCCCACCACCTCACCTAGAAACCTCATCCAACCACCTCACCATAGACCTATTCTTGGCATGTTTCCATAACTAATAATAACTAAGTCTTATTTGCCTTAATGAGCTAAGATTTGGTCTAACCCTAAAATCAATGCCTAATATTTCTCTAACCACATTCCCTCTCATTAGAAGGGAAGTTTCCACTATAATCCATGAAAAAAAACTAACTGGGCCCATGAAATTAGAAAAATCCACCCATTTTAGTAAACCTAGGGAATCCCACCTTAACTGAAGGCAGTCACCCCTAAACCGATGTCAGTAAACCCGAAACCATCGTCGGTTACCATTTATTCACCTAAGAAACCTTATTTTTGGTTTGACACATTCTGAGAGCAAGAAGGATGAGAAAGGAGCTGCATGTAAGTAAAACTAGAGTCTTTTCATGCACCCAAACATCCATATCTAGCACTAGGATAGATTCAGAAGCATTGGCACTCATGGTAAAATTCTGGGACACGTCACTACTGTACCAAGTTCCATTCCATCAAATAATCATCACCACCACCCAACCATTGGACCCGTGGCATTGGTAAGTGTTTTATCATTAATCATTTCCATTCCTATTCTATTTATAGAATTGTTATCATTTTTGTTACCATTCTTCTATTAACATTCCTATTCCTCCATAGCGTTCTTTCGGACAAACCCAAAAATATCACCCATCCATTTATCAGATCACCTATCCTAGCCCTTCCACCTCTCTGAGTGTTCTTGGTACTCCCACAGACCTCGCCATCTCCTTCTTTGGCCTCATCTAACCTCACCTAAACTATACAATAAGGTTTTCATTGAATTACTGTCACTCTACTATAGCGACGCCAACTACCAATAACCGTCATCGGTCTCCCTTAACCATCATTGGTTATACCTAACTGATTTCAGTCTCTATGTTTTATAAATTTCCCAAAGACAGAGCCAAACAACCTCTTACCAATTGACCTAAACAACCCAAAATCAGACCTTGACCAGACCCAGTACCTTGACAATTATCTCGTCCTTCAGATCTGACTATAGCTTAGCTTGTTATATTAGATTCAATTATTGTACTTGAATGAGATACCTAAATAATATCAAATATAGTAGGACATTACTTATTTATCATATTAATTTGTTTTAAATAGTGTATTGACAACCATCTAAGAAGTATCACACTTCCAAGAACTAACATACGCTAGGCAGTCCACTATCATATATCATTTAACTTATCTTTTGTGGTCTTGTTTTCTATTACAAGTAGTTCCTCCTAGCCAAATGGAATCTCTCACGATCGGCATTGGATCGAGAAGTTTGAATGCATGCATCAACCTTCAACCAACCCATTTAACATATCAAATATCAAACATAATAGGACTTTGCTTATTGTACTTGAAAGAGATACCTAAATCATATCAAATACAATAGGACTTTACTTATTTATCACATTAATTTGTTTTAAACAATGGATTGACATCCATCTAGGAAGTATCACACTTCCTGAAACTAGCATACGCTAGGCAGTCCACTGTCATATATCATTTAACTTCTCTTCTGTGGTCTTTTTTTCTATTACAGGTAGTTCCTCCTAGCCAAAATGAATCTCTCACAATCAGCATTGGATCAAGAAGTTCAAATGTGCGCATCAACCATCAATCAACCCATTTAACAGGTATTCCTCCTAGCACATTACCCTTATCTATTTCATCATTCAAAAAGGTAAAGAAAATGGTGTAACATTTTGGCATGCCCGGTGCGACCCATCAAGGGTTCTATTGCATTTTCTTCATTCCTAGGAAAATGTTGTGTGTTTTTTCCCTTCAAAAAGCTTAAACATTACTCTTCATCCTTGGTAATCTTCTCTTCTTTCTAATTGCTCTAAAGGATACATTTTCTTTTGGTGCCTTTAAAAAGAACCATTTTTCTTTATTTTTGCATTTAGTGAAAGAGCATACCCTCCCCTATTCATTATTTGTGTCATCGAACATAATATTTTGATTTGGTCTTAAAATTAGTTGCATTACATTCCGATTTTCTGCATTTAGCTCACATTAAAATGAGGGAAACCTATATGCTGGAAGTCATGTCCAATTGATGGTTGACACAAAGAATCATAGAAAGCACATTCTCTCTCTTTCTCTCTCTATCTTACCAAACTTGCACAAAATTTGAAATATACATATCTTTCTTAAACAAAATCCTGCCTAGGAACACCTATCCATAATCACATGATTAGATTGGCAAGTACTCCCTAGCTCGTTTCCTCTATCAAGTCATCATCTTAGAGGATGGCCCGTCCCCACCATAACATACCTGAAACCTCTCCTTTTAGATATCCTTCTTTGTAGGATGCCTTCCTAACCACAAAATTCTATTCTAAATATACACGGTCACTTCTAAATAGTGTAAGCTGAACACACATAAATAAAAATCACTCTGAGGATCGTATTTTTCTTAGAATTATTCTTGATTTACATTTTGAGGTGTGAGGACACGATTCCAAATTTTAATTTTTTTTCTTGAACACCCCCCATCATAGTTTGAATATTCTAACTTTATCTAAGTCTTCTAGAGCCCCATCTTCTCATTCTCATATCCAAGAGTTTGATTCTTCACTTGATTTAAATCAGAACCCAATTTTCTTCATTTTTGTCTCAATTTTATAGTAACCAGCATTAGCCCATTGACCGGTAAGTTTTCATCTGACCGTCGTCATTTATACCTGATTGATGTAAGCTCTTGACTTCCTAGGTACTTTAGCCTGGGACATTCTTCATTCATCATTCAGTTCTATTTTTTTGGCCCTTTGGGCATTAACATATTTTCCTAATACTCTATTCTGCTCTATTGATATTACCATCATATAGAAAACATTTCCTTGTATCATTTATCAACCCTGTTTCATTTTTTGAAACTACAAATTTTCAATACTAATCAGCATTGATTTTTGTGACCAACGTCGGTTCTCCAGCAACTGTCACCAATCAAATTAACCATCATAGGTGTCTTTAGTTGGTTTTACATATCCAAATTTTGACCAGATTCACCCTCCTTGCCTCATTCTTTTCTATCCTACTACTTTCTATGTCATCTATAGAATACAATATTACCAGGTCAACACTTGTTCACATGGTGATGACTCGTAGCCAGACCAATGCTCTTATATTTCACACAAGTTTTTAACCACACCCACCCAGTCCTTCACCACCCTCTATCATATCACCCATGGATCTAACCTTACCTACCACCATTGTTGTAGGTGACAAAGAATTTGCACAACTCCTTGATCAGAATCTCGTGGCCTTATAAAAATACCTTTCCCACTCTTCCACGTGGGACTCCTCAGGTCAGTTGATATACAACATACCTGTATCCATCTCTCCTTCCCTTATTCCTGCTTCTTCATCAGCCCTTAATAAAGTGGTGTTACCCTCACATACTTCACCCCCTATAGTTTTACAGCTAGGACCCATACCCATCATTACTATTGCGTCTGCAGTATCACTCGTGTCTATCATATTTGTTGTCCCCTCATCGATCACCTAAGACGTAGTCCAGTCCACACCCATTGTATCACAAATACCCATTGCAACACAACTTCCCATGGTGTCGATGACCCCTACTCCATTCTATAATCTTGTCCTCTACATCCCACAAACATTCCCTCCACTTACTACTAGAGTCACGACGACCATCCCATCTATATACACATACAATCAACAACCCCCTATCTTGTCTGTTACCCATTCTAGATATATACCCTCTATGTCAGCTCACTATTCTCAACCTCCCTTTTCAGCATCGACATACAATAGAATGCCACCCATGTCACAGGTTCAATACCAACCCCCTTATGCCACGGGAGGAGCCCTTCCACCACAACCTACCAATGACTTCATCAAGTTAATGATGGAAAAGATGCAGACACTAAAAGCATCAGTTTTCGGCTCATGCAATTCCCTCACCTATGATGAAATTTTTAATGATCCTATTCACTCATCCATTCCTATTTTTCATACCCCATACATTAGGAAATGCCAAAATTCAACTGTTTCAATAGCAAAGAGGATCCACAACAACATTTACAGTTATTTAAACATGGGTGTTACCTGATTTTCCATGATAACGCTTTAATTTTGAGGACTTTCTTAATGTCCCTGATAGGACTTGCATTAGATTGGTACAATGGGCTACCAAGACATTCTTTCTACTTGTTTAATCAACTAGCCTAGGCCTTCTTAGACCACTTCTCGATTAATATTGTCAAGAAGGTTACATGACTGATCTTTAATCCACTCAACAATATGACGATGAGTCCATTGCTAAATTTTTCGGATATTGGTGTAGTTTAATTAATCAGCTCACATTCCAGCTACCTCAAACTGAAATCATAGAGTTATTTACTAGAGCTTGTGCTAGACACATCTCACCTACCCTGTAGATGCATACCTTTCTTACTTTTGACAAGGCAATCACCATGGCACGGAAATTAAAAATTCGTGCTATCAAAGAAAATAAGATTCAACTTCATAACAAGAACATCACGTTTAAATCAAATGATGATTCTTCCATCTTCGAAACCCCAAAAAAATAATTCAAAACCCAAAGGTTCTACTAATGTCATAGTTTTCAAAGCTGGTCCCCATCATTAATCAAGCCCAGCCAAACCTCCTTCTAATCTTTCTCTCATCCAAACTTTCTAGTTTATATGAGAATAACGAAAGTACACTTCGATAGGAGAATCTTACTCTTCTGTTTTGGAAAATCTTGTTAAGGTTGGTTTCATTACCCTTCCACCTATAAAACCACATACTAGTTTTGACCCTGAGTGACCCATGCCCACATGGTATAAGGAACATGATTTTTGTAGCTATCATCAGGTCAAAGGTCATAGCAACAATAACTCCATCACCTTCAAGAATATCATCCAAGAATTGTTAGAAAATGGAGATATGGTCTTAGATAGACCAAATGCACCCACTAACCAAAACCCACACATCTTCAATAAGCAATTCCCTAATCATGCCCCATCTTCCAACCAAGTTGGTGATACCTCAAACAATGATAGCAATGTCTGTGAGATCCATGCTATTTTTGATGACATACGAGTTGCTTCCAAAATGCCTCATGTTCCTTCCATAAATGAAATCTTAGCCCGAGCTCCCCTACCTGCACAAGAGCCTATTTCATCTACTCCTTCATCCAAAGAGGAACCCTCTTTATTTTCTCCTCTACCCGTGGAAGAGCCTATAATTAGCATGCCACCTTCGACCCCTCAAATTTCTAAACAATTGTGAGCAGCACCTCTCCTACTCATAGAAGATGCAAGTCCACCACCTACACCAGCACAAGGAGAGTCCACTTTATCTAACCCGTCCTCTTCTCTACCCATAGAGGATTCTATAGAAGTACCAGTGTCTTTTGACAACCCTTCACCATCAGACCTTGAAGATCCCGTTGGTCTAATTTTGGCTATCTTACCCACAGAGTCTAAGGCTAGCCATGTCCCTGTATCTCAAACACATTTTATGGGGATTACCACTCGATCCACATCAACCACGCCTAAGTCAGTACCATTCTCATGCTTGGATGATTATCTAGACTATGTCGATAGAGCCTTACTTTAGGGATGCCTTTTACTTCCTGTTTCAACACAAATGCAGCTGTCACTCGCTGACTCCTCCACTATCTATCTAAAAGTGTTTCAAGCGACCAAACCAAACATAACCATGATTATTGCAACACCTTCCAGTTCACTGACCATGGCCCAACTCACACCTCTTCCCATAACCCAACATACATCTACACCCAAACACCTACCCACGCCTATATCATCTCCCTTATCTAAACCTATCACTACCTTAGGGGTCATACCAATAGCTAGCTTCACTCACCCACCCATCAAATTAGATTTAGCCACATCTTCCAAAACTAACACTAAACTTAACCCGGCCCTTAAAAAGAAGATCCAACCTCTTAGGCCTCATACACCAACACATCGTACCATGCCATTATCACCTTCACCCCTTCCATCCATCTTAAGGCCTCACCTCTCGACCCTGGCCAAGCAACCATCTTCCACCAAATAACCAAGAACACAATAGCCCATCTCCTCATCATGTACCTCTAATATACCCAACCAACCCACACAACTTCTTCCATCACCCGTAACCTTCTTACTACCCATATCACCACTACCGTCTATAACTTCTTCACTACCCATGATAATTCCTTCTCTTTCACTAGCACCTTCTACCCAACCTCTACCACCCACCTCTATAGCACTTCAGTTACCCTTGTGGGTAACCCATCCTCTTCCACCATCTGATTTTCCCTCTACATATGATATACCCATGTCATCGTTGCCGAAAAAGATCCAACCTAAAGCTAAAAATACACTACCCTCTAATAAGGTAACTAAACTAGCCAAGCCTTCCATCGCCATCTCTTCTACATGCCCCTACCCAAGCAAATATGACCAACACCTAAGATCACACCACACACCAAACTAGTAGACCAACCTACTTCCCCTCCTGTAAAGACTCTTCCCCCATAATTAGCCACACTTGTATCCACACCCACATTCACCTCCAATTGTCATCCACTAGCGGGATCCTACGCCAAAATATTAACCAATCTCCTCGAAACTTCCATCATGACATTACCACATCTTAGACCTTACAACACACTCAAACCCAAACCAAAAGGGTTTGACAAAACCAAAATTTGTGCCTACCATTGTGTTCCTGGACATGATGTAGCAAACTATAAGGCTTTAAAAACAACCCTTGTCCAATTGTGTCCTCTCAAAGAAAATTTTGATGATGATGATCTTCTTGATGAGGACCCCATTTCTCCTTCACCCATTTACCCTACTCAGTGACCAAGGTCTCCACCCGCACATTCCTTTGATCCACCCCAAAGATTCAAGATTAACATGGTTCGTATAAGAGAGCTAGCAAAACCACCACCCAAATGCCTATATGCCATACTCATTTCACAAGGATCAAATCCCCCATTAGGGTTTTGTCCCTCGTGCTACTATAACTTTCGTGACACACCTTCTTCATCCACCTCCCCTCAAATTAACATAGTTCACATTACCACCCATGCCCAAAAAGAAAAAGGCAAAGAAAACATGGATGGTCCATCAACCAACCCTATACCCAACATACCATCCACACCCATACCCAAAGTCACTATTTGAGGTCCTACATATCCTATTTCTGATGGGGTCGCGCATCGTAAAATGCTAAAACAACTAAACAAATCCCCCCTCAAAATGTCTTTATATGACCTCATCCAAACCTTGGAGTCACATCAGCAAGCCCTCATGGAGGTCCTTTAATCTATTAAAGTCTTACCAAATGACCCCACACCCATCACCTCCATCAGTACCCCTCACCACATAGCCTCTCTCACTAGGTTTTTCGTCTTCCTCTACACCTCTACCTACTTGCCAAGTGGCCACCCTAAGATTTTCAGATGAAGAGATTGCTCCCTTCTAGTCCGACGACCCTGGCCCCCGCTTCTTTCATCTCTGTCTTTATCAATAATATATGCATACAACATGTTATGATCGATGGTAGTGCTATCATTAATATCATCTCCTCCCATGCATATGAAAAAATATGGATACCTTCCAATTACATGCATGGTAACCCAGTTATGATGTGCTCCTTCAATGACACCATGACCTCTACCCTGGGTACCGTTGTTCTCCATGTCCCCATGGGTCCCTGCACTATCCAAAAACATTTTTGTGTTCTAAAAGGAGAGTTCCAATATAACTTACTACTCAGCGAACCTTGGATCCATGTCATGGGTTGTGTCCCTTCGAATTTACATCAATGCCTAAAATTTGAACACGAGTGACATAATTACACCATCCGTTCTGACCATCACCTTTCAAGACTTGTAACATGCTATATCATCCCAATGATGTGCTTGTACCATTCAAGGGATCTGCCACTATCACCACTTCACCTTCACCCATGAGCCCATCCACCAAAACTACTACTACTTCTGTGGCATCTACCCTTGTTATCTCCACTGATGTTTTAGCCTCCATTGCTGACACACTTGTTTACCTAACATCTAGTGAGCCATCTATACCTGCTACCCACATAGCAACTACTAATCCCTTAAATTTTTTTTTTTTAACGCCTCACTCTGAGTGAATACCACCTATACAATATCGATACCTTCCTCACCCCACAAGAGTATCAGAATCTGCATCAACACCTTAGCTATGACATCCACATCGGTGATGTTTTTCCTTATAGTCCTCCCCACCTTTGCACCAGCCTAACATATGAGGGACTTGATGTAGCCACATATAAACCCAAAACTCCATCCTAGGCCCAACCATTTTTGTCTAACCTATGCTCCCTCACTAACTGCCACTTCACTCACACTTTCCTCCACTGATGCACATGGAAAGGAATTGGCTTCATTTTTTACGAACAAGGCCACCATAATGTCATTTCTTATACCTCTCATAAACACAATGACCATAGTGGAATTTTTTTTATGATCCACCCTCGAAGAAGGTTCGTGTTGACCTTATATAGGAATAAAAATCTTCCCCCTCTCATTCACCCACATTACCATCTTCACCCTCGGAGTCCATAGATCTTGAATCTATTCCTCCTAACCTTTTTTTTTGTAAACACCATTTCCTTGGGACCGTTGACCTATCAACATGATGGTGAGGCTCCCTCTTCTCTCCCATTCCTGTATCTTGACATGATTGATGATGATACACCTTCTATTAACATTGTTTAATTTAAGAATGATGAGTCCATCCTCACCTACCTTGGTGCAGAAGACTCTTACATTCATCAGTCATTACCCTCTGAGACGCAAACCATGTTGAACAAATTGACTATCGAAATCAATATTAACACTCAGGATGACCAACACATTCTAAAGATTAGCCAATCCTTAGACGCTACTGAACAAGAAGCCTTCATCTCTTTCCTTCAGGACCATGGTAACGTGTTTTCCTATTCCTATGTTGATATCCCTAGTATTGACCCAAAAATTGTGGTTCACAATATCATAACCATTCCCTTATGCCAAACCCATCAAACAAAAGATGTGGAAAATACATCCTCACATTCCTCTCCTATTCAAGAAAGATATCCAATGCCTTCTCTCGGTTTCCTTCATTCTACCCATTGATTATCCCCAATGGATTCCTAACATTGCTCTTATCACAAAAGAAATAGGGGAACTCTGCATCTGCACAGATTTCTGTGACCTCAACCTCACATATCCCAAAGATGATTTCCCACTATCAGGCATCAACCAACTTGTTGATCTCACCGATGTCCATGAAATGTTATTTCTCATGGATAGTTTCTTGGGCTACAATAAAATATTACTAGGTCCTGAGGATCAACACAAGACTCCCTTCATCACCCCTTAGGGGAATTTCTGATATCGAGTCATGACTTTTGGCCTCAAAAATGTTGGTGCTGCATATCAGTGAGCCATAAATTACATCTTCCATGACATCATGCATCGCATATTGGAAGATTATGTTAATGATATACTTACCAAATTGAAGCATCGAACTAAACACTTGACTATTCTTAAATTCATCTTTGAGAGCCTCATCAAGTATTGTGTTCGTCTTCAACTAAAGAAGTGCATCTTTACGGTACTTTCTAGAAAACTCCTAGGTTTCATCATTTATTTGCGTGAAATAAAGTCGATCCTACTAAAGTCAAGGTGATGCAACCTAGAATTCACAAGATAACTCCTTAGATGCACTAGCACATCACTTAGCCTAAACTGAGTGCTCACCCGAAGCGTGCAAAGGTACCAGGTCCCTCTTTAGTTTTGTTATAGAAGGATGTTAGTGTGATGAAGGGAGAAACATATAGATTCATAACTAATCCATCATTCTACAATGCATGCTACTTTCAGATCTATGAAAGAACAAGCTTTAAACAGTAATCATGATTGAATCAATAACATGCACTACTCGATTACACACAGGAATGACACTTAGATTCAGCTAATATCTTCCATCTATTAATAAACACAGAATCTCCTTACAATAATGTCAATCGATACTAATGCATGTATGGATCTGATACAATAATTCAGTCATATGCGTATATCTCTATACCTTCATACATCCATCACACTCATCCCCATTACCACTATGTACCTCACATCATATATATATATAGGTTGGGGAATTTCTCTTCACCACTTATCTATTCCAGAAATAGGCCACATGCTATTAATAGCCATGCACAGTTCACAGGCATAGCCACACATGACGTGTGCTATCTATACGCCTCTTATAGTTAACTGAAGTGTCAATCCTATTCTTAGCTTGTCTCCATGCAAAATTCTTCGATCCGATCCTCCAAAGATAAACAATGTATGGCGTGTACGTCTCTGCATTGCTAGTGTGTTCCGCATGTTTTTTTTTTCTAAAAATATGTTGTCATGCTCAAAATTGGTTAAGTCCTGAATACTGAATTTTCCTTCCACATGTGGATCTTTCCTGTACTTCCGTGCCCTTGATCCTAGACTTCTCTCCCACGCAGACTCCTTGTGTGTTCTCTAAAAGGTATTCTCTGATCAACACAAGGTTATTCTTTAAATTCCGCCACCCAATCATTTCCGTTAACTTTTTAGCCTACAAGGAAAGTTGCAATCAATTCATCATTTTATCTTGTAGCTTTCCAACCACTGTCAACCATTCCATTATCTTCTCAAGAAAGGCATTTCATTCAAATTGGATGTTGAATGCCATAAAGCCTTCGAAGCCTTGAAACAATACCTCCTTCAACCACTAGTTCTCATTCCTCCTAACAATGACCAGCCCATCTACGTATATATTTCCACCACTGACCATTCTCTAGGTGCCATGCTTGCTCATCGTGATGACCAACACCCAGAGTAAGAATTTTATTACATAATCCAAACCCTTCTTGATTACGAAACTAGATATACCCACACCGAATTTTTTTTCCTAGCGTTATCTTTTGTCACCACTAAACTCCACCATTACCTACTCAATCACAAAACCTTTTTCATCACTAATACTGACCCATTATAGTATATGTATGCCAAACCATATTAACATCAATGTTCCGCACACTGGTTTATGCTCTTGGCCAAACCTTAACCTTGAATTCATTCATCAAAATTCCATTAAGGGCCAAGCTATTATTGGCCAACTAGCTGGAGCACCTATTTTTGGGGATCAACCATCTAACTTCGACACTCTTTCCCTTTCCCTAGATGAACTTGTCTACCAAATGACACTCTTCTTCAATGGCTCTAAGTGTCAGTGTGGGGGTGGGGCTGGTGTTATCCTCATTCTTCTTGATGGTGAACCTATGCCTTTGTCTTTCAAACTCAATTTTTATTGTACAAACAATATTGCTAAATACGAAGCACTCGTATTGGGTCTCCAAGTTTCTTATTCCTTAGATGTTAAGTGAATCAACATCTTTGGTGATTCTGATTTTGTCATAAACCAAGTCAATGGTGTATTCCAGTGCTGTAATGAGATACTTCAAAAGTAAAATCATCACGTAGACATACTTTTGACCACCTTTGACCATTATGCACTTCAAACCACCCCACGTGCTACCAATAAATTTGTGAATACCATGGCCTGCTTGGCTTCTCAGATACTTGCTTCACCCGTTGACTACAAAATATTTTTCACCATACAAAGCCTACAATCACCCTCTTATTTACCTCATGAATTTTACTTTGTTGGAACCATTTCCCCTGACCCATGTGACCTTTGGTATAAGAAATATGTAGACTATCTTTCCATTTCCATTCTACCTACCAATATCACTCATAATGGACAACATGTCTTTTTAAAAAGTGTCTCCCATTATGTCATCATGGTTGGTCTTCTTTACAAATGTGGTTTTTCTTGCGATGCCTTACAAGTTCTGAAATTCCCTACACCATTAAGGAAGTCCATGATGGAATTTCTTGAGGTCACTTTAGTGGTCTTGTTGTCGCAAAACACATTCTTTTCCTATGCCATTATTGGCCAAACCTAAACCGTGATTATGTCAAACGCTGCATGATATGAAAGAAACATGTTAATCTCCATCACACACCTAGTCATGCCTTACAGGTCGCATGAGACCTTTGGCTTGTCTTGTCGGTGAGATCAACCCCCATTCTTCACAATGCCAGCAATGGATCATAACTGCAACCAAATATTATACTAAATGGGTAGAATTCATTCCCCTCATTTCTACCAAATCCGAGAAGATATGTGAATTCATCAATCATCACATCATTTCTTTTTTTTGTTCCTCACCGCATTATCACTGATAATGGAAAACAATTCAAAAACAAAACCCTACCTAAACTATGCGACACTTTTTTCATCTAACTCAGTTTCTCATCACCTTATTACCCAAAAACCAATGGTCAAGCTGAGTCAACCAATAAAACCTTAAACAAAATTCTTATGAAGGTAGTCAATGATACTAGGAAAGATTGCCTCTACTCATAACATGATTCTCATGGATACTTTTCGTCTTCTTCAAGATGGAATCCCATTAGTGTCCATCACTCGAAAATACCTCTTTCATAGTTAATATTTGTGTGCTACAATCTTGTCTTCTAAACAAGAACCTAATTTTCCTTTATATTCTTTTCCATGACTTAAACATCCAAAAACAATAAGGGATACAACTCCTTGAGTCAAACTTCCAGCAAAAGATGACTCCCTCAAACGGGACATCTCTTCACGCTAATTCCACCATTATAAATAGACTACTCACTTGAAGGACAGATTTATAAGGTCATTAAAAAATGTAATAAATATCCAGAAGCTTCCCACATCGATCTGATTCACAAATACCTCAAGGAGATAATATATTCAGTCCATATAGACTTCCTGCATCGATCAGTCTATCAAAAAAAAAAGAGAGAGGAAATTTTCATCATGGACTTGCCTATTCTTGATCCTGAGTTTCTTGTTCCAATAAAAACTCTATCAAACACTAAGTTATGCTTAACCTCCCATTCTCACCTCCTTGCCTTTTTAGCCTAATTTATTCTTTACTCAAGGCACTTTCCGCAAACATGACATTTCATGATCATGCGACTTTCTTCACCCTTAGAATGATCCATTATGAAACACCTTTAGGGTTTTATGTTCATAAGCCCCTCTTAGGTATTTATTGACTCATTAGGATTCTTATCAAATTAAGTGGATCTTTTCCCACCTCTTACCATTATACTTCCTCATTACTTATTGATTATCATATACAAGACCCAATCCTCGACACCTATATTTAAAAATCACTCAACCATGCCTACGACCTAAACTCAACCATGCCTATGACCTAAATTTAGTCATGCCTATGACCTGAATTCAACCATGCTTGTGACCTACACTCAATCATGCTTATGACCTATATTCACCCATTCCTAACCACCTTTCAATCCATTCCTTTCCTTCATCACAATCTTCCTTAGCTTATGGGAGAACTACATCGGTCTGAGGTCTCTTTTCATCATGACTATGTAGGCAACACTTCAAGGGCATGGGGCCCTTGGAGGTTAGCTCGACCACTCTCTACCCTAACCAATCCCCCCTTTCCCTTTCCTTTTCCTATTTACATTCTACCCTAGTTATTTTCCTTTATATATCGATAACTAGAAATTAAACAACACAAGAAACAATTGCTAAACATCTTTACCATCATAATTTACACATTCATTTCATCACATCTACCTTTTCTCTACCATAATCATACATTTTCCTACAAATCATATTAATTTGATCCATACCATCACAAATTCCACATATTAATGAATTAGAAATTCAATCAACCACACAACCTAACTCGATCCATGCCTAAACCAACCTAACTCAATCCATACCTATAACCTAACTTGATCCACGCCTAAGACCTAACTCGATTCATGCCTATGACCTAAATCCATCAATGCTTATGACCTGACTCTATCATGCCTAACTTACCTTATTACCATCACATGTATAATATCATTATCAAAAGTACATCTACACATCATACAATAAACATCATCATTTCCATATCCAAATATAAAAATATCTCCTTGATATACAATGTCTCTAATAAAAATGTCTCAAGATCATCGGCGTGCAAGTTGGTATCATATACAAAACATCATCAGCACACAGGTTGGTATCATATAACAAAACATCATCAGCACCCAGGCCGGTATCATATACAAAAATTCATTAACACGTAGGCTAGTCCATATCACAAATAATCCCTATACTATACAAAAAGGGTGATATACCTCACCTATCCCTTGGATCTCTGCGTCAGTCTCTCCCGACTCCTCTTCCACTGTTGTGTGGTGACTATTATCCAAAATAAGCCCCATGCTTATTTTTGGCTAACTCCTCCTTCCTCTCCTTTGTTGGCACTTAAATTAATTTTTGGCATGCTTCAGATACTCAAAAGATTCTGGAAATGATCCCATCAGATAGGATTTTTCCTCACCTTTCTAGAAAGGTAAAATTTTCCTCCTAACTCCTTGTATTTCTCAAGTTATGGCTCGGTGGAGTTTTTTGAGGGAAATTTTCCCTGGGAAGGCCTGCAACTAATGAGGAAGCACCACATAGTGGTAGATGTCAGAATGGTGGGTGGTAAGTTAAAAAATTTTCCAAAGGGCTCAGAAGGGGGTAGAAGGAGAAATTTTTTCCTGAAGGCCCGCGGACCAATAGGAGGCCGCCACGTGTCCAGCTAAAGGCGGAAGTCGGAGGCGCAGAGTAAATTTTTCCTTTCTGCCAAAGTAGTTGGAGAGGCGTAAAGGGAAAATTTTACACGTGGGCCCATGGAAGAAAGAAAATTAATTAAGGCCCATGCCAAATCAAAGTGTGCCACATGTCAGCGGAGGTCGGAGGCACAGAAGAATTTGGTGAAATTTACCAAAGTGGTCAAAATGGCGCAAGGGAAAAATATGACCCAAAATCCCAAAGGTGGAAAAGGAAAAATTGGAAGCACATCCCCACCAGACCAATGAGGAAGTGACATGTGTCACTGGGTGTAGCAGAGCGTGGGGCAAAGTTTGGAAATTTTCCCAATGAAAAATCAAAGGATGGAAGTGAGGTTTGGGCCCACGTTTCCATCACCAAATAGGGAGGCGCCATGTGGCAGTGGAGTGGTGGGGCAGCGGGGATTTTTGGGGAAATTTTCCCAAATTCAAAAAAGGGAAAATTTTAAAGTTTCAACCTGCCAATCCATTTTTGCCCTAATTTCACCCTAAATCTTCAAAGGGCCATATCTTTTGATCCAAAGCTCAGATTTTCATGTTCTTTATATCATTGGAAATATGGTAAAATTCTCTACACGATGGAGGGTTAAATTTTGTATTTTGATGGAGATTTGTGGAGAAAAATGGAGAAACATCCCTGGCATGCAAAAAATGCAAAAATGGTTACCAACCACCAAATTTAATGAAGTATGGGTCATTTTTGGATCTGCAGAGCAATGTACTTTGAAGTATGGGATTTTCCATGGGAACCCATCATTTTGTAGGCTAATTAGAAGAATTTATTGGTGGTTGGAGTTGACAAATCAAATTTTCCCATGTTTTTGCACTTTTCTTCATTCTGCTTTGTGATAAAAGCCATTTTTGGCTCATTTGTAAAGGTTGTTCATCTTTTCTACTCTGCCTCCCTTATTTTCTTCCCCAAGGTTGAAAATGGAGTTAGAAACTCCTCCCATGCTCTGTAATGGCATTTTTTCCTTTTACCATTAAAATGATGTTCTGTGCAAACTTCTGGAGCAACAAAAATGTGTTTTGTGCTACATCTATCCATCCTTGCTCATTTTTTACTTTTTTTCTTCTTGCCTCTCTTCATTGCAGGTATTTTTGCATGTTTGAATGTTCATTATAGGTTTGGAGCTATGTTCATGAAGTTTTGGAACATTTTCTGTGTGAAATCTATCCTTGGGATTGTGATGCACTTGTCCATCCTTCCCATTGCTCACCTCTTCTTGTTCCATGGTAGTTTTGATAGATGTTCAGAATTTTCCTTCTCTGGTGTATCACCATTTTAGTGTAGGCTCTATTTTTCCCTCTTTTCTCTCTCTCTCTGTCTCCTTGGCATAGTTAGATTAGGATTAGATTAGCTTGCATGCACTGGAATAGCTTGTGGCAGGTAGTTTAGGAAGAGGAACCAACCTTCTCTGGAGAGCTTTCCCCATTTGCAAAGGTCCCACACTTCTGGAGAGCTCAATGTTGTGCATTCACACCAAATGACATTGCCTTAGAAAAGTAGATCTGAAGGTCATTTTGGGGGTGCTGTGAATTTGCACTAACAGTTTTGGCACGCTCAGTGGGACCTTAGAGGTCTTCCACCTTATTTTTGACAGGTTGGTGTGTTCCTGTTAAGGATTCAGCCTTTGGAGGCATATTCAAAAGCACATCTGGCGACTCCATCTAGTAAATAACTCATTCTCTGAGTTGCAGACCTATTTTCCATCCATTTTCATTCTTTCTTCTTTCCATCTTTTTCATCTCTTTCATTCTATGAAGTTGTGCAATCATGACTTCATTTCCATCATGGAATTCACATTTACAACAACAAATATATTTCACCTCCAACATGTTTTACAACTCCTTCAAATCAGCATTTTGATCAAATTCAAGATCAGCATGCTTACCCATATGATCAATACCAAAATTAGTTTGGTTGTGAAGCATATCAAGAGAAAGGGTATGCATGCAATGAAGAAAATCAAATGGAAGATGCTGATTTTGTGGAGAAAATCCAAAAGATGGAGGTAAAAATGGTGCAATCAAGAGCAACAACTCAAATGAAGGCTTTCAGAATTGGTTGTAGGACTCCTTGTCCATGGGGAGGCCCTTTTCCAAGACACTTCAGCCCTTAAGAGAAGCTAGACTTCATGATGGAGATTTTTCCCCAACTTGCACAATGGACAAGTAGAGATAGAGGCCTATAAACTTGGTGCTGAACAACCTTGTCAATGGGTAAGTTCTACACCATCATCTAGTTTTTCTCTTTCCATTCCTCAAGCAGCACCATCTCATTTGGAATGCCAAATTCTAAATTCATTCAATGCTGCCCCAAGAGTTAATTCCATTTCTCCATCCCCTAGTCTTCCACCCCATCTCAATTCTTTTGTCCTTTTCCCTTCCAAACAGCCATTCCCTCCAAAGAAACAAGAATTTCTACCTCCTCCAACACCACAAAAAATTGAAAAATCAATTGAGTCACAACCCAACCCTCCTCTTGCATTCCCAAATCCATGTTGGGAAGATAAAAATCAGAATGCCAATCAAGGAAAATAGCAACAAGAAGAAGAGCCAAAAAGAGATGAAAAGATCAAAAGTTTGGTAAGCTTGGCTCTCAAATTTGGGATAACAAAGATCCCATTGATGGTTAAGAATTCAGAGGAGGTGAAAGTTGAACAAGTGGTGGTTAGGACTGATTTTTTGCAGCAGAAGAAGAGAAAAAAGAAGAAGCAGATCAGCAATCAGTTTGCTCAGAATGTAGTGTCCATGTTGGCACTTTATTTGAAGGAAATGCTGATCCAATTCGAGTTGCATAATCAGCCATGGAAGGAGAAGATCTTGCAGTCCCAACTTGTCCTCTAGAGTAGTAGATTGAAGAGTTTGACTTGACAAACCTCATGCTAGAGGGAGAGATTTAATCAAGAGCAAGATGGTCTTCAAGAAGTAGAGGAGGAAGAACAACCAGCTCCAAATCCCATTGAAGAGGAGCAAATGGATGAGATCAAGTCAGTTTTTGCAACAGCAGAAGAAGGAAGCATTATTGATACATTTTTTCTTTCATTTGAAGGGGCTGATTTGATTGATGAAGCCATTATGGAGGTGAACAAAACAGGTCCAAATTTTGAGCAAGAGGCACAAGAAATTTTATGTTTCTCTCCCACTTCATCTCTCCAAAAATCTGATTTTTTGGATGAGTTTGAATTGACAAGTTTCATGTTTGAAAATGAAATTACACATGGTGAAGAAAATGTAGACTTGGAGGTCACCATACAAGAGGGAGAGACCTTAGAGTAGTAGGACATTGAAGAGTTTGATTTTGCCATCAGACTTAGAAGAATGTTTGGATGAAGAGCCAGCTAAAACTACAATATTTTCTTCTTCACCATTCATTCTCCAACATCAAGAGCCTGCTGCCACAAAGGAGAACATTGAAAAACAACAGCCTTTGTTTTGTGACAGCTCTTTGGAACCAATGTTGGAAGATATTAATCTTCCATGTTCTTCACTGGAAAAGGAAGGAAAATGGTAGAAGAACTTCCATCACTTCTTCCACACCATCCATTCAAGAAGGTCTACAAGAAGACTCCATTTTTGGAGTTGAAAATCAGAGCTATGGGCATATCAAATGGATCAGACCTTGCCCAATAAGGTACTTGGCTTCATTGGAGCCAAAGGAGAAGTCACAACTAGTCATGCTTTCTTCTAAGCATGAGGATGAGCTATAAAGTACCAAGGATCAGCTGTCATACCTCTTCAATCCAAATGCAGAGAAACTAAAAGAGGTATTCAATTTGCTTTCAGCTGACACCTTGCTAATTTGGGTAGAAGACCAGCTTCTTGTTGATTTTCCACTCATCCAAGCAGCCATACTTAGCTCCAAATCATTTGTATGGCTGCCAATTTTGAAGAAAGGAAGCTATTTTACACAACCAGTTGCAGGGTTTGTTTAGCCCACCTTTGCTTCCAGTTAGAGCAGAGTAGGTAGGTTTGCTTTCAGTAGAAGAAGTGCTTGTGCACACTCTACATGTTCCATTTGGAGCATGTATGATTTTTAGTTTTGTACATAGTTTTTGGTGCTGCTGGTTTTGCTCTTGCACAGTCCATTTCAGTGGCATTTTGGTGAAACAACTCCAGTTCAGTGGGTTTCCAAGTGGCTCAGAGAGGAAGTTTTCAAAGTTTAGATCAGTTTGTAGGCTACAACTCATGACTCCATGCCCAATGGATGCTTCAAAGGCTACTGATCATTCATCTAGTAGGCAGATGACCCCTCTGAGTCACCAAATTGTTATCTAAAATAAGCCCCATGCTTATTTTTTGGCTAACTCCTCCTTCTTCTCCTTTACTGGCACTTAAATGAATTTTTGGCATGCTTTAGGTACTCAAAAGATTCTAGAAATGATCCCATCAGATAGGATTTTTCCTCACCTTTCCAGAAAGGTAAAATTTTCCTCCTAACTCCTTGTATTTCTCAAGTTATGGCTCGGTGGAGTTTTTGAGGGAAATTTTCCCTGGGAAGGCCCGCAACCAATAGGAATGTGCCACGTGGCAGAGGTGGAATGGCGGTCAGGGGGGTAAGTTCAAAAATTTTTCCAAAGAGCTTAGATGGGGGGTGGAAGGAGAAATTTTTTCCCGAAGGCCTGCACGGACCAATAGGAGGCCGCCACGTGTCCAGCTAGAGGTGGAAGATGGAGGCGCAGAGTAAATTTTAGCTTTTTTCCAAAGTAGTTGGAGGGCGTAAAGGGAAAATTTTTCCCAGCGGGCCCACGAGAAGAAAGAAAATTGATTAAGGCCCACGCCAAATCAAAGTGTGCCACATGTCGGTGGAGGTCGGAGGCGCAGAAGAATTTGGTGAAATTTTCCAAAGTGGTCAAAATGGACGCAAAAGGAAAAAATATGGCCTGAAAGCCCACCAAGGTGGAAAAGGAAAAATTGGAAGTGCATCCCCGCCAACCAATGAGGAATGACACGTGTCACCTGGGAGAGCGGAGCACGGGGCAAAGTTGGAAAATTTTCCCAATGAAAAATCAAAGGATGGAAGACCAAGGTTTGGGCCGGCGTAGCACGGGGCAAAGTGGGAAATTTTCCCAATGGAAAATCAAAGGGGTGAATAGGGAAGGTTTAGGCCACATGACCAGTGGGGAGTGGGTAGGGGTGTGGGGCATGGGATTTTTGGGGAAATTTTCCCAAATTCAAAAAAGGGAAAATTTTAAAGTTTTGGCCCGCCAATCCATTTTTGCCCTAATTTCACCCTAAATCTTCAAAGGGCCATATCTTTTGATCCAGAGCTCATATTTTCACGTTCTTTATATCATTGGAAAGATGGTAAAATTATCTACATGATGGAGGGTTCAATTTTGTATTTTGATTGATATTTACGAAAGAAAAATGGAGAAACATCCCTGGCATGCAAAAAACATAGAAATGGTTACCAACCACCAAATTTAATGAAGTATGGGTCGTTTTTGGATCTGCAGAGCAATGTACTTTGAAGTATGGGATTTTCCATGGAAACCCATCATTTTGTAGGCTAATTAGAAGAATTTTTCAGTGGTTGGAGTTGTAAATCAAATTTTCCCACGTTTTTGCACTTTTCTTCATTCTGCTTCGTGATAAAATCTGTTTTGGCTCATTTGTAAAGGTTGTTCATATTTTCTGCTCTACTCTCCCTTCTTTTCTTCCCCAAGGTTTAAAATGGAGTTAGAACCTCCTCCCATGCTTTGTAATGGCATTTTTTCCTTTTACCATTAAAATTGATGTTCTATGCAAACTTCTGGAGCAACAAAAATGTGTTTTGTGGTGCATCTGTCCATCCTTGCTCATTTTTTGCTTGTTTTCTTCTTGCCTCTCTTCATTGTAGGTATTTGTGCATGTTTGAATGTTCATTGCAGGTTTGGAGCTGTGTTCATGGAGTTTTGGAATATTTTCTATGTGAAATCTATCCTTGGGCCTGTGATGCACTTGTCCATCCTTCCCATTGCTCACCTCTTCTTGTTCCATGGCAGTTTTGATAGATGTTCAACATTTTCCTTCTCTGGTGTATCACCATTTTAGTG
Source organism: Taxus chinensis (assembly GCA_019776745.2). NCBI lineage: Eukaryota > Viridiplantae > Streptophyta > Pinopsida > Cupressales > Taxaceae > Taxus > Taxus chinensis. The sequence goes on along the minus strand of CM034146.1, from coordinate 972,214,007 downwards.
TAGGCTCTATTTGCCCTTTTCCCTCTTTTCTCTCTCTCTGTCTCCTTGGCATAGTTAGATTAGGATTAGATTAGCTTTCCTGCACTGAATAGCTTGTGGTAGGTAGTTTAGGAAGAGGAACCAACCTTCTCTGGAGAGCTTTCCCCATTTGCAAAGGTCCCACACTTCTGGAGAGCTCAATGTTATGCATTCACACCAAATGACATTGCCTTAGAAAAGTGGATCTGAAGGTCATTTTGGGGGTGCTGTGAATTTACACTAACAGTGCCCCTACCTGCCTCATCGCCTGTTGTGGGCCTCGATCTAGTAGTCGATGGCCCCTCACCTAGATTTGGCCTCCATACATTGTTGGCCTCACCTTTCTCCTCCCTCTAGGATCACTAGCCCCCTATTCTCTCCACACTATGAGTGTAGGATCAGGTCCTCTCAGTCGAGGCTTGCTATGCTCGATACTTCACATATGAAGGGATATCTATGCCTGCTGCTACTAAATGATCTTCATAATACCTCTCCTCACCCAGGGCATCCCTGAATCTCACCATGGGCACTGTCTGAGGAGGTGTCATGGGTCTCACCACAATCTATGTCATCTGACTTGGAAATAAGGGTCTCTGACCCTGTACCTATACCTGTACCATGGGACCCTATCCCTGAGTCTGTTCGGCTACCTATGCCGATGTCGGTGTTTACATAGTACATGAGCCTGTAAGGCCATAATTTGTGCCTATGCAATGCCCAACTAACCCTATAAACCTATCACCTATGCCTGTAGGGTGGCCACCTACTCCCCCTCTCTGGCCTCACCCTCTATGGGTACCTACCCCTATAATGTTGTGACCTAGGCCTGAAGGGCCACCACCTTTGCCTATAACGTTGCCACCTCTTCCTGTGACCACGTCAACTATCCCTATAAGGCAGCCACCTGTCCCTGTAACATGTCCCTCTGGACTATGAGGGTGGCCATCTCTAGCTATCATGGTCTGCATGGCACTACTCGCAGTTGAGCTACCCACCACGGTCTCTATCTATCAGTGCACCCAACATCATCAATGTTTCGGTCCACAGGTGCCTCCTCCCACACTATTAGCATAGTAGGTCATGGAGGGGACATTTCCCTCTCTGCATCATCCCTCCTGTATTATGGGAAGGGAGGAGGTACATCCTGCACTAGCCCAAACTATTGTCTGACACTATCTACGGGTATTAGCTCATGATCTCCCGTGCGGCACCCCTCTATCCATCAAACTAGTTGGAGCTGGTCTAACTCTGTGGCCATCCACCCATATGATGGAAACCCCACATAGGGCCTCCAAATAATTTCCACAGTAGAAAACCCCTCTAGTAAGTGCATGTAATAGGCAACATCGTGTGTAGCCCTGGTGGCTCTGTGCACTCCAGTAACTGGTACCCAGCACCTATAACCCACTGGAACAAAACCTTGCTTGAAAGCATAATCTCAGGGCATACCTAGGGGCCTCACACATACAATGTGCTCATATGCCCAACAGTGGAGAAGAAAGGTGCAGTATAGGAAGAATCGTTATAATCTCCTGTATGTATACAACTCCTTGTATAACTGCAGCAAATATGTTTTTGCCCAAGAAAATCAGGTCCTCTCCTCCATCATGTCATGAAGGACACCCAATAGTGCCTGTGGTAATCTCCCACCCTTTACATCTTGCAGTGTAAAACAACACACTGCCACCATAATCAAAACTACTAGCCTCATCTCCTTTGGATGGGCTACACACATCTCACCATAGCTTAGACTGGTGCTATGGAACCTCATCTCTGCCATACCCTTTCCAAAAAATTTCAGCATCAACTCCTCGGAGGCCTTTGTGTAGATATAATACACCTGTTGTCCCACTATCGTTATGTACAGGACCCGATAGACATCCTATAGGGTGACTGTCAGCTCAACCGTCAGAAAATGGTACGTGTTGGTCACTGCATCCCATCTATCGATGAGTGTGACCATAAGGCTAGGCTCTCATACTATATGCCTACAACATCTCATGCCTATCAAGTCGACATCCATCATGTGCCTTCACTCATCGATAGTGACACTTAATCGTAACGAAAACAATAAAGGAGGTACATGGTCCCTCATTCGTAGCTGCTCTCTAGCCTTCATCCACCACAATAAAAACATTATTCAACCTTGCCCATCAACCGAAACCCTCAACTCCCCCCACCTAAAAACACCAACTTAAATCCCAAACCCCAACATTACCCCACTCTAAACCAAAAACCCTTCCTACCTAAACCCTAAACCCCAAACCCCAACATTACCCCACTCTTACCCTAAAACCCTTCAACTTAAAACCTACACCCTACATTCACTGACCGAAACTAGTCCTTGTTAAACCAGCATTAGTTCCCAATACCTGACCGATGTTGGTATATTCAGACTGACATTAGGCCATGCATTGACCAGCGTCGGTCACTATTCCCGTGCCCAAAGCTTGAAACCCTAATTTTCTTCCCCCCATTTCTTTCCCATTTCCCCTCCATACCTACCCAAACTTACCTCAAATCCCTCCCAAACCTTATTTCCTCTTCCTATGACCTTTCCCACCCCGTTGTTCCTCAAAATTTTAAACACACATTTCAAATTCTCTACCCTTCCCAAACTAACTTACCCATTCCCTTCTTCTTATATCAAACAATAATGAATGGATCAGATCTTACTTGATCTCAATGTCTGCCTCCATGGGGGCATGTCTGGCCACTATGATGGTGGTCCACCCGAGCCCTCCCATATCTCCACCATGTTCAAATTCTCTCTCCAACCTCTCCACCAATCCAATCACTCTTCTTGATCTTGTGGTCCCATCCACCTAACTCCTCTCCCCACCTAGATCTCTCCACCTCACCTTGGTACTGTCCCACGTAATTTACTCTCACCATGCCACACAAGTATTGTGCTCTTGTCATTTTCCCAAAATCCAAAACATACAAATGAATCCATATTATACAGATTTTTTATTTTTATATACCCACATCGACCTGACTGACGCCGATTATAACGACATTAGTCCAGTTCCCTAGCACATCGTGGTCAGTTGTACCCAAATCTGACATCAGTCCTCTACCATAATAAACTGTGATCACCTTACCTAGACCATCACCGATTATGTATGACTGGCATCACTTACCTGTCATACTCTTGTCCCATACCCTTTTCCCATTTCTGACCAACTCTTAACCAACCCAAGCACTATTTGACCTTACCCACCCTTATCACAACCTACCACCAAGCTTACACTACCTATACATGTCCTTAATTGTATTTAGGGACTTGTTATTTTACCTCTACATCAGCCCTACCTTTTTCGTGACCTCACTACCTGGACCTGGAACATTGTTAATGACCTATGAACTCATGTGCTCGCTATACCTTGCGACATTGTTACCCGTGTTGTTTGACCTAATTACCTTACCTTGCCTATTGTCATGTCATTTATCCTAACCCAACCTTTGGTGTACCGGAACATACCTAAATGTTCCTGCACTTGACCGGTGATGTGCTTCTGCACCATATCCTATACCTTGGATACCAAAATCACTTCAACCTTGTTCGGATAAACCTATCGACCTCGAATAATGTAGAGTTTACAAGTTCTTCATCCTCAAACCATGTCACCGTTTATAACATGTGTGTGTACGTTTGGATTTCCACTACCTTTGACCTTGACCCATTTACCTATTTTCATGTCTTTGACCTCTACCCTTTCCCACATTCACCCACCTCTACACTCATTTTTATCCATATCCACCTTTTATCAAACCACTCACCACTTCTGTCTTTTACCTCATCAGTTCTTGGTTTGAGGGGGATCACCTTCACCCACACTTGGGGAAACATCACCTTCACCCACACATGGGGCAACCACATCTTATTTTTGTTCACGTATCTTACTAATACAAGCTACATGGAACAAAAAGGGGCAAAATGTAGACACCAAAATTGGGTCACACTACCCTTGGTCCTTAGTCAAATAACCATCTCAAACATACTCACCTAACCAAGGCCCCTTCCACCCCACACCACTATTAATTTAATTGATTTAATTAAATTAATATATATCCTCACAATATTATTATTTAATTATCTTAATTTCTAACCCACCACCTCCACCTCAAACCTTGCCTAGACATCTCATCTAACCACCTCACCCTATACCTATTCTTGGCATGTTTCCATAACTAACAATAACTAAGTCTTACTTGCCTTAATGAGCTAAGATTTGGTCTAAACCCTAAAATCAATCCCTAAAATATCTCTAACCACATTCCCATGCCCATTAGAAGGGAAGTTTTCATTATAATCCATGAGAAAAAAACTAATTGGGCCCAAGAAATTAGAAAGATCTACCCATTTTAATAAACCTAGGGAATCCCACCTTAACCAATGCTCGGTCACCCCTAAACTGATGCCGATCAACCAGAAACTCATCGTCGGTTACCATTTATTCACCTAAGAAACCTTGTTTTTTGGGTTGGCACATTCTAAGAGAAAGAAGGACGAGAGGAGAGTCTACATGCAAGTAGAACTAGAGTCTTTTCATGCACCTAGGCATCCATAGCCAACACCAGGACTAGATCTCAAAAGCATTGGCACTCATGAGTAACATTTCGGGAAGCATCACTACTGCACCAAGCTCCATTACATCAACCGATCATCACCACCACCCAACCATTGGACCTACAACATTGGTAAGTGTTTTTATCATTAATCATTTCCATTCTTATTCTTTTCATAGAGTTGTTATCATTCTTTTTATTATTCTTCTATTAACATTCCCATCCTTCCATAGCCTTCTTTCTAACAAACCCAAAAATCTCATCCACCCATTTATCAGATCACTTATCCTAGCCCTTCCACCTCTCTAAGTGTTCTCAGTATCCCCACATACCTCTTCATCTCCTTCTTTAGCCCCATCCAACCTCACCTAGCCTCTATAATAAGGTTTTTACCGAATTACTTTCACCCTACTGTACTGACGCCGGTTACCCATAACCATTGTCGGTCTCTCTTAACCATCATCAGTTATACCTAACTCGACATTGGTCTCTATGTTTTATACCCTTCCCAAGAACAGATCCAAAAAACCTTCTACCAGTTGACCTAAACAACCCAGAATCAGACCCTGACCAGTCCCAGTACCTTGACAGACACCTCATCTTTTAGATCCAACTATAGCCTAGCCTGTTGTGATTGGATTTGCTTATTGTACTTGAATGAGATACCTAAATCATATCAACTACAGTAGGACTTTACTTATTTCTCACATTAATTTGTTTTAAACAATGGATTGATAGCCTCTCTAAGAAGTATCACACTTCCCAGAACTAGCATACGCTAGGTAGTCCACTGTCATATATCATTTAACTTCTCTTTTGTGGTCTTGTTTTCTATTACAGGTAGTTCCTCCTAGCCAAAAGGAAGCTCTCACAATTGGCATTGGGTTGAGAAGTCTGAATGTGCACATCAACCATCTAACCAACCTATTTAACAAGTATTCCTCCAAGCCCATTACACTTATTTTTTTTTTCATTAAAAAAAAGGTAAAGAAAATGGTGAAACAACATTAAGGGGCTCAAGTTTGGGTTTACCTTTAAGATAAGATAAACAATAAGCACCTGATCCATAGGTATGGGTGATAATGTAGGGTCCAAGCCAATTAGGAGAAAAAATTCCTCATTTACTTTTCTCATCTTCGGTTACAAGTTGATTTTCTTTGAGGAAAAGATCGCCGACCTTGAAATTTCATTCATGAACATATTTTTCACAGACACTTTTGATACATTTTTGGTAGCTTTGAAGGTGATCAAGACCATTTAAATGACATTCATCAAATAACTCAAGTTATGCCAAATGGTATTGGTAAAATGCACTATCATTAAGCATGTCTTTGAGTGATATATGAAGAGATGTAATTTGAGCTTTGAGAGGTAGGATGGCCTTTATACCATAGACCAAAGAGAAAGGTGTGGCAGTAGTTGAGGTAGGAATACTAGTACGATAAACCCATAACGTGAAAGGAATGTGCATATGCGAATCCTTACCATTATCATTGACGACTTTCATGAGAATTTTTTGATGGTTTTTTTAGTTGATTCAAATTGACCATTTTTTAAAGGATAATAACATGAAGAAAAACTGACTTGAATGCCAAAGGTATCACATAGTTTGCATAGGATCTTATTTTTGAATTATTTACCATTGTTAGTGATGAGGTGATGAGGAACAAAAAAAATGAAAAATGATGTGATGGTTAATGAATTCACATATTTTCTCATTTTTTTTTAGAAATGAGAGGGATGGATTCCACCCATTTAGTGTATTAATTAGTTGATGGGATGATCCATTGATGATGAGAAGAATGAGGATTAATCTCTCTGAAGAGATCTAAACCCCATTGGTAGAAAGTGCAATTCCTCTTCCATGGTTGACATCCTTGATTAATTCTATAATTGAAGTTGCAAACATTGATAGGTAATTATTTTTTGAATATGTTGTACTCTTTTGAACTAAGTCATCATGTTTATTGTAGATGATATGTTTATCTTCTAAAAATGGATAAAATCATGCCATGATAATTCTAAATTTATGATGAAGCATTTCATATATTATTTTTGCTAAAAAATTTAATGTGTTCTACATGTTGATGGAGGAAATAAATTCATTCTAATTCATTCATTAAATATTTGGCAATATTGAACTTTTGCTTCAGTCTATTTGAATTAAAAATGCAAGAATAGTCATATCTTGGATCAATTTTAGTGATCCATGGCATGTCTTCGATTTTACAATGTTTTGATCATTTGACCAAGCTAGTCAAAAAGTATGATTTATAAACCTATGCTTTTGTGCGATCAAAAGGGCATCCGATGGCATAATTAGCATGCACCCTTTTTAAGCAATCTAATAACGTCATTTTGATTCATCGCAAAAGGTAATGTATGTTGATTAGTTTATTAGGACCTAATTTAATCTAAGTTCCTATGATTTTTATCTATCGTAAGCCTAAGTTAAGGTGATTTTAATAATGGTGATGATTAATTCTTGGAAGGGGAAATCCTAAGTCATTGACACTAGTTTATACCAAGCTATATTGAATTACTCCTAAGGTCTTAAGCTTGGTTTATAAGCTAATACTATATAAACCTAACATAAGGGCATCGAGCTAGCTTAAGGGGAAATTAGGATGTCATGGATGGAAAGTTCTTGGTGGTAGTGCCACCTTTCCAAAGGCATTTTTAAAGGTTTAAATGTGGCATTTAGTAGTATGTTTCCGCCAATTTCAGTCAATGCATGAAAATAGTGGAAATTGTTGAGTTGTTAACTCTACTAATTTCATTTCAATGAATTTTTTAATTGATAGTTATAACAAAAAGTGGGTTGGCGAAGGTGGGAATTTTGGGTGGGAAAATGGAAGTCCTATTGGCATTTATTATCCTCGACCAGAGTGAAAACCACCTAGGGAATAGTAGAAGTTTGGAGGGAAAAAATAAACAATTTTTGGTTTTATTTTTTCATTTGGATTTTTGGAGCTTTGGAGATCTACATGTTGTTTAGCATTCTTTCAAACCTCCATTTTGAATATTTTGCATGCATAATCTTTCCCTTACATGGTAGAAATAATAGCAAAATATTAGCATGGAAGCTATAAGAAGAAAAATGGGGGAAGTTACAGAGGCTTTGTTTTAGTGTTTTCATTGGAAATATTTTAGTAGAACCTTTCCTTGAAGGATCAGAAGCAAAGAAGAGAAGTCATGAGCACTACCAGGCATGATAGGCTCTATCTCTTTAATATCTCTTTCTTTTATTTATATGTTTTCATAAAAATAACTCTGATCTTTATGAAAAAAGCCTCTAATAATAGTTCTTTTGTGTTTTTTTCTTCTTCTTAACTTTGAGAGGTTTCCTATGGTTATGGTTTCTTGTGGATATAGGTGATAAAGTGGTATAAGGTTTTTATTCATGATTATGGGTTTGTCTTTGCTAGAAAAAAAATTATGTTTTTCCATATATATATATATATATATATATATATATATATATATATATATATATGAATGATAGGAGAAGAATGTGTTATATTATCTCTGTTAGGTAAATATCCTTGTATTTGTAACTTGTTGGTGTGAAATGAATGCTCAAGGTTATGGAGAAATTCTTTAAGGATTGTGGTAACAACCTAGGTTATTGTGTTTGTAACATGGGTATCAACCAACATTATTTTGGTCAATCTTTGTTAAGCATGTGTGTGATTTTGGCATTGGTATTTTGGTCACTTGGTTAGCTCTTAATTGTAACTGATCTTTTGATATTTTTGTCGATATTTATTTAAATCTAGTCTCGACCCATACTAGGTTCTCTCAATAATGATATATCAAGCACTGTAAATTCATATTACAAAGGTATCTTATAGCGTTTATGTCTCCATATTTTTATGTTACATTGTTGTCTATCACCCTTCACGGGTGGACCTGTTTTAGATATATAGATGGGTAAACTCTCTCTCTCTCTCTCTCTCTCTCTCTCTCTCTCTCTCTCTCTCTCTCTCTCTCTCTTGTTGGTTGTGTTTACTTTGTATGAATACCCATTTTGGGTTGACTAAGATTTGGACTTCATTGAGTATTGGCCGCTCCAAGTCATCACAAATTATTTTGAAATGGTCCTCTTTCGTTCCTTTTGATAAATGTTCTCTTTGAAGAATAATTACTCTTCAAAAGAGACGTGAGTGGGATATCTTGAGTTATATATGCTCATGTTCAATCTTGAATATTTTTTTGATCTAGGTTATTAGTGATTTTTAAGACGTTTTACTTTGTGAATGTTGTATGATTTAATTGAATGTTAATCTCTGAAACATCTTATTAAGATGGAGTTGTATCTTGGGTTATACTGAAATGTTTATGTGGTAGCTAATGCTCTTATTGTGAATTTTGTTTCAAGTGTGAATTAGACTTGTGAATTACTGTGATCATTGTTAAAGGAAATTTTTATTCTTTAAACTTAAATAATAAGATTTTCAAGTAAAAATTTTGCACTGTGATTTTGTTTCATTGGAACTGTTCAATTTTCACTATCCTTAAGTATTTGGCAAGGGTTACTTGTGTGTTTGACTCTATCTTGATCATTTGAAATGCATGGTTATGTTCCAACTATTTTTCCCTTCTTGTTTTTGTTGTTATGATATGAACAAATGACTTTTGTAAACCAATTCATTTTGTTAAGTTAGACTTTGTTGAATTCCCAGCTTGTGTTGGTTGTTCTTTTCATTGATTAGAGTATCCTCCTGTAGGAATGTACAATAAGAACACTCGGTTCCAGTAAAGTTATCTTTTTTTTATGGCTTCATTTAATGGATGGTTCTAGGAATTTGGTTATATGTACTATGGTGGTAGCATCATGTTCATGTCAATTCATAATTGTTCTTAGATACTTTTTAGATTGAATGACAAGGAATTGGTTGTGATTTTATAGAACTTTGGCTTGGTAAAATAAATTGAAAAGAGTGAGGATAGAATATTAATTCTCTTCTTATAGTTGGTTACAGTTTGAAATTTTATCATTTTGAAATGATTATCATTACTGTGATGTTAGAATTTGAGGATTCTAATAAATACGGATTTAATCAACTTACATGTTATATAATTTTACAATAAATATTTAAATAAATATTACATCATAACATAAGTAAATAAAGAAACACTTACATGAAATAAATAACACAGGTGACACAATATTTATAGTGGAAAACCTAATATGGTAAAAATCACTTTGAAAATAATTTTTTACTTCAGAGAACTTATTTTACATCTAATAAGACCACCTCCACCTTTGAAACCTTGTTTACCAAGGGTAAAACCAAATCACTTGATTTTCACACCTTTGATATATTTCCCAAATATATCAAATGAGGACCTAAAGTACTTTTTATATAAGGTGATCGGGTATGTCTCCCGACCCACCTTTTCAACCTAAAATGGTTGACACATAAACCTAGGTTTATAATATTTAATATTAGAAATATAATCACTTCATGATATTAAATATTTAACCTAAAGTATATACCTAGGTTAGCATATTTAATACAAGAAATATAAATATTGCATATTATTAAATATTAACCTATATATTAGTGATGGGCCCATATACATTAAGGGTTAGCTATACTACTTAATCATTATGTACCAACACTTCCCCTTAATGTTAAGTGGGATAACATAACATATGCCAAAATATTACCTTCCCGTGGTACACTACAATATTTACAATCCTCAAACCATAAAGGTTATAGGCTAGCATATCAGTTGAAGGAATTATAACACCTTCATCATACTCAATTTACCTTTTGGTACAAAAGGATTTGGAATTCCAAATATCATCCCATGATAAGTGGCTAAGGATGATTTGTGATTTTTACATGTTTTCATAGGTTCTTATTAAAGGTTATTGAACCCAAACATTTAGGAGCTTTTTACATCCGAGGACCTCCTTAGCAATATTCTTGTACTGGATGTTTACCATTAAACTCAATAGCACTAAATATTTTACTGAAGACCACCTTTAAGATATTTCTACACTTCTTTCTAAAAAAGAATCCGATGAGGTATACATGCCCAAAGGTCTTTTTACACTTTCCCGAAGGTCTTTTTTACACTTGCTGAAAGGTCTTTTACAAATTCCCAAAGGTATTTTTACAAAAACCAAGTTCCATTAGGAGATAACATTGTCATGCATACTCCCCCTCAATGGAAACTCTGAAAATACAAGCTTTTCATGAAAGTGACAAAACTTTGCAGCACTTGGGGACTTTGTGAAGATGTCAGCAACCTGCTATTTAGTTAACATGAACTTAAGATTTATCTCATCACTTTTCACCTTCTCACGGGTGAAGCGTATATGTATCTCAATATTCTTCATCCTATGATGTTGAACTGGATTCTTAATCAAGAGTAATACAACTCTGACCACCACATAGAAGAGAAATACTTCCTTTAGCTTCCATGTGTATCTCTACCAACAGTTATTGTAGCCACATGTCTTATTTACTTCTTCCATTGTGCTTCTCTTACTCAGTAGAAGAAATGGAGACTATTGATTGTATTTGTTGTTCTAAGTAATGGTTCCTACACTAAAAAACTTGAACACATATCTAGTATATATTTTATAACACAACATCAGTATGGTTATAATCACAAAATCCATATAAGATAACATTTTCATTCTTAGTATAATGCAACCCATAACTGATTGTTCCTTTTAAATATATAAAAATTATTTTTGCAATATTCCAATGATCTCTAAAAAATGTTCCTACATAAAACTTGAAGTAATTCCTACTGTATAGGAAATATCTGATCTAGCTATAGTTAGATAAATCAAACTATCAACTAACATCGTATATAAAATAGGATCAACCTTTTTCATGTGCATATTTAGGATCAGTATTTATTCCAACTTGCATTGAATTAGAAAATAGTTTACAATCAATCATAAGAAACTTATTCAATACAATGGTTGCATATTGTGTTTTACAAAATAACAATAGAATGAAATACAATCATACAAATAGCATGACGTGAGAGACCTAACTCATTCATTTCAAAGTACTGCTTCAATTTATCTTTAATCCTATGAATTAAATGAGAATTATCACCAGAAATAAGAAAATCATCAACATATATACATATGATGATAGTATGTTAGCCTTATTGCTTAATGAATATATCATTATTAGAAGAACAGTTAAAAAACCAACATTTTAAAGAAGGAAACAATTTTTTGCATACAAAGCTCTAAGAGCTTTTTTTAAACCATACAAGGATTTATCAACTTACAAACATAGTTTTATTTACCAATTTCTTCAACTCCTTTAGGTTGAAACATGTAAAGTGTTAGTGCAAATCAGCAGCACCCCTGGATGTTTCTTAGATTTCTAGTTTGATAATAGGCATCCAGTGTGATTGCACAACATTGAATATTTTCTCCAAGTGTGGGACTTGCAAAATTGGGAAAAGAATATCTAGATTAAAGGTTGGTTCCTCAAATCCTCTGGTCATATGTATGCTTGAAAATTGTAGAGGTTTAAAGTCAAAATCCTACTCTAATTCTGCCAAGGAGATAAGGATAGAAGGAAAAAAGATAAAAACTAAAACTAACAGGGTGATACACCAAAGGAGTGGCGAACATTCACTTCTGCAAATTGACTCATATTATGAAAAATGTAACAAATATCATGCACAAATTTCTAAAATGTAATGAAGGATCGGGACGAAGTAAACAATACAAGAAAGGATTGAAAAAACTCATTCACAGAGCTTGCATTGTCATTTCCATCTTTTAAATACAGTGCATTACAATATCAAGGAAGCAAAACATATTGAAATCTTTAGAAAAGGTATGATATTCCACAAATTCACTTTCCAAGGTGAAGGAGGGAGTCTGTAAAACATAAAAATGTCAAACCCTTTACAAAATGAGCCAAATCTAGCTTTTAACAATGAAAACCCAAGCCAAGAAGGAGAAACACCGGAAAAATGAAAGGAATCATTCAACCATTGACCAAATCCATAAAAATAGCATGGGTACCCTTAAAAGTTCATTCCCCAAGATTTTCAACCATGTTGGAGAAGAATAGAAGCCATACTGCATTAAAAAGGGTGGTTGAACATCAATTCTGCTCTTTTCCCCATGCCAGAGGCATTTTCTAATTTTTATCTCACCAAACTCCATCAAAACACAAAATTGAAGATTTCATCATGTAGAGGGATTTAATATCTTTCCAATGACACCAAAATTGATAAAAACTGAGCTCTGGATCGAACGATATGCCCTTCTGGAGATTTAGGGAAAAACAGGGCAAAAATCGGGTCGATGGGCCGAAACCCAAAAAATTTCTCTCTTTTTTGAATTTGGGAAAAATTCCCCAAAAATTTCCACCCCCCACCACTCCAATGCCACCTGGCATGTTCTGATTTGGTCTCCAGGCTTCAAACAACCATTATACATCTTTTTGAAATTTTGGAAATTTTTCCCTTATCGCTCTGTACCCTGCCGCTCTGATGCCACGTGGTGCTCTCCAATTGGACGTGGGCCTTAGCCAAATTTCTTCATTCTTTGGGCCCATGGGTAAAATTTCTCCTTGGTGCCATTTGCAACATTTTGGAAAAATTTTCACATTTCCCCCGCGCCCCCAACCTTCGACGAGACCAAGACACGTGTCACACCTTGATTGATTCAGGGGCCGGTTACAAGATTTTTCATCACGCCGTTCCTTGGAAACTTTTCCACCCTAATGCCCGCCGGTCCAACCTCTGATGACATTTGGCACCTCCTCATTCATTTTAGGCCTTTGGGTCAGGTTTTCCTTTTTCGCCCCTTAAGAATTTTGGCAAAAAGCCAAAATTCACTCCGTCGATCCACTTTCTGTTGGCCCATAGACACATGTTAGCCTCCTATTCACATGGACCTCAAACTACTTCTTCCTCCATGAGCTTGTAGGTGAAACTTTTACTTTGCCCTTTTGCAAACACTTTAGCAAATTTCACTCAAATTTCTTTGCGCCCCACCGCTCCGATAACATGTGTCACACTTCGATTCGTTGTGAGCCTTAAATCACTTTTTTCCCTTGTGGACCCGCAGGAAAAAATATTTCCTTTACCCCACTGCTTCCTTAGCAAAAATTTCTAACTTCCCCCCACTCCCCACCATTCTGCCACCACATGTCATGTTTTGATTAGTCTACATACCTTGCTAGGGAAAATTTCCCTCAAAAACTCTGTCGAGCCATAACTTGCAAAATACAAGGAGTTAAAAGGAAAAATTTACCTTTCTAGAAAGGTGAGAAAATTATCTATCTGATGAATCCATTTCAAAAAAAAATTGAGTTCCTAAAAAGTGAAAAAAATTGACTGAGGCACAAGGAAGGAAGAAATGAAAGAGAGTCAGCCAAAAAATAAGCAAGGGGCTTATTTTGGATAACAATTTTGGCGACTCAGAGGGGGCATCTGCCTACTAGATGAAGTTACCAGTTTTCCGAAACAATCCATTGGGCATGGAGTCAACAAATTAACTACTTGATACTCCCAACCCATTAGAAAATTTCAAGAAGGAAGATTGTTATAGCAGAACATCACTTGATTTGGAACATGGTCTGCAAAAAAGCATCCTTAGGACAGCAAGCTTTTGCCAAAGCACTTAGGGAAATGTAAAACTAAGCTACAACAAAACAATGTACACAAGCACTTGGAGGAATGAAAATCTAAGGTAATATGTATAAGGTGGAGAGTTTCCCTTCTAGTAGAAATGCTTTAGATGGATTCCATTAACTGGAATCTATAGTTCTCCACCATCCAATGTAGATAATTAGAAGGCATTGTTGTTCTTACATTTTGTGACAATGTAGGGGCCACTTCAAATGGCATCAAACTTTGAATGCCTTCCTATATTTTCTCGGTCTACATCCCATTTCAACATTAAATCTCCAACTTGGAAGGTTCTAGCCTTAGCTTTCCTATCAAAGGTTCTCTTGATCAAGGCTTGGTCCTTCTCCATTGGTTGGGTTGAATGCTCTCTGATTTCTTAGATCTCCATCAATTTTGCATATCTAACCTCCATGGATTCAAACTCCAACAACTCCAATTGCTTCATGACTTCCAACATTGGCAACTCAAGTGATACAGGTAAGATTGAATCTCTTCCATAAACAAGTCTGAATGGAGAGTTACCAGTGGATCTCTAGGGAGTTATCCTATCAGCCCATAAGGCTGATTTCAGTTTGGTGTGCCAACTCCTCTGATTTTCATCTAGATTCTTCTTGATGATATTTAATAAGTTCTTATTGGTAAACTCAGCGTGGCCATTACCTTGAAGGTAATAATTTGATGAAGTGCTCAGATAGATCCCATTTTTAATAGCCCATTCAATTACCTTTGATCATATGAATTCCAAAGCATTATCTGATATTATAGTGGCAGGTATACCAAATCTGGTTACTATCCCCTCATAGAAGTCTAGAATGCTAGATTCATTTGTCTCTTTGAGTGCCACCACCTCAATCCATTTGGTGAAGTAGTTTGTTGCTGTTAGAATCCACTTGTGTCCTTGGCTCAAGTTTGGGTTAATGACTCCAACGAAGTCTAAACCCCATTACATGAATGGCTAGTCAACTGAAATTGGGTGCAATGGAAGGGATGCTAATCTCTCATTGCCTATTAAGAATGCACAATTTTTTCACCGCTTGATCCATACATAACAATCAGTAAACACCTAGGAACAATAATAACCAACCTTCATAATCTTGAGTGCTATCACTCTTGGAGAAAAATTTCCCCCAAATGATCCACCATGGAACTCTTCTAACATTCTATTAATTTGATTTGTCCCAATGCATCTCAGCAACACTCTATTTATATCCATTTTGAACAAGACACCATCAACAAGTGCATATGGGACAACCTGCAATCTGAAGTGTCTTCTCTTGGTTTTGTTCATCTTTGGAGGGCATAGGCCTATTTGTAGGAAGTGCATCATGTCTTGGGTCTAGCAAGGAGTGAGCACGCCTTCATTCTCTTCTTGAATGCTTCTTGGTTCTTGGTTGTCTTGCAACGCCAAAACAACATCCTTCCCATTGCTTGCTTCCATTGATTTTCTCAAGACCAGCTGCTCACACAATCCCTTTCCTTGGATCAGCTTGGTGAATTTGATCTCAATGTCATACTCCATGACACGAGTAATCCACCCTGCACATTTTTCATTTAGGTATTTGTTGAGGAGGAAGTCCTTAACTCCCACATGAGAAACCAGTAGTTGAACCTTGTTGTTTGAAACTAGATGCTTAAATTTCTTCAAGCTCCTAATCACTGCAAGAACATGCTTCTTAATGAAAGAATACATCACCTCATAGTACTCCAGGCTTTGGATAAAGAAGGCAATTGGCTACTCTACATTTTCTTTGTTCTACTATACTAAAATTGCAGAAATTGTATCATCACCTCCAAATGCATAAAGGATAAATTACTTAGAGAAATCTGGGTTAATGAGAGTTAGAGCTTGTGAGATAGCCTTTCTGATTTCCTCAAAAATTTCCTTACCTTCAGCTGTCCATTTGAAAGTCATACATTTCTTCAACATCATAGTTATTGGCTTGACAAGGGCTACAAAATCTAAAAAAAAAACCTTTGAACAAAATTGATTCTTCCCAAGAAATTTTGAAGGGCCTTCTTATGACTTGGTAATGGTAGTTCTTTTATTGCTTCAACCCTCTCTGGATCAATTTCTAATCCCTCTTTGGAAATAATGTGGCCTAGGAGCTTTCCCTCATGAGCTAGGAAAATACATTTCTTGGGATTCAAGGATACCCCAAATATTCTACATCTTTGGAACACTTGTCTCAAATGAAAGAGATGATCTGTTGCACTTTTAGAAAATACAATAATATCATTTAGATATATCAACACTATTTTTTTGATCAATCCCTTGAATTCCATATCCATTGCCCTTTGGAAGGTAGCTCTGGCATTAGACAACCCAAATAGCATTTTTTTATATGCATAAGTCCCCCATTTGGTGATGAAGGTTGTTTTGAACTAATCATTATCCTTTACCATGATCTGATTATACCCTAAATAACCATCTAGCAATGAAAACCTCTCAGATCCAACAATAAATTACAAAATCTGCTCCATAGGAGGAAGTGGGTAGTGATCCTTGAGGATGCTTTATTCAAATCTCTAAAGTCTACACACAATCTAATTTTTCCACTCTACTTTCTAACTAGAACCAAGTTTTCTACCCAGCTAGAATGCTTAATGGTAAATATGATACTTGCCTCTATTAACTTATTCAATTCCTTTATGAGAGGCCCCATGTGTGGATTGACTGGCCTTTGTTTTTTCCTAATGGGTTTAGCACTTGGATCCAATTCAATTGTGTGTTGAGCTAGCTTGGGATTTAAACCTCTCAAGTATTCATATCTCTAAACATATATATTTGGGAACTCTTGGCAAAGTTGCATGAACTCATACCTTTCTTACTTGGTTGCCACTTTACCAATTTGAAGTGATTTTCCTTCTCCCATTGAGAGGGGTACTGAATCTTCTCCCTTGACTTAGGTGTTTGATTTCTCTTTCCTAAATTGATCATTAGGATTAAAGATGGACTCCAAAGTGATAAGTCCTTTTGGTATTTTGTTGGCTCTTAGTTGTACTA
Source organism: Taxus chinensis (assembly GCA_019776745.2). Taxonomy (NCBI): domain Eukaryota; kingdom Viridiplantae; phylum Streptophyta; class Pinopsida; order Cupressales; family Taxaceae; genus Taxus; species Taxus chinensis. Next base: position 972,196,774 of record CM034146.1, on the reverse strand, counting down.
CTTGATCACCATACTATTGTTCTAAATTTTCCTGATTTTTGGCTGAGAACTCAGCTTCTTCTTGCAAGAAATTGATGATTTGTTGGTCACTCTCAAACACTTGCCAACTTACATTATTGTTTGGTATTGATGGCCTTACAATAACATGAATGTTTGGCTATAATTTATCTTCCTTAATACTTTCCACAACATCAAAGGCTGCCCCAACTGCTACAAGTCTATCAGCAGCTTGGTTTTCTTTCCTAGGGATGGAATTGGTGCCAAAGCCTTCAAAATCCTCAATGAGGTCCCACACCCTATTCTTATAACACTTGAGCAGGTCATTTTTGGTAGCATACTACCCTTTAACTTGATTAACAGTTATCTCACTATCACCAATGACTTGTAAGTTATTGATACCCCTTTTCCTTGACCAATGTAATCCCTTTATCAAAGCTTCATATTCAGCAGTGTTGTTAGAACATGCACACTGAAATCTAAAAGTTGAATAATACTTAATGCCTTGAGGTGAAATAAGCATAACTCCCCCACCTACACCTTGTCTACTTCTTGATCCATCAAATAATAGTTTCCATACCTCATTGTCATCCTTATGGTCTGGCTTGGTGATGCTAAGAATAGGCTGATTTTCTTCATGCATGCAGTAAAATCCTAATTCATATTCCTCTATTTCCTTGTAGGGATAAAAATCATGTACCTTGCTTGCCCATTCATTAAGAGTCAAATTTGGGATGCTTCCAACTTTGGTGCCAGCTTCATCTATGCTTACATAATCCTCTTTATCAAATGCTAAACAATTGACATTGATTTGGCTTGGAGTATGAGGCTCAATGTGAAAGTTTACAATAGGTTCATACCTGATTGTGGCCTTAGTTCCGTATTTGGTTCTAAATAACATGTGTGACCAATCAGCAGATAAGTAGCCTCCAATTCTAGCTGTGAAATCCCTTGACAAACATAGGGCAAAAAGTGGTGGTAAATCTATCACTGACACATCTTGCAACACAGTGACATTGGGGCATGCATGCAAAGTAAGGCTCAAATATTTAATTACTCCCATTTTTGTTACTGTTGTCCCATCCAATTGCACCACCCCTTTGGATATGACTTCATATTGGAGGCCCAGCTGATCAGCTATTTGCTTGGGCATTACAGAACTACTTGCCCCAGAATCAATCATACAATTGTGTACTAGTTTATCCCCAATGATCAATGAAACATAGAATGGATGGGGTTTCAATACTTTACCTTGATGTCCTCCAAGTTTCCCCTCAAGCTAAGAAGCATTTTTGAGTACCTTCTCTTATATATGAGCTTGTTGATTTGAAGTTGACCAATTCTTCATGGCATCTTGTAGTAGATCCCTTTGGCCTGGGATGGATAGTGATTCCCACATAGATATATTCACATTTTTCTTCTTCATTTGTTCAATGATGCCAAATGTGGATAAAACATCTCTTTTTTTCCCCTAGCCTGCACACTCTTTTCTTGTACATGGGCTGTAACAGCTGGCATTTGAGCTGGTCTAGAAGGTGGCTTAGGTTGTACTTGTACGTTTGGAACTACATTTGGCTTGCCAGCACTTTGTGGAGTGATGGAAGGTTGTGAATCACCTAGAGCTAATGACTTCCCTTCACCAATGTTCCTCTTCTTTGACCTTGTGTTAGCTACTACATTCTGAGAAATTACTTGATTCATACCATAAAAATCCTCAGCATGCCAATTCACAAGTGTAGTCTCATTTGAAGTTGTATTTTGTTGAGATGTTCCTTATTGTTGGTTTGTTTCTTGGATCACCTCACCCTCTACGCCAGTTGTTTTCACCCTCAAGGCTTGGTTCAAAGCACCATTGAAGCACATAGATTGGTTTTGAGGTTCATTGCATGGGAAACACCAATCATACTCTTGAGCTATATTATTTTTCATTGGCACTAATGCTTTAGAGGTAGATGCAACATTGAGGTTATAGGGTTGAAATGGTCTATTGGCAGGAGGCCTTACTTGATTTTGATTTGTGGCTGGATTGGGTGGCCTATTACGTTGAAATGGTTGCCTATTAGGCTAAGTTTAAGACTGATAAGAAGGTCTAAAACTTTTGGTTTACTGCCTCTTGAGTCTAACCAACTCATTTCCTAAATTTTGTAATTGTTTCATGACTTCTTAAAGTTCATTTGAGGCACTAGAGGATGAAGTAAAAATTTCATTTGAACTCTAATTTCTAGGAGTGGGAATAGGAGCTAAAGTAGGTGCTTGACTAGTGCTTGGGCTTTTTAAGTTTGGATACAAGGGCATGGGAGGCCTAGGAGCTAGCTTACCAGCCTGGATCAAACAATTTTCAGCCCTAATGGAAATGCTATAAGCTGTGGGTATATTTACACCTCCCATGGATTGAATTAACATAGAAATATTAGAATTTAAAGCTTTGAGATAGTATAAGAAAGCACCTTCAGCTATTGGTCTTACTGCCACTGGGATTCTATCCCATGTCCTTTGAAATCTAAAGTTGAAGTCTGTTAGCTTCTCATTGGGAGATCTCTTGGCAGTTGTCAGTTGTTCCAGTAGAGACAAATTATATCCCTTTTCTCCAAACTACTCATGGAGAGCTATGCACAATTAGTTCCAATTTTGGATATAGCCTACCCCAAGGCTCCTGAACCATTGCAAGGCTTTCCCTTTTAATGAAGATACCAGTAATTTGACAGTAATTTACATCTCAACAATCTTATGGATTGCACAAACATTAACAATGTCCTTGACATAATTACCAGGAGTGGTCTAATTTTCCCCAGTAAAGTATGGGATGTTCTTCAATGCTACAACTGGAACTAGATTTTGTGCATTGAGAGCAAGTGGGTTGCTGCCAGTGAAGTTGACATAAGGGTTTTGTTGTGCCATTCTTATTGTCCTGAGAACCCTTATTGATTAGGTGAAAGGTCTACCAAGTGGAGGGGTTGATAGAGTTTTGTTTGGTGGAGATGGAGACCTTTGAATCCTTCTTCCTCTCTATCTTCTTCCTAAGGATAACTACAGATACTTAGAAAATCCCTCTTCTTTGGCCCTTGACCTTTTTTGGATCCTTCTCACGAATCTTCAGACTTGGAATGCTAAAACCAGTTGATTTTTCCTCTTCAGAGTCGTCAGATGTGTAAATCAGGGCTCTTTCAAGTAAGAAATTACAACAAAAGCACATCAACTTGTTTCAATGAAGATGACGACCTCTAAGGTCCCACCGGGCATGCCAAAACTATTAGTGTAAATTCATAGCAGCACCCCTGGATGTTTTTCTCAGATTTCTAGTGTTATAATAGGCATCCAGTGTGATTGCACAACATTGAATCTTTTCCCCAAGGAAGGGACTTGCAAAACTGGGAAAAGAATCTCTAGATTAAAGGTTGGTTACTCAATTCCTCTGATCAGATGTATGCTTGAAAATTATAGAGGTTTAAACTCAAAATCCTACTCTAATTCTGCCAAGGAGACAAGGATAGAAGGAAAAAAAGATAAAAACTAAAACTAACAAGGTCATACACCAAAGGAGTAGTGAACATTCACTTCTATAAATTGACATAGATTATGAAAAATGCAACAAATATAATGCAAAAATTGCTAAAATGTAATGAAGGATTAGGATGAAATAAACAACACAAAAAAGGATTGATAAAACTCATTCACAAAGCTTACATTGTCATTTCCATCTTTTAAATATAGTGCATTACAACAAGGAAGAAAAACATATTGAAATCTTTGGAAAAGGTCTGATATTCCACAAATTCACTTTCCAGGGTGAAGGAGGGAGTCTGTAAAACATAAAAATGTCCAACCATTTACAAAATGAGCCAAATCTAGCTTTTAACAATGAAAACCTGAGTCAAGAAGGAGAAACGCCGGAAAAAATGAAAGGAATCATTCAAACACTAACCATATCCATAAAAATAGCAAGGGTACCCTTAAAAGTTCATTCCCCAAGATTTTCGACCATGCTGGAGAAGAATGGAAGCCATACTGCATCAAAAATGGTGGTTGAATGTCGGTTCTACTCTTTTCCCCATGCTAGAGGTGTTTTCCTCATTTTTCTCTCACCAAAATCATTCAAAACATAAAATTGAATATTCCATCATGTATATGACTTCAATATCTTTCTAATGACACAAAAATCGAGAAAAACCAAGATCTGGATTGAAAGATATGCCCCTCTGAAGATTGAGGGAAAAACAGGGAAAAAATCGGGTCGGCGGACCGAAACCTAGAAATTTTCCCTCTTTTTTGAATTTGGGAAAAAATTCTCAAAAAATTCCACCCCCCGTAACTCCAATGCCATGTGGCATGTTCTAATTGGTCTGCAGGCTTCAAACAACCATTTTACACCTTTTTGAAATTTTGGAAAATTTTCCCCTATCGCTCCGTGCCCTGCCACTCTGATGCCACGTGGCACTCTCCAATTGGATGCGGGTCTTAGCCAGCTTTCCTCCCTCTTTAGGCCCATGGGAAAAATTTCTCCTTGGTGTCATTTGTAATATTTTGGGAAAGTTTTGGCATTTCCCCTGCGCCCCCGACCTCTGACGAGACCAACACACATGTCACACCTTGATTGATTCAGGGGCCGGTTTCAAGATTTTTCATCGCACTATTCCTTGGAAAAAATTTCACCCTAATGCCTACCAGTTCGACCTTCGATGACATGGGGCACCTCCTCATTCACTACGGGCCTTCGGGCTGGTTTTTCCTTTTTCACGCCTTAACAATTTTGGTGAAAAGCCAAAATTCACTTTATCGATCTACTTTCCATTGGCCCATAGACACATGTCGGCCTCCTATTCACACGGGCCTCAAACCACTTCTTCCTCCATGGGCTTGTGGGAAAAAAAATTCCTTTGCCCTTTTGGAAACACTTCGGCAAATTTCACCAAATTTCTCTGCGCCCCACTGCTCTGACAACACATGTCACACTTCGATTCGTTACTGGCCTTAAATCACTTTTTCCCCTTGCGGACCCATGGGAAAAAATATTTCCTTTGAACATGCCACTTCCTTAGCAAAAATTTCTAACTTTACCCCCACTTCCCGCCATTCCACCTCCACGTGTCATGTTCTAATTAGTCTGCGGACCTTCCTAGGGAAAATTTCCCTCAAAAACTCTGCCAAGCCATAACTTGCAAAATACAAGGAGTTAGAAGGAAAAATTTACCTTTCTAGAAAGGTGAGAAAATTCTCTATCTAATGAAGCCATTTCTAGAAAATTTTGGGTGCCTAAAAAGTGAAAAAAATTTACTGAGGCACAAGGAAGGAATAAACGAAAGAGAGTCAGCCAAAAAATAAGTAAGGGGTTTATTTTGGATAACATAAAGTTCTTTTAAATCGCAATTCAAAAAATAATTTTTATTATCCATTTGGTGGATTCCCACCTAAATTGAGTGGAAATTACAAATAAGGCCCTAACAATACTCATTTTAGCTACAAGAAATGTCTCAGCATAATCAATACCAGGTTTCCTGAGTGAAACCTCTAGCAAAAAGTCTAGATTTATGTTTGTTAATGCTATCATCAACATTATATTTTACTTTGTATATCCACATAGACCCTATAATACTTTGCATCTCAGGTTCATACAAGGTAATTAATGCATGGTACATATGATGGCTTCTGATCACTTTTCTAAGGTCAATAGGATTTGAAATTTTTTACTTAGATTGAGCCCAATTTAATTTTTTATCTAGGAAGGTAAGAGTTTTAGAAACATCTATAGCATCAAAACATCATCATGACCATTTACTAAATTAGAATTAAAACCATCATTTAGAAACATTTAATGAAGTAACTTCAAGAGAGGAAGACAACACATGTAAACCTTTCACTATATTATATCTAAACATTTCATATAAGCGTCGATAATTAACATGTCCTAACCTTTCATGCCATAGTTTTGAACTATTCAAAATTTGTGATATAAAACAAGATGCAGAAGAGAAATCATCAAAAATATACAGATCATTTCTTTGAATTCCTTCAGCTATTGTACTCTCATTACTATCCTTGATATACCAAGTATCGTTCATGCATGGATTCTAGCTGTGTCCATACCTCTTTCAGATGTTCAATATTACCAATGTGTAGAAGGTACGCATCCTTCACATTGTGTAGAATCATAGAAAGAGCATCCATAAATTTTGTTTTGACCCAAATGTTGTAGTTGGTTTCATTCACGATCTGGATTTTGTCAAGATAGAAATAGTTGAACACCATTGTTTTCCTAATCTTTTAAAACACGCCCCATTATAATATAAAATGTACCACAGAGTTAGATACATATTTATCGATAATAAAAAAAAAACACTTTAATAGAATCAGATCTAAATTTTATTGATTTAAAGAAACTATTTGATCATAACTAATTCTTTCATTACCTGTAATATAAAGGGCTCTGCATTATACCCCATATTTATATAAAAAAAATATTTCTGAACATATAGAAGTGAAGAAGAGACCCCTAAGAATTCATAACTTCAAAATTCTAAAAAAAATAATATAGACAAAAATTCGGCTAGCTTAAATTTGACATCTAAATGAATGTCATAATAGCTTATTTTTTGGTCTATTGTGACGGTTATTTGACCATCAATTTTTACACAGTGAAAGTTCCTATAACCTAGGAGCTTAAATTTAACATCTAAATGACCGTCATATTGTCTTATGTTTGGTCTACCGTGATGGTCATTTGACTGTCAAATTTAATGAAGTTAAAACTTAGTGTGTATTTCTAGAATGTGAAATTCTAGAATTTCTTCTTCTGTATAAGATTAGGAGGTTATATTTTAACACATTAGAATAACCTATTTTAATTTATAATGTAAAAATATATACACTTTTTTAAAAAAAAAGGTATATAGTTTATAGAATGTAAATAAAAAACAACATATAGTTCATAAAAATTACAAACTATAGTATTTTTTACTAAAAAAAACATATAACCCTTATTAAAGGGGTTTACAGGACATAGACCAGGTTAAAAGAATTTTACCAAGTGCAAGTAGATTTATGAGAGTATATATTAACCTGCATATTTTACAGAGGGGACAAATACTTTCACCCCGATTAATGAAATAAATTGAAATCCCTATTTTCATGAACCTTGTCTCCTCCCTTCATTTAATTTTAATTTTACCCTGCACACATTTAAAACTATGGAAAGATTGTAAAATATTTTATATAATTCCTGCAAGTTAAAAACTTTAAAACTTTTATGTGGCTTTAAATACTAATATTTTAATAAATATTTACCACACTTCACGTGGGCCACCAATAAACTATTTTTTTAAATAAAATCTTTTTTTATACCTGATATATTATCTCATTTTATTCTCCACTCCCACTCTTATATAAAACAAAACCTTTAAATATGTTTATTTATATAGTTTTTATAAACTATAAGATATAAATGAATGGGGCTGCCCCCTTACATGAATACTATAAATAGTTAGGGACACATGTTATGTTTTATTTAATAAGTATTAAGATTTAAAAAGTAATCTCTTTCATGTCAAAGCAATAAACACGCCCCCTTTTCTAAAAAAAGTAAGCACTTAATATTTTTTTCAAAAAAAATATATAAACAAAATCTAATAAAATTTATATTTTAAGTAGTCTAAACTAATCATATATATAAAATATGATTCAAATTTAGGTTTGTTTCTCTCTTTTTTTAAAACTATATATGCCTAGATTTATAAGTTAAGTTTAAATATGATTTAAACTTAGGCTTATAATATTGTCTATTGATTTTTTCCCTCAATCCCATGTAATTTTAATATGGTTTAAGAATTTTTAATATATAGTTTTTTTTTTCCAAAACTATATAAATTTTAATATGATGTTTATATAAATTATTATATAAACTTTATTGTATATTATATATATTTTTATTTCAAAATAATAATATAGTTTTCAAATTATTAGGATATAGTTATAGATTAACTATAAACTATAGTTTTTCAAATTAAATCCTTTTAGAGGGGTCCAAAGAACATGGGTATGAATTTACCTTCTGAAATATTTTAACCTGTAAACATTTAAAATTATAGAAAACATGAAAATTATTTCATATAGTAATAAATCCTTTCCATTTTTGTATGTGATTTTCACGCATATAAATATTTGAATCCCCTTTCACGTGTGCACACCTCAATCTCCAAACAAACATTAATTCCATATAATTTACAAAAGGTAAATGAAAGTAAAAATCATATCATATTACATCTTCCCCCAAAAAAATTAGCGATTTAAAATTTAAAAAACCCTCAAATTTTACTTTTAAATACTTACATGAAATAAATAACATAGGTGACAGTATTTATAGTTGAAAACCTAGTAGGGTAAAAACTAAATTGAAAATAACCTTTTACTTCAGAGAATTTATTTTACATCCAGTAAGATCACCTCCTCCTTTAAAACCCTATTTACCAAGGGTAAAACTAAATCACTTGATTTACACATCTTTGATATATTTCCCGAATATATCAAATGAGGACATAAAGTCCTTTTTATATAAGATGATCAGGTATGTCTCCTGACCCACATTTTCAACTAAAATGGTTGACACATACACCTAGGTATATAATATTTAATATTAGAAATATAATCATTTCATGATATTAAATATGTAACCTAAAGTATATATATAGGTTAACATATTTAATAATAGAAATAGAAATATTACATATTATTAAATATTAACCTATATATTAGTGATGGACCCATATACATTAAAGGTTGGCCAGATCACTTAATCATTATGCTCCAACACTATGATATGGATGAAATTAAATTTAGTTGGTTTATTTAACTTATTATGAACAATTGATTCTTAAACAGATTTAGTAATGTCTTATCTATTTCTGACATAGTAGTTTTTGAACGGTTACTTTTATTGTTCTTATTTTGAGTACTTGGAACATTTTCTTAAATAGTAGGTATCCTTTTATGAAACAGTTACATAAAAGCATATTATTTTAATGTTAAATTGATTATCATGCTAATTTCTTACGAATTAACTCCTGCTAAAAATTTGTGCAGATGGAATTCATGAAAAGTGAAAGGAAAAAGACTTATAAAGTTACATTTGTTTTATAAACAAAGTCATGTTCTTCATTTAGATGCTTTATGTTTTAAAATTATCTCGAAATGAACTTGTTGAAGAAATTATGAGGATGTATTAAATTGGTTTTGTAATGATGAAATAAGTTTTCTTACAAAATTATGGAATACTTATTGAGTTTGGGGTGTAGTGAACTCTCTTTTTTATCACTAAATTTTTGTGTGAAGGTTGTTGATTTCTAACTTATTTTAGGGTCATATATGTATTAGATTTGATTACTGTCCTTAAATATTATCATGCATAGTTTAATGGATTATTAGGTATAAAATGATACTAGGAAGAAGGATAGATACTTATAGTTTCGTTTCATTTCATTTTGGGAAGGTATATAACTAAGTTGATTGTGATTTATAAATCTTTATTCGGAAAAGGGAATAAGTATAGTTTTGTATAGAAGAATGTGGCTTTCTTATTACGAAACTATATCATATGTTTTTTAATTTCATTGAATAGGACAATACTCCTTAATAAGAAAGAAAATGATGTTTCCATTTATCATTAAATAAAGAACTATGTATGTTATCTTATTAGGAAAATATGCTTAAATCATAAAGGATGATTGGTTGTATGCTCCTTATCTACAAACAATAAATAGAAATAAGAAATCTTAAAAGAGTTAATAGAAAGATTTAGACTTTATGACATCTCTAAGTATAATGTAAAAGATTTCAATCAAATTTGTTTTCTATGATAAACTATAGTAGGAAAACTTAATGATCTTACTCATTTAATATTGAATTCAAATTTATTGATAAATGAAAATAATGGTTAAAGATTAAAATGATAATATACATGAATGCATATTTTATCTGTATACCTTCAAACTAGTCTAAAAGTATGCTTCATACCCTTCTTTGGGTCAATCGTGCATAGTCAACCCTTAGGTGTGTTTGCTTAACGATAAATTAAACAAGATAATAAATTTTTGGGTTAATGATCTAATGTTCATAAGTATATTAGTTTAGTTTGAAGGAACTCAATTGGTTGTAATATAGGGATTGTAGCAAAATTACCCTCATAATGATGGGAGTCATTACGAGGATAATGTGAAGCAACCATCTATGCCTTAACACCCCCCTTCATTCAATTAACTTGATTGACATAAGTAGAAAATTCATTTCTTATTTCTACTCTAAACAGAGATAAAAACATGGAATAGTGTAGTGGTCAAATCATGTTGAATTAGGGTAAATAAAGGGACACCCAATCGATGAAATTGAATTGAGCATGTCTATATACCCTTAGTCACCATGTGTAGTCTTTTACACTAGTGCATGTAAGCTGCCCTTGTTTAGTGTGAAACTTTGACTCATGTTTGGTTGACAGTAGTCAAAATGACCAATCTAGATAATAGTATGAGTGTGGTGAAAGACTTATTCCTTTTGACGAGTATGTCTTCTTGGAATGTAAACATGGTAAACATGTTTAAAATGTACTTTGGCCAAATTATTGCAAGTTGGTTGTTACGTTGTCTTATGTCACCTAGTCTAATTTGCAGGATTTTAGATAGGATTCTTATATTGAACACTTTATTGACCCTTAAATGGTAATAGAACCAAGTATACATACTATAAACTTGAACAAGTTAACATGAGAGATCAGTTTAATATCGAGTCATGGAATGAGAGATCAATGTTTCACTGATTCATTACATCTGCATATGGTTTTCTGTTATGAGATGGATTGGAAATGGAATGTGTGTTATGAATTATATTAATTTAGAACAGGGAACATTATTAAAAAAATCTCTTATTTCTAAGACATAGAACTTAGTTGTTACATTTTGGTATCAGAGCTGAAGGCTGCAGCTCTTGGACCTATAGATACCATATGTGATAAAAACTTATTTTCTTGTTAATAGAAAATGGTTAAAACAAGGGGAGGTGCTAAAAATATTATTCCTTCAGGTGGAGAGGCAGCTACTCCACATAATCTTAACGAGACTCTTACTACCTTGTTGGACACAAGAGATCGTCTTACTGTACTTAAACAACAAGTAATAGGTAATGAGGAGGAAGAAGATGATGTTGATAATAACAATCAGGCACCTCAACACCAATGCTGAAAAATTGAGCATTCATAATAATAATGCAGCAAATAATAATGTTGGGAATGTCAATAATAACATTACAAATGTAAATGCAAATATACCTAATCCACCTGAAAATAAAAAGGTAAGATTAGCAGTTAAACTTACTAATGACATAAAGAGGATAAGTCCACCAAATTTTGATGGCACTACACTAGGAAATGGGGCTAAGAATTGGATCAATTAAATAGAGAATTACTTTGCAATAAGGAAATTCTCGAAAGAAAGAAAATCAGTATGGGGAGATTATCAACTTTCCCACAAGGCATCCTCCTGGTGGGACAATCATAAGGATAAACTAGACATTGATGAATCAAGCATTACAAGGGATAAATTTAAGAGATAATTTAGGCAATGTTGGATTCCACATCTCTATTATGATCTAAAGTGATAGAATTTCATAAATTAATTCAAGAAAAGTTACTCTAACTGAGTACTGGGAGAGGTTTACCAAACTTCTTAAGTATGTTCCTCAGTATCAAACTGATGATAAGTTCAAGATACGTAAGTTTATTGAGGGATTGAATCTTGTCATAGGGGGAGAAGTAGATGTGTATATGCCAACAACTATGGAAGGGGTTGTAGAAAAATCCATAAAGCCAAGAACAGAAATTGAAGGTAATTTCTTCTCATAAAGAAGAGAATCGAAAGAAAATTTCTAATTCTTCTTCATCACTTGCACCCAAGAAGGTGGCATGGAAAAATTTTGCAGCCAAAAAAAAGTTTGTTACTGATAACAATAAGAAAACAACAAAAAATAAAGCTATTGTGAATATTAGAAACAATTTTGTGAAGAATAAAAATAATGGGCTAAAATCTTATGGAGGTCAAAATAGTAATTTCAAGACTAGAAATAAGTTTGAACCAAAAAGAGGATCTGTAGGGGGTTTTTTCAATTGTGGTAAGGATCACTATGTAAATGAGTTCCCTTTAAAGAAATACAACAACAACTAATAACATAAGATACATGCTGCAGTAGCTAATAAGCAAGTTGAAAATAAAATTATGCCGATATAAGTGCCAAGTAAATTATTGGTACACCTGTTACTATAATTTTTGATACTAGAGCTATAGAATATTTATTTCTAGTAAATTAAAAATAAAAGTATGAATAATGGAAAAATCTTGGACTATACATTATGGTAATAATGTTGTCCATACTGTTAGTAAATGTCTTTTTAGAGCAGTCTTAGAGTTACCAGGTTTTTCCACGGAAGATATTTGTGTTACTCCTTTGAGGTCATATGATGTCATAATTGGTGTTAACTGGCTTGCTGATCATAAAGAAAAAGTTGATTGTTTTGAAAAACACATTAGATGCCTTGATGATCTGTAGAAAACATCACACATTCAAGGGGTAAAATGATAAAGTATAGTTAGAATATTGTTAGCTATGCATCTTAAGAAGGCCAAAAACAAAGGTTTCACTTTGTATTCAGTAAAAAAATTTGAAACAATACAAAATGGTATTGATTTCTTCTTGGAAAATTATACGTTGTTAAGAGATTTCAGTGATGTATTTCTGGAAGAATTGCTCGGTCTTCTACCTAAATGATAATTTGACTTCACCATAGAAATCAAACCTGGAACTAAACCTATTTCCAAGGCACCTTATCGAATGAATACCATTGAATTGGTAGAACTTAAGGGCACAGTTACAAGAAATTTTTATCTAAAGGTTTGATAAGACTGAGTGTCTCACCTTGGGGAGCATCGGTAATTTTTTTGAAAATGAAAGATGGAACACTTAGACTTTTTATTGATTACAGAATGTTAAACAAGGAAACAATAAAAAATAGATATCCACTTCCTAGAATTGATGATCTATTTGATCATATGCATGGTGCATCAGTATATTCAAAGATAGATATTCATTCTTAGATATCACCAATTAAGAATCAAGGATGAAGATATTCATAAAACAACTGTTAGAACAAGGTATGGACATTATGAATTCATGGTTTTTCCTTTTTGGTTTGATAAATGTACCTATAGCTTTTATAAATTTAATGAATAATATTTTTCAAGAATACTTAGACAATTTTGTACTTGTATTCTTGGATGATAATCTTATCTATTCTAAAAGCATTTATGAACACCATGAGCATTTGAAAATTGTACATGAAATTTTGAGAAAGAGAAAATTGTATGGTAAGTTGTCTAAATTTTTTTTTATGAAACAAAAGTGCACTATTTAGGACATGTCATAAGAAAAGATGGAATAACAGTTGATCCATCAAATATTGTTACCATAACTGAATGTATTGCACCTAAAAATGTACATGAATTCAGAATATTCATGGGGCTTTCTAGTTATTATAGAATTTTTTTAAGAACTTTTCAAAATTCACTACCCCGATTACTTCATTACAAAAGAAAGACATTTTTTTTTGTGTGGAGTGATAAATGTGAATCAACATTTAAAACTCTAAAGGAATAGCTAACTTTTACACCTATCTTGTCTATACCAGATCCAAATGGGAGCTTTACGGTAGTTACATATGCTTCCATTGAAGGACTAGGAGGTATTATATTACAAGATGATCATGTTATAGCTTATGAGAGAAGGAAACTTGAGTTACATGAGTTGAATTATGCTCCCCATGACCTAGATCTTGTTGCCATAGTTCATGCACTTCAAGTATGGAGACATTATCTCTTAGGAAGACCTTTTGAGTTAAAAACTAACCACCTTGAGCTGAATTATATTTTCACTCAGCCAAATATGAATTCAAGATATCAAATATGGTTAGAGTTTTATCACAATATGATTTTGACATAAGTTACATTAAATGTAAATAAAATATAGTGGAAGATGCACTAGGTTGTAGGAAACATATTTCGGCACTTATAACTTTGAGAACTTAGTTTAAGGATGAGGTGAAGAGTATCATGGATTCTAATTTGTATTTTCAACAAATAAAAACAACACTTGTAAATCTTAATGATGCAAGATACAAAGTTTTTAACTTTGATAATGAAGGAATTTTAAGATATGAAAAATGAGTGTATGTACCTTTGAGAAATAAGTTAAGGAAAATTTAATGATGAAATTTCATAATTCCCCTTACTTAGGACATCCCTGTGTTACAAAAATACTTGCTTATGTAAAACAACAATATTTTTGGAAAGGGATGAAGGGAGACATAACTGACCTTTGTTTCACATTTCTTAGAATGTCAGTGTGTTAAGGAACATGAGCATATGCACCCAACTAGTTTATTGTATCCCCATAACATGTCGTAGTATAAGTGGCAAGTAATAAGTATGGATTCTATTCAGGGAATTCCTCTGTCTAGAAATAAACATGATTTTATTTTAGTTGTGGTTGAAAAATTAACAAAAGTAACACATTTTATATTATAGTAATCTTAAAGATGATTCAAATGTTTTAGTAAAAATATTTATGCACGAAATTTTCAGATCGCATGGAGTAGTTGAATTGATTATATCTGATAGATACTCTAGAATGACATCTCATTTTTGGAAAAACTAAATGTAGCCTTAGGAACAAAAAATGCATACCATCTGGAAACAGGATAGGAAAATAGAAAGATTAAATTAGGTTTTGGAGGATATGTTAATATTATACTGTATGGGTCAGTAGTATAAATGGTAAGAATGTCTTCTTTTGGTTTAATTTTCTTACCAATAATACTTATCATTTCTCTTTACAAATGGAACCTTTTGAAGCATTATATGGGAAGGAAATGCAGAACTCCATTTAGTTGGGATAACATTGAGGATAGAGAGGTGATTGGACTTGAAATGGAACAAGTGAAACTAATTCATGAATAGTTAAGAGAAGTTGCAGATAGGTAGAAAAGTTATGCAGATATGAAAAGAGTCGATGAAAAATTTAAACTTGGTGAGAAGGTCTTTTTACAAGTTTAGCCTAAAAAGAGCTCTATTACCTTTGGAAAGGTAGTCAAATTATCACCTCATTTTCTAGGACCTTTTGAGATTATTGAAGTGATTAGCCCCATAGCTTATCACTTAGCATTAACTCCTACCTTGTCTCGAATGCATGATGTTTTCCATATTTCTTTGCTTAAGAAATACGTTTCATCTTTATCACATGTATTAAATTGGGATTCCTTTCATAGGTCCAAGACGTAGTTATAATTGTGGTTGAACCCATAAGAGTGTTGGAAACTCACCAGTTGCACTTATGAAATCATGAAAATAGTCAATGCAAGGTCTATTGGGACTAGTTTAATGAAGAAAGTGCAATATGGGAAAACCTTGAGGACATGAAAATTGTTTTTCCTCTTCTATTTAAACATAATTAATTATAATTTGTGAGATAATTAAAGACTTTTTTGAAATATATCTTTAATTTCTACCAAGTTTTGATTAGGTAGCTATATTTTATTAGTACAAGGGACAATTATTTGATGTTGTAATAAGTTATGGAAAACTTGAATTCTGCAAATCTGGTTTCTGTTTGAAAAAAATTGTGGATAAAAGAACTATAATTATGATTATTTTTCTTGTTTAGAGAATTTGGACTAAGTTAATCATCAGGATGATAATATTTTTTATAGGGGAGGTATGTAATTCCTATTTCATGGTTGATATCCTTGATTGCTTTTGTAATTGAAGTTGTAAACCTTGATAGGTGATTCTTGTTTGAAGACGGTGTACTCTTTTGAACTAAGTAATTCAATTTTGTTATAGATGATATGTTTATCTTATAAAAATGGATACAATCATACCATGACAATTCTGAATTTATAGTGAAATATTTCACATATTCTTTATGCTAAACTTTTTAATGTGTTCTACATGTGGATTGAGGAAATAAAATTAGTCTAATTAAATCATTACCTATTTTTCAATATTGAACTTGTGCTTCAATCTATTTAATTTCAAAATGCAGGAATAACCATACCTTGGATCAATTTTAGTGATGCAAGGCATGTCTTCGATTTTACGATGTTTTGATCATTTGACCAAGCAATGACAGAAAGTATGATTTTTAAACCCATACTGTTGTGGGATCACAGGGGCATCTGGTGGCATCTTTAGCATGCACCCCTTTTAAGTGATCTAATAACTATTGTTGCAAATCAGCAGCACCCCCTGGATGTTGATCAGATTTCTAGTTTGATCATACTAGCATCCAATGTGATTGCACAACATTGAATCCTTTCCCCAAGTGTGGGACTTGCAAAATGAGAAAGGAATTTCTAGTTTAGAGGCTGGTTCCTCAATTCCTCTGGTTAGATTTATCACTTACAAGTTGCAGAGGTCTATATTCCTAATCCTACCCTAAATTCCAAAGGAGACAGAGATAGAGAATGCAAATAAACTAAAGCCAATGCTAATAGGTGATACACCAAAGGAGTGGTAAGCATTTTTCACTTCTGTAGATTGACACAATTCATAAAATGCAACAAAAGAACATGCAAAAACTGATAACTATAATGAAGAATCAGAAATTAGTCAAACAACACCAGCAGAGGATGGAAAATTAATCACAGGGCCTGTATTGTTATTTTAACATCAAAATCACTTGTATTACAACACCTGAGAGGCAAAAATGAGTTGCAGTTATTAGAGAAGGTTTGATATTCCACCAAAATCACTTCCAAGGTGAGAAAGGGGACTTGTTATACAAAAAAAATGTTCAACCCTTTGAAAATGAGCCAAATCTGGCTTTTACAGTGCAAGGGATGAGCCCAGGAGAGAGAAACACGGGAAAACATGGGAGAGGTTCAATCATTGACCAAAATGCATTCAAAATAGCATGGGCATCCTTACAGACCCATTCCCTAACATTTTTAACCATGCTGGGAGAGAATGCGAGCCATTCTTCATTAAAAACGGTGGTTGAAACGTCATTTCTGCTCATCACCACATGCCAGAGACATTTTTTGATTTTATCTCTCCAAACTCCATCAAAATGCAAAAATGACCCTAGAATCTTGTAGATAATTTCACCAGCTTTCCATTGATATAAAGAACGTGAAAAACTGATCTCTGGATCGAAAGATATGGCGACTTGAAGTTTTAGGGAAAAACATGGCCAAATCGGGCGGCGGGCAAAAAAATTGAATTTTTTACCTTTTTGGTCATTTTGGAAACTTTTTCAAAATTTCCCCATGCTCCGCCACTCCAGGTGCCACATGGCACATTTCTATTGGGTGCGGGCCCATCCTGCTCTATTTTCCTTCATTTTTCCTTTGGAAAATTTTCCAAAAATTTCCCAACGAGGCCGATGAGCTTGGGACACGTGGCGTGTGCTGATTGCACGCGGGCCTGTCCTTCCAGATTTTTTTTTTATGCGGACTGCTTTGATTTTTTGGTGCCATCTGGACACATGACGAGATTCTATTGGCTTGCAATACGGGGGGCGGGTTTTCCTTTCTGAATTTCCCTTTAAATTTTCTCTTGGGAAAATTTCCCAAATTCTCCCCTTGCTCTGCCAATTCAGGACACGTGGCTAGATATAATTGGTTGGCGGGGGCAGCGGCCCAAAAATCACCTTTTGGATTTTTGGCAAAACACTTCACCAAATTTTCTAACTCTCCCACATGCTCCGCCGGTTCAGGGTCCTTAGGACGCGTGGCGTGTTTTTGTTGGCCGCGGGGCCATCCCTCCAAAATTTCCTCTACACTAACACTTAGCCAAAATTTCCAAATTCCCCCATGGACACGTGTCAGCTTCTAATTTGTCGGCGGTCATGCGGGGAAATTTTTTCCTCTTGAAAACTTTGTAAAAACGCTTGGTCAAAAAACCCAAGTCCTCCTCCGACCTCCGCCACTTGGACACGTGGCGACATCTCATTGGCTACGAGCCTTGAAGGGGAAAATTTCCCACAAAAACTCCGTCGAGCCATAAATTCAAAAATACATGGAGTTAGGAGGAAAACTTTACCTTTCTAGAAAGATGAGAAATATCTCTATCCAATGATGGAATTTCCAGAAGGTTTTGAGTGCCTGAAAATCAAAAAATTATGTCTGAGGCACAACAGAAGGAAGGATGAAAGGAGTTAACCAAAAAATGAGCAAGGGACACATTTTGGATAACAATTTTGGTGACTCAGAGGGATCATCTGCCTGCTAGATGAAGTTACCAGTTACCTGAAGTAATCCATTGGGCATGGAGTCATCATTTCTTCTATTTGATACCCCAACTGACTAGAACATTGTAAGGAGGAAGATGGAATATCACCTGATGGAGCAAGGCCTATAACACATTCCCAGGAACAACAAGCTTGTGCTAAAGCACTTAGGGAAAGAAAACTAACCTACAACAAAACAATGTGCACAAGCACTTGGAGGAATGAAAACTTGAGCTAATATTTACAAGGTGGAGAATTTCCCTTTAGTAGTAATGCTTTAGATGGATTCCATTGACTGGAATTTGTAGTTCTTCACCATCCAATGAAGACAATTGGAAGGCATTATTGTCCTTACACTTTGTGACCATGTATGGGCCACTCCAAATGGTGTCAAATTTTGAATGCCTCCCTGGTTTTGCTCTATCTGCATCCCATTTTAGCACTAGATCTCCAACTTGGAAGGATCTATTCTTTGCCTTTCTATCAAATGTCTTCTTTATCAAAGCTTGATCATTCTCCATTGCTTGGGATGCCTGATTTCTGATCTCTTAGAGCTCCATCAATTCTACATATCTAACCTCGATGGGCTCAAACTCCAACAACTCCAACTATTTCATGAGTTCCAATGTTGGCAAATCAAGAGACATGGGTAAAATTGCCTCTCTTCCATAAACAAGCTTGAACGGAGAATTACCTGTAGATCTCTTAGGAGTTATCCTATCAGCCCACAAGGCTGATTTCAATTTAGTATGCCAAGACCTCTAATTTTCATCAAGAGTCCTAACAATTCTCAACAAGTTCTTGTTTGTAGAATCAGCCTGGCCATTACCCTGAGGGTAATAGTTTGATGAAGTACTTAGGTAGATCCCATTCTTGACAGCCCATTTAGTCACCTTGGATCCAATGAATGCTAATGCATTATCTGATATTATTGTAGCTGGTATGCCAAACTTGGTTACTATTCCCTCATAGAAGTCTAGGATACTAGCTTCATTTGCTTCCTTGAGTGCTACTGCTTCAGTCCACTTAGTGAAGTAATCTGTGGCTATTAAAATCCACTTGTGCCCTTGGCTTGAATTGGGATCAATGACTCCAATGAAGTCTAGCCCCCATTGCATGAATGGCTGGTCAACTAAAATTGGATGCAATGGAAGGGTAGCTAGCCTCTCTTTACATGTGAATAATGCACAATTCTTGCACCTCTTAATCCATGCATAACAATCACTAAAAATATTTGGCCAATAATAACCAGCCCTCATGATCTTTAGGGCTGTCACTCTTGGTGCAAAATGACCACCAGTTGGTCCACCATGGAACTCTTCCAATGCCCTATGAATATGATATATGACAATGCATCTCAGCAGTACTCCATTCACATCTCTTTTGAACAGAACACCATCAACAAGGGCATATGGGACAGCCTGTAATCTGAAATGCCTTCTTTGGGTCTTGTTCATCTCTGGAGGGCATAGGCCTATGCTTAGGAAGTGCATTATGTCTTGGGTCCAGCAAGGAGTGGAGACACCATTATTTTCTTCTTGAGTGCTTCCTTTCTCATGGATGTCTTGCAATGCCAAAACATCTTCCTTCTCATTGCATGCTTCCTTTTGTTTGCCCAAAATCAGCTGCTCACACAATCCTTTTCCTCTGACCAGCTTGGTAACTTTGATCTCAATGTCATACTCCATGACACGAGTAATCCAACCTACTCCCTTTTCATTCAACTCTTTGTTCAGGAGGAAGTCTTTAACTCCCACATGAGAAACCAACAATTGAACCTTATTGTTTGAAACTAGATGCTTGAATTTCTTCAAGCTCTTGATTACTGCAAGAACATGCTTCTCAATAAAAGAATATCTCACCTCATAGTCCTCTAGGCTTTGGCTGAAGAAAGCAATTGGCTGCTCATCATTGTCTTTGTTCTACTGTACCAAAATTGCAAAGATAGTATCATCACCTCCAAACGCATAGAGGATGAAATCCTTGGAGAAATCTGGGTTGATGAGAGTTGGGGCTTGAGAGATGGCTTCCTTGATTGCTTCAAAACTCTCCTTGCTTTCTGCTGTCCATTTGAAAGCCATGCTTTTCTTTAACATCTTGGTGATAGGCTTGAATAGGGCTACAAAATTTGGGACAAACCTTCAGACAAAATTTATTCTCCCCAAGAAAATTTGAAGGGCCTTCTTGTGGCTTAGTAATGGCAATGCTCTTATGGCTTCAACTCTTTCTGGATCAATTGATAATCCCTCTTTGGAGACAATGTGACCAAGGAGCTTTCCTTTATGAGCTAAGAAAATATATTTTTTAGGATTCAAAGAGACTCTAAATCTTCTGCACTTTTGGAACACTTGTCTCAAATGAGAGAGGTGGTCTGCCACATTTTTTGAAAAAATAGTGATATCATCAAGATATATCAGCACTATGTTGTTAATCAAACCTTTGAACGCCATGTCCATTGCTCTTTGGAAGGTAGCTCCGGCGTTGGACAGCCCAAATGGCATTTTCCTATATGCATAAGTTCCCCATTTGGTTGTAAAGGCTGTTTTGAACTAATCTTCTTCCTTCACCATAATCTGATTGTACCCTGAATAGCCATCAAGTAGTGAAAACCTTTCGGAGCCAGCAACAACTTGCAAAATATGCTCCATAGAAGGTAGTGGGTAATGATCCTTGAGAGATGCTCTATTCAAATCTCTGAAGTCAACACACAATCTGATTTCCCCACTCTTCTTTTTGATTGGAACCAAGTTGGTAACCCAACTAGAATGCTTGATAGGGAATATGATTCTTAATTCTATCAACTTATTCAATTCTTTTCTCATGAGAGGCTCCATGTGTGGATTGACTGGTCTTTGTTTTTGCCTGATGGGCTTAATATTTGGATCCAATTCAATGGTGTGTTGAGCTAACTCGGGATTGAAACCTTTCAGATCTTCATAGCTCCAAGCAAACACATCAGGGAATTCTTGACAAAGTTGTATAAAATCATACCTTTCTTGCTCGGTTGTCATCTTTCCAACTTGGAGTGATTTGCCTTCTTCCACCGAGATGGACACTAAATATTCTCCCTTGACTTGGATGTTTTCTTTCTCTTTCCTAAACTGATCATTAGGATTGAAAATGGACTCCAAAGTAATAAGCCCCTTTGGTAGTTTGTTGGTTCTCAGCTGTACCACTTGGTCACCATACTGCTGATCCAACTTTTCCTGATTTTTAGCCGAGAACTCAGCCTCTTCTTGCAAGAAATGGATGATTTGCTGATCATTTTCAAACACTTGCCAACTTACATTGTTGTCCGGCACCGAAGGCCTTACAATCACATGGATGTTTGGCTGTACCTTGTCCTTTTAACTATACTTATAATTTCATTTCATTTAATTTTGGGAAGGTGTATAACTAAATTGATTATGATTGATAATTATTTATTCAGAAAAGGGAGTAAGTATAGTTTTATATAGAAGAATGTGGCTTTCTTATTAGGAAACTATACCATAGGTTTTCTGATTTCATTAATAGGACAATAGTCCTTAATAAAAAATAAAAGGATGTTTCTTTTTATCATTAAATAAATAACTATGTATGTTATCTTATTAGGAGATTATGCTTAAATCATAAAGGATGATTGGTTGTATGCTCCTTATCTGTAAACAATAAATGGAAATGAGAAATCTTAAAAGAGTTAATTGAAATATTTAGACTTTATGACATCTATAAGTCTAATGTAAAATATTTCAATCAATTTTGTTTTCTATGATAAATTATAATAGGAAAACTTAATGATCTTACTCATTTAATAATGAATTTAGATTTATCGATAAATGAAAATAATGGTTTAAGATTAAAATGATAATATACATGAACGTGGATTTTATCTACATACCTTCAAACTAGTATAAAAGTATGCTTTGTACCCTTTTTTGAGTCAATTGTGCATACTGAACCCTTAGATGCATTTCTTAATGATAAATTAAACAAGCTAATAAATTGTTGGGTTAATGATTTAATGTTCATAAGTATATTAGTTTAGTTAAAGGAAATTAGTTGGTTCTTGTAATATAGGGACTACAAAAAGGTACCCTCATAATGACGGGAGTCATTACAAGGATACTGTGAAGAATCCATGTATGCTTCAACACCCCACTTAGTTCAATTAACTCGATTGACATAAGTAGAAATTTTGGTTCTTATTTCTACTCTAAATAGAGATAAAAGCATGGACTAGTGTAGTGGTCAACTCATGTTGACTTAGGGTAACTAAACATACCCAATCTACAAAATGTGATTATGTCTATGTACCCGTAGTCACCACGAGTGGTCTTCCAAACTAGTGCATGTAATCTACCCTTGTTTAGTGTGAAACTTTGACTTAGGTTTGGTTGACAGTAGTCAAGGATGACCAATCTAGATAATAGTATGAGTGTGGTGAAATACTTATTACTTTCAATTCGTATGCCATCTTGGAATGTAAACATGGTAAACATGTTTAAAACTTTGGCCAAAGTATCGCAAACTACTAATTGCATTGCCTTATGTCACCTAGTCTAAGTTGCAGGATTTCAGATGAATATCGGTAATAAATATTCATATAAGATTATTAGAAAGAACACTTGACTAGCCCTTAAAGGGTAATATAACCAAGTATACATAATATACACTTGAATAAGTTAGCATGAGAGATCGGTTTAATAACAAGTCATGGAATGAGAGATCAGTGTTTTACCAAGTCATTATAGTTGCATATGGTTTTCTGTTATGAGATGGATTGGCAATGGAATGTGTGTTCAAAATTATATTAATTTAGAACAGGGAACATTATAAAATAGTAATAATAATAATAATTTCCCTTGTTTCTAAGACATAAAAAGTGGTTGTTATAGAAAGGTCAAAAGTCTTTGGCGACTTCTAAGGTGTGACTTTGGGTGATGTGAAGGTTAGCATGCTACTAACACTTCAAAAAATGTTTTACATAGTCACAACAATCTTGGTTAAGGTTTGGCCATTAATAACCAATGTGAAGAATATTTTTGGCAACAACGTGACCATTGAAATTTCCACCACAAGTCCCATCATGGATTTCCTTAATGGTGTATGGAATTACAGAACTAGTGATATACCATAAGAGGATACCATCGAAGCCACACTTGTAGAGAAGATCCCCTATGATTACATAACAAGATACCTTTTGGAGGAAGGCTTGCTTACCATTGCGAGTGAGATCTAGAGGTAGGATTGAAAGGAAAAGGTAGTCAGTAAACTGCTTATACCATATGTCACATGGGTCAATTTCAATTCTTCCCACAAAATTTACTTCACTATGAGATAAGAAGGTGACTGTAATCATTCTATTGTGACAAATATTTTAGAGTCTGAAGGTGAGATAGGTATTCATGAGGCAAAGCAAGCCATGGTCTCCACAAATTTATTAGTGGATCGCAGAACAGATTGAATGTCATAATTATCAAAGGTAGTCAAAAGCATGTCAACGTGGTGCTTATACTTTGAGTATTTCATTACGAAACTGGTATAAACCATTGACTTGGTTGATGACCATTTGAGAATTGCTAAATATATTAATGGTCTTAACATCTAGGGAAATGGCAGTTTGGAGACCTAACATGAGTATTCATCCATGTTATTGGTACAATCAAAGTCAAGTTTGAAAGATAAAGGCATAGGCTCGCCATCAAGAGGAATGAGAATAACCCCTACACCACCCCAATGTTGACATTTAGAACCATTGAAAAATAGGGTCATCTGATAAATAATGTCATCTAGGGATATAGTGTAGATAGATTCATCAGGAAAGTTGAAGTTAGAAGATTGATTTCTAGAAAGAGGTGTGTCTACGAGTTGATCTACTATGATTTGTCACTTAACAGACTTTTGATGAATGAATTCTAAGTCTAGGTCTGTAAGGAGCATAAGCCAATGTGAAACGTGTTGGTGTTGATAAGGATTAGCATACATGTAATGTAGAGGGTTGGTGTTGGTGATGACGAAGATTTTGTTGTTGAGTAGGTAGTGGTGAAGTTTAGTGGAAAAAAATACTAGGGCTAAGAAAAGATGCTCAGTGTGAGTGTACTTAGTCTAATAAACCATTTTCTCCCTGTGTTGTTCATTTTGATGAGTGACCATTGTACCCAAGGAATGGTCTGTGGTAGAAACGTAGAGGTAAAATGGTTTTTTAGCCTTAGGTGGGATGAGCATAGGTGACTGAAGAAGGTATTTATTCAATGCTTCAAAGGATTTATGGAAATTGTCATTCCAATTGAAAGAGACATCATTTTTAAGGAACTGATGAAAAGGGTGACATTGGTCAAAATTTTTGGAAATAAAGTGTTGAATAGATTGTAACTTTCCTTGTAAACTAGGGAGTTGTCGAAGGTTAGTAGGTGGAGGCATCTCAAGAATAACCTTGATTTTTGTGGGATCCACTTCAATACCCTACAAAGAGACAATGAAACCCAATATTTTCCTAGAGAGGATGGAAAAAATGCACTTCTTTGGTTGAAGGTGAACGTAATATTTGATGAGACGGTCAAAGATGATTTTGAGAATGGGGAGGTGTTCAGTAGGACTTTTGTATTTTCTGAGAAGTTCATCTACTTAGTCTTCTAGTATCTCATGCATGATGTCATGGAAAATATAGGTCATAGTGTGCTAATAAGTGGCACCAACATTTTTCAATCCAAAGGGCGTGACATGATAACAAAAAGTTCCCCAAGGGGTGATAAAGGTGGTTTTTTGTTTATCCCCTAGCATGAGTAAAATTTGGTTCTAACCCGATAATCTGTCCATAAGAGATAACATCTCATGGTTGGCTGTAATATTAACAACTTGGTCAATGTTAGGAAAAGGAAAGTCATCCTTAGGGTAGGCGAGGTTAAGGTCATGGAATTATATGCAGATGTGGAGTCCCCCTGTCACTTTAGTGACAAGAACAATGTTATAAATCCATTACAGAGATTCGATAGGTAAAATAAAAGACACAGAAAGAAGGTGATGGATTTATTCTTTGACAAGAAGGGAAATGCATGGATGCATTTTTCGCAGCTTCTATTCCACATGTTTTGCATCACAAATAGAAATGATATTTTGCACCATGATATTTGATTCATTACTAGAAAAATCAGTGTAAGACAAAGCAAAAACATTGTTATGATCTCAAAGGAAAGAGGTAAAGGCTTCTTGTTTAAGAACATCCAAATATTGGCCTATCTTTAGAATTCAAGGGTCATCCTAAGTGTGAATGTTTATCTTGATGGTTGATTCATTCAATATCGTTTGTGTCACATAAGGTAATGACTAGTAAATGTAATAATCCTTCATGCCCAAATAGGTGAGAATGGAATCATCATCCTGAAATTGAATGACGTTGATAGAAGGTGTTTCTTCTTCCAACATGATAGGATAAAGAAAAGGAAGGGAAGATGTCACCTCACCATCACGATGATAGATCAGAGGTCCTAAAGAAATGATGTCCATGAAAAATAAAATTTAGGAGGGATGGATTATGGATCCATGGACTTCAGGGGTGAAGGTGGTGTGGTTGGTGAAGAAGGTGCAGAAGGTGGATCTTCCTTTATGAGGTCAACTCTAGCCTTCTTAGGACTAGGTGGTTCATCGAATCTAATATCATGGTGGTCCTTATGTTTGTGGGTAGTGCAAGGAATAAATATGTGACAACCTTGTTCATACAAACCAAATCCAAAGCCATTCTAAGCACAATGATGAATAAATTTTTGGGTGAAGTGGTGATTGGTGAGGAAATGATAGTTAGATGAAAAAGGTTGTGTTTGAGTTGGTGATTTGAGAGAATAAGAAGTATCAATTCCACCAAATGTCAAGTTGGTGTGAAGGTGGGGAGGACCGTATGGAAACAATTCTCCTATTTGATGATCATAATATGGGTGCTGATGAAATTTTCTATACTCTTGAGGAGTTTGGAACATGTTGATGTTGTACAAGTGATACTTCCCTAGGGTAAGGCATTGAAAAACACCTTCTAAAGGGTCAGAAGTTGGTATTTGGTTATTAGGAATGGAAGAATCACCAAAATCCTAAGAAGGGAAAGCATCAAGTTTTTGTCAAGTAGATGGGTTGGCTAATGGGCCAACTATGGAAGTTGTAGTAGTAGTGGGAATAGAGGATTTGGTTTTGAAAGGTTTAGCAACACAAGCAATGGATTAGGCAGTGGTAGTAGTGGTAGATGGGATAACGGCTGAAGAAGAATAGGTAGTGGTGGTAGATGCCTTAACTGGTATAAGGACATCATTAGGTCGACATAGCATATTACATGTCTTAAATGGTGAAGGATCTGTCGAAATGGTGTAGGTGTGCCCTTCATGTTCAAATTTTAAGCAGTGGTGTAAGGTTAAAGGTATAAAACCCATGGCACGGATCCAGGGTCAGACAAGTAGCATGTTGTATTAGAATTCCCCCTCAAGAACATAGAATAATTTAGAAATGGTGCAGGTACCCATGCGAATGTGGAGGATGACAATGCCAATATTATAAGTCAAAGCATATTTGAAATAATTTAGCATAACTAGTAATTATGTATGCAATTGGCATAGATATGCATTTGTTTGTACGCATGGGAAGAAATGATGTTGATACTAGCACCTCCATCAATCATTAAAACATTGAACATGTTTATTATCAATGTAGGCACAAATGAATAGTGCGGGGTCGAGAAAATTTGAATGGTGAGGAGAAATCTCTGAGTCAAAGAAACTGACGGAAAAAATTTGGTGAGTGGTAGCGGTAATAGAGGTTTTAGGTGAAACAGTTAGAGTGGCCACATGATGTGGGGTAATTATGGTAACAACGAGTGTGGGGTCATTAGGTGGAACCTCAATATATTGTAAGACATCGATGAGGGCCTGATAATGGGACTCAGATGTTTGGATGAGGTCATAGAAAGACATATTGAGGGGGGGTTGGTGAAATTGTTTGATCATGGTACGATGTGCGATTCCATTAGAATTGGGATATGCTAGCTCACGGATGGTAACTTGAGTGGAGGTGTATATGGAATGTTGGGTAAAGGTCTAGTGGATGGGTTGCATGTCTTCTATTTTCCTTTTTCTTTCTTTTCTCTAGTGGAAACTCGAACCATATTTATCTGAGGAAAAGAGGGAGATATGTCATGAAAGGTATAATGGGAGGATGGACAAAAATCTAGTGTGGGATAAGAGCCTTGTGAAATGAGTATGGTGTATGTGATAAAATAGATAAAGGTAATGGTTGTAGGAGGAATACCTTTGAATAGTCAAGAGAAGGTTACACATGTTGTTGAATTTGATCAGAGTGAATGCAAGACCTTCCTTTTAGCTAGGATGAACTACCTGTAAAAGCATAACAAGACCACAATAGATATTTAAACAGTATATGGTAGTGTATTTCCTAGATATTACTAGTTCCAAGAAGTGTGACACTTCCTAGATGGTTGTCAATCTGTTGTTTTATCAAATTAATGAAAATAAATGCAAGAAATAGAGGTCATATTGCTAACACTTTGATTTAGGTGTCTCAAAACGTTATCAACACACTAGATTAAGCATAGTAGTGAAGTACAAACTAATCTAGCATTACGAAAGGTGTAGTTCTGGTTGGGGAAGGTCACTGAGGTGTTAGGAAAGGTCTAGGTAAATTTTGGTTACATTCTGGGTTGTTGGGTGAAAGTTATAAACTCGTTGTTATAGGATAAATTATCAATCACAGAGACAGATATCGATTATGTGACCAATGTTGTTACTAGCAAATGACCAACATCGGTTGGGTGAATGGTATCGATAGGGGATATATGGTGAAAATTTTAAGAACTAAGTATTTTTCTCACTATGATTACACAGAGAGTTGGGAAGGTCCAAGGAGGGTGGTAGGATTTATATAAAGACTTAGTAAGGGTGATGGAGGTGATAGGAATAGTAAAATGGTTGGGGTTAGTAGAATAGATGATAGATGGGTAAAGGGTTATTTTTATGATAGATGAGAGTTAGATAATAGAAATGAATAAAATACTTAAGATCAAAATGAGAACTAACAAATAAGAGTGAGTTACTTATCTGAAAACTTGTAGATCTAAAGGTGGTGGTATTTGATGAGTGTTTGGAGATGAAACGGGGTTGTATCCAGTGTCATAGTAGTAGAGCCTATGTGCCTTGATGTAGGTGATCTAAGGTTGTGGAGGAATATATTGGCTACTGGTGAAGACATGATGTGCTCTGGTTCGTCATCTCATAGCTTGAATGCTTGAGATTTAGAATGCCAAAGCTTGAGTGAATCAAATGAATTGAAGAACCCATACAAAGAGTTGGAAACTCTTATTTAAGGTAACCAATGGTGGTTAGGGAACCAATTTTGGCTGAGAGATAACTTGCATCGATTAGCGAGAAATGGTCAATTTTGCTAAAATCAACCTGATTGCTCCCAAATTTGGTGTGATTGAATTTTTAGATCTAGGTCAAAAGTGGGAGCTAGCGCTAAATGTAGCAGGAGAGTGGTTAGAGAGATAAAATTTCATAATTATTAGGGTTAGAACAAGTCCTAGTTAGTTAGAGAGTGTGGGGACTTGGTCCAGGTCATTTAATGAAGTTGAAATATGTCTAGGGTGAGGTGGCTTAGTGATATGGATATTAGTTTAATTAGGGGAATTAAAATGATAATGGTGTGAGGATGAAGATTAATTTAATTATGGGTAATTAAAGTAATACTAATGTGTAGAAGGGATCATGTCTAGGTGTATGCGTCTAATTATTTAATTGAAGGGGGCAAGAGGGATTGTGACCCAAATCTAGTGTCTACACTATGTACACCTCATAATCATCACACAATATACAATGCACATAAAAAACAAATGAAAGATCAACATCCATCTATTCATATATCATCCAAAAATCATAAGTTCCAAAATATGATCGCTGGGGGTAAGATCCTATGCATTGCTACATCATATATAAAACATCACACACTATTCTCACTATCAATATATACAATTGTGAGGGATCTATAACTAGAGGCTTCACCACTCACTCTACTCCACTAATCTCGGACTATATCCTTCTCTACCTAAGAAAGCTTTGTTATCTTCCCCGCACATCGGCCATGTAGCTCCACATATCACACAAAAATATCTTGAGCTAGGCCTCCTCCTCCTATGGCCTATCTCACTGACTTCACCTCTGCATAAGCCTCATTACACTCACTTAACAACATTATGAATGTAGTTTTTGATATAGCCACTAAATTAAACAAATGGTCATGTTCACCTGAAATAGCATCTACATGCTCTAACATCTCCCCTCCCACAAACACATCTAGGGGTACGTTTTGTGTCAAAGTACATATCGATGAATCCCCAATAAATGACCAACATGAATCACCCGTAATCACAAAAAATAACCATTAGCTACTACATAACTTTGTAATATATAATATCTAATTAAAAACTAAAAAATCACCATGAACAATACTTGTGTTCAACTCGTGCCACTGCTACATTATCTAACTCA
Source organism: Taxus chinensis (assembly GCA_019776745.2). Lineage (NCBI taxonomy): Eukaryota > Viridiplantae > Streptophyta > Pinopsida > Cupressales > Taxaceae > Taxus > Taxus chinensis. The sequence goes on along the minus strand of CM034146.1, from coordinate 972,166,952 downwards.
AGGCTAAGTGCCTCACCCTCACCTCCTTCTACTTATGGCCCATTAGTTGTATCCAACACTTCTATAATTAACAACATCCATCGATGTGTCACCCACCACTTGTTATATGCCTTTGTACACCCTATGTCATCAACATGTATTGGCTCCATGGCCGCATCTGCCTCATTTGGACCAAGATGCACTAGGTGTGCTCCTATTGGGCCCGACCTCACTCCTGGTCATCTTACTACTCTATTATACCATATATATGGCTCCATGGGCACATCCTAGGCAATTATAAACTTCCTTGATACTCAATAACCATATAAAAACTTAGTCACCCCTAGGAAATGATCATCTAACCACATGGTGTGTAGTATGAACCACAACTCCACACCTTCCTCCACTCATCCACCATAATATTTATATAGTCTCCAAATAATTACCCTTAGGCCCATCTGATCTAGCATTAACCTATATGCAGTCATGCCCATCCTCCTAATATGAGTGCTTACCCATCTTGTTGCAAATATCTCAGATCGAGCCAAATCATCTTGTTGTCCTTTAAGTGGCCTTAATATCACAATATGGTCATATTCCCACTCATGAAACAATGTAGTAGCTCTTATTCCACCTCCATGATCCTCATACATGAATATATATAAATCCATGTACAAATAGGCGAATACACACTATGCCTAGATATACCTATTCCCATGCTCCTCTATCCTACAAAAAATATCATGCATCTTATACAATATCCCAACTCCTCCACCCTCACCAACTATCAACGATGTTATAATCACTTCAATAAAATTATACAACTGTGGGACACTTGATCTCAATATAGCATCTAGACTGATACAAGTCTCTACTTGTACTTGTGTGCCTATAAAATACTTCCTTTCTACCCTCATCTGACTACGAGATTCCACTATAGTCATTACAAGTACTCTCTCCTATAATAGGAAACCATAATATTTGGTATACATACTCTACTATCGCAATCATCTCTCCAATTGATAACTATAATGTACATGTATTTGTGCACCATCTCTCACATAAAGTAATCAACATAGGCATATTATGGGGTATCTCCCCCAATCTAGCAATGTGTCATAGGCTAACATTGTCTAATACATCCCATTCAACATCTAACAACTCCATAACCATCAATGTACTCAAATGACGGCCCTCCTAGAACTCTTTATAGTGTATATCTCTCTACACAACACAACATAACAAAGAAAATCTTATAGCATTACACCATACAACTCATCATAGCATAAAATTCATCAAAATACACACATTTCATGAAACAATGCCAAAACCATGTCTTGGTACGCCAACACCCAAGAGCAGGTCACTGGCATCCAGAAACAATTTAGTAGCACCATGAAATGGGTGCTATTGTCCATAGGGATAGATATGCCATGTCCGCTTCTACATTGGTCAACAACACCAAAAAATACATAAACACATTTTTTCTAAAATTAATATAAACACATATTTGACAAAAAAAAAATCAAAAATAATTGCACTTACCAGCTCATAGGTCATCTGTGAAGCCACGACTATCGCCACTCTGTCAAATCTCATCAAACTCGCTGCTCTAACATACGACATCCTCATAGCTCAGAGCTAAGATCTCAACAAATTTTTGTGTAAATGAAATCACTAGTCACCTTTTCACTATTACTATATATAGTAATTATACTTTACCATATACTATAGTTACTATTTGTGACTATTATTGTAACTAATACAAGTTACACAATTTTGCTTATATTTTAAGCCCCGTTACTCCATTTTTCTTGCCATTTGTACCACACTGATCATAATTTCCTCTAGCACTGCAACATATAAATTTCAACATCTTATATTCACATCTAGTAGATGTACTAATCAATTTCTACTCATATTTCGACATTACTATTGTTACGCTTATACTATTTCTCATTTGTTATTACAACATCTCATACATCTTGCTTTCATCACAGTGCTCATTTTTCCACCCCTCACCATTTTTTTGAAATGGAGGGCATACAATTGTGATCATCTTATGCTCCCTCTTAGAATATAATCCATCCAATTAACACTCCTAATACATTACTATCACAACCTGTTCTAATCTCATTAAAAAAAAGGTACACTTATTCTATACTATAATCAATACTTTCTACTATTTCAAATATATTCCCCCAAATGACCTAATTTTGGGGAAAAGCAAAAATACCTCTGTGAGTAATCTCCTAAGTACATATTTTTTCAAACAATATTCCATCACTCAAATCAAATCAATCAATCAATACAATAAGCACATTTATTATTCCTCCTATATGACCTAATTTTGGAGTCACATTACATTACTATCACTTCCAGATGACCTAACTTATAAGCCTTCTAGCACTATTCAACCAGAACACCCACTACTGTAGGAGTGGGGAAAAAGAGACGTCATTTCCTTTCCTATACTACTCCTATATGTGTTCTTCAATTGGAACAAACTGTTCTTCAATTGGAAATAAATTTGGTCCTTATCCATCTATAGTTGTTGCACCTTTTGGGGATGCAGCCATGGATGAAGAGTAAAATTAGACCTCTCTCCCCAACTATTGGGCTGATAAAATGTATTATAAGTACTGAAGGTGAATAAAGATTGAGCACGCAGACACATGGCATGTGGGTGCATGCAAAAGGAAATTGGAATAGGGCGCATACAAGAAAGTTTGGAATTAGGACTTAGTCATTTTCAATATGAGGCTAAATATAGACATTAAGTGCAAAGCATGCAACAGTATGAATACTTGAAGAGCACGCAAAGGCTATTTTAGATAAAAGGAAGATTAAGTGTCATGCATTACTTTGGGATATTAATAGAATTAGAATTGTCGTGATTATTAAATAATCTATAAATGGCAAGTTTGCATTCTTTTGTAATTATCTTGTAGCGGTGCATGGCTATTCTTAGCATGTAACCTATTTTTGAGAGTGCATGAGTAGTGAAGGAAAATTCCCCACTACCTATAAATATGTATTGATTTGCATGGTTTGGACATCGGTGAATATTTTTTAAGGTTATGTTGTTAGCTTATGAGCACGCTTAACCTATGGTGATATTGTTATGTATATCTTAAGCTTTTGTGTTTTAAAATGATTAACACAATGGATCTTTATGGTTGGATATTGTTTGTAGACACATCTGTGACTTGTTCTTGCATGGTAAAGTTAATCTTGATTCTAGTATAACTTAATCTTGCATATGGTTAAGATCTAGATCTAGTTCATGTTGTGATTTATTCATGAATGGGTATTATGGATATGGAATATTTTTATGATCATGCTAACTCCTTGAATAAGCTTCCATAAAAGAGGGACCTGGTACCCTTACGCACTTCATGTGACAAATCAGTTTTTTCTGAGTGATGCCTTGGGCTATTTTGTGAAATAATAAGACTACGTTATGGTTCCATTGTCGGGAACTATTTTTCAATTGTTTAACAAGATGTTTCATGATGAAGACGTACCAGTTGACATTGGTCAGTATTGAAGATTAGTTAGACAATTAAGGGGAATAGTATGCTCACATATTTAACACATGGCCTAATTTTGATGCACACGTATGTGTTGAATAGAATTTGTATCATGAGTTGTATGAGAAATTCTTCTTCATTTTCCTTATAGAGTTGTACGAGTGACTGGTTACTTATGCATCAAAGATAAATTGGAGGTTTTAAACACTTGTTTGGATGAAGAAAGAATTACAAGCTTTGCATGATGCTGATCTAACTTGGACATGCGTCATAGATCATTGGTGGAGTGGTGTTCTGAATAGCTATATTTTGAAGTATATAGTTTCTACTTATTCATGTCCAGAGCTTGTTGATTTCTAGTTCTTATGCGAACCAAAGGATTGTATTTGCACCCTATCCCTTTAGCAATTAAGATCTTGATTGTAACTATGGATTTGGAAGAATTTTCCTATGGCTAGCTAAAACCCATCATGCATGGGGGTAGGAAAAGGTGTGGTGAAAGATGGAGGACCTCACGGTAGAAAGGAAGAGAGAAGAAATGTTTCTTAAATTTAATGAGGTGTGCGAAAGGGATTTGGCAAGCATCGTGAAGTTGCGGAATGAATGGTGTTGTGGAGAGAGATGGCTCATAAAGGATTTGGAGTTCATGTAGAGGACATGGAGCTGGAGCAGCTGGAACTCCCCCATTTGGGTAATAATGGCAGAGAACCCTCTTTGACCTTATATGAGAGTGCACTAGTGGAAATTGCAAGGAATGCGGGAATGCATTTGATCCCTGCTAGAGACCTAGCCCTTGTGTTTGGTTTTCCAGTTTCTATGAAAGTCATTAGTAAGTAAAATAGTTTGGGTAGTAGAGTCACGGTAGATAGATTTAATTTTCAATCAATTTGAGTAGTTAATAAAGTAGATTATTCATCTATGGATGTATAATCGTCATCTATGTTATTTGGAGGTCCGATCGGAGGTATGTTTTCTAGTGCATCATCAGCACAAAATGTGGACACGTAGAACATTGGTATCACTTCTGGAAGTAGTACAACTTCACAGACCTTGGGAGTTCAATTTAGCACAATTTTTTGAACAAAAGGTAGAACATCCTCTACTCTTATTTGTGCTACATGAGGGGGTTTCAGGTGGCGTCAGGATCTAATGGATCTAGTTTTTTTAGGGGTGAAGGAAAAACTGGAGGTAATACAAGTTCTTGATCTAGTGGGCACGGTCCACAACAACCAAAGAAATTCTATTTAGAGATGTCTCTTCATCTTTCAGAATACAAATAGATTGAAGATGCAACTAAGCACTTGTATATGTGTGAAACACTATGGCGCACTAAAGTGACCACATCTACCAAGAGTAAGGAAATCCAGTTCACTACCACATTGCAAGGGCCACACACATAGTTGGTATAGGAAATATGATCTAAACCAAATTTATGTAGACTATACCATGTTGCGTAATGCTTTCTTGGTAGAATTTCATATACCTGATTTTCGACACAAGAGCATTAGTGTGTTGAAAGACATCAAGCATGACATGGCTAAGGTTTTTAGGGAGTATGATGCACGATTCAAGACTCTATTATCAAAGTTATCTTATGAAATTCACCCAATTCAGCATGCTCAATGGTTTTTTGGAGGTTTGATCACACCCTTTAGAAGGGAACTATCACACAAGAATTATACAGATCTGTGTGAGGCACTTGAGGAAAATCTGAGCATTGAGGTAGTCAGGAGTGTAGACCCTGGTGTTAGCCCATTTTTGGATGCCTAGATTGCAGCTATGGCCAAACAGTTGGAAAATTTGTTGGAAAATTCAGCTCATGAGATGTGCAATGGTATTTGGTGCATGGATTATGAGGGTAGAAGGACAAACTAAGGATATTTTTCCTCATAAGTCCAATACACTCCATATTTCTAGAATGTGAGATCTATAACTTGGATGATGATTCAAGTAGGTTCCCATTGTTACAACGTACGATGAGGAAGAACATTTCATGTTACTTTAAGATTTGTCGATTTACCACTCATGATATAGAAAATTTCAAGTTGATTGATCATATTCATGATGTCATTGGTACTAGTGTACATCAGACTACTGTTGCAAATAATTCTAAGGAACAAGGTGAGCATCATGATCATAATCAAAACAAAGGGTGCTCTGATGGCAGTCAAGGTATAGGTCACAGTTACCATGGAGGATTCAAAGGCTGAGGTTGCGGTGGTGGGAGAACTAAATTTCCATTAAGAACATGCTATGCATGAAGATCCCCTGATCATTACAAGCACAAATTCCCTCATAATATTATTTGTTCTTTTTTTGGAAAGAACCACAATTATGAAGAGTTCCCATATTTTTGTGAGCACCTGAGCAAGAATAATAAGTATGATAATGGAATGAGAATGGTTAGATTACAATGTGTGGTGGAATATCAATGGATGCCGAAGTTTGAACCTGATCCTGAGACAGTGACTATGTTGATCACTGCACGCACTAAGGTTGCACACAATAGGGAAGTTACAAAGAAGAAGCATATATATTACAAAAGAAGAGGTATTGAATGTAAATTATCCAAACCCTAGTCATTAGAAGGAAGTCTATCAAGAAACCATGGAGGTTATTAGAGAACTTGCAAGGTGAGATACAATGCTTAAAAGAGAAGTCACGGCGAAGTTGGAGCAAGAAAATGAAGTTAAGCTTCCTCAGAAGGATGTTGATGACTTAAAAGAGGTTTGTAATATTTTTCAACAAGAGGACATCATTCCTTTATTAGGGGAATTGTTAAGGGGTAAAAATCATGAGTGTGGTAGTTGAGTGCAAGAGATAGATTTTACATGTTAACTTACCTCCTCACAGTCTAGATTATGAAGAAGAGATCATTCTTAATGCAATTGTTCATGGTTATTTGTTAAGTAACATTTTGATTGATATAGGTGCAAAAGTGAAGATACTTACTTTGGATGTGTGGAATCAGATGGGGAGGCCACCATTACAACCATATTCAAATGTTTTGTTTATGGAAAATAGGACTAAATCCATGCCCATTAGAGTCTTGAAAGATGTTACTATTACTATACAAGGGGCCAAGATTACTGGGGTTTGAGGTCTTATCACTTGCATAGGTAGATATTTTTCCAGCATTGCTTGGGTGCCTTTAGTGTTATGCAAATAATGTTGATCTGCGCTTTAATAAAGGATACATCAGTTTTGAGAATAAGGAAGAGTGTCATTATTCCTTTAATGTATGGAAAAGTTGCACCTTATGTTGAACCTTTGAGGGAAGAGGATCTGAATAGAATTTATGTGCACATCATTAGAGATCCTGAAGTACACAAAAGAAATTAACCTGGTTCTTTGGTGGGTTTCTCTGGAAAATGATCTTTCTCTCAGAATTTTCTCGTGATTTTCAACTTCCCCCTATTTGAATTTCTCCAAAATGCATTATATATCTCCTACCACATTGGAGCCTTCTTTCCCAAGCAAATCATATGCCAAGATATCAATTTTGTTACAATAATTTCTCATGATTCACTGAAAATGACATTTAACAAATTTGCAATGAGAGTTGCCAGGTGTTTCAAAAATACTAAATCATTACAAATATTTGGATTATTATCCTTCCTGGAGGCACGTTTTTCATCATCAATGCATGCAGATGCCTTTCCTCTCATCATTTCACCTTTTCACCTCTTAAAAATACCTCTACAACTTTCAATTTTGACATTTCACGTGTTTGGACGGATTAGGTAAAAACTTCGTTTCAAAAACACCTCAAATGTACAAATTAATACCTAAAACCACTAGCATTGATCTTTCCAGAAACAAAGGACATGGATTCTTCAAAAATTCAATTAAAAAAGATGCAAAATTCACATCTCCAAGCCTCCTGAAGCAAAAATGGTGGCCAAAAATGAAAACGTATAGTTACAATCGATCTGCTCTTTCTCCTTCAATCCGGGCCCTCCACATGTCAAAATATGATTGGGAATGAAATCGGGTTAACTTTTTGACTTTTTAACATTTTTGGAAAAATGGAAAAATTTACTTTTTTCTCCGCCCCTCTACTTTTGAATTTTGGTGATGACACGTGGCATATGGTGGGTCCCATTGGGATCGCAACTCAATTTTACGCATTTTGCCCCTTTTTTGGAGTTTGGAAAATTTTCACTTTCTTCCTTGTGGGCCCACACCTACGCCTTTGCCTTTGACATGTGTCATGCTCTCTATTGCTAAAATTCCACGGGTTTATTTCATGTTTTGACCCCTTTTTTGCCAAGGGAAAAATTTCAAATTTTTTTCCATGGGCTCGCACCTCTGATTCCTTCCTGCCACATGTCTCCTTTTGATTTTTCATGGAGCCACGCCTCAATATTTCATTCTAAGTATTTTGCAAAAAAGGGAAAAAATTCCGTTTTACCTCCACTAACCCACTCTAACCGCCACATGTCCATCGCTGATTGGAGCAAAGATGCATCCCATTTTTTAACTTTGATCCATTTGAAGTTAAAACTTCAAAATGACCCCAAAATCTGCCCCCCATTTTGAATTTTCATGGACATGTGTCCACCTTTGATTGGCCATGGGGCCACGCTACAAAATTTCACTTTAACATTTTCTGTCTCCAAAGGTTAAAAACTTCAAAAACCTCTGCCATCTGCATCTCCTCTACCCAAAATTTTTCCACGTGTCCTCCTCTGATTGGAATGGGGCTGAAACTAATTTTGTAACTTTAGAAAAATAGAGCTAAAAAACTCTAAGCCCCCCATCAGCCCACTCCCCCCTTTTAATTTTTAGGACACGTGTCCACTCCCAATTGGCTGCAAGGTTTCGGGCCAGTTTTCAAATTTTAAAATTTTGACAAAATAAATTCTAAAAACTCAAAGGAAATATGACCACCTACCATCCCTCAGCCAATCAAAACATGCCACATAGGCAAAATTGGAAAAAACGAAGCCCTGGACCCGAAAATACCCGATTCGCCAAAAAGGCAAAAAATGATAAGTTATAACACTTCCCCACTTCTCCTTAGCTAATTAGATTCTGCCATGTACCCTCCGACTTCTCAACAATAATTTGATGGCTAAAATACGCCCGTCTGACCGTAAAAAACACAGAGTTTTTCCAGTTGTGCCCAGAATCTGATTTTTTCACCAAGGATGGAATTTTTTTGAAATAGAATCAGATGAAACATGATTTCCGAGCATTTCTCAACCTTTGGATTGGATTTTTGAATACATATAAGTATGAATCGGTCAATTTTGATTTTTTATGATTGAGTAAAAGGGAAAAGATGGCATAGCCCGTATATTTTGAAAAATTAGGGAACAAACAAGGAATTCATGGACTTTTCTCTCAAACTAGGGTAAAAAAACAAGTTTGTGAGCATTTTTAAAACATTTGACTAGAAGGGACAAGTTGCAGACCATTATTTCAAAAAATAAAACATTTTTGAGCAAGTACAAATTTGAAAAATTAGGGAAACACGGTGCAAGCTTGAGTATTCTTGTAAAATGGGGCATGTCAAATGATTTTCAAATAGAATAATGCATGGGAACAGAGGAAGAAACTTCATTTCACCCATTAAAACTGTAGAAAACATTTCAGGAAATGCAGAGTGAAAGAAAAATTAGGGGAAAATAATAGAGGATCAAAATGGACACCAACATCAGCTCCTGCTCGGGGATGGGCACTCCCAGTGAGTGTCACAAGAACAAAACGTAGACCAAGTGCCAAAATATCCATTGGGTAAAGGAGTCATGAGCCAAAATCACCAAAAAACTAGCTGAGAACCCAACAAAAATGGCTGCCACACACCAAGGCAAACCGCAAACTAACAAAACACCAAAAAAGAGCAAAATCCCAAACACTATACATTGTACAAGTTGTGCATACCTTAAATTTGGGGATTAATATAAGAAATGCTTGAAATCCCTACCATTAAAAGACAATTCAAGCAATTTCCTATCTAAATATTTTACAAAAAAGTTATTCTTACCAATTATGATATCAATGGAGTAAGGGCCCATCCATAATACATCAAATTTTCCATGTTTTCCCTTATCTTCATTTTTGTCGTCCCATAGCAAAACCAAATCTCCAATATTAAAGACCCTAGGAGTGACCTTCTTGTCAAACAATCTTTTCAACTTCTCTCTAAATCTAATATACCTCTGGTGGGATGCTCTTCTATCTTCATCTAGCTCCATAATCTGATTAATCCTTTCTTCATATGGACTGACCTCTTGATCCTCAAGCTATTGAAAAAATTGAAATGAAGATAGTTGCAGATGTAAGGGTAGCAGAGCTTGAGTTCCATACACCAACTCAAATGGGCTCTTATTAGTAGCTCTCTTGGCAGTGATTCTATCATCCCAAACTACAAATTTCAGTTGTTCACCCCATTTTCTCTTGTTTCACTCCAAGGTCCTCCTAATGATCTTCAATAAGTTCTTATTGCTGGACTCAGCTTGTCCATTTCCTTAGGGATTTTAGTTTGAAGAATAAGTCAGATTGGTCCCATACTCCCTACACATTGCCATCAAAGGTTTAGCTCTGAAACACATGGCATTATCATCCATAGTTTTTACTGGCACACCAAATCTACATATGATATTGTTCAACAAGAAGTCCATAACAACTTGGTGTGTTGCTTTCTTGGTGGGGATTACCTCTACCCACTTGGTAAAATAATTAGTGGCTACAAGAATCCACTTATGGCCAGCACTAGAAGGATCTGAAATCTCACCAATGAAGTCCATTACCCACTATTTGAAGGGATCTTCAATTGATGTAGGCTGCAAAGGAAGGGATCTTGAAGCTTTCATTCTTCCAGAGAAACGTTGGCAGCTTTCACATTTTCTAATCAGTATGGTTTCATCTTTGAAGAGAGTATGCCACCAATAACCAACTTTGAAAACCTTATGTGCTGTAACCCTTCCAATAAAGTGTCCTCCACAAAATACCCCATGGAAATCAGAAATTACTTTGGGAGCTTCATCTTCAGTTACACATTTCAAGAGGACACCTTCAGGGTTCTTCCAAGCCAGCCCAAAGTCAATGATGATATATTTTTGAGAAGCCAACTTGAGGGATATTTTCTGATTTTTATTTAACTGATCAGGATAGCATAGGTGTCTAAGGTAAAATATTATATCCTTATACCATTCAGAACTTACAAATTTCCTAAGAACATCTGCCCTTTCTTCCTCTACTTCATTCACTTCCACAGTCTGCAAGTTGCTCTCAGCCATGAGCTTAGCAAGACCCAAACATCTTACCAACTTTGTGGTTTGGATTTCCATATCATACTCCTGTAGTTTGTTCACCCATCTACATATTTTAATTGAGATCTCCATCTCTGATAAGATGTCTTTTACCATGGTGTGGGGAACATAAGCAACAATTTTTGAACTTAAAATATAAGGCTTGAAAACCTTTGTTGCTTTCACCAAGGCAAATGCTTGTTTTTCCATGATTGTATATTTTAACTCAGAAGCTTGTAAAGCCTTGCTAAAGAAGGCAATATGCCTCTTAGCACCATCTTCATCCTTTTGGATCAAAACAAATGCAATAGTATTTTTAGAAGCAAAGGAGAAGATTTGGAAAGGCTTCTTGTAATTCGGAGCTACCAAGATAGGTGCATGTTTGAGTGCTTCCTTGATTCCTTCAAAAGACTAAATAGCAGCCTCCTCCCATTTGATAACTTGATCTTTCTTTAACATGCATGTGATAGGAAGAGTCAGCTCAGCAAAATTGGACACAAACCTTCTAATGAAATTGATTTTCCCAAAGAAATATTGGATGCCCTTCTTTGTTCTTGGAATTGGCACCTTACTGATTACTTTTACTCTCTTAGGGTCAATCATGACACAAGACTTAAAAACAATAAGACCAAGAAACTTGGCCTTTGCACCCCAAAGTGACACTTCTTTGGATTGAGATAGATTCCAAATTCTCTACATTTGATCAACATTCTTTCCAAATGATGTAAGTGATCTTTTCTGCTCCTTGAAAATATAGTCACATCATCTTGATAAACTACAATGAAGTCATTTATATAACCAGAAAAAGAAGCATCCATTGCTCTTTGGAAGGTAGCTCCAACATTCATGAGACCAAAAGGAATTCTCACATAAACATATGTTCCCCAAGGAGTGGCAAAGGTATTTTTAAATCTTTCTGACTCCTTCACAACAACCTGATTGTAGCCAAAGAAACCATCTAAGGTGGACAACAATTTAGATCCAGTCACTAACTACAACATGTTCTCCATGTTTGGCAAAGGATAATTGTCTTTCAATGAATCTCTATTCAAATTTCTGAAGTCTACACAAATTCTAATATCTCCATTCTTCTTTCTAACTAGCACAAGGTTTGTAATTCAAGATGAATACCCCGTGGGCTGAATGATCTCTCCCTCCTTTAGTTTCTTCAATTCATCTTGCATTTTCATGGAGAGGAGTAGATTAATTAGAATTTGCTTCTGTTTGAATGGTTTGGAATTTTTCTCAAGAGGGATCTCATGCTGAAACAAGTCCTCTCTATATGCATTTAGCTCTGAATATGACTAGGAAAGGTAGTCTTGATATTGTTTCAACAATTGAAGATAGGACTGTTTTTCTTCCTTGTTTAAACTACTTCCCAAAAAAAAAAATTCTTGGTTTGTCCTTTGTTCCTAAGTCATGCTCTTCCACATCCCTTGAGCCAGTCATGTTTCTATTGATGATGTAATCAACATTGTTGAAATTTGACTCAAGAGGAACAAGACCTCTAGGAATGGTGTTAGTTTTTAATTGGATAATATCTTTTCCAAAAAAAATCTCTCTTCCTTCAGTCATACACACCATTGGTTCCCAACCAATATGTTGATCTACAAAATCACCTTGATTTCGTAAGAACCTTTGCACTTGAACATCATCATCAAACACTTGTCAATGTTTGATGTTGTTAGGGACAGCTGGCCTAATTAACACTTCAACATTGTACTCACAATAAGGTGAAATGGTGTAATCTCTAAATTTTTACCCCATCACTTCCAACTTGTCAACAACAACATTCAGACTTCTGTCACGGTGCACAATATTAAAGGAATCAAACATCTCAATTAGATCCCAAACTATATGCTTATACTACTTCATCTACTGATATTTTTTAGCATACAATTTTCTTATTTGTTTGACATCTAGCTTTGAATCTCCCTTTGCAATGATGCCCTTGACCCCATACTTCCATGAAATTCTCAGACCCAACAAAAAGGCTTCATACTCAGCAATGTTGTTAGTACATTCACAATTAAGCTTGAAGGAAAAAAAAAATTCTTCCAAGCTAGGGGAAATCACAATTACACCAGCACCATTTCCAAATTTTGAGCAAGCTCCATCAAATAGCAAGGTCCAAGGAGAACATAATTGATCAAGGAACTTTGACTAATACATTTTTTTTCTTTTCCATCAGCAAAACCAATAAAATTATCAGCATCAACATCAGCAAATAATACTTCATAAGAAGCATTGTTTGGGTCCTCAATTAGATGCAACATTTTATTTTCTCCATAGAGCTTGATAAGGCTGCCCTCAATGCGAATGGTGGAAAAAGAAATATCCATTTGGACACTCCCTCCAACACTTGCAGCGCACTTTCTTGACAATAACACACCCCATTTGGTAGGGCAATCAACAATCACAACATCCAATCTTAAATTCCTCCTGGGATAAGACGTAATTTGCAATACCAAACCCTTCACAAAACCAACAACTGGCACTTCTCTTGAGCCCATGGTAGTACATTTTCCATAGGCTACTGTCACTTTCATATCCAACCCATTCATGACTTCTAGAGGCATGACATTATATGATGCACCAGAATCAAACATACAATTGTGAAGTAGCCTATCCTTTACGATCAAAGTTGTGAAGAATGGATCAACATTCAATTGGGAATCAACCAAGGATGTCCCCAAATATACCTCAGGTGTCTCTCCAATATCTTATACTGTTAGTGGTATTTCAAGGTCAAAAATGATTTGAGGAGGAATCTCAACAACATTTACATTTCTGCTTGGAGTATTCTTCTCCTCAGTTAATCCCAAGTACTCAAATACTCTCTTCTTATGCTCATGAATTCTAAGAAACTCAATGATTGGAACACTCACTTTGATTTGGCTCAATACTTGGGCTATGTCATAGGGAAAACTCTTTGGAAAAACAACATTGGAAGGGAGACAAGAAGATTCATTTGATGGCAAGGGATTCTTCGTAGCTTGGGCATGAGGAGGAGTGTAATTTTTTCTTGGGACAACAGAGCTTTTGGCAAGTGTTTCTCTCCTAGGAGCTTCTTTTGGAATGCTTGTGAGCAAGGGTGTTTTAGGTTTGGCTTGAGGCCCAACTCCTTTAACAACTTTTCTTCTAGTGTTATAATCTTTCTTTTGAGCTACAACAACATTCATCAACAATTGTCTATCTTCCTATGAAGGGATACCACCATCATACTTCTTAATCATCAAAGCTCTTAAGTATTCAAAGTCATTGTTAGGAATTTCAAAATCTTGCGCTACATCAACTTCAAGAGTATGAGGGGGAAGAAAGACGTGTACCCATTTGATGTAATCCCAAGAAGTTGTAGTTTTCCTTGCACTTATCACTTCAGTAGATGTTACTCCTCCTTGCAGACTTGAAGAATAGTCCATCGTGTAAATATCATCATTAGTACCATCATCATTATTAGCTTCACCCTCTTGTTGGTCCACTTCACATGGAGGATGGGGCAGAAAACACCTATCACACCAATCAATATTAGCAACTTCTTTAATAGTAGCAACCCTAGCAGTTAGGGGATCAGGTAACAATCTTCCTTCACGTGCTTGAGGATGTCTATTTGTAGACCCCATGGGTCCTTTTCCTCTATCATCTAGTCTTTGATCACCTCTAGGATGATTGGAAAATTTGTCATGGTTTTGTGCTCTTGGCTAACCTTGTGAAGTTTGACCAATTCCATTCTCAACTCTTTCCAACTTGTATGAGATTTCTTTGATAGACCCTACCAAATTTTTCACAACCTCCTCTAAATCAGGACCCTTGCTAGCTTGATGCTTTTCAGGGTTTATCAACTTTACACCATCTCTCTTGAGAGGTTTCCCAATTTCTTTGATATTGTTTTCAATTTGAAGTGCCATGGTGAAAGCTTATCTTAGATTGGTATGGTTCTTGTCTCTTAAGTAGTACGCTTCCTTTTTATCAAATGCATCTGCATATTTGATTAAACATGACTCATCACAAGGCCTCAGAATAATAGAAAACCTTCTCAAAGTTTTGTTAAACCTTGTGTTAAAGTCATGAACTGATTCATTGGGGTTCTTCTTGATATTCTCAAACTCAGACAAAATAAATCTAGGATCAGTCTTCTCACCATATTGTGACCTAAATGCATTCTTCATCTCAGTCCAAGAATCAATTGAATTATCAGGCAGAGTCTTGTAATAATCCCTAGCATCCTCTTCTAGTGTATGAATGAAAAATTTAATATACACATCTTCAAACTATATCTCAAAATCTTCCATCATGTTAACAAAAATTTTGAGATGTTGATCACCAGTTATTGCATTGTTACCTTGGAATTTTGGCAATCTATTTCTGACATCTTGTGGGACAGCATTCAGGTAACCATCCATTCCTCTAAATTCTATAGGACCAAAGGTGTTAACAAAAAATGGAGGTCTAGGCTGAGCCATATTGTTTGGTGGAGGTGATATTGGGGGTGACACAAACTGATGAGGAGTGCAATGTCTTTGGGGCTTAAGAATGTGATTCAAAAGACTGGTATTCTCTAAGTGCTGATTTTCTTAGAAATTTTTACTAGGATTGAAACACACAGGTGTAGATTGAAGAAGGAACTTACCAGGTATAGCAGAAGGACCTTCACTAGTTGAAGTAAACAAGTTTATGAGAGGATTCCATGAATCAGAATCACTGGAAAAATAGTGATAATCTTCTACCAAAGGTTGATATCTCTCACTTATGGATATATATTTACCTAATGTCTGACCTTTAACCACTTTCAAAACACTTCTCCCTTCCAACTCTGAGTTCCTTGAATCTGAGAACAACTTCTTAGCAAATTCTCTAAGGAAGAGATATCTTCTTCCTTCAAGTTTTTTAGAGATTAGCAACACCAAAGTAAATGATAGAAAGGTAAGACACTGGTATTTATCAAGATCAAATCAACATGGAGTCACTACTAAGGACTTTCACCCTAGTTTTGCAAATGCACTAAAATACTCTGTCAGATATCTATCAGCACTGAAAATCTTTCCAGACTTTATAGATCATACCTTCCTTTCTATGAATTTATGAATCATAAATGCAAATGAAGTGCAACTACTACTGGAAACTGATAAAATTATAGACAAAACTTATATCTTCACTTAATCCCTTACAAATCTGATTATAAAATGATGATTCAACAATGTATTTGCATGCATAATTTACAAGGGACTTTACCAGGGTTTGATATGCATTCAAATATCTCAAATATGTATGCACATGGATCAGATTGAACTAAGAGAATATCAAACTCAGAACTCTACTCTTCACTCCAATCTTATAAATCTGATCCGAAGATGATACTCAGATTTTGTAATTACACATAAATCACACAAGAAGTATTACCAGGGATCTGAAATACTGAATAATGTCCCTAGAAATGGTGTCATTTAATGTTGGTACCCAAATTTGTTCTCCTTTTAAGTCTGTGGTAGCATCAGAAATATAGCATGAAGCTTGAAGGCAGATAGATCTTGATATATGTTGTTTTGTAGTCAGGGATGTGATCTAACTAGAACTTAGATTTGTGGAGAGATGGATAGCACTTTGAAAGGATTTGATCTAACCCTCACTATTTTAGGTTGTGCCTTTCAACCAAGGTAAGAGAACCTATGTTGCAGCCTTTGTTTTGTGAAGGAGGTGGAGATATCCTTATGCTGTGCATATTGTATGGAGATGGCCTTGGGAAAACATGATCAATTTTCCATTATTCAAACTCAACAGAGCTGTCACTACTAAATGATGGAAATGCTTTCAAGGACAAGGCTGAGGCTGCTGGAGACATTGTATGATCCTGATTTTCTTTGTGTATTTTTCTAGATGGGTTAGATTTTTTTTTGACACGCAATGTAATGCAAGGGTAGTATGGGTATGATTAGTTATTCAGATGATTTTTTTGGTGGGGCATTGACAAGACAAACTTGGATATATCAAATCTTTGACAACCTCTACAATACTTGGACAAATATTAGATAAAATGCTTCAAATAATCAGGATGTTCTTTCAACCAAAAGATGCATAAATGGAAGCCCAGGTTGCACTCTTCACACAATATTTGAGAACTCACCAAAAAATATTGAAGTAAATAACTCAATTAAACACAAAAATCCTTGATCAAAACATGCCTAAGGTACCCCCAAAGGCTTACAAGCAATCCCAATCAACAAATGAAGGTGGAGTGATTTTAAACTACTTATTTTCAATGCCAGATGAAATCTCTTTTGACAAAAAAACAGTGTAATTGCCACTAAACTATCAATAAGGATGAGATTCTATGTGATTTCTAAAGACTTTCAATGCAATATTCTAACAAGAACAATGAAAACTATTTATAGGTATTTAAAATGATAACACACATCATATTGCCCAGAAAAAACATAGACTAACTCAAAAGCTTGCTAGATTCATCAGCAAGGGAGAGTTTCATGAACAATCTCAGAGCTGTGTGATGGCTATACACTTGTAACCAACTCACATACATGAAGATCCAACACAGAAGAAATTAACCTGGTTCTTTGGTGGGTTTATCAGAAAAATCAGCTTTCTCTCAAAAATTCCTCATGATTTTCAAATTCCCCCTTGCATTTCTCCAAAATGCATTATATATCTCTTACCACATTAGAGCCTTCTTTCCTAAGAAAAGCATATGCCAAGGGATCAAGTTTGTTACAAAAATTTCTCATGATTCACTGAAAATGATATTTAACAAATTTGCAACGATAGTTGCCAAGTGTTTTAAAAAGACTGAATCATTACAAATATTTAGATCATTATCCTACCTAGAGGCACGTTTTTCATCATCAATGCATGCAGATGCCTTTCCTCTCATCATTTCACATTTTCACCTTTTAAAACTACCTCTGTAACTTTCAATTTTGACATTTCACATGTTTGGATGGATTAGGGGGAAAACTTTCATTTTAAAAACACCTCAAATCTGAAAATTAATCCCTAAAACCACTTGTATTGATCTTTGCAGGCACAAAGGACACGAATTCATCAAAAATTTGATTAAAAATAATGTAAAATTCGCATCTCCTAGCCTCCTGAGGCAAAAATGGAGGCTAAAAATGAAAATGTATAGTTACCCTTGATCTTCTCTTTCTCCTTCAATCCGGGCCCTCCACGTGTCAAAATATTGATTGGGAATGAATTCGGGTTGACTTTTTTACATTTTAACATTTTTGGAAAAATGGAAAAATTTTACTTTATTCTCTGCCCCTTCGCCCTTAAATTTTGGTGATGACATGTGGCATATGGTGGGTCCCATTGGGATCATGGTTCAATTCTACGCATTTTACCCCTTTTTTGGAGTTTGGAAAATTTTCACTTTTTTCCCCGCGGGCCCATAGCTCCACCTTGTCCTTTGACACGTGTCATGCTCTCTATCGCTAAAATTCTTCGAGTTTATTTCATGTTTTGACCCCTTTTTTCGCCAAGGGAAAATTTTCAATTTTTCTTCCACGGGCCCGCACCTCCAATTCCTCCCTCCCACATGTCTCCTTTTGATGTTTCATAGAGCCATGCCTCAATATTTCATTCTAAGTCTTTTACAAAAAAGGGAAAAAATTCCCTTTTGCCTCCGTCGACCCACTCTGACCACCACGTGTCCATTACTGATTGGAGTGGAGATGCATCCCATTTTTTAACTTTGATCCATTTGAAGTTAAAACTTCAAAGTGACCCCAAAATCCACCCCCCATTCCAAATTTTCATGGACATGTGTCCACCTGTGATTGGCTACAGGGCCGCGCTCCAAAATTTCACTTTAACATTTTCTACCTCCAGAGGTAAAAAACTTCAAAAACCTCCGCCATCCACATCCCCTCTACCCAAAATTGTGCCACGTATCCTCCTTTGATTGGAGCGGGGCTGAAAATGATTTTGTAACTTTAGAAAAATAGAGCTACAAAACTCGAAGTCCCCACTCAGCCCACTCCTCCCCTTTTTATTTTTAGGACACGTGTCCACTCCCAATTGGTTGCAGGGTTTTGGGACAATTTTAAACTTTTACATTTTTTGCAAAATAAATTCTAAAAACTCAAAGGAAATCTGACCACCCACCATCCCTCAACCAATCAAAACATGCCACGTAGGCAAAATTGGAAAAAGCGGAGCCATGGGCCCGAAAATGCCCCATTCACCAAAAAGGCAAAAAATGATAAGTTATAACACTTCCCCGCTTCTCCTCAGCTAATTAGATGCTGCCACATACCCTCTGACTTCTCAGTAATAATTTGACGGCTAAAATACGCCAGTCTAACTGTAAAAAAACACAGAGCTTTTCCAATTGTGCCCAGAATCTAATTTTTTCACCAAGGATGGAAATTTTTTTGAAATAGAATCAGATGAAACATGATTTCTGAGCATTTCTCAACCTTGGGATTGGATTTTTGAATACATACAAGTATGAATCGGTCAATTTTGATTTTTCATGATTGGGCAAAAGGGAAAACATGGCATAGCCCACATATTTTTAACAATTAGGGCACAAACAAGGCATGCATGGATTTTTCTCTCATACTAGGGTAAAACAACAAGTTTGTGAGCATTTTTAAAACATTCGAATGGAAGGGACAAGTTGCAGACCATTATTTCAAAAAATAAAACCTTTTTGAGAAAGTACAGATTTGAAAAATTAGGGTAACACAGTGTAAGCTTGAGTATTCTTGTAAAATGGGGCATGTAAAATGATTTTTAAATGGACTAAGGCATGAAAATAGAGGCAACAACTTCATTTCATCCATTAAAACTATAGAAAATGTTTCAGGAAATGTAGAGTGAAAGGAAAATTAGGGAAAAATAATAGAGGATCAAAATGGACACCAACAAGATGAATAGGATGTCATACCACCTTACGAGGTTGTGCACGCACATGGTATGTTTATGAAAAATTGAATAGAGAGATAGGGAATTGGAAAGAACTGATTACAAGTATGATTTAGACCTTTGACTATTTTTCCACTAAACCTCCAATGAATTAGGAATTATAGGTTATGAAGTGTTTGACTATGGGAGATAGTGCAAATGTTGAGGAACTTATTTAGGAACTACTAGGTGAGTCAAATCTGAGAGACACATTTTGAAGAAGAAGAGACATATGTAAAACAACTTGGGCATGCCTACCTAGAAAAATAAAAAGGTAAGATGTTCTATGTAATCGATGATGAAGAAGTGGAGAATCTAAATGTTGAGCATACTAAGGGTACACATGAGGTCTTAGAAATTGAAGATGAGAAGGCATGTGTGTATCATGAGCCTATGAAAACAAATAATGTCAACATTGGGATAGATGCAAAACCGAAGGAGGCCATCATTGGTGATTATTGATCTAACTATGAGGTTGCAAAGATAATTGAGTTATTACAGGAATTCCAAGAATTTTTTTGTAGAGGATATCATGAGTTAAAAGGATTACATCACTTGTTGGGCGAGATGCAAATCAAGTTAAAGGATGGTGCGTACCTATTTAGGAAGATTCCTTATAGGATGAATCCTAATATACATGTCTAGGTTAAGGAAGAAATTGATAAAATGTTAGAATTTGGGATCACTGAGCCCATTAAAGAGTCATAGTGGGTTATCCCTATGGTGATAAGCATAAAGAAATATGGAAGAAAATAATTTTTGTGGATTCTAGGGAGTTGAATTTTCCATGTGCAATATATCCCTTTACCACATCTTTTACTGAAGATATTTTGGAAGGATTTGTAGGGCGCAAGATCTACTCCTTCACTGATGGATTTTATAGGTATCATCAGGTGAGGATTTCTAAAGAGGATCAATAGAAGACGACTTTCACCACTAAGTGGGGAAGTTTTGCATAAACAGTTATACCCTTTGGATTGAAGAAAGTTCCTGTTGTCTTTTCACGCATTATTGTGTAAGCATTCTAGGACTTTATTCATAAGTTTTTACATGTTTACTTGGATGACTGAATATTTTATGGGCTAGTGAAATGTCATTACTATAACTTCAAACTTATTTTTGAGAGGTGTTGGAAGTTAAGCATCTCCTGAAACATTAAGAAGTGTGTTTTTTCTACACCTTTTGGGACTTTTTTAGGACACATTATCTATAAAGAAGGCTTGTTATTTGATCCTGCTAAGGTTGCTATTATTTTGGGCTTAGAGGAACCTACTAACCAGAGTGAGGTGTGTGGATTCTTGGGGAACATAAAGCTATTACCGGAAGTTTATTAAATGTTATGCTCAGAATGTCACATCCTTAGAGGAATTTGTGAAGAGTAAGGGAAAGTTCCATTGGGGTGAACCGTAACAGTGCACATTTGAGACATTAAAGGAAAGGATTACTACAACATTTATTCTATGCTTTTCTTCATAGATCAAACATTTTCATGTGCATTTGGATGCCTTTGGCGTGGTATTAGCCCATCTGGGAGATGGTATTGTTGATCATCTAATGTTTTTTTGTAAGAATTAAGTTGACCCTAGTTGAACAAAATTATACAACTATAGAGTGTGAGGCCTTGTCCATGATCTACACACTCCATGAATTTAAACAGTACTTACTAGCTACCCCATTTATATTTTATAAATATCACATGGCACTTAATTACTTGGTGAAAAAACTTATTTTGCAAGGGTGCATATATTTTTGGATTATTTTATTTTAGGAATTTGACTCTATAGTAATGGTTAAGTCTGGAAAGTGCAATTCTAGATCAGATCATTTATCAATGATTAATTCAGGTGAGGATATGTAGATCATTGAGGATACAATGAAATATTCACAATTGTTTAGGTTAAACCATGCGACCTTTTATTAGAAGGTATTGTTGTATTTTTGTGAACTGGTGTGGCACCCGAAGGGATGAAGAGTTTAGAGAAGAAGCAACTTTCCATATGTGCCACGCTTTACATCTTGATTAGTGGAGACTTATAAAAACTACACTGGGATGAAGTTTTTCATCTGTGTGTGCTTGAGCATGAGCACTTAGTTCTTGTTGAGTGATATGCCAACATGCCTTGGGCTGTTTGGTGAAATAATAAGAATACATTTTGGTTTCGTTACCACCAAAATCTAGAACCAACAAATAGTTGAAGGGTCATTGCTAGATTCAAGCATTCACAAACATGTGAATCATAACCTTACAAAATATTCACTGACTTCCAAACCATGCAAATCAATAAATATTTATAGGTAGTGGGGAATTTCCCTTCACTACTCATGCACTCTCCAAAATAGGCTACATTCTAAGAAAAGCCATGCGCTGCTACAAGATAATTACAAAAGCATGCAAGATCACTAATAATAGATTATCTAATAATAACTATAGTTCTAATCCTATTAATAGACCAAAGAAATGCATGACACTTAGTCTTACTCTCATCTAAAATAGCCTTTACGTTCTCTTCAATTCTTCATAGTTTTGCGTGCTCTACGCTCCATGTCTATATTTACCCTCATATGAAAAACAACTAAGTATTTTTTCTTCACTTTCCTATATACGTGCCATTTTCCACTATCCTTTCGTGTGTACCCACTTGACCTATGTCCATGTGTCCAATCCTTATACACCTTTAGTACTTAGGATACATTTTATCAACCCACCATTACCCCACACTTGCTTCATTTCCTTCCCCAAAAATGGGTAGTCATAACTTATCTATCCATGATAAAGAATAAGGAATGAAAGAATAAGTGTACAAAAGAATGAAAGAATACATGGGTGCGCTATACTTCTGTAGGCATAATCAACTCTAGATATTTTTCTTTGACCTCTACTTCTAACTCATTCCACTCACTTAGCACTTTATTAGTTTTATCAGGGATGTCCTCTAGTACCCCATCTAACTCATCTGAATTAATGTTCTCACCTTCATTCTGCAACACCCTAAGAATATTTTCCAAGCTCGAGATCATCTCTTTCATAACATCAATCTTCCGTGTGATGAGTTTTCCAATCTCCTTAATGATTTCCTTATGAGGGTCATGGGATTTTACAAGCACATCTCGCTTCTCTGCTACCAAAGTGAGCCTATCCTCATGCCTAAGTGTCTCATTCTTTATTGCCTTGAGGACCTAATCTTCCTCTACCATAGTCCTTGTCTTTATTATTACGTTAGGGTCCGCACACATATTTAATGCCAAATCTACATTTTTAAATTCATCCTTCAAGGTTTACAGTATAGATTCATAGATAGAAATTTTGTGTGTTATTGTTTCCTCATATTTTTCCTTTTCCTCCATCAAGTGCTTGATTTCAGTATCTTTCTCCTTCTTGTCATCCAAAAGCACCTGAATAGTTTCCACTTTGTCTATATTCCTGCATGTAACTTTTGCAAATATATTTGTGAATGCATTTCTCACCTTCTTGTCTGACATCATAGGGGGCTTGATAGTCACATGGTGTGATTGTTGCACTGTTTTCATTCTCCTTGAAACACATGACTCTTCATACAAATCAAAATTAGGCTCATCCATGTGAATCTACATGGCCCATGATAACTTGTTCTATGTGTACATAGTCACCATATCTGAATCCATCAGCTCCCAGCAGGGTTCATTTTAAGACCCACCCTCTAAAAATTTAGTTTATAATGGGTGGAGAATCTTCAAAATCAACTTTCAAATCGATGGCAAATTTCTAAAACATGTTTCGTGGTAAAGGTGATTTGGCAGGGCACAATTTTCTTGGATGAGGTACAATGATAAGAAACATTGGCAAAATACATGCATAAGTTAATTTAACATATAAATAGTAGGTGAATTCACCCATATAAATGAATTATTGGTGAAAATTTTAGGCGAATTGGGCAGGAGCTGACTGCTGAAAATTAGCCATTTCCAATTTCCAAAATCCCAAATATTCACAAGTTTACAAAAATTCGCCACTAAAAATTTCCCTGACTTCCAACCATATAAATTATTAAATTCCAAAGTACTTTGGAACCTTTCACATATAATCTTATTCGGGTCATTAACATACCTAAATGTAGGATTCTCATATGTACCTTAATCTTTCTCCTTCCCAGGGCACTTACCCTTTGGAATGTGAATGCCTAACTCTAGCACTGGCCCTTCACTTCTTTGTGTATCAGGTGGTAGGATTGTAGGTGGAAATTATGCAAGAGATGCTACCACACACAACATTTTATATATTGGTTTGTGGTGGGAAACACTTTATAAGGATTATAAAGAATATTGTAAGGCCTGTGATCATTTTCAACATCTTGGAAAGCCCAAGCATAGAGATGAAATTCCATTGAGGCTTATTACGACTGCAATAATTGTTATCCAAAATAATCCCCTTGCTTATTTTTTGGCTAACTCTCTTTCATTTCTTCCTTCCTTGTGCCTCAGTAAAAAATTTCACTTTTTAGGCACTCAAAATTTTCTAGAAATGGCTTCATTGGATAGAGAATTTTCTCAGCTTTTCAGAAAGGTAAAGTTTTCCTTCTAACTCCTTATATTTTGCAAGTTATGGCTTGATGGAGTTTTTGAGGGAAATTTTCCCTAGGAAGGCCCACACCCAATCAGAAACCGTCATGTGGTGGCAGAATGGCGGGTTGGTGGAGCTAAGTTAGAAAAATCTCCAAAGGGGTTGGTAGGGGTGAAAAGGAAAATTTTGGTCCGAAGCTCCGCAACCAATAAGAGGATGACATGTGTCAATCAGGCCAGTGGGAGTATGGGTGGCAGAGTGAATTTTGTCTTTTCACCAAAATTGTTAAGGGACAAAAAGTTAAAACTTGATCCAAAGGCCAGCAGCGAATGGAAAGTTGCCATGTGTCCAAGTTTCAGTGGAGATTGGGGGAATAAGAGAACTTTTAAATTTTCACCAAAGTGTTTCCAAAGGGCACAAAGGAGAAATTTTGGGCCTGCAAAGGGTAGAAAACTAGTTAAGGCCCACGCCAAATCAGAGAGCACCACGTGGCATCTGAGTGGCAGGGCGCAGAGTGACAGAGAATTTTTTTCTAAAAAATTCAAAAGGCATAAAATGATCCTGTGAATCACGCATCTAATCAGGATGTGCCATGTGCAATCGGAGTGGTGGGGGGGGGGAGAGATTTTTGGGGAAATTTTCCCAAATTCAAAAAAGAGGGAAATTTTTTCGATTACAGCCCGCCTACCTAATTTTTACCATGTTTTTCCCTAAATCTTCAGAGGGGCATAACTTTCGATCCAGAGCTTAGTTTTTCTTGATTTTGGTGTCATTGGAAAGATATTGAAGTCCTCTACATGATGGAATCTTCTATTTTGTATTTTGATGGATTTTGGTGAGAAAAAAATGAGAAAACGCCTCTGGCATGGGGAAAAGAGAAGAACTGATTTTCAACCACCATTTTAAATGCAGTGTGGATTCCATTCATCTCTAGCATGGTCAAAAATCTTGGGGAATGAACTTTTAAGGGTTTTTTTGATGGATTTAGTTGGTGGTTGAATGATTCCTTTGCTTTTCCCATGTTTTCTCCTTCCTGATCTCGAGCCTTAATTGTTAAAATCCAGATTTGGCTCATTTGTAAAGGGTTGGACATTTTTATGTTTTGCAAACTCCCTCCTTCACCCTAGAAAGTGAATTTGTGGAATATCATACCTCTCTCAGGACTACAACATGTTTTCTTCCTCTTTGTTGTTGTAATGCATGGTATTTTAAAAATGGAAATAACAATATAAGCTCTGTGAATGAATTTTCAATCCTCTCTTGTTTTGTTTGCCCTATATTGATTCTTCATTACATTTTTAGCAATTTGTGCATGATTTTTGTTGCATTTTGTAACTTGTGTCAATTTGTAGAAACAGATTTTCACCACTCCTTTAGTGTCTCACCACTTTTACTTAGTTTTATTTCTTTTGCATCCTTTATCTCTATCTCCTTGGAATTTAGAGTAG
Organism: Taxus chinensis; assembly: GCA_019776745.2. Taxonomy (NCBI): domain Eukaryota; kingdom Viridiplantae; phylum Streptophyta; class Pinopsida; order Cupressales; family Taxaceae; genus Taxus; species Taxus chinensis. The sequence goes on along the minus strand of CM034146.1, from coordinate 972,141,274 downwards.
GGTCTAGTATTAACCCTCTACAAATTTCATGCATACATCTGATATGAGGAGTAGAGGAACCAACCTTTAATCTGGATATTATTTTCCCAATTTTGCAAGTCCCACACTTGGGGAAAAGATTCAATGTTGTGTAATCACACTGGATATCCATTGTCAAACTAGAAATATGAGAAAACATCCAGGGGTGTTACTGATTTGTACTAACATTATTGGCATGCCCATTCGGACCTTAGAGGTCTTCATCTTCATTGCAACAAATTTGATGTGCTTTTTTGTAATTTCTTGCTTGAAAGAGCCCTGATTTGCACATCTGGCGACTCCGAAGAGGAAAAATAAACTGGTTTTATCTGTCCAAGTCTGAAGATTCATGAGAAGGATCTAAAAAATGTCATGGGCAAGAGAAGAGGGATTGTCTGAGTATCTATAGTTATCCCCAGGAAGAAGATAGAGAGGAAGAAGGATTCAAAGCTCTCCATCTCCACCAAACAGAACTCTATCAACCCCTCCACCTGGTAGACCTTTCACCCAATCAAAAAGGGTTCTTAGGCCAATCAGAATGGCACAACACAACCCTTATGTCAACTTCACTGCAACAACCCACTTGCTCTCAATGCACAAAATCTAGTTCCATCTGCAGCATTGAAGAAAATTTCATACTTTACTGGGGAAAATCAAACCACTCTTGGTGACCATGTCAAATACATTGCTAATGTTTGTGTAATCCATGAGATTGTTGAAATGCAAATTACTATAAAATTGTTGGCATCTTCATTCAAAGGGAAATCCTTGCAATGGTTCAGGAGCCTTGGGGCAGGCTCTATCCAAAATTGGAACTAGTTGTGCATATCTCTCCATGAGTAGTTTGGAGAAGAGGGACATAATTTGTCTCTACTGGAACAATTAACAACTATCAACAGAGCTCCCAATGAGTAGCTAACAGACTTCAACTTCAGATTTCAAAGGACATGGGATAGAATCCTAGTGGCAGTAAGGCCAACAGCGTAAGGTGCTTTCTTATACTATTTCAAAGCTTTAAAATCTGATATTTCTATGTTAATTCAATCCATGGGAGGTAAAACTATACCTGTAGCTTATAGCATTGCCATTAGGGGTGAAAATTGTTTGATTCAAGCTGGTAACTTGGCTCCTAGGCCTCCCATGCCCTTGTATCCAAACTTGGAAATCCTAAGCACTACTCAATCACCTACTTTAGCTCATATTTCCACTCCTAGAAATCAGAGTTCAAATGAAACTTCTACTTCATCCTCTAGTGCCTCAAATGAACTTTAAGAAGTCATGAAACAATTACAAAATTTAGGATATGAGCTGGTTACACTCAAGAGGCAGCAAGCCCAAAGTTTTAGACCTTCTTACCAGTCTCAAGCTCAACCTAATAGGCAACCATATCAGCCTAATAGGCCACCCAATCCAACTGTAAATCAAAATCAAGGCCTCCTGCCAATAGACCATATCAGCCATATAACCCCAATGCTGCATCTACCTCTAAAGCCTTAGTGCCAGTGTAAAATAATATAGCACAAGAGTGTGATTGGTGTTTCCCATGCAATGAACCTCACAACTAGTCCATGTGCTTTAATGGTGCTTTGAACTAAGCCTTGATGGTGACAAAAAATGGCATAGAGGGTGAGGTGAGCTAAGAAAAAAACCAATAATAAGGAACATCTTAGCAAAATACAACCCCAAATGAGGCTACACTTGTGAATTGGTAGGCTGAGGATTTTTGTGGTATGAATCAAATAATTTCCCAGAATGTAGTAGCTAACACAAGGTCAAAGAAAAGGAATATTAGTGAAGGGCAATCATTAACTCTAGGTGATCCACAACCTTCCACCACTCCACAAAGTGCTGGAAAGTAAAATGCAGTTCCAAATGTGCAAGGACAACCCAAGCCACCTTCTAGACCAGCTCAAATTTTAGTTGTTGCAGCCCATATACAAGAAAAGAGTGTGTAGGCTAGAGGGAAACAAAGAGATGTTTCATCCCCATTCAACATCATTGAAAAAATGAAGAAGAAAAATGTGAATATATCTATGTGGGAATCACTATCCATCCCATGACAAAGGGATCTTCTACAAGATGCCATGAAGAATTGGTCAATTTCAAATCATCAAGCTCAAATGCAAGAGAACGTACTCACAAATGTTGCTCAGCCTAAGGTGAAACATGGAGGATGGCAAGGTAAAGTCTTGAAACCCCCTCCATTCTATGTTTCATTGATCACTAGGGATAGACTAGTACACAATTGTATGATTGATTCCGGGGCAAGTAGTTCTGTAATGCCCAAGTAAATAGCTGATTAGTTGGGTCTCCAATATGAATTCATATCCAAAGGGGTGGTGCAACTGGATGGGACAGCAGTAAAAACAATGGGAGTAATTAAAGATTTGATCCTTACTTTGCATGCATGCCCAAATGTCACTATGTTGTAATATGTGTCAGTGATAGATCTACCACCACTTTTTCCCCTATGTTTGTTAAGGGATTTCACAGCTAGAATTGGAGGCTACTTATCTTTTGATTGGTCACACATGTTGTTTAGAACAAGTTATGGAACTAAGGCCACATTTGATCAAGAGGATTATCAAAGCAAAGATGAAGCTGACACCAAATTTGGAAGCATCCCAAATTTGAATCTTGATGAATGGGCAAGCAAGGTACATGCTTTTTATCCCTATAAGGAATAAAGGAATTTGAACTAGGAGTTTATTGCATGCATGAAGAAAATAAGCCTATCCCTAGCATCACCAAGCCAAACCATAAGGATGACAATGAGGTATGGAAGCTATTATTTGATGGATCAAGAAGTAGACAAGGTACAGGTGGGGGAGCTATGCTTGTTTCACCTCAAGGTATTAGGTACTATTCATCCTTTATATTTTAGTTTACATGTTCTAACAACATTGCTGAATATGAAGATTTGATACAAGGATTGCATTGGTCAAGGAAAAGGGGTATCAAAAACTTGCAAGTCTTTGGTGACAGTGAGCTGATTGTTAATCAAGTTAAAAGGAAGCATGCTGCCAAAAATGACCTGCTCAAGTGTTATAAGAATAGGGTGTGGGACCTCATTGAGGACTTTGAAGGATTTGGCATCAAGTCCATCCCTAGGAAAGAAAACTAAGCTACTGATAGACTTGCAGTAGTTGGGGCAGCCTTTGATATTGTGGAAAGTATCAAGGAAGATAAAGTGCAGCAAAACATTCATGTGATTGTAAGGCCATTGGTGCTAGACAATAATGTAAGTTGGAAAGTGTTTGAGAGTGACCAACAAATCATCAATTTCTTGCAAGATGAAGATGATTTCTTAGCCAAAAATTAGGAAAAATTAGAACAGCAGTATGGTGATCAAGTAGTATAGCTGAGAACCAAGAAACTACCAAAAGGACTTGTCACCTTGGGGTCCATCTTTAATCCTAATGATCAATTTAGGAAAGAGAAAGAAAACATCCAAGTCGAGGGAGAAGATTCAGTGCCCATCTTAGTGGGAGAAGGAAAATCACTTCAAATTGGTAAAATGGAAAACAAGCAAGAAAGATATGAGTTCATGCAACTTTGCCAAGATTTCCCAAACATATTTGCTTGAAGCTATGAAGACTTGAGAGGTTTCAATCCCAAGCTATCTCAACAGACAATTGAGTTGGATCCAAGTGCTAAACACATTAGGAAAAAAAAAAGGCCAGTCAATCCACACATAGAGCCTCTCATGAGGAGTGAATTGAATAAGTTAATAGAGGCAAGTATCATATTTCCCATCAACCATTCTAGCTAGGTAGCAAACCCGGTTCCAGTTAGAAATAAGAGTGGAGAAATCAGATTATGTGTAGACTTTAGAGATTTGAATAGAGCATCCCTCAAGGATCACTACCCACTTCCTTCTATGGAGTAGATTTTGTAAGTTGTTGCTGGCTCTGAGAGGTTTTCATTGCTATATGGTTATTCAGGGTATAATCGGATCATGGTAAAATGGGATGATCAGTTCAAAATAGACGTTCACCACCAAATGGGGTACTTTTTCATATAGGAAAATTCCATTTAGGTTGTTCAATGCCGGTGCTACTTTATAAAGGGAAATGGATATGGAATTCAAGGGATTGATCAACAAAATGGTGCTGATATATATATAGATGATATTACTGTATTTTCTAAAAGTGCAGCATATCATCTCTTTCATTTAAGACAAGTGTTCCAAAGATGTAGAAGATTTGGGGTATCCTTGAATCCCAAGAAATGTATTTTCCTAGCTCATGAGAGAAAGCTCCTAGGCCACATTGTTTCCAAAGAAGGATTAGCAATTGATCCATAGAGGGTTGAAGCAATAAAAGTACTACCATTACCAAGTCATAAGAAGGACCTTCAAAGTTTCTTGGGAAGAATCAGTTTTGTTCAAAGTTTTGTTCCATATTTTGCATCCTTTGTCAAGCCAATAACTATGATGTTGAAGAAAAACATGGCTTTCAAATGGAAAACTGAAGGTAAGGAAAGTTTTAAGGAAATCAAAGAGGCAATCTCACAAGCTCCAACTCTCATTAACCCAAATTTCTCTAAGGACTTTATCCTTTATGTATTTGGAGGTGATGATACAATTTCTGCAATTTTAGTATAGTAGAACAAAGAAAATGTAGAGTAGCCAATTTCCTTCTTTAGCCAAAGCTTGGAGGACTATTAGGTGAGGTACTCTTTTACTGAGAAGAATGTTCTTGCAGTGATTAAGAGCTTAAAGAAATTTAAGCATCTAGTTTCAAACAACAAGTTTCAACTGTTGGTTTCTCATGTGGGAGTTAAGGACTTCCTCCTCAACAAAGACCTACATGAAAAACATGTAGGGTGGATTACTTGTGTCATGGAGTATGACATTGAGATCAAAGTCACCAAGCTGGTCTGAGGAAAGGGATTATGTGAGTAGCTGGTCTTGAGCAAATCAATGGAAGCAAGAAATGGGAAGGATGTTGTTTTGGCACACCAAATTGAAATCAGCCTTGTGGGCTTATCGGATGACTCCCAAGAGATCCACAGGTAACTCTCCATTCAGACTTGTTTATGGAAGAGAGGAAATCTTTCCCATGTCACTTGAGTTGCCAACATTGGAACTCATGAAGTAATGGGAGTTGTTGGAGTTTGAACCCATGGAGGTTAGATATGTAGAATTGATGGAGCTCCAAGAAATCAGAGAGCATGCAGCCCAAGCAATGGAGAAGGACCAAGCCTTGATCAAGAGAACCTTTGATAGGAAAGCTAAGGCTAGAATGTTTCAAGTTATAGATTTGGTGTTGAAATGGCATGCATACCAAACAAAGATAGGAAGGAATTCAAATTTTTATGCCATCTGGAGTGGCCCCTACATGGTCACAAAATGTAAGAACAACAATGCCTTCTAATTGTCTACATTGGATGGTGGGAGAACTACAGATTCCAATTAATGGAATCCATCTAAAGCATTGCTACTAGAAGGGAGGCTCTCCACCTTGTACATATTAGCTTAGATTTTCATTCCTCCAAGTGCTTGTGCACATTGTTCTGTTGTAGTTTAGTTTTACTTCTCCCTAACTTCTTTGGCACAAGCTTGTTGTCCTAAGGATGCATTTTGCAGACCATGTTCCATATCAAGTGATGTTCTACTCTCCCAATCTTTCTTCTTGAAAATTTTCTAATGAGTTAGGGGAACCAAACAGTTAATTTGATGACTCCATGCCCAATGGATTGTTTTAGGCAATTGGTAACTTCATCCAACAGGAAGATGACCCCTCTGAGTCACCAAAATTGTTATCCAAAATAAGCCCCTTACTTATTTTTTGGCTAACTCTCTTTCATTTCTTCCTTCCTTGTGCCTTAGTAAAATTTTCCACTTTTCAAGCACTCAATTTTTTTTGGAAATGGCTTCATTAGATAGAGAATTTTCTCAGCTTTCCAGAAAGGTAAAGTTTTCCTTCTAACTCCTTGTATTTTGCAAGTTATGGCTCAGTGGGGTTTTTGCGGGAAATTTTCCCTAAGAAGGCCCACACCCATTCAAAAAGTGCCACTTGGCAGCGGAATGGTGGGTTGGCGGAGGTAAGTTAGAAAAATCTCCAAAGGGGTTAGTAGGGGTGAAAAGGAAAATTTTGGTCTGAAGCTCCGCCAACCAATAAGAGGATGACACGTGTCCATCGAGCCAACGAGAGTAGGGATGGAAAAGTGAATTTTGGCTTTTTGCCAAAATTATTAAGGGACAAAAAGTTAAAACCCAGCCCAAAGGCCCGCAGTGAATGGAAAGCTACCACGTGTCCAAGTTTTGGCAAAGGTCAGGGACGCGGGAGAACTTCTAAATTTTTTCCAAACTGTTTCCAAAGGGTACAAAGGAGAAATTTTTCCCATGGGCCCACAGATGGAATAAAAATAGCTAAGGCTCATGCCCAATCAGAGATCACCACATGGCATCAGAGTGGCGATGTGTAGGGCGACAAAGGAAAATTTTCCAAAAAGTTCATAAGGCATAAAATGATCATGTGAATCTCACATCCAATCAGGACATGTCATGTGGCATCGGAGTGATGGGGGGCGGAGATTTTTGGGGAAAATATCCAAAATTCAAAAAAGAGGGAAAAATTTTGGGTTTCAGCCCACCGACCCGATTTTTGCCCTATTTTGCCATAAATCTTTAGAGGGACATAACTTTCAATCCATAGCTTAGTTTTTCTTGATTTTGGTGTCATTGGAAAGATATTGAAGTCCTCTACACGATAGAATCTTCTATTTTGTGTTTTGATGGAGTTCGGTGAAATGAAAATGAGAAAATGCCTCTAGCATGGGGAAAAGAGCAAAATTGATGTTCAACCACCATTTTTAATGCAATATGGCTTCCATTCTTTTCTAGCATGGTCAAAAAGCTCAGGGAATGAACTTTTAAGGGTACCCATTCTGTTTTGATGGATTTGGTTTGTGGTTGAATGATTCCTTTTCTTTTCCTACATTTTCTCCTTCCTGAGCTCGATCCTTCATTGTTAAAAGCTAGATTTGGCTCATTTGTAGAGGGTTGGACATTTTTATGTTTTGCAGACTCCCTCCTTCACCCTAGAAAGTGAATTTTTGGAATATCATACCTCTTTTAAAACTCACAACATGTTCTCTACCTCTTTACTATTGTAACGCGTGGTATTTTAAAAATGGAAATGATAATATAAGCTCTGTGAATGAATTTTCAATCCTCTCTTGTGTTGTTTTCCCTATACCGATCCTTCATTACATTTTTAGCAATTTGTGCATGATTTTTGTTACATTTTGTAACTTGTGTCAAATTACAGAAACATATGTTCACCACTCCTTTGGTGTGTCACCACTTTTACTTAGTTTTATTTCTTTTGCATCCTTTATCTTTGTCTCCTTGGAATTTAGAGTACGATCTAGTATTAAACCTCTGACAAATTTAATGCATACATCTGATCAGAGGAGTAGAGGAACCAACCTTTAATTTGGAGATTCTTTTCCAAATTTTGCAAGTCCCACACTTGGGGAAAAGATTCAATGTTGTGCAATCACACTGGATGTCCATTGTCAAACTAGAAATATGAGAAAACATCCAGGGGTGCTACTGATTTGCACTAACAATAATTTTTTTAAAGTGGGAATTTGAATTTTTTGGCCCTATTTCCCCACCCACGCATAATATTGGATCACGCTACATTATAAATTTGTATAGATTATCTTACAAGGTGGGAATAAGTGGTACCTAAAAAGGATTGCATGGTAGCTATGACAATAAGGTTTCTTTGGGAGAACATTATTAGGATGTGTGGATGCCCATTGAGTTTAAAAAGTGATCGGGTACTCATTTCCTTAATGAGACTATCATAATATTATTGGCTAAGTTTATGGTGGTGCATCAGAAGACAACACCCTATCAACCCATAGGCTAATGGGACTATTGAGGCTTTCAACAAGATATTGGGACATACATTGACAAATATTTATGATGTTGGAAGGAAGGAATGGGGTGATAAAGTCTTTTTTGTACTTTGGGCATATAGGACTACATATAGAAGATTGAACAAAGCCACATATTTTTAGTTGGTTTTTGGTGTGGAGGCTATGTTTCCCATGGAATTTATGTTACCTTATCTATGTATTAAGTGCACAGGAGGTTTGGCTGATGAGCAAGAACTTGAAGAGCACCTTGATAAATTGATGTAGTTGGATGAAAGGCATGTCATTTCCAAATGGATTTAGAAGACAGAAAAGACCAGGTAGAAGGCATGACATGATAGGCATATTTAGGGGAAGAATCTTGAAGTTGGAAAGTTGGTTCTTCTTTATGACTCCAAGTTTTTGCGCCACCCTAGAAATCTCAAAGTGCATTTTTTGGGACTGTATGTTGTAACTTACATACTTGATTTAGGTGCTTGTTAGTTACATGTGCCAAATGGGACACGGTTTCCTAGTTACTTCAACGGGAGTTGGTTGAAGCCCTACTATAAATAATTATTCTTGATGTTTGTAATAAGGTAGTATTTTCATTGTTGTTATGCTTTATCAATTTAGTTTAGTGTTTTTGTGTAACAAGTGTGCTTGAGCACTAGAATTTAATTACTATCTATTGAATTCATACGTAGAGGATTGCATGCATACTTTTAGTGTGGGGTGGAGTGTATATATGATAAATGGATTTATTTTTAACATTCTCTAGAACATGGGTATGCATAGAGTAATATTGTGCAAGTGTTTGATGTAAGGGTGATAGAAATATTTCTCATAAATGAAGACCACGTATGGGTGAATGAATGCATAGTGTAACACAAGGTAGACTATATCATGGGAAACTACTTGGTGAAAGGCATAGTGGATAGGTACTTTAATGTAGAAAGGTGTGTGAAAGGAGGTCTATGGATGAGGAGTAGTAGGCGCGCTAGATGGTTATGACTGGGGTGCGGAAAAATTATCACAGAAAAAGGAATGAAACTCCAATTTAATGTTGAGTATGGTGGTAGGTGGAGAGCATTAAATGTGGAAATGTTTTCAAAAGCTATATAATGTGGTGTTTTGGGATCATTTTTAATTTTGTGATTGAGAATATTTCAGTGAGTTGAAGAGAAAACTAAGAGCGAGTGTGTGGGAAGTGCGAAGAGCTATAATACAAAACTAAACTAGATGGATTTGAGCACGGGATTGATTAGAGCCCCATTAGAGAAGGTGTTTAAGTGAAACAAAGGCATGCAAGGATAAGAATCAATAGTTAGGTTTCATGTTTGAGCTAGGGTACATGGATTTCGAGATAGGGAACACGGGTTTTGAGTTGGAAAGTCTGAATCAACTACAAAAATACACTCTTTTAGTTCTTATGGCCCCTAAGCAAGCACTTGGAGTGGCTACAAGGTGTAAAAGGTAGAAGGAAATGGAAATCAAAGTTGAAGACACCATCAAGAGCCATTTTTCATAGATGCAATATCCAAAAGGAGTTTTTATGGGCCGTGATTAGGATTCACATGTTCAACACCACAAAGTAAGTGATTATAACCATAGAACTAAGGACAACAAAGATGAACTGGACAAGTTATTAGTAGTAAAGAAAACAATGAGAACAGAGAAAAATATGGTTGTTTATGATGACACAGGGGAAAAAATGGTGGAAAATATTGGAGTTTATCAGTTATATGAACTCCCATATTTTGGAAAACCAGAGAAGTTGTATCAATGGTTGATGAGTAGAGTCCATGATGACTTGTTTTACTTTGATGGGTAATGAATGAGGCTTATTGTACCCTTGATTAGGAGTTTAACAAGATTGAGGAGTTTGGGCACATAAATTAGTAGTGAGATCACTAATAAAGAGGTAATAGAAGTAACCAACAAAGTGGTAGGATACATGAAGGGAGGGTGCAGAATGGATATCCCCAAGTTACAGAAATACCCAATCATTCAGGTGGCAACACACCTACTTACTAAGTTGAAAAATAAAGAGCATTAGTCGCGGGTGAACAAGGCATGGTTGCACATAGAAAAGAAGATGACAGAAGGAGTATTTTACAAATTGGATAGCTTTATTACTAAAACTATTATTGAAGAAGGGCACCAAGGTGAGAAGATAAGTTTCAGCACTGATCCTTTTGTCTATTATTTTTGTAGAAATTGGAGTTCCTGATGGGCCAAAGGATAAGATGTGGAAATACCCAGAATAAAAATAGGTCCCTTATAGATATATTTTATCAAGTACACATGTGATGGATCTATGAGCAGAGCCTACAAGCAAAGGAAAGAGCTTTGGTATGAGAACATGCAAATTATATTTGAGGAAGAATGGGGAATACGTAAGGATCATCCTTTGGTATTGAACAAATAGGTATAGTTTTCCATTTACTAGCATTTTTATATAGGTCATTTTTGGAATGAAGGGTGGAAATTGATATCCCATGGTGTAAGCACCCCTATGCCTTCTATTGTGCATTAATTTTAGGCATTGGTACACAAGGTTCTTAAATGCATGTGAAGGTTGGTGTTCAATGTGGACAAGTTGGATATATGAACCTACCATATGCTCAGAGAAGACCTATGTCTACTCTAGGTAGGTCATGCATATATTGAGAAAATTTATTTAAGATAATAATTACATATTAGTTCTATGAGCTTGGAAATTGGATAAGATTGGAGCGGCATAAGGTATACATCTACCTTAAGCCGAACTTGGAAAATGGAAAATATGTAGATAATGAGTTCAAGCTACCTGAGGTACTAAAGGGAAATCATATTGTGGGCACATTGCAAGATGAAGAATAACACTTTTCCCCTTGGTGATTAAAAAGAATAAGAAAAGGAACTTAAGAGAAAATAGACAGTGGTGGCTTGGAGCACAGGGGTAGGGAGGTAGCCCATTTTTGGAGAGAAAATAGAGCGTGAGGTGACCCCTCCATTGTAGAAGGAAGATGAAGAACTGGAAATGGAAATAGAAATTGTGGATAGTAGATATAGAACATGGTGTTGGGGACCCATGTAGTACAAAAGAGTGTTGAGAAGAACCAAAACTCAAGGTGCAAGGACCTTTACAGTCACTAAGGAGGTCGCCTAGGATTTCTCCTGTGAAGGTAGAACTAGAGAAGAAAAGAAGGTGCAAGTATATTCCTGCTAAGGATAATGAGGATGAGAAAATATGAGGACAAGCACACTAAGAACTCTTATTAAAATTGAGGAAGTAGAAGAGCCTCAGGAAGAATAATTGAAACATGATACATAGAGAGTTAAAAGACTAGGATATAGAAAGTGGCATCCATTAACACATAGATATAGGTGAAGATAAGGGTGCAGACCATCTGGTGTGCCAACGTAATAGAGGGCTAATTTCTATATTTAAGCATTCACATTCGAAAAGGTAAGTGCACTCTGGGAAGGAAAAATGGATGAAGAAACATATCAAACTCCTACATTTGGGTATGTTAATGACCCAACAAAAATAATACATGCTTGAGGTTTTAAAATTATTTTAGAGCCCAAGGACTTGTATGTGGCTAGGAGTTGATGGATTCAGATATGGTGACCACTCACACATGGAATCAATTATTCATGGAGTATACAAAATCACATGGATAAGCTTGATTTTGACATGTGTGTAAAGAATCATGTGTTTCACTCAGAATGAATAAAGTGTCCACCATTGGTGCCATGTAATTAGTTAAGCCCTACTCAGATGTCAAACAAGCAAGGTGAGAAACACACTGAAAAAGGTATCTACAGAAGTTACAAAGTAGAAATATAGATAAAGTGATAAATTGTTCAGGTGCTTATAGATGACAAGAAGGAAAAAGATGTTGAGATCAAACACCTGATGGAGGAAAAGGATAAAGTCTAAGGTCAAAGGTGAGCACATTAGTGAGTATGACAGAACAAGTTTGAAATGAAATTTTGAAAGTAAGGCCAGATCTGGAAGAAAAAGTGTTGGACAATTTTCCCCTCTGTAATGCACTATTTGTGCACACTTGATTCATTTATTTATGGAAGAATGTCCTATGTGCACATGCCAAAACCAAAGGATGCTGCAACATGGGATAGAGAAGGCCAAGGTGATGATTGCATGCACAAAATTACTAGTTATGAATCTATACTACAAACCTTGAATGATGAAATGAAAAAGGTAGATTTGGCATTAAATATGTGTGATAGCCACTGATGTAATAATAAAGACAAGGACTATTGTACATAGGAGGATGAGGTCCTTAAAGCAATAAAGAATGAGACACTTGGGTGTGAGGAGAGGATCACTTTGGTATCATAGAATTGCACAATGTTCTTGTAGTAGGCCCAGGACCCTCACAAGGAAAAGATTAAATAGATTGGAAAACTCAGTCACTTAGTGGATGGATTTTATGGAAGGGATGATCTCAAGCCTGGCTAATGTTCTCAAAGTATTGTAGAGTGAAGTTGAGAGCGTGAATTTGGATGATTTAGATGGGGTGCTTGTAGACATCCCCGAAAAAACTAATAAATTGTTGAGTGAGTGGAATGAGTTAGAAGCAGAGGTCAAATAAGAATATATCCAGAGTTGATTGTGCCTACGGAAGTATAGGGTGCAAAATTATTCTTTCATTGTTTTGCAAAGTTATTCTTTCATTCCTTATTCTTTATCATGGAGAGATAAGTTATGGTTACACATTTTCTAGGGATGGCAATGAAGCAAGTGTGGGGTAATGTTGGGCTAATGAAATGTAGCCTAAGTACTCAAGTCACATAAGGATTATGATGCACAGACACGAAGGGCGCATATGTGCACGCATGAAGGAAAAGTGGAACAGGGCACGTGTAGGAAATTTTGGAATCAAGACTTAGTTCATTTTTCAGTATGAGGCTAAATATAGACATGGAGTGCAAAGCACACAATAGTATGAAGACTTGAAGAGCATGCAAACGCTATTTCAAACAAGAGGAAGATTAAGTGTCATGCATAGCTTTGAGCTATTAAAAGGATTAGAACTGTATTTATTATTAGATAATATATTATTAGTGAGCTTGCATGATTTTGTAATTATCTTGTAGCGGCGCATGGCTATTCTTAGCATATAGCCAGTTTTAGAGAGTGCATGAGTAGTGAAGGGAAAGTCCCCACTACCTATAATTATGTATTGATTTGTACGGTTTTGACATTGGTGAATATTCTATGAGGTTATGTTGTTGTTTCATGAGTGTACGTAAATTATGGTGATATTTTTATGTATGTATTCAGCTTCTAAGTTTTACAGAAATTAATATAATGGATCTTTGTGGTTGGGTATTTTTGTAGACACATATGTGACTTGTTCTTGTATGGTAAATTTAATCCTTATTCAGGTATGACTTAATCTTGCATATGCTTAAGATATAGATCTATTTTATGTTATTTTTTATTCATTGAATCGGATATTAGGGATCTGGAATATTTGTATGATCATCCTAAATCCTTGAACAAGCTGCCATAAAAGAGGAACTTGGTATCCTTGTGCACTTCGAGTGAATGCTTAGTTCTAGCTGAGGGATGTGTCAGCATGCCTTAGGTTGGTTGGTGAAATAAATAGACTACACCAACACTCTTCCTATGGCAGTAGGATGCCAAAATCCTCCCATTTTCAAACAAAATTAGGTTGGGAATTGATCACTCCCTACCCCTCTCTATCACCTTGAAAAAATAATTTGAAATCTCCAAAATCTCCAAATCATTTCTCTCTGTGCTCCTTACAATGGTTTGCTATATCCACTTATGCCACATGGGTCAAAACATTGATCCATGGTTTGCCACATTACAAGTCTCTACATTCTACATTCACTTTATAATATGGATTCTCTAGAATTTATATAGGTATGTTCCTTACTTAATTTACACTAAATTTATTCAAATAGCATTAAAGGGGGGAAATGTTGACACAAAATCATGCGCGTGCTACTATTTTACTTTTTCATCAAGTATATCGTTATATGCATGGATTTTACTTTGTCCATCTTCTTGTTTTGATTTTTTGTATTATCTTTCTCCCTCACATATGTAATTTCTATATACAGGGATCCCTTTCTATCTGTCATTTCACATTTGTCAACATTTATCTCAGGACACCTGTCCCTACTCTAGATACTAGCTCTCAAGCACTTCTGTCCATTCTAGGTGCTTTTGTCCTCTTTTTTTCTTTCTACGTATTTTGACATGTGTGGTTATCCTTTCTATTTTTATAATCTCTATCCCAAGCTCATAGTCATCCTTTTGTGTCACTAGTGTCAAAATTCAAACAAGAGATCCATATACATATACAACATACACACTATTATTGGTGTTGGAAATTCTAACAAGAAATCACATCTACATACTATCACTACCATCAAAGGGACTAAATTTTGGGTTGCATACATTGCATAGGAAGTGGGAATGTTTAATTCCATATCATACATATGTGTATTATCTAGCTATAGCTAGCTATCTTGGCATCATTTGCACAAGGGAAACCTAAGGACACTATTTCACACACAAATATAAAGAACTACATGGAGTTTGGAATATAGTGTAGCGATCGGTCATAAGTTCACTCATTAGGCGACCATTGGGGTTAGTTAAACTTTACATATTGCATATGTCATTATGATTTGATGTTTTTGTGAGCTTGTGCAGGAAGATATGGTTTTTTTAAAGTTATAGGTACCCTCGGCGATCAAAGATAAAATTTTCGGTGACTGACAGAAAGTAGTAGTGAAACCCTAGTGACATAAAAGAAAATAGATCTAGAGATCCTATGCAATCATAGGTGCCCAAATCAAGTCATCAACACCCAATTACCCTTATCCTATTGGGGTTAGTCTGACTTCACATATTGTATATTTCATTCTGATTTGATGTGTTTGTGAGCTTGTGCAGGTAGCTAGGGTTTGTTTTCTAGGTTACAAGTAACCTCAGCGATCAAAGAGTGAATACATGGAAACTGATAGAAATTAGAAGTGAAACTCTAAAAACACAGAAGAAACTAGATCCAGAGATCTTACATAGTCATGGGAACCTAAATTCATTCATCAACACCTAGACACCCTTGTACTATTGTGGGTACCCCTTTATAGCCTTGTTTTTGAGTTCCAAAATTTACATGGAGTAGCTATGGTGTTTTTTACATGCCTTCCAACACTTTACACTACTCATATTAGTTCCAAATCACATAGGAACTAGCTAAGTCATTTCTCTTTCTCATTTACTTATAGTTTTACATTTCTTGATTGTTTAGCATTTGTATCTTTGTTTTATTTCATCATATTATTTACTTTACAATTAGATTTAATTCAATTTTTTTATTAAATCACACACCTATTGATATATGCATTGTATCGTCATAACCATATGACACACTCTAGTTCCACAATTCATACTTAAATTTTGAGGTTCTACTATCGAAATGAACCTCACATTTTTCACACTTCATGATCCGTGTATCATATTTAATTTTACTAAGAGCCCCCAAACCCTTTGATACACACCTTATATCATCATTACCCTATAAAGTACTATATTTCCATGGTTCATACTTTATTGTTGAGGGTATAATTGTGAAATTAACCTCACACCATTCATACCTCACACTTTTTTCTTCACATTACTATCTTTCTAGCATCTACTCTCACGCGTTGCAATTATTTCCCAATGACACACTCTTATTTTATGTTTCACTCTTGACTGTTTAGGGAGAATTTATAAATGAACCTCATCTCATACACATCCATTGGGGGACACACTACTCCTAGCATCTTCACATCTTACATATCACACCATCCCACTCACAAATCATTTGCATATCTCAGTTGCATCTACTCGAGCTATTTTATTGTATTTACATGTTACAATTTGCTTTCCATGTTAGACGGATTCTAGGTATGTCTTGATATATATATATATATATATATATATATATATATATATACACACACACACACACACATGTGCATTCACTTGTTATTTTGTAGTGAATGTAAATATCTTACAAGTTTTCAAAGGCTGCAATGTACCTTTTACTATTCCCATCGAGGTTCCTAGAGACATCTACTTTCCCTACTACCAAATACTACACAGGTTATATTGCCACATTTTTCACTACTTCTCACTACTATCATTTTACCTTTTGCTGATTCATACATGCTTTGACATATTATTTATCTTTGTAACATGATAACAAGTGCTTCATGTGTAGAATTTTCCTTGTAGGATTATATGCCAACATGGTTATTTGATACATTTTGCTTGATCTTGTTTGCTATTATATGTTATTGTTTATAGGATACTCCCTATCTATTGTGTGATCATTGTATGATTTTGGTCACTTGAGGCCTGATATTCCTATGACATTATGAGCGATGTCCCATATTTGAAACCCTATTTTTTCTTTCTATCTTGTTTGCGCACTTGATTATTAAATTGTTTTATCTTTCATGTTGGCTACTCTTACTACTAACACATATTTCTAGCCTACTTTGTTTGTATGTTCATTGGTTTCTACCATGCACATCCCTTACCCCCTGTAGGTATCCAATTAAAATCAACATCAAGTCTTGTCCTTTAGGCTTCATTCTTCTACTATTGTCACATGCAACCCAAATAAGGGGGCATACATTGGGTAAAAAAACCCCTACAACAGCTCAGAGCTACAGTTTAGATCAGCATAGTACAAAAAAACACAAGAGAACAATCAAAACTAGTCCAGAAATAGACTAAGACCTCACATACAGAATATACACTAGTACCCAGAAGCAAACACTAGCATCTAGGTGCTTTTTTCCTCCCTTAGGCATCAATTTCCTACGAGAGAAACATTCAATTTCTCAGTACATCACAGTCTTCAGAATTTTACAAATTAGTTCTACAGTAACAAGAACTGGCTTTCAATCACATAAAATATTCTATCTCCTACAATCAGTATAATTGGAACAATTCAAAACAAATAAGAAAACATTAGGACATTGCATTTGTAATGGTTCTTATTGGGAAGAGTCATGGAAGGAGATTAAAAATAGACCTCTCTCCCCAACACTTCCTTGTGGCATGAGATCACCTAAAAAAATTTCACTTGGCATGATATCACCCAAAAAAATCACTCTTGGTGTGAGATCACCTAAAAACCTCACCTTCATCATCCAAATCAGAAACTCCAAGCAATAAAACACTTTTCTACCTTCTATTATTTCACAGATCAGGTGCACACTTTCCTTTTTACAGACTTTTACATATTTATATATAATTTTCTCATATTTATTATATACATAACTTTGAATAATTTCTTTTTCTTCTTTTGTAGGTTCGTCCTTATAAGAATCAGCTCAACGCAATCTACAGTAACACACTAAAATCCACATGCTTCACCCCTAGGATCCACTTCCCTTTCCTAGTCTTTGCGCTTCACTTTGCAATCACTCCACGCTTCACTCATCCCCTTAGCATGCTATTAGAAACACTCTTCTCGACAAGATCATAAGGTACACATATTTTATCTACTTTATGTTATCAATTATACAATCAACAACATAAATTAGGGGCACATGTAGACATAAAATCATGCACTTACTTACATTTCGAGGTCCTAAAAGTATGTTATCATTTACATGATTCCTAAGAAATAAAATTAGTAATTGAAAACTCTCTTTGGAATTTTTATTTGTCTTCTAAAATTTTATTGGATTTATGCATTTGTTACTCTTGCTCAAACTTGACTATTTTATTTTTCTATGTATTTGGACACTAGCACCTAGTTTCGATCCTACCCTCTTGAGAACTCTTGTCCCTCTTTATCTTATGTCTACTCCTTTTGGGCCCCCTTGACTTCTCAATTAATTTTTAATGCTATAGGTAAGATTTATATTTTTCAATTACAAAATTCAAACAAAGGAATCATACAAATACATAGTTATGTTTTTGAAATGAGGGACCAAGCGCTAAGCATTACTACTATCACCTAAGCTTAGAATCCAAAGGAAATAAATCACTTCAAAAGCATCCATATATCATCCATACAAGGGAAAAGGGTTGCATCACTTCTACATACACTACATAGGAGGGGAAGTTTATTATATTCCATCCACACATGTTATACATTTCTACATTCTAGATCTATCCCGCTATCATTTGTGAAACTTGCACAAGAGCATCCTAGGGCATCATTTCTACACACACACACACAAGAACTACATGGTTTCAGAGATATAGTGCAATGCTCGGTAGTAAGTTCACTCTTTGAGTGACCATCGGGGTCAATCTAACTCCATATTATGCATCCTTTTTATTATATTTGATGTTTTTTATTGACATTTGTAGGTAGATATTATGTTTTATAGGTTACAGGTACACTCAGAGATTAAAGTGTGAATATAAAGTGATAGACATGAACCAACAATCAAACCCTTAGATTTAATAAAAATTAAATTAAATCACTCTGATAATTGGATACTCAGTATGTAATTATCTTTTCTATACACACATGTAAGTTCACATGGTATCTTGAGGTGAATGAAAGACTTTTACAAATTCTTACATGATGCATGATGCTCAACACTACTCTTTTCCAATCTTGCTAAGGTTCCTGCAAACATCTACCTTTGTTACTCTCATACTCCACACTAACATGTCCTATTGCTACAATATTTACTACTTCACTTAATTTTTTTTATTTATACATGCTTTGACATACTATTTATATTTCTAACATGCTAATAGGTGCTTCATGTGTAGCATCTTCCTTGCATGCTACTATACAACCATGATTCTTTGTTACTTTTTATTTGGTATTATTTTCTATTGTTTGTGTGCTATGCTCTATGTCTTGCTTGATCATTGTCTAGTTATGGCCACTTCGTCCTTGATTGTGTTGTGACATTACAATTGATGTCCCATGTATGCAACCCACTTTTTGCAATATCTCTTGTCTTCATAATTAATTTTTATATTGTATTCTAGCTCTTTTACACTAACACTTGATTGTTATTCTATCTTGTTTGCATGTGCCTTGGATACTACCATGCACATCCCCTACCCCTTGTAGGTATCCAACATAGGATATGCATATAAGTTTCAGGTCCACTCATTTAGGCCGCCTCCTCCTACATTCATCACACGTACCCAAACTGAGGGGGGTAACTATTGGGTGAACAAATCACCCTTCTAATAATACGGATCTCTAAACTAGAAAAACACAATACAAAATTGGAAAAGGCACATAGTTACAAAGTGGTCCATAATCAGACTTGGATCACAAACACATAGTAGATACTTGCTCCTAGTAGTAGACAAGAATGGTGGGTGCTAATTTCTTAGGGAGAAAATAGAGAATTTCTCATATCACCACAATTTCCAGTAGGTTACAATATAGATCTATAGTATCCAGAACTCACAATCAATTACATAATTCCTTTGATCAGTTATAGTTTAGTTACAATTCAGCTACAATTTAGTTACAAATTGGTTACAAATCTAGACGTGTCAATATGTGATGCACTTATCATTTGAGAAACATCATGGAAGGAGATAAAAACATGCCTCTCTCCCCAACACTCTTCTCTTAGCATGAGATCACCCAAAAACCTCATCCTTGGTGGAAGGATGCTCAATTCCATGGCTCAACTCCATTTAATAACATATCCAAGACAAATAAGATAGCTTTCTATCTTATACTCTCTCATACATCAGGTGCACTCTTTCCTTAGCTACTAATTTCTACTACTTTTACATATTTATGCATACGTTACTCTAATTTTTCTTATGCATGACTTTGCTACTCTTTTTCTCTTATTTTACAAGTCCATTCTTATAATTAATAAGAAAAAATTCACATCAACAAGCACAAGCTCTAATTTCATGTTATTATACATATGATTCACCGCTGGGGTATACCTCCTTTTCCTATTTGTCATGCTTCATATTCCAATCACTTCACACTCCACATGGCTACTTGTCAACTTGGCATGCTATCGACTACATACTCTTTAGTTTACAAGGTACACATCTTCAATATACTTTATGTTATAGAGTATTCACTCAACAACATAAATTGGGGGTAAACGTAGACACAAACTATATACACTTGTATACATTTATAGGTCCTAAAACATACTAATATATATGTGATTCCTAAGAAAGAAAACTAGTGGTTGATAACTCATTTTTTCCCTTTAGTTTCTTTATCACTTACACTTTACTAGATTTACACGTCTTATAACTATATTGGCACTTGACTTATTTATCTTTTGATGGCCTTAGACACTAGTGCTCAGTTAGGACATAAGCATCCAGGTGCCCTTGTCCCTCTCTTTCTTCTTCTTACCCTTTTGGGTCCTTTTCACTTCTCAATCACCTTTTAACACTTTGGGTCAGCCTTTCAGTTTTCAATACGAAATTCAAATAAGGGAATCATATATTCTTAGTTACTTCTCTCAAATAAAGGGTCCAAGTACTATTGATTAAGATAAAAGGGGATTTACATGTCTAATTTGATGTTATTGTAGAAGTAAAATACATATGTAATTTAGTACAAAAATTACACCCAAGAAACTAAGCAATAAATCATGAAATCCTAATTGCAAGGAGGAGAAATAGGAATTTATTTGATTTGCAGAGTTATGGATAATGCACAAATGCACAAATTTGTAAAAATAGAAAAGACAAAGAACTAACTGCCATACCAAAGCTCAGAAAAATATAGAACTAGAGGAACATGCTAGACTAGGGTACCTAGAGAGGGACAGGGCCGCCCACGGGCACCCTAGACCTATTTTTAGGTGCATGTGTCTGTGGAAATGCTCAGAAAATACCCTTTGAAGTATCAAAAGGTGTTTTCCTTTAGTCACATTTAATCATCATGAGGTCATTGAAAACCTGTAATGAAATATGTACCTGTAAAACCCTCACATAAACATCAAATCCTAAAAAATAAAGATGTAAAATGAGGGGTCAAACTTTACTTAGCTTTCATAATGGTTAATGTTGTCAAAATTTCCCCCCCCCCAGGGTAAATTTCGATAGCATGCATCAAAAGTTGCAGAAAGGCAAATAGGTCAATCCAGAAAAAATCGCGAAAATCGGCTGAGTCCTAGTCCTAAGTGTTGCTCAGGACATTTGGGACAAAAATGCCCGAACTGGCCGGTCCGGCCGAAATGAGCACAAGCAGTCCAAAATCAAATGGGACAAGTGGGACAGAAGTATGCGGCGGGCGTAAAAAGCCGATCCAGCCGAGAAGAGAAAAATTGGCTAACTGCTGAGGAGGGTCGCCTTCGGGACAAGCGGGCCGAAAAGGCGCGAACCGGCCGAACCGGACGAAAAGAGTCAAGTCAGTCCAAAGCAAAATGGGACAAGTGGGACAGAAGTACACGGCGGGCCAAAAATGCCCGAAATGTCCGAACCGGCTGAAATGAGTCCAAAGGGCCCAAAATCAAATGGGACATCTGGGACAAATGGACGCAAAATGCCCGAACCGGCCGAAATAAGTCCAAAGGGCCCAAAATCAAATGGGACATCCGGGACAAATAGAGGCGAAGGGCGCGAAAGAGCTGGCAGGCCCGCGGACTAATCAAAAGCTGCCACGTGTCCTCATAGAGTAAAGGTCAGAAAAGTCAAAGGGCGAATTTTCGAGCACCGAGCCGAACAAATAGGATCGTGTCACGTGTCCCATTTAAGAGCCCACGAGGAAAATTCAAAGGAAAGCCCGCCAAAAGGCAGAGGAGAGAGAATTATTCAGCGAATCACAGCTTGCCACGTGTCGTCCAGGTGGCAGAGCGCGGGAAGAATTTCAAAAATCCGTTTTCCCGCCTGTTCCGTGCCCTAAATCTTCAGATCGCCATAACTTTTGATTCAGAGCTCGGTTTTGCGCGCTCTTTATATCAACGAAAAGCTTGTGAGATTCTCTACACGTTTCTAGGGTAAATCTTGCATTTTGGTTCAGTTTGAAGAAAGAAAATCAGAAGACGCCTCTGGCACGAAATAATAAGCAGAAGTGATGCTCAACTAACAACTTTAATGCAGCGGACAGTTCGCCGCCTCTGCTAGACAGCTCGCCGTTTTGCCGAGATCCGCCGCTTCCATCATTATGAGATGAGTTAAGTGCATTCTGGAGGTGGTTGGGATAGATTTCGAATTCCTCTCTCTTTTCTCTCTCATTCTTCCTATAAATTATAAGGAGGGGCTTCTTTCTAATGTTGGACATTTTCTGTTTTGCAACCCCTCCCTTCTCTCCTACTAGCAAGAGAATTTGTGGAGTTTTCAAGCCTCCCACATGGATTGTAATGCCACTGTGCCTCTATGGCCATTGCAATGTATTTGAATCGATCTTTTGAGCAATATATATATATATATATATATATATATATATATATATATATATATATATATATATATATGTCTGTGATTAAATCCTCTCATGTATTCATTGTTGTAAGTCTGATCTCTCATTTTCGGCCACCTGTGCATGGTGTGGTATTGCATCTATATGATCTGCGTTTATGTTGCAAAGCTTATGTTCTTCATTCCTCGGTGCATCACCTCCATAGTTTAGGTTTTATTATACGCATTTCTCTCTCCCTGTCTCCTTGGTAGTTAGGTTAGGTTTCTTTTTGAGTGAACCTCTGCGTTTTATTGGTGCATCTGAATAGAGGAATAGGAACCAGCCTTTCTCTGGAGATTCCTTTCTCACTCTTCAAGTCCCACACTTGGAGAAAGGATTCAATGTTATGCAATCGCACTGGATACCTAATATGATCAACCTAGAAAACTTGATCAATATCCAGGGGTGCTGTGATTTTGCATCAACAGTTTTGGCACGCCCGGTGGGACTAGAGGTCTCATTTTTTATTGCA
Source organism: Taxus chinensis (assembly GCA_019776745.2). Classification (NCBI taxonomy): domain Eukaryota; kingdom Viridiplantae; phylum Streptophyta; class Pinopsida; order Cupressales; family Taxaceae; genus Taxus; species Taxus chinensis. The sequence goes on along the minus strand of CM034146.1, from coordinate 972,118,477 downwards.
GCAAGGTTGATATGCATCTGCTGCAATTTTCTTGCTTGAAAAGAGCTATTATTTGCATATCTGGTGACTCCAAAGGGAAGAATCAACTGGAATTTCAGCAGTCAGGCCTAAAAGCTTATGAGAAGAATCACAAGGTCAAGAGCTGGAGAAGAGGAAGTGTTGTTTGAATACCTGCAACTATCTCCAAGAAGAAGGCAAAGAGGAAGAAGGATTCAAAGGTCTCCATCTCCACCGAACAGAACTCTCTCAACTCCTCCACCTGACATGTCCTTTCTTTCAGTATACAAGGGTTTTAAGACCACTCAGAATGGCACAACCAGTAAACCCCTATGTCAACTTCACAGGCAGCAGCCCACTTGCTCTCAATGCACAAAATCCAATCCCAGTTGCAGCATTGAAGAATATTCCATATTTTACTGGAGAAAATCAGACCACTCCTGGTGATCATGTCAAAGACATTGCTAACATTTGTGCAATCCATGAGATCGATGAGATGCAAGTAGCTGTCAAATTGCTGGCGTCTTCATTCAAGGGAAAAGCATTGCAATGGTTTAGGAGCCTTGAAGCTGGCTCTATCACAAACTAGAATCAGCTGTGTATTGCACTTCACAATCAATTTGGAGAGAAGGGAGACAACTTGTCTCTTTTGGAGCAGCTGACAACCATCAAGAGAGCTTCCAATGAGCAGCTGACTGACTTCAACTTCATATTTCAAAGGTCTTGGGATAGAATTCCAGTAGCAGTCAGACCAACAGCAAAAGGTGCTTTTCTGTATTACCTTAAAGCTTTAAATTCTGATATTTCTATGTTGATTCAATCTATGGGAGGCACAACTATCCCTGTTGCTTATAGTATTGCCATTAGAGCTGAAAATTGTCTGATTCAAGCTGGCAAGCTAGCTCCTAGGCCTCCAATGCCATTATATCCAAGTATAGAGAGCCCAAGTACTGGTCAAGCACCTGTCTTAGCCCCTATTCCCACTCCTAGGAATCAGAGTTCAAATGAAGCTTCCACTTCATCTCCAAGTGCCCCAAATGAGCTTCAAGAAGTCATGAAGCAACTACAAAATTTAGGTAATGAGCTGGTCACACTCAAGAGACAGCAAGCTCAAGGTTTTAGACCTTCGTATCAGCCTCAAGCTCAACCTAATATGCAGCCATATCAGCCTCAAAGGCCACCTAATCCAGCTGCAAATGTGAATCAAACAAGGCCTCCTGTCAATAGACCTTTCCAGCCCTATAATCCAAATGCCATATCTGCCTCTAAAGCATTAGTACCAGCACAAAATAACATGGCACAGGAGTACGATTGGTGTTACCCTTGCAATCTACCTCACAATCAGTCAGCATGTTTCAATGGTGCACTAAATCAGGCCTTGATGGTGCAAACCATTGGTGTTGCTCAAGATCCAAGCCAGGAGGAGAATCAACAGCAACAAGAAGGACCCCCAACAGAAACCACATTGGTAAATTGGCAAACGGAAGACTTCTGTGGAGTTAACCAACAGCCTTTTCAAGGCATGGCTGCCAATACACGGTCAAAGAAGAGAAGCATAGAAGAGGGACAACCGTCTAATCCAATTGTTTCTCAACCCACTCTTACACAACAGGGGGTCAGTAGACCAAACACAGCTCCAAATGTGCAAAATCAACCCAAGGTCCCTGTTGTAGCAACACACGCACATGCTCAAGCTCCAGAAAAGGTTGTACCAAGTAAGGGACAGCAAAAGGACAGTTCATCCCCTTTCAACATCATCGATCAAATGAAGAAGACACATGTGAACATTTCCATGTGGGAATAACTGGCGATCCCAGGGCAACGAGATTTATTGCAAGCTGCAATGACTAATTGGTCTGCCACAAATATATCAAACCTAGGACATGAGAAGGTTCTCACTAATGCAGTGCAACATGATGGGGGGCAGACAAGAAAAAATTTGAAGCCCCCACCTTTCTATGTTTCATTGATTGTTGGAAATCACTTGGTGCACAACTGCATGTTGGATTCGGGGGCCAGTAGTTCGGTGATGCCAAAGCAAATAGCGGACCAACTGGGTTTGAAATATGAGCCAGTACTGAAAGGAGTAGTACAGCTAGATGGAACGGCAGTGGGGACTGTTGGAGTCATCAAGGAGCTAAGTCTAACACTACATTCCTGTCCTAATGTTACAGTTTTGCAAGATGTGTCTGTGATTGACCTTCTGCCACTCTTTGCGTTGTGTCTTTCAAGAGACTTCACTACAAAAATCGGTGGATATTTATCTGCAGATTGGTCGCACATGATTTTTAAGACAAGGTATGGAGCCAAAGCAACAATCAGGTCAGAACCAATTGCCAATTTCCATATTGAGCCCTATGTACTAGGTCCTATCAATGAAAATTGCTCAGCTTTTGATCAGGAAGAATGTTCGAATGATCTAGAAGCAGGTACTAAATTCGAGGGAATTCCTGATTTAACTTTAGATGAATGGGCAAACAAAAGTCATGAATTTGATCCATACAAAGAAATTGAAGAATCTGAATTGGGCGTGTATTGTATACAATGAGGAAAGTTCACCCATTCCTGACGTCATTCGGCCTGAACAAAAAGATGAAAACAAAATTTGGAGATTATTCTTCGATGGTTCGAGAAGCAGACAAGGTGCGGGAGGTGGTGCAATGTTAATTTTGCCACAAGACGTCAAGTATTATTCAGCTTTTCGTTTCCAGTTTTCTTGTTCAAATAACACCGCCGAATACGAAGCATTGATTCATGGACTTCATTGGGCTAGGAAAAAGGGCATAAAGAACTTGCAGGTGTTTGGAGATAGCGAGTTGATCGTCAACCAAGTTAGGGGGCAACATGCTACAAAGAACGACTTGCTGAGGAGCTACAAGAATAGGGTATGGGACCTCATTGAAGATTTCGAAGCTTTCAACATTGTGTCCATACCCAGGAAGGGAAATGAAGCCGCAGATAGGCTCGCAGCAGTTGGAGCAACGTTTGATGTGGTCGACAACATCAGAAGAGGAAAAACGCAGCCACACATCCATGTGGTTGTAAGGCCAGCAATTCCAGATAATAACACAAGCTGGCAGGTGTTTGAGAACGATCAACAGATCGTCAATTTCTTGCAAGAAGAAGCTGAATTTTCGGCTAGGACTCAGGACAGATTAGAACAGCACTATGGGGATCAAGTAGTACAGCTGCGGACAAACAAGCTTCCTAATGGTTTGGTAACATTGGAGTCTATCTTCAACCCTAACGACCAGTTTCGTAAGGAAAAGGCAAGCATGCAGGTCAAGAGAGAAGATTCAGAGCCAATTCCGGTTGGGGAAGGCAAAACACTTCAAATTGGCAAAGTGGCCACTGAGCAGGAGAAATCAGATTTCATACAACTTTGCCAAGAGTTTCCAGATGTCTTCGCTTGGAGCTATGAAGACTTAAGAGGATTCAATCCAAATTTGGCACAACACACCATAGAATTGGATCCAGATGCTAAACCCGTCAGGCAGAAGCAGAGACCAGTCAACCCTCACATTGAGCCTCTAATGAAGAAAGAGCTTAACAAGCTAATCGAGGCAAGCATTATATTCCCTATCAAGCACTCAAGCTGGGTCGCGAACTTGGTTCCGGTCAGGAAGAAGAGCGGAGAAATCAGGTTGTGTGTGGACTTCCGAGACCTCAATAGAGCATCTCTCAAAGACCATTACCCGCTTCCTTCAATGGAACAAATATTGCAAGTAGTATCCGGTTCAGAGAGATTCTCTCTCCTAGATGGCTACTCAGGGTACAATCAGGTGATGGTGAAAGAAGATGACCAATTCAAGACGGCTTTCACCACCAAATGGGGAACCTATGCCTACAAGAAAATGCCATTTGGGCTATCAAATGCTGGAGCCACCTTCCAAAGGGCAATGGATATGGCATTCAAAGGGTTGATCAATAAAATAGTTTTGATATATCTTGATGATATCACTGTATTCTCAAAAAATGCAGCGGATCACCTCTGTCATTTGAGGCAAGTATTTCAGAGATGTAGAAGATTTGGGGTATCATTAAACCCCAAAAAATGCATATTCTTGGCTCACGAGGGAAAGCTTCTAGGCCATATTGTTTCGAAGGAGGGGTTGACGATTGACCCAGAAAGAGTTGAAGCAATTCGAGCATTGCCATTGCCAAGTCACAAGAAGGCTCTTCAAAGCTTCTTGGGAAGGATCAATTTTGTCCGTAGATTTGTTCCAAATTTTGCTGCTCTTGTGAAGCCAATAACGCTGATGTTAAAGAAGAGCATGGCATTTAGGTGGACATCAGAAGGCAAGGCAAGTTTTGAGGCAATAAAAGAGGCTATATCTCAAGCTCCGACTCTCGTCAATCCAGACTTCTCCAAGGACTTCGTGCTATATGCCTTTGGTGGTGGGGAAACGATTTCTGCAATCCTGGCACAACAAAACAAAGAAGGGTTAGAGCAACCAGTTGCTTTCTTCAGTCAAGGCTTGGAGGAATACGAAACTAGGTACTCTTTCATTGAAAAGCATGTCCTTGCTGTAATCATAAGTTTAAAGAAATTCAAGCACCTAGTCTCAAACAACAAGATCCAATTGTTAGTCTCTCATGCAGGAGTTAAGGACTTCCTTCTAAACAAGGATCTGAGCGAGAAGCATGCAGAATGGATAACTCGTGTCATGGAATATGACATCGAGATCAAGGTTACCAAACTAGTACGTGGGAAGGGACTATGCGAGCAGCTAGCCTTGAGTCAGCAGGATGAAACAGGTAATGAAAAAGACGTTGTCCTGATGTTACAAGATGATCAAACACAGGAAAATGATGATATATCCACCCCCTGTTGGACTCAAAATATGATACATTTCCTACAAACGGGCATGTGCCCTCCAGAAATGAGCAAAGAAAAAAGAAGGTACTTCAGATTACAAGCAGTTCCTTATGTGCTTGTTGATGGTATTTTGTTTAAAAGGGACATCAACGGTGTTCTATTGAGATGCATCGGGACAGGTCAGATTGAGAGGATCTTACAAGAGTTCCATGACGGAGAGGCAGGAGGCCATTTCACCCCACGAGTAACAGCTCTCAAAATCATGAAAGCTGGTTACTATTGGCCTGCTGTATTCAATGATTGCTACTCATGGGTTAAGAAATGCAAGAAATGTGCATTCTTCACAGGGAAAGGAAGGTTAGCAGCACTGCCCCTTCGTCCCATTTCAGTAGATCATCCATTCATGCAATGGGGATTGGACTTCATTGGAGTCATCAATCCCAATTCAAATCAAGGCCACAAGTGGATTCTTACAGCGACAGATTATTTCACCAAGTGGACTGAGGCAGTAGCGCTCAAAGAAGCAAGTGAGTCTAGCATACTAGACTTTTATGAAGGAATAGTAACCAGATTCGGTGTGCCGGCCACCATCATATCAGATAATGCATTAGCATTCATAGGTTCAAAAATTACAGAATGGGCTGTCAAGAATGGAATCTATTTGAGCGCCTCTTCAAATTATTACCCGCAGGGTAATGGACAGGCAGAGTCCACAAACAAGAATTTGCTAAAAATCATCAGAAGGACTCTGGACGAAAATCAAAGAACATGGCATACAAGGCTAAAATCAGCGTTATGGGCTGACAGAATAACACCAAAGAGGTCAACAGGTAATTCTCCCTACAAGTTGGTCTATGGGAAGGAGGCAGTATTGCCTATATCATTAGAATTGCCAGCCTTGGAGCTCATGAAATAGTTGGAGTTATCTGAATTCGAACAAATGGAGGCCAGGTATGTAGAATTGATGGAATTAGAGGAAATCAGAGAACATGTGATTCAGATACGATTGCACTAAATCAGGCCGTAGTAAAAAGATGGTTTGATAAGAGAGCTGGAGCAAAGACTTTCCAGGAAGGAGACCTAGTTCTGAAATGGGATGCAGATCGGGCAAAACCAGGAAGGCATTCCAAGTTTGATGCCATCTGGAGTGGTCCCTACATGGTCACGGGATGCAAAAGTAGTAATGCCTTCCAATTGTCTGCATTGGATGGAGAGGAACTTCAGATTCCGGTTAACGGAGTCTATCTTAAACATTGCTACTAAGAAAGTTTTTCCCTTGTAAATATTAGTTTAGATTTCCCTTAATTCCTCTAAGTGCGTATGCACATTGTCCTGTTGTAGTTAGGTTTCTATTTCCCTAAGTGCTTTGGCACAGGTTTCGCTGCTCTCGGGTCGTTTTCTACAGTTCGGAATGTTGCTGGAGAAGAAGTTGCAGTATCAGGCTTGTTTCAGGTTATTGCTTATAACTCCATGCCCAATCGATTGCTAAAAGGCCACTGATCTTCTACCTAGCAGGCAGGTACCCCTGCTGAGTCATCAAAACTGTTGTCAAAATTTCCCCCCTAGGGTAAATTTCGATAACATGCATCAAAAGTTGCAGAAAGGCAAATAGGTCAATCCAGAAAAAATCGCGAAAATCAGCTAAGTCCTAGTCCTAAGTGTTGCTCAGGACATTTGGGAAAAAAATGCCCGAACTGGCCGGTCCGGCCGAAATGAGCACAAGCAGTCCAAAATCAAATGGGACAAGTGGGATAGAAGTACGCAGCAGGCACAAAAAGCTGATCCAGCCGAGAAGAGAAAAATTGGCTAACTGCTGAGGAGGGTCGCCTTCGGGACAAGCGGGCCGAAAAGGCGCGAACCGGCCGAACCGGCCGAAAAGAGTCAAGTCAGTCCAAAGCAAAATGGGACAAGTGGGACAGAAGTACGCGGCGGGCCAAAAATGCCCGAAATGTCTGAACCGGCCGAAATGAGTCCAAAGGGCCCAAAATCAAATGGGACATCTGGGACAAATGGACGCGACATGCCCGAACCGGCTGAAATGAGTCCAAAGGGCCCAAAATAAAATGGGACATCCGGGACAAATAGAGGTGAAGGGCGCGAAAGAGCTGGCAGGCCCGCGGACTAATCAAAAGCTGCCACGTGTCCTCATAGAGTAAAGGTCAGAAAAGTCAAAGGGCGAATTTTCGAGCACCGAGCCGAACAAATAGGATCGTGTCACGTGTCCCATTTAAGAGCCCACGAGGAAAATTCAAAGGAAAGCCTGCCAAAAGGCAGAGGAGAGAGAATTATTCAGTGAATCACAGCTTGCCACGTGTCGTCCAGGTGGCAGAGCGCGGGAAGAATTTCAAAAATCCGTTTTCGCCTGTTTCCATGCCCTAAATCTTCAGATCGCCATAACTTTTGATTCAGAGCTCGGTTTTGTGCGCTCTTTATATCAACGGAAAGCTTGTGAGATTCTCTACACGTTTCCAGGGTCAATCTTGCATTTTGGTTCAGTTTAAAGAAAGAAAATCAGAAGACGCCTCTGGCACGAAATAATAAGCAGAAGTGATGCTCAACTAACAACTTTAATGCAGCGGACAGTTCGCCGCCTCTGCTAGACAGCTCGCCGTTTTGCCGAGATCCGCCGCTTCCATCATTATGAGATGAGTTAAGTGCATTCTGGAGGTGGTTGGGACAGATTTCGAATTCCTCTCTCTTTTCTCTCTCATTCTTCCTATAAATTGTAAGGAGGGGCTTCTTTCTAATGTTGGACATTTTCTGTTTTGCAACCCCTCCCTTCTCTCCTACTAGCAAGAGAATTCGTGGAGTTTTCAAGCCTCCCACATGGATTGTAATGCCACTGTGCCTCTATGGCCATTGCAATGTATTTGAATCGATCTTTTGAGCAATATATATATGTCTGTGATTGAATTTAAATCCTCTCATGTATTCATTGTTGTCAGTCTGATCTCTCATTGCATTTCGGTCACCTGTGCATGGTGTGGTATTGCATCTATATGATCTGCGTTTATGTTGCAAAGCTTATGTTCTTCATTCCTCGGTGCATCACCTCCATAGTTTAGGTTTTATTATTACGCATTTCTCTCTCCCTGTCTCCTTGGTAGTTAGGTTAGGTTTCTTTTTGAGTGAACCTCTGCGTTTTATTGGTGCATCTGAACAGAGGAATAGGAACCAGCCTTTCTCTGGAGATCCTTTCTCATTTTCAAGTCCCACACTTGGAGGAAGGATTCAATGTTATGCAATCACACTGGATACCTAAGTGATCAACCTAGAAACTTGATCTGTATCCAGGGGTGCTATATTTTGCATTCAACAGTTAACTTAGAATGAGCGTTACACTACATCTCCACACCCAAGTCGTTTTGTGCGTGTGTTTGGAATTTTCCTAGGTTGTTCTCTTGCGTGTTCTACTGGAAGTGAGAAAGTAGCTAGTAGAGTATATTGTAATAAATGGGTGGATGGAATCGAATGAACTTCCCTCCGTGAAGTGTGATTGTAGGAAAAAAACTATCCGTTTGTGCCTTGTAATGTATCTAAATAGAGCAATGCGGATCTTGACCTTGATGGATACCACCTTAGGTGATGATAAATAGTTGCCTTAGTGTTTGGTCTTTATTATGATCACATAACTTATATTTATATGATTCCTTGTCTTGAATTCATAATAAACCAGCAAAAAGCGGCGACTAAGAAAAGAATAAGATCCTCAAACGGCTAGACAGTACCCAAAAAGTATGCGTAAAGTCACAAAGGGAGGATAGGGGGTTACTAGAGGGCATGAGGGCACCTGACGCTGCGTGTTCTGGTAGGCGTGGTGTTTAGGATTGAAAATTACAAAGATTAAAAATGAAAACTAAGAACAGAGAAAGTAAGGGTAGTAGACTCGAAAGCGTACTAAAAGCCAAAGAAAAGAAAGGTTGCAAGAATGGTTAATTCGTTAGTTTCTTACTTATGAATAATAGAAAGTCGTACGTAAATTCAAGACTAAATCATACCCAAAGGCATTGGTTGGGGTCTAATTTTCCCATATATCTTGGTGAGGGAATGCTCGGTAACATAAAAGTATATTAGAGTATTCAAACTTGCTCAACCATGTAGATTGGTGATGAAATGGTGTCGAGGGACAACATAAAGCGTGAAGTGTATAGAACAATGTGAAATGGAGATTAAGGAGGAGAAAGAAAGTGAAAAAAAAGTGAATTGAAAATGAACCTAGGGTAGAAACGGTGTGATGTCTATGATGTACCTCATTGTCAATGTCGATGTCATTATAGTGGGTTTGATATTGTGTTGTTTATGTTGACTATTGATTCAATACGGATGGACCTGTAAAAGAGAATCAAAACAATAGTAAATATGCATGTTCTATGATCAAAATATGTAAAAAAAAGGTGTCAATATAATTAGGTAAAAAAAATGGAAAAACTTGAAAAAGGAACATGTGCACCTGCTCATCAAGAGAAAGGGTGGTTTGAGAAAAGGATCATGTAGATGATGTCAATGCATTCTTTTTTGGGCAATCTCCAAGCCAATAAAATTGAAGGATTTAGGAGAATAGTTGGTGTAGCCTCCAGCCTTTAACTATTCTGGAAAATGTAGAACACGACTACAAATGGTTTGTGTGTATACAACATGGATAAGGAACATATGCCCGGTGTAAAATAGTTGTGTTAGAGTTATATAGATGTGTTGAACCACACAATCAGTGTTGAATTTCCCTAGTTTTAGGCATTCAGGAAATTCATTTGTGAAAAGGACCCCAAGTTCTGATTATAAGCCTGTCTAAAACAACTTTAACATATTGTATGTGTGATCATGGTCATCTTATGATAATGTTTAGGGGTGATTTATTCACCCAACTGATGCCCATCATTTGGGTGTGCCGGGCCGTCCCTAAAGGAGTATGCGGCCCAAAAGAGGATGGTCGTGTGTTCACTTCCGCCCTCCCGAGGGCTGTCCTGTGGCTTGGTCGCCCCAAGGCCCGCACACACCGGGGGTTACTCTCCCATTGCGGCTGGAGCAAGAAGTTGCAGAGTATCAGGGCTTGTTTCAGGTATTCCTTATAAATCCATGCCCAATGGATTGCTAAAGGCCACTTGATCTTTACCTAGCAGGCAGGTACCCCAGCGAGTCATCAAAACTGTGTCAAAAGTCCCCCCCAGGGTTAAATTTCGATAACATGCATCAAAAAGTTGCAGAAAGGCAAATAGGTCAATAAGAAAAAATAGTGAAATGAAACGCGGCTAAGTCCTAGTCTAAGTGTTGATCAGGGACATTTGGGACAAAAAAAGCCCGAACTGGCCGGTTCGGCCGAAATGAGCACAAGCAGTCCAAAAAATCAAAGGGACAAGTGGGATAGAAGTACGGCAGCAGGACACAAAAAGCTGATCCAGCCGGAAGAGAAAAATTGGTCTAAACTGCTGAGGAGGGTCGCCTTCGGGGAAACAAGCGGGCCGAAAAAAAAAGGCGCGAACGGCCGAACCGGCCGAAAAGAAGTCAAGTCAGTCCAACGCAAAATGGGACAAGTGGCGACAGAAGTACGCGGAGGGGCCAAAAAATGCCCGAAATGTCTGAAAACCGGCCGAAATGAGTCCAAAGGGCCCAAAATTCCAAGGGAACACATTCGGGAACAAATGGACCGAAATGCCGAACCGGCTCTGAAATGAGTCCAAAGGGCCCAAAATAACATGGGACATCCGGGACAAATAGGTGAAGGGCCGCGAAAGATTGGTGATTTGGCAGGCCCGGGGGACTAATCAAAAGCTGCAAGTTGTCCTCTAAGGAACGGTCAGGAAGAGAAAAGTAAAAGGGGTGAATTTAGACACCGAGCCCCGAACAAAAAGGATCGTGGACGTGTCCCATTTAAGAGCCCCACAAGGAAAATTCAAAGGAAATCCCACCAAAAGGCAAGGAGAGAAGAATATCAGGGAATCACAGCTTGCACGTGTCATTCAAAGGTGGCAGAGCGCGGGAAGGGGAAGAAGGGAAGAATTTCAAAAATCCGTTTTAACTTGGTTACATGCCTAAATCTTCCGGATCGCATATAACTTTTGATTCAGAGCTCGGTTTTGTGCGCTCTTTAATCAACGGAAAGCTGTGAGATTTCTCTACACGTTTGCTAGGGTCAATCTTGCATTTTGGGTCAATTGAAGAAAGAAAGAAAAAGAACGAAAATCAGGAAGACACCTCTGGCAGAAATTAATAAGCAGAGTTAGTCAACTAACAACTGTAATGCATCCGCGGACAGTTCGCCGCCTCTGCTTAGACAGCTAGCCGTTTTGCCGAGATCCGCCACTTTCTATCATTATGAGATGATTAAGTGCATTCTGGCGGGGTGGTTGGGACAGATTCGAATTCCGCTCTCTTTTCTCTCTCATTCGGCCGATAAATTGTAAGGCGGGGCTTCTTTCTAATGTTGGACATTCTGTTTTTGCGGACCCTCCCTTCTATACTGCTGCAAGAGAATTCGTGTGGAGTTTTTCAGCCTCCCATATGGACGTAAGTTACACTTGTACCTCTTGGCCATTGCAATGTATTTTGATCGACCTCTTGAGCAATAGATATCTGTCTGTGATGAATTAAATCCCTCTCATGGATTCATTGTTGTCATGCTGATTACCATTGCAGTTCGGTACAGTGTATGATTTGGTATTGCATCTATTATGGCCTTGTGTTTAGGTTGAAAATTATGTCTTCATTCCTCGGTGCATAACCTCCATAGTTAGGGTTTTATATCTGCATTTCTCTTTCGCTATCTCCTGGTAGTTAGGTTAGGTTTTTTGAGGCGAAACCTCTGAGTTTTATTGGTGCATCTGAACAGAGGAATTAGAACCAGCCTTTCTCTGGAGATCCTTTCTCAGTTTCAAGTCCCACACTTGGAGGAAGGATTCAATGTTATGCAATCACACTGGATACTAAGTATCAACCTAGGAAGAAACTGATCTGATCCAGGGGTGCTATTTGATTTGACATTCACAGTGAATTATGAATGAGCGTTAACGACATCTCACACCCATGTATGTTTGGTGCGTCTTGTGTGTTGTTTGGAATTTTCCCTAGGTTGTCTCTTTCGTGTCTTATACTTGGATAGTGAGAAAAGTCGCTAGATGATATCTGTAATAAATGTGTGGCGGAGAGAATAACTTCCCTCCTATGAAGTGTGATTGGTAGAAAAACTATCCCTTTGGTGCCTGTAATGTATCTAAATAGAGCAATGAGGATCTTAGACGCCTTGATGGATACAACCTTAGGGATGATAAATAGTGCTTAGTGTTTGGTCCTTTATTATGATCACATAACTTTATTATTGAATGATTCATTTTCTGAATTTCTAATAAACCACAAAAAGGAGGACATAAGAAAAGATAAGATCCTCAAACGGCTTCAGAAAGAGAAGAAAGTACCCAAAAAAGTAGGGTAAAGTAAAGGATAGGGGTTCCTAGAGGGCATGGAGGGCACCTGACGCTGTGTGTCGGGCTTAGGCTTGGTGTTTAGGATGAAAAATACAAAGATTAAAATGCAAAAACTAAGAAAGTAACGGGTATAGACTAGAAGCAGTAATAGAGAGTAAGAGAAAGCAAAGAAAGGTTGCACAGACATGGTTTCCTGTAGTTTTTTACTAGGAATAATATGAATGAGTACGTAATCAAGACTAAATAATTACCCAAAGTTGCATGATTTGGGGTCTACATTTTCCCCCATAATCTTGGTGAGGGAAGCCGGTAAATAAAAAGATAAGAGATTCACACTGATAACCATGTAGTGCGTGATGAAAATGTGTCGGGGACACAAAAGCGTGAAGTCGATAGAAAAATGTGAAGCATGGATGTTAAGGAGGAGAACCATGAAAAAAGTGATGAAATGAACACTAGGGTAGAAAACGAGTGTTAGATGTCATGATGTAAACATTGTCAATGTCGATGTCATATTAGTTGTGTGATATTGTTGTTGTTTATGTTGACTATTGATTCCCAACGGATGGACCTGTAAAAGAGAACCAAACAAATAGTCAATAAGCAGATAGGATCAAAATATGTTAAAAAAAAATGCGTAAATAAATTATGTAAAAAACTGTAAAACTTTGAAAAAAAGGAATCATTGTGCACCTGATCATAATGAGGAAAGGGAAGGGTTTTTGTTGTAGAAAAGGCAGAAGGTAGATGATGCTGTCAATGCTTTATTTTTTTGGGCAATATCACGCCCAATAAAATATGGAAGACTTCTAGGAGAGCATAGTCTCTGGTGTCATCCTCCAGACCTTAACAATCCTGAATGTAGAACACCACTAACAAATGGTGTGTAAATAAAAACAGGTGAGAGGAGGAAACATTATGCCCGGTTAAAATAGTTTGTTTGTAGAGTTATATAGATGTGTTGAACACCAATTCATTGTGTAATTTCCAATAGTTTCAGGGCATCCAGGATAATTTCATGTGGCAAAAAGACCCAAGTCTCGTTCTAAGCGACCCCAACAGAAACCACATTGGCAAATTGGCAAACGGCGGAAGACTTCTGTGGAGTTAACCAACGCCTTTTCAATGCATTGCTGCCAATGCACGGTCAAAGAAGGAAGCATAGAGAGGGACAACGTTGAAGCCAGTGGTTTCTTCACCCCTCGGACACAACAGGGGGTCAGTAAGAAACCAAACACCGCTCCAATGTGCAATCAACCCAAGGTTCCCTGTTGTAGCAACACACGCACATGCTCAAGCTCCAGAAAAGGTTGTACCAAGTAAGGGACAACAAAAGGACAGTTCATCCCCTTCAACATCATCGATCAAATGAAGGAAGACACATGTGAACATTCCATGTGGAATCACTGGCGATCCCAGGGCAACGAGATTTATTGCAAGCTGTAATGACTAATTGGTCTGCCACAAATATATCAAACCTAGGACATGAGAAGGTTCTCACGAATGCAGTGGCAACATGATGGGGGGCAGACAAGAAAATTTTTGAAGCCCCCACCTTTCTAGTTTCATTGATTGTTGGAAATCACTTGGTGCACAACTGCATGTTGGATTTGGGGGCCAGTAGTCGGTGATGCCAAGCAAATAGCGGACCAACTAGGTTTTAAATATGAGCCAGTACTGAAAGGAGTAGTACAGCTAGATGGAACGGCAGTGGGGACTGTTGGAGTCATCAAGGAGCTAAGTCTAAACACTACATTCCTGTCCTAATGTTACAGTTTTGCAAGATGTGTCTGTGATTGACCTTCCACCCACTCTTTGCGTTGTGTCCTTTCAAGAGACTTCACTGCGAAAATCGGTGGATATTTATCTGCAGATTGGTCACACATGATTTTTAGGACAAGGTATGGAGCCAAAGCAACAATCAGGTCAGAACCAATTGCCAATTTCCATATTGAGCCCTATGTACCAGGTCCTATCAATGCAAATTGCTCAGCTTTTGATCAGGAAGAATGTTCGAATGATCTAGAAGCAGGTACTAAAGTCGAGGGAATTCCTGATTTAACTTTAGATGAATGGGGCAAACAAAAGTCATGAATTTGATCCATACAAGAATTGAAGAATCTGAATTGGCGTGTATTGTATACACGAGGAAAGTTCACCCATTCCTGACGTCATTCAGCCTGAACAAAAAGATGAAAACAAAATTTGGAGATTATTCTTCGATGGTTCGAGGAAGCAGACAAGGTGCGGGAGGTGGTGCAATGTTAATTTCGCCACAAGACGTCAAGTATTATTCAGCTTTTCGTTTCCAGTTTTCTTGTTCAAATAACACCGCCGAATACGAAGCATTGATTCATGGACTTCATTGGGCCAGGAAAAAGGGCATAAAGAACTTGCAGGTGTTTGGAGATAGCGAGTTTGATCGTCAACCAAGTTAGGGGGCAACATGCTACAAAGAACGACTTGCTGAGGAGCTACAGGAATAGGGTATGGGACCTCATTGAAGATTTCAAAGCTTTCAACATTGTGTCCATACCCAGGAAGGGAAATGAAGCCGCAGATAGGCTCGCAGCAGTTGGAAGCAACGTTTGATGTGGTCGACAACATCAGAAGAGAAAAAATGCAGCCACACATCCATGTGGTTGTAAGGCCAGCAGTTCCAGATAATAACACAAGCTGGCAGGTGTTTGAGAACGATCAACAGATCGTCAATTTCTTGCAAGAAGAAGCTGAATTTTCAGCTAGGAATCAGGACAGATTAGAACAGCACTATGGGGATCAAGGAGTACAGTTGCGGACAAACAAGCTTCCTAAGGGTTTGGGTAACATTGGAGTCTATCTTCAACCCTAACGACCAGTTTCGTAAGGAAAAGGCAAGCATGTAGGTCAAGAGAGAAGATTTAGAGCCAATTCCGGTTGGGGAAGGCAAACACTTTCAAATTGGCAAAGTGGCCAACTGAGCAGGAGAAATCAGATTTCATACACTTTGCCAAGAGTTTCCAGATGTCTTCGCTTGGAGCTATGAAGACTTAAGAGGATTCAATCCAAATTTGGCACAACACACCATAGAATTGGATCCAGATGCTAAACCCGTCAGGCAGAAGCAGAGACCAGTCAACCCTCACATTGAGCCTCGAATGAAGAAAGAGCTAACAAGCTAATCGAGGCAAGCATTATATTCCCTATCAAGCACTCAAGCTGGGTCACGAACTTGGTTCCGGTCAGGAAGAAGAGCAGAGAAATCAGGTGTGTGTGGACTTCCGAGACCTCAATAGAGCATCTCTCAAAGACCATTACCCCGCTTCCTTTAATGGAAAAAATATTGCAAGTAGTATCCGGTCAGAGAGATTCTCTCTCCTAGATGGGCTACTCAGGGTACAATCAGGTGATGGTGAAAGAAGATGACCAATTCAAGACGGCTTTCACCACCAAATGGGGAACCTATGCCTACAAGAAAATGCCATTTGGGCTATCAAATACTGGAGCCACCTTCCAAAGGGCAATGGATATGGCATTCAAAGGGTTGATCAATAAAATAGTTTTTGATATATCTTGATGATATCACTGTATTCTCAAAAAATGCAGCGGATCACCTCTGTCATTTGAGGAAAGTATTTCAGAGATGTAGAAGATTTGGGGTATCATTAAACCCCAAAAATGCATATTCTTGGCTCACGAGGGAAAGCTTCTAGGCCATATTGTTTCGAAGGAGGGGTTGACAATTGACCCAGAAAGAGTTGAAGCAATTCGAGCATTGCCATTGCCAAGTCACAAGAAGGCTCTTCAAAGCTTCTTGGGAAGGATCAATTTTGTCCGTAGATTTGTTCCAAATTTTGCTGCTCTTGTGAAGCCAATAACGCTGATGTTAAAGAAGAGCATGGCATTTAGGTGGACATCAGAAGGCAAGGCAAGTTTTGAGGCAATAAAAGAGGCTATATCTCAAGCTCCGACTCTCGTCAATCCAGACTTCTCCAAGGACTTCGTGCTATATGCCTTTGGTGGTGGGGAAATGATTTCTGCAATCCTGGCACAACAAAACAAAGAAGGGTTAGAGCAACCAGTTGCTTTCTTCAGTCAAGGCTTGGAGGAATACGAAACTAGGTACTCTTTCATTGAAAAGCATGTCCTTGCTGTAATCAGAATTTTAAAGAAATTCAAGCACCTAGTCTCAAACAACAAGGTCCAATTGTTAGTCTCTCATGCGGGAGTTAAGGACTTCCTTCTAAACAAGGATCTGAGCGAGAAGCGTGCAGGATGGATAACTCGTGTCATGGAATATGACATCGAGATCAAGGTTACCAAACTAGTACGTGGGAAGGGACTATGCGAGCAGCTAGCCTTGAGTCAGCATGATGAAACAGGTAATGAAAAAGACGCTGTCCTGCTATTACAAGATGATCAAACACAGGAAAATGATGATATATCCACCCCCTGTTGGACTCAAACTATGATACATTTCCTACAAACGGGCATGTACCTTCCAGAAATGAGCAAAGTAAAAAGAAGGTACTTCAGATTACAAGCAGTTCCTTATGTGCTTGTTGATGGTATTTTGTTTAAAAGGGACATCAACGGTGTTCTATTGAGATGCATCGGGACAGGTCAGATTGAGAGGATCTTACAAGAGTTCCATGACGGAGAGGCAGGAGGCCATTTCACCCCACGAGTAACAGCTCTCAAAATCATGAAAGCTGGTTACTATTGGCCTGCTGTATTCAATGATTGCTACTCATGGGTTAAGAAATGCAAGAAATGTGCATTCTTTACAGGGAAAGGAAGGTTAGCAGCACTGCCCCTTCGTCCCATTTCAGTAGATCATCCATTCATGCAATGGGGATTGGACTTCATTGGAGTCATCAATCCCAATTCAAATCAAGGCCACAAGTGGATTCTTACAGCGACAGATTATTTCACCAAGTGGACCGAGGCAGTAGCGCTCAAAGAAGCAAGTGAGTCTAGCATACTAGACTTTTATGAAGGAATAGTAACTAGATTCGGTGTGCCGGCCACCATCATATCAGATAATGCATTAGCATTCATAGGTTCAAAAATTACAGAATGGGCTGTCAAGAATGGAATCTATTTGAGCGCCTCTTCAAATTATTACCCGCAGGGTAATGGACAGGCAGAGTCCACAAACAAGAATTTGCTAAAAATCATCAGAAGGACTCTGGATGAAAATCAAAGAACATGGCATACAAGGTTAAAATCAGCGTTATGGGCTGACAGAATAACACCAAAGAGGTCAACAGGTAATTCTCCCTACAAGTTGGTCTATGGGAAGGAGGCAGTATTGCCTATATCATTAGAATTGCCAGCCTTGGAGCTCATGAAACAGCTGGAGTTATCTGAATTCGAACCAATGGAGGCCAGGTATGCAGAATTGATGGAATTAGAGGAAATCAGAGAACATGCGATTCAGATAATTGCACTAAATCAGGCCGTAGTAAAAAGATGGTTTGATAAGAGAGCTGGAGCAAAGACTTTTCAGGAAGGAGACCTAGTTCTGAAATGGGATGCAGATCGGGCAAAACCAGGAAGGCATTCCAAGTTCGATGCCATCTGGAGTGGTCCCTACATGGTCACGAGATGCAAAAGTAGTAATGCCTTCCAATTGTCTGCATTGGATGGAGAGGAACTTCAGATTCCGGTTAACGGAGTCTATCTTAAACATTGCTACTAAGAAAGTTTTTCCCTTGTAAATATTAGTTTAGATTTCCCTTAATTTCTCTAAGTGCGTATGCACATTGTCCTGTTGTAGTTAGGTTTCTATTTCCCTAAGTGCTTTGGCACAGGTTTCGCTGCTCTCGGGTCGTTTTCTACAGTTCGGAATGTTGCTGGAGAAGAAGTTGCAGTATCAGGCTTGTTTCAGGTTATTCCTTATAACTCCATGCCCAATGGATTGCTAAAAGGCCACTGATCTTCTACCTAGCAGGCAGGTACCCCCGCTGAGTCATCAAAACTGTTGTCAAAATTCCCCCCCCAGGGTAAATTTCGATAACATGCATCAAAAGTTGCAGAAAGGCAAATAGGTCAATCCAGAAAAAATCGTGAAAATCGGCTAAGTCCTAGTCCTAAGTGTTGCTCAGGACATTTGGGACAAAAATGCCCGAACTGGCCGGTTCGGCCGAAATGAGCACAAGCAGTCCAAAATCAAATGGGACAAGTGGGATAGAAGTACGCAGCAGGCACAAAAAGCTGATCCAGCCGAGAAGAGAAAAATTGGCTAACTGCTGAGGAGGGTCGCCTTCGGGACAAGCGGGCCGAAAAGGCGCGAACCGGCCGAACCGGCCGAAAAGAGTCAAGTCAGTCCAAAGCAAAATGGGACAAGTGGGACAGAAGTACGCGGCGGGCCAAAAATGCCCGAAATGTCTGAACCGGCCGAAATGAGTCCAAAGGGCCCAAAATCAAATGGGACATCTGGGACAAATGGACGCGAAATGCCCGAACCGGCTGAAATGAGTCCAAAGGGCCCAAAATAAAATGGGACATCCGGGACAAATAGAGGTGAAGGGCGCGAAAGAGCTGGCAGGCCCGTGGACTAATCAAAAGCTGCCACGTGTCCTCATAGAGTAAAGGTCAGAAAAGTCAAAGGGTGAATTTTCGAGCACCGAGCCGAACAAATAGGATCGTGTCACGTGTCCCATTTAAGAGCCCACAAGGAAAATTCAAAGGAAATCCCACCAAAAGGCAGAGGAGAGAGAATTATTCAGTGAATCACAGCTTGCCACGTGTCATCCAGGTGGCAGAGCGCGGGAAGAATTTCAAAAATCCGTTTTCACCTGTTCCATGCCCTAAATCTTCAGATCGCCATAACTTTTGATTCAGAGCTCGGTTTTGTGCGCTCTTTATATCAACGGAAAGCTTGTGAGATTCTCTACACGTTTCTAGGGTCAATCTTGCATTTTGGTTCAATTTGAAGAAAGAAAATCAGAAGACACCTCTGGCACGAAATAATAAGCAGAAGTGATGCTCAACTAACAACTTTAATGCAGCGGACAGTTCGCCGCCTCTGCTAGACAGCTCGCCGTTTTGCCGAGATCCGCCACTTCTATCATTATGAGATGATTTAAGTGCATTCTGGAGGTGGTTGGGACAGATTTCGAATTCCTCTCTCTTTTCTCTCTCATTCTTCCTATAAATTGTAAGGAGGGGCTTCTTTCTAATGTTGGACATTTCTGTTTTGCGACCCCTCCCTTCTCTCCTGCTTGCAAGAGAATTCGTGGAGTTTTCAAGCCTCCCATATGGACTGTAATGCCATTGTACCTCTTGGCCATTGCAATGTATTTGAATCGATCCTTTGAGCAATATATATGTCTGTGATTGAATTTAAATCCTCTCATGTATTCATTGTTGTCATTCTGATCTCCCATTGCATTTCGGTTACCTGTGTATGATGTGGTATTGCATCTATATGGCCTGTGTTTATGTTGTAAAACTTATGTTCTTCATTCCTCGGTGCATCACCTCCATAGTTTAGGTTTTATTATATGCATTTCTCTCTCCCTATCTCCTTGGTAGTTAGGTTAGGTTTTTTGAGCGAACCTCTGCGTTTTATTGGTGCATCTGAACAGAGGAATAGGAACCAGCCTTTCTCTGGAGATCCTTTCTCATTTTCAAGTCCCACACTTGGAGGAAGGATTCAATGTTATGCAATCACACTGGATACCTAAGTGATCAACCTAGAAACTTGATCTGTATCCAGGGGTGCTATGATTTTGCATCAACAGTTAACTTATGAATGAGCGTTACACTACATCTCACACCCAATGTAGTTTTGTGCGTGTGTTTGGAATTTTTTTCCTAGGTTGTTCTCTTGCATGTTATACTTGGATAGCGAGAAAGTAGCTAGATGTAGATTGTAATAAATGGTGTGGATGGAATAGAATGAACTTCCCTCCTATGAAGTGTGATGTAGAAAACTATCCCTTTTGTGCCTTGTAATATATCGTAAATAGATGCAATGAGGATCTTAGACTCCTTGATGGATACAACCTTAGGTGATGATAAATAGTGCTCAGTGTTTAGTCCTTTATTATGATCACATAACTTTATATTTATATGATTCATTTTCTTAAATGTCATAATAAACCATGAAAAGGGCAACTAAGAAAAGATCAGATCCTCAAACGGCTAGAAAGTACCGAAAAAATTATGCGTAAAGTACAAAGAGGATAGGGGGTTCCTAGAGGGGCATGAGGGCACCTGATGCTGGTGTCCTGGCTAGTCTCTTGGTGTTTAGGATGAAAAATTACAAAGATTAAAAATGAAAACTAAGAAAGTAAGGGTATTAGACTAGAAGCAATAATAGAAAGCAAAGAAAGGTTGCCAAAGACATGGTTTAATTAGTGGTTTTCTTACTTATGAATAATATGAATAGTAGTATGTAATCAAGACTAAATAATTACCCAAAGTGCGTGATTTTGTGTCTACATTTTTCCCCACTATATCTTGGTGTGTGGAATGCTCAGTAACATAAAGTGTATATAGAGATTCAAACTTGATAACCATGTAGATTGGTGATGAAATTGTGTCGAGGGGACAACACAAAGCGTGAAGTGATAGGAAAATGTGAAGCATGGATGCTAAGGAGGAGAAAGTGAAAAAAGTGATGAAAATGAACCTAGGGTAGAAACGAGTGTAGATGTCATGATGTACCTATTGGTCAATGTTGACGTCATAATTAGTGTGTTTGATATTGTTGTTGTTTATGTTGACTAATGATTCCCATATGGATGGACCTGTAAAAGAGAATCCAAACAAATAGTCAAATATGCATGTATATGATCAACAATATGTAAAAAAATGTGTAAAGAAATTATGGTAAAAAATGTAAAAACTTTGAAAAAGGAGCAATGTGCACCTGATCCATGATGAGGAAAGGGTGTAGAAAAGGATCCTGTAGATGATGTCAATGCATTATTTTTTGGGCAATCTCACGCCAATAAAATTGAAAGAATTCTAGGGAGAATAGTCTGGTGTCATCCTCCAGCCTTTAACTACTTCCTGAAATGTAGAACACCACTACAAATGGTGGTGTATAAACACATGTGATAAGGAACATATGCCCGGTAAAATATGTTTTGTGTAGAGTTCTATAGATTGTGTTGAACTACCAATCATTGTGTAATTTCCCCTAGTTTCAGGCATCCAGGAAAGTTCATTGTGCAAAAGACCCAAGTCTGATTCTAAGCCCTGTCTAAAACTGACAACTATATTGTATTGGTATCATGTTATCTTATGTATAATGTTGTAATGGGGGGGTGACTTTATACACCCAAATGATGCCCCCCTCATTTGGGGTGCATGGGATGTCACTAAAGGAGTATGCGGCCCAAAAGAGGGATGGTCGTTGTGTTAAATGTAAGCCCTACAGAGGGGATGTTAATGTGCTTGGTAGAAACCAAGGGCACGCACAAAAAAAGTGGGTAAGATACAATTGTCAGTACAAGAAAATACAAAAACCGCATGTATAAGATGAAATTTAAGCTAAGTAAATAATGTGTGAGCTAAGACACAAGTAAACATGTAATAAGATAATGTAGACTACAAAAAGTGGGTTACAAAAATTAGACACCCACTCATGATCAATCAGAGAACAAGTAATACATAGTGAAAATCTCGTAAACAACAACAAGGAAAAGGAAAACAGTGTATCAGACAACCATGGAAGTAAATAATCGTGCGTAAAAATTTTTGCACATGAAGAACTCGTTAGCAACGTTAGAAAGGTAAAAAGTATGTAAACAGTGTGTAGAATTCGATACAGTAGTGTGTTATGAAACAAAAGGAAACAATAGCACCTATAATATACAAAAGTGGATGCCCCTAGGAGCCATTGTGGGAATGGTACTAAGTACTATGAAAAACATCCATGTTGCGTGTAATCGACCTGTAAAATCTGAGATAACAACTAGAAATCAAGTGAGCACACATGTGCGTATGAAAATATAATGACATACAAGATATCTATCTAGCATGTGTAATAAGATGAGCATGTAACAAGTAAATGTGAGCAAGAGTAAATGCAACCAAGATATGCATTATGTTGTGAATGAGGTGAAATGGAATGCAAATTGAATGATAGGAATGACATGGCCCCCAAGTGGATGTGAATGGAATTATATACAATGAGGTTCATTTGTTTATGCCCTCTTAGGAGTAAAAAATGATCCGTAAATGAGAGTGTCATCGAGAAATGGTCTGAATGATGTGTCATATGTAGAAAGAGTTATTGAATTACATGTGTAGGATTGATTGTGAAATGATGATGTGTAGATGATATTGAATGAGACACATGGATGCTTTGATCTTAAATTTGTAGAATGAAGTGCTATGATGCATGATGATTTATCCTAAAGCATATATCACTAGATGGGTGATTAAGATGCCATAAAGCGTGATGATTTAGCATAAAGTGTATATCACAAAATGAGTGAATAAGGTACTAGCTAGGAATGTCACTTGTTAAGAGGATTGAATGATTGAACATGTGAGTTTGATGAGGTCCATTTGATATGTATAACCTCAGCAGTCGAGTATGGACCGTGGGACTAGAGTGCATCATCAAGTAGTGTGTGCACCACGTAGAGGATGATAAGTCAAATGTGTAAATGCAAAAAAATGTAAAATGTAGAATAATGGAGTGTGTAGAATGTGTATGATGTATAGGTGTATGAAACACAAAGTGCGTATGATGCAGAGTAGATGGAAGATTTTATATGTAGAAAATTGTATGATGTTTGAATATTTGATATGTATTATCAATGGTGCAGTGGTTGAGGTTCATGTATATAGGATGACCTCAATAGTCAATGTGAACCATAACACTTGAGTGCATCATAGGGAAATGACGATACTAGAGTGTGTCAAAATGTGTTTGTGAAAATATAGGTGTGAAATGATGTCAATATAAGACACATGTTGATGTTAGGGGGAATAAGTGTAATGCCCCCAAGTGTACTAAAATGAGGTAGATCTATGTATTGACGTGAGAGGTGTCACAAAATTGTGGGAGAGTGTTGTCTATGTCATGATAAGAGTGAGGTCCAACACAATGGTAGACCAAAGTAATAGTATGACCATGCGATGGTGGCAAAAATGTGTCTTGACTTCAGTAGAAGGAGTAATTTCTTTGACAAAATGAATTTGAAACAAAAGTGGAGCATGATAGGGAGAAATCTTGAATGGTGGTAACTTAGGTGGGATTGCTATTGTTGTAGATGCCTTGATAGGAGAATATAGACTGATTTGTAGAGGAGGTTGTGTATTTTGAATCCGTAATGTCGTAGATGACTTGAGAGGATGGGGTGCTACATTTATTTTAAGAGGTGGTTCCTAAATCTCTGTAGAAGGAACCTTAGAAATTATGGCATGATGTTCATTAGATATAGATGAATTAGTTTTAGGAACCCATTAAGATGTAAAAATTGTAGATGAACATGCAGCAGAATGTGTGCAACAAATGAGATAAATCCTTGACTCTCAAGATGTTTGATTCTTTTTCATAAATCATAGCAATCATTTTCAGTATGTCCATTGATTTAATGATAATTAAAATATAAATGTCCCTAATATTTTTGTAAGATGATAAGGAGGATATCCATGAGTAGATGGTAGAGTGATAAATTAATGACTAAGGAGCTCAATAATAATATCATTTTTCTTAGCATTGTGATTAAATGTGAGAGGCTCTGATAATGGAAATACTTGAGGCTCACTAATATAATCACATGTAGAAGATATAGGATGATGATGAGATGTAGAAGGAGAAAAAACATGATCTTGAGAAGTTTCCTTAAGATGTTGGATTTTAGATTTGAGAGATGTAATTGTGGATTCCATAACCTGAAATTTTTCTTGAAATAAAGAATGAAAAGATTGAATTGGGTCCAACATGGATTGATTAGATGGAGGATCATGAAGACTAGGGTTGTCATATAAATGATTTAAGATAGGATTTATTTCATGTGGCATCGTATCTTTAGGAAGATACATGGTGTATAAGGTTTTTTGTAGAACATCTTGGCAATTGGGATCATCTTAAGTAAATCAGAAAAAGAAATTTAAGGAATTTTACAACCTGTGATAGAGTAAAAAGGATGATCCTAAGTGTGAAAGAGTTTAGGTTCACCAAAATAATTAAGCTAAAGGGGGATTTATATGCCTAATCTGATTTTATTGTAGTAGTAAAATAAATATGCAATTAAGTACAAAAATTACACCCAAGAAACTAAGCAATAAATCATGAAACCCTAATTACAAGGAGGAGAAAGAGGTACTTAGTTGATTCACAGATTTCTAGAGAATGCAAAAAGTTGTAAAAATGGAAAATAAAAAGCACTGACTACCACACCGAAGATTGAAAAAATGTAGAACTGAAGGAACATGTTGTATTGGGGTGCCTGGAGAGGGACAGGGGCACCCGTGGGCACCTTGGACTTGTTTCTGGGCACCTCGGTCTACGTAAATTCTCAAAAAACCTCCACTAAGGTGTCGTAAGGTGTTATCCTCTACTCACCTTTGATCACTCCAAGTTTGCACCAAGATCACTAAGGTCGCTAGAAACCTATAATGAAATATGTACATGTAAAACCCTCACATAGACATCAAATCCTAAGAAAGAAAGATAAAAAATGAGGGGTTTGACTATCCTCAACTGTAATAAAGGTGAACTTATGATTGGGCATTACACTACATCTCAAACCCAATGTAGTTTTATGTGTTTGTATGCGGAATTGTGCCCTAGGTTACTCTTGTTTGTGTTGTTCTTGGATATCAAGCAAGTATTTAGATGTAGAATATAGTAAATGTCTGTATGGAGTAGAATGAACTTCCTTTGTATGAAATGTGATGCAAAAAACCATCCCTTATGTCCCTTATGATGGATCTAGATGGATGCAATGGAGCTCTTAGACGCCTTGATGGATGCAACCTTAGGTGGTGATAGATAGTGCTTAGTTCTTAGTCCTTTATTATGATCACATAAATTTATATTTATATGATTCCTTTGCTTGAATTTTGTAATTAACCCCAAAAAGGCAAACTACAAACAATATAAGATGCTCATATGGCTAGAAAGAACCCAAAAAGTGTGAGTAAAGTACAAAGAGGAAAGGGGCTCCCAGAGGCGACAAGGGCACCTGAAGGTGGCATCTTGGCTAGACAGTGGTGTTCAGGATGAAAAATGCCAAAGAGTAAAATTGCATACTGAGAAAGTAAGGGTGCAAGACTGAAAGTGGGAATGGAAAGAAAATAAAATTGGCCAAAGACATGGGTTGATTAGTACTTTTCTTACTTAAGAATCCTATGAATAGTAGTATGTAGTCAAGACTAGATAATTACCCAAAGTGCATGATTTTGTGTCTACAACTATAAGCATTATCTATCATCACCTAATCTTGCAAAAATACATAAGAGCACTACAAAGCATACATCTAAGACTTGCATATAGTGGATAAGGGCTGAATTGATCTCCATAATATTAGATTTCATTCGATTCCATTACACACATTTTACATACTCGGTACAAATCTAGATATAACCCACTATCATCGTGCAACTTGCACAAAGGAAACCTAGGCCACACACACACACACACACACACACACACACACAAAGAGATAACTACATGGATTATGTGATGTAGTGTAATGCCCAGTCATAATTTCACTCTTTAGATGACCACTGGGATCAGTCTGACTCCCCATTTTTCATCTTATTTATTTGATTTGATTTGGTTTGTTAGCATGAGTAGCTAGTAATCTATTTTACACATTACAGGTGTGACCAACGACCTCAAATAGAAACTAGAGTGAAAAAGAGTGAACAATAGTAAATATCTTTTGACCAAGAAAATATCATATTCCAATCATCTAAGTAGAAGCAGGTGCCTAGATTATTCATTAGCACCTCGAATGATCCTGTCATCCTATAGGAACTTCTATCCAACACATTGTTGTGTTCTCAAATCATCAGCGATCCTTATTGACATTATTTCTAGCCAAATCCATTACTCAGATAGTCCTGATAATTCCAAGGTTACACGAAATCAGATAATACATCTTCCTCTCATCATTTTATTAGGGTTTTACATCTTTGAATGCTTAGTGTTTTTACATTATTGTACTTAATTTCCTGAATATCATTTGTTACATTAGGTACTTTGAAATAAGGTTAAAGTCAATTTGGATTATATAAGTTGTATACTTCAATAGTCAGTCCAAGTGAAAGCTTACATAGTTTATTTCAATCACACCTTGATGTTGAAAAATATCAGTCTAGTTTATCTTATTATAATATATTAATATTGGCATAAGATTTTGTTTCATCATTGGTGGCACTTATGTATGCCTCCTTTCACTATCTCCCCTTGTCAGAAAAACTTGTTATAAGTTTTTACCTTCTTCTTTCCATCCTCTTCTCCATTTCTTGTATATTAGTTAGCATTGTAAATGTATTAGGGTTTAAGTACTTTCACTTGATCCATCCCTACTTATGTATCAACTATATCTTTGAGCTTCTAATATGTTCTCTCTTGATCATTTCTCATTCTTGCCCATACTCCTCTTAGTTATGTTTGTAATTTTAAGTGTTATATTATAGTGATTTAATTTTTAAGTTGTGTTAGATAATTTTCATTTCCCATTTATGAACCTTAAGACATTTTCTAGGTTTATTATACCTAATTTAGTCTCTCCTTATAGACTACTTGAACATGATAAGTTCCTTTTACCTTATTACTTACACTATTTTCTCTTGCATCATAGGGACTTTTTACTTTTTGAATTTCATAACTAACATAGGACATTTGTATATTTCAATAGTAAGTCCAAAGTGGAATATTACGTAGTTGATTTCCTTCACACCTTGATGTTGAAAACTCTCATTACTATTCAATCTTAATTATAATATCTTAATGTTGGCATAAGAGCTTGTTTTATCATTGGTGACACCTATGTTTACCTCCTTTATTTATCTCCCCTTGTCAGACAATCTTGTTTCAATTATTTCCCTTTTTTCCATCCTCTTCTCCATATATTTTATACTAGTTAGCATTGTGAATGCATTAGGGTTTAAGTACTTTCACTTGAAACATCCATACTTATGTATTAACTATATTTTTGAGCTTCTAGGATCTTCTCTTTCAATCATTTCTCATTCTTGCTCATAATCATCTTAGTTATGTTTGGTATTTTAAGTTTTATATTATAGTGATTCAATTTTAAGTTATGTTAGATCAATTTTGTAACCCATTTATAAACCTTAAAACATTTTATAGGTTTATTACACCTAATTTAGTCTATCCTTATAGGCTACTTGAACATGAGATGTTCCTTTTACCTTCTTATTTGCACTATTTTACAAGCATATTAGAACAATTTTATTTCCCATTCATGTACCTTATGTTATTTTTTAGGTTTCCCACACCCAATTTATTATTACCTTAAATAATATATCCAAACTTAACCAAGAACCCATTTTATGGTCATTTCTTGGGTTTCCCAAACCTAACCTAGAACATATTTTACACACTTCCTAGAGATTTTGACCTAATTTACCCTCCATTTTTAGGTAATCCAAACCCATCCTAGCACCTTTATTTTGATAACTCTTTACATCGATTATACTTTCTTATTCGGCTATCTTGTGTATACTTATAGTGTTGTCTTATTTTTAGTATTATATCATTAGGGTTACTAAGAAGATTTATCCCCTCCATGGTTGAGACAAGAGGTTTAACATGCATCTATTTTCAAAATTAATTCACTGTAAGTGTATTTCATTAGTGTTTATTTTTCATTATTACTTCTTTTATAGTCATTTACTTTGATTTTGGTGTACTATGCCTCGTTCTCGAAGACCTTATGCATTTCATTATTACGAAATGTGATGATATTCAGTTTGAGCATATGTATACACCTTATTTTCACTTACTAATGATTTCTCTTTGTAGGTTATTTATGTATTAGTCCCTCAAGCACATGCCTTAAGATGTGCATCCAAAAATGATTATGGTTAGATTGTAGCATCTCATGGGAGTATTGAGTTTTAGAGCTTAATTTCTTCACTAGCATATGTTTATAGACTTGATGGAATACACAGTAACTGACATCAGTTTACGAAAACGTCATTGGTCACCCAGGGACCAGTATCAGTCAGGAAAGGAGGAAACGACATCCGTTAAGGCTAACCGGCATCAGTTGCATGTGTGTAACTACTATAGTTAAGTTACAAGAATTAGATCTATATTAGTTATAAAGTGAATCTAATGGTTGTAATTACATAGTTAAAGTCCCCTAAGATTGTAGATGCATATATAGCCATAAAGCTAGGGTGTAGAAGATAAATTCAATTGAGAATTAAGAGAAGTTTCCTTTTGAGAGAAAAAGAGAAATTTAAAGAGAAGATAGTACACAACATCTAAAAAGGTGTGGAAGATTGAAAGTATTCATTGTATTTCCTTTGTGATGATAAATAGGTTGTTTCTTGGTGGACGTAGTCCACACTGGGTGAACCATGTTAAATATTGTGTATTGTTTCTTCTTGTTTTTTTTGTATTGATTACTTTTATGCTTATATCTTATTAATATATCTATACAACCGGTGTGCTAACCCCAACAACTGGTATCTAGATTATTTTTTTTGAAGGTTGTGCCTGTTGATAGATTTACTCACAGAGGAATTTCTAATTGAGTGGGAGAAAAACAATGGGAGAAGAAGGAAAATTCAGAGTAGATAAATTTGATGGCCATGACTATCTATTATGGAAGATGCAGGTGGAGGATTATCTATACCATAAATATTTACACTTACCATTGGATGAGAAGGAAAGACCTACAAAGATGACTAATGAAGAATGGAAAATTATTAATAAAAGGGCTCTTGGATCTATAAGATTGATCCTAGTAGCATTTTTGGCTTTAAATATTACCAAAGAAGGATCTAAAGTAGAGTTGATGAAATCTTTAGTAAATCTATATGAAAAACCTAGTGCTTCAAATAAAGTTTATTTGATGAAAAAAAAAATTAATCTTAAGATGCAAGAAGATGGATTTGCATCAAGTCATTTGAATGATTTCTGGTTTATTGTAAATCTATTAAAATCATTTAGTATTCAGTTTGAGGATGAAGTAAAATAACTTTTATTATTATGCTCTTTTCCAGATAGTTGGGATAACTTGGTAATGGTTGTTATTAATACAACATCTACTACTAATGTTTTAAAGTTTGCTGATGTGGTTAGTATAATCCTGAATGAATAAATACGCAAAAAAAAGTACATGAGAAATCATCATCTGGGAATGCTTTGAATGTAGAAATCAGGGGAAGGTAGAAGGAGAGAACCAAGACCAAGAATAATGGGATACCAAAGTCTAAGAATGGCAGATCTAAATCTAGAGGTAGAGGTATAATCTGCTGGAATTGTGGAAAGAAAGGTCATGCAAAGAAGGGTCGTTGGTTCAAGGAAAATAAAGAGAATGTACCAGAGAATGGTAAAGAGGTAAATGTTGCTAAAAAGAGGTAATACAAGATTCCCTAATTCTCTCCTTGGATAATAAAATTGATTCTTGGGTTTTAGATTCAAGAGCTTCTTTCCATGCAACCCCTAATAAGGGATATTTCATAAAACTATGTCTATGGTAATTTTGGGCATGTTTATTTAGGAGATGATGAACCATGTAATATTACTGGTAGAGGTGAAGTAAATCTTAAATTACAAAATGGAAATACATGGATATTGAGATATGTGAGACATGTTCCAAGCCTCAAAATAAATCTAATTTTTGTAGGATAATTATGTGAAACTGGTTGCATGGTTACACTCATAGCCGAATCTTGGAAAGTTACCAAGGGATATCTTGTTGTAACAAGAGGAAAGAAGGTAGAATCATTTTATTTGTCTTCCTATTTTACTAATTTCTTTTATGTTATATCTAATTCATATTCAGATACAAGCATGTGGCACAATCGGCTAGGACATATGAGTGAAAAGGGAATGTAGATATTAAAGGAAAAGGGTAAGTTATCATATCTGAAATGTGTAGATCTTGATTTCTGTGAGCATTGTATTTTTGTAAAGCAGAAGAGAGTGAGATTTATCAAAGTTAGGGTAGAAAAAAAGAAGCATAAATTGGAGCTTGTACACTCATATGTGTGGGGACCAGCCTAGATAGCTTCTCATGGAGGATCCCAATACTATGTTACTTTCATTAATGATGCCACAAGGAAGGTAGGGTTTTATTGTATAAATTGTAAATTTGATGTTTGTGAAACTTTTAAAAGATGGAAAGCCCTTGTGGAAAATGAATAAAATTTAAAGTTAAAGTGCCTTAGATCTAACAATGGTGGTGAGTATTGAAACAAGGTTTTCAATGATTATTGTTTAGTAAATGGAATACACAAATAAAGGATGGTTCATAGAACACCATAGGAGAATGGTGTTGTAGAGATAATGAATAGGAAAATCATAGAATGTGCTAGAAGCATGTGGATACATGTAGGATTGCCCTTACATTTTTTATGGAAATAGTAGACATGATCATTTATTTGATTAATTGTGGACCTTCAAGTACACTGAATGGTAGAATACCAGTAGAAGCTTGGAATAAAAAAAAAGTAGATGTTTCTTTTCTTAGAGTATTTGGCTTAGAAGATTTTGTGCATATTGATAAGGAAAATAGAAATAAATTGGATACTAAATCTAAAATATGTACTTTCATTGGTTATGGCTCTAGTGATTTCAGATTCCAGTTTTGGGATTTATAAGGTTCTAAGATAATTAGGAGTCGTGACATTGATTAGAATGAAAAGAGAATGTACAGGGATAATTTTTGGTACCCAAAGGTGAATTGGTGGAGAATTTTGTGGATGAAAATGAACTCATGGATTTAAAATTAACACCTACAAGTTTTCACAATAATTGGGATTGGGTTTACCTCTTATCGGCATTGGTTTACCCCTGACTGGCATTGGTCCTCTGTACTAGCATTGGTTACATAAGAGCTAGACCGACATTGGTTAGCCAAACCAGCATCAGAAGAAGGTGACTAGTATTGGTCATTGTCAAAAGTAGATATAAATCTACATGATGAGCAGATTGAGCCTCTGGTACCCCCAAATCTCAATGAGAAGGTCACAAAGGGTAAGTAGACCTCCAAAAATATTTTCACCTTCCTTGTCTTATTTATTATTGACTGATAGTGGTGAGAAAGAAATATTTGAAGAAGTAATTTAAGATAAATCCCACAAGTAGTGTGAACATGACATGGATGAGGAGATGGACTCCTTAGAGAAAAACCAAGACATGGAATTTGGCTAAGTTGCCAGTATGTAAAATATCATTGCAGAACAAGTGGGTTTACAAGATCAAGGAAGAAGAGGGTGGATAGAAGAGATATAAGGTAAGGCTTGTAGTAAAGGGATTTACACAAAAATCAAGTATTGACTTTGGTGAAATATTTTCTCCTGTTGTTAAGATGACTTCTATTTGTACTGTATTGAGTTTATTTGTAGTAGATTTGAATTTAGAGAAACTTCATGTCAATACGGCATTTCTTCATGGTGATTTAAAGGAAGAGATTTATATGAATCAATCACTTGGGTATGAAGTAAAGGGTAAGGAGAAACTTGTGTGCAGATTGAAAAATATTTTATATGGGCTCAAGCAAGCTCAAAGGCAATGGTATATGAGGTTTGATAGTTTCATGTATGAGCATGGTTATTTTAGATATGAATCTAACCCTTGTGTTTATTTCAAGATGCTTGAAAATGGGAGCTATATTATTTTTTACTGTATGTGGATGATATGCTTATTACAGGATCTAGTATGTAGGACATTTGTGAGCTTAAAGAAAATCTAGGTCACATGTTTTCAATGAAGGATTTGGTATTTGTAAAGAGAATCCTTGGCATGCAAATTCACAGAGATAAGAAGAATAAGAATTTTTATTATTATCAAGAGCATTATATCAATAAGGTGTTGGAAAGGTTTAATTTCAAAAACTCAAAACCTGTAAGTACACCAATGGCTAGACACTTCAATTTGAGAAAATATCAGTTTCCTACATCACACGATGAGGTTTATTACATGGCACAAGTTATGCATGATTAAGTAGTTGGTATCTTGATGTATGTTATGGTTTGTACCAGACCAGACATTACATAGGTAGTGGGATTTGTGAGCAGATTTATGGAAAATCTAGGTAAAGAGCATTGGAAATCAATCCAATAGATTCTCAGGTATTTGAGAGGGACATTCGGGATGCAGTTATACTATGGAGGGTCATATACTTCTTTACGTGGCTATGTGGATTCAGACATGGCTGGTGATTTGGATTGTAGGAGGATCACTACTAGATATGTTTTCACAGTATGTGGTATGATAGTTAGCTATATTTCTAGATTACAAAATGTTATGACCATGTCTACTACAGAGGCTGAGTATGTTGTAGCTATAGAAGATAACAAGGAGGTGATATGGATGATAAGGTTCATGGAAGAGTTGTGAAAGGAGAAAGAGTATTTCAGATTGTACAGTGATAGTCAAAGTGTGATTCATCTATAAAACTTAGAGTTTCATTCTAGAACAAAACAAATCTAGTTGAGATATCACTTCATACAGAAGGTATTAGAGGGTGGGTAGATGAATTTGGAGAATATTCAAACAAATTAAAATCCTACGAATATGCTAAGGCATTGGAAAAGGAGAATTTGGAGCTACACTCCACTTCTATTGGTCTTCAAGTTTGAGACTTGAATAGGGAGAAAAAGGCCAAGGAAAGGATCAGAGAAAGGATTTGTACAGTACAGTGCATCAATTTATCTCCAATTGGGATATTTTTGAGTTTTAGAGATTAATTTCTTCACTAGAATGATTTTACATAATTTCTAGAATACACAGTAACCAACGTCAGTTGATGAACCATCGTCAGTCACCCAAGGACCAGTATCGGTTAGGCATGGAAGAACTGACATCGGTTAGGGATAACTGGCATCAATTAAGGCTAACCATCATTGGTTGTGTAGTCTCTAATCACTTATTTCCTTAAAAACCATTCCCAAATGTATCGACATATCATCTAGTTTAGCCTGGAATCTCACTTGATCCACGCACAGGCATCGATCCCCTCCTTTATGTGAGCTTTATGACAACATTCTTTCTTAACATGAGGATGTAATACTACTAGAAAATAAGTTCATCCATTCATGGAAATTAAGATGTAAGCATTATCTCCTAGCCTAATGCACTTGAGCATAGAACAACATGATCAACTTAGTGAAAGTAGAATCAACCATGAAATAACATAAAAAAAACCGTAACATGCATATGAACATAAGTAAAATGCACATATCAAGATCCATCACATGAGTGTTTTAGAATCACTTCATTATATTTATTAGCCAAAATATGGTAGCCAAGATTACATCAAAAGAGTCCAATTCATAGAAATTTTCACACTAGCAGAGCTTTCTTTACATCACAAAGCTCACCATTACACCTTACAAAATATTTCTCTATCTCTCTCTCCCTATATGAAAACCATCCATTTTTACTTATCTCTCCTTCTTTTATGCTAAATACATCCATTCTTCTAGAATAATCATCATCCTTCCCTCTTAACCGCTCTTCATTATCACTTATGAAATCCTGAAGGAATCATTTTATGATTTCTCTACCACTAGCTAGGAATCTTTCAGGTGTTGTCATGCATTTCCCTCAATCGATTGCCTTTTAGCATGCATGTTCTAGAAAATCCTTAACAACCTCAACTCCTTATCCTTTCATGATAACCATATTGATGCCCTAGAATATCCTTTCCTTGAGTCGCAAGGCTCCATGGCTTATCCACATTTATATCTTGTCACTTTTCTATTTGCTCCCTATGCATTTCTTTTCTTGTTATCCAAAACTTAATAAGTCTCGAATCCATCCTCCTCGGGCGTGATCCTTTACACCTCTCCAAGAATTACGTATGTGTATTCCTTCATGCCCTACTTCCACGTGCCACAAGGTTTTGTGCCTTAGGTTATTAAGTTACTTTAGGGGCCCAACATCACCCCACACTAAATTGGTTTCTACCTCAACAATCCTCAGTGCTTCTTGAACAAAAATCTTGTCAACTGGAATACTACTCCAAAGAATAAAGAATAGTGGTTGGGATAGAATCTAAATAAAGGATTGAGGAATGGGGGGTGGGAGATTGTTATGCAACAAATTGGAGGATTTTGAGGTATTTTTCATCTATCTTGTCCTTTAATTTCTCCCAATCCTTCAATTCTAATAAGGCCTTCCCTGGCGCTTCATCTATGACACTTAGCACCTGGTCTGGGATGATTTCTTCCACCCTCCCCTTCAGTGTGTTGATAGTCACCCCTAACTCCATGCAGACACCCTCAAACTTATCCATCCATTCATTGATGGATTCTCAGGGTTAACTAATTATAATGTCCAGCTTCTCACACTTTGTCTATATTTTATCCTTCTAGGTTGTGGTGTTAACGACCAACTGTGCATGCTCTACCTTATTACTGGGAACAATCTCTTGAAAAACTTTGAGGGATGCCTCTTACCTCTATTACCCACGTGTCGATGATTTGCTCAAATTTTCTACAGCTATTGAAGCCCCTATTTGCCAGTATATTTTTCTCCTTGAGTTGAGACAATAAGTCTTCCAACAGTGACCTGGGCTTCAATGGTGACCTTATTCTCTTATTTTTCCTTTGTGAGATTTATAGTTATGGGGCCCATTTCATGTTGGATGTTAATGAGTAACATCCCTATTAGGTTGTTGAGGTACTCCATTTCATCCCCGTGATCAATTTTTTTCCTGGTTCACTAATGTTCGGCATTGTCCTAGGATGCTCTTTATGAGGGCACCAACTCCCTTATATGACTCCTTTGTTCCCCGCATGTTCTCCCCTTAAACCCTTGGCATTGTTGGGCCCCTAAAATATTGGATAAGTACACAAAGGTGCATGGGCATGCAAGACCTAGGTTGAAGGATGGGTGCACAAGGAGAAGGTGTGTAAGGCAAGGTTATAGGAGGGTTTTAGAAAGGTCATGTTACGCGCTAGAATACAAGGTCTCAGAACTTAGCCATATTTGGTATATCGGGAAAGACACGAGAAAAGCATAACCTAACAGTGAATGAGGAGTGGATAAGGTGTCATCCTAGAAATGTGATGCCCATGAAAGGAATATGCTTAGCGATAGAGGATTCCAAAAGACCATCATTACAAGGAGTGGAGAGCTCAGATATGATGGAACATGCTCCCATGGAGGACCACATTCAGACACTTGGCATCGGATCTGAGGCCATAGAAGGATGATTTGGCACTCTGGGATCCCTATAAATACAAGTTCCTATAGAAGAAAAAGGAGCAGATTGGATATACAGTAGAGGACAACATAGAGAGTGGAGCTCTGCAGAAATACTGTGAGAACTCTATGGGATTGGGTAGAGGCTATATAAGGGAGTAATGTATTAAGGGGCTGGGATATATATTTTTCTTTGTATGGATGAAGGACATGATACCTGTTGTGATGGATGACTTTAGTCTAATCAAGTTGTGGTAGTCTAATGGATCCATTGAATGCAATGAGGTTAAAAACATGAATGAGTATGAATTTAATTGATTGGGTTCATATCTATATATTGTCATTTCTATTCATGGATGTTATGGAATAGATGTAGATCCTTATGTATTTTCATTTCTATTGTAGTTCTATCTATTATCTATAAGTACCTTCTATTTTTAATGAATACATTTGTCTAGAGGTCATTTTGAGCCCTATGATGATTGTATGTCTCATTTCCACCTTTATTCATTAAGTTCTTGAAATAGATGATGGTTTCCCAATTAATTCACATAAAATAGAAACTCAACACCCATGTGTGCCTTAGGTGAGTGCCCAGTGCTTGCTGAGTGAAAGGTCAGCACACATGGGATTCCCTTGTTCTTTAGTGGGTGTAAAAATGACTACATCTTGGTTTCATTGCCAAGACCTCTTTTCAAAGTTGTAGTGGTAAATGACATGCATCATGTTCTGGATAATGATTTATGACAAAAAATCTAACTCTAGAGAGTGTTGAATATTGGTTCAAGAGAATAGAGGATGAGTTTTCTCAGAGATTCAAGACTAGGCCCCGAGTTTGATGCACAGAGGTGGGTGGAAGAGAATATCTACCATGAATTATATGAAACTTTAAACTGTTGTTTCCCGTTATAGTTGTATGAATGGTTCTCAGCATATGCATCTAGATAAAGTTGGTTCTATAGAGTGTGCATGTGGACACAAGAGGACTATCAAAAGCAGGAATATGCAGATCTAACCTGGACACATGTTGTTGATCATTGGTGGAAAGGTGTGTTGGCTAGCTACACTCTGGAGTATGCTATTTCCACATATTCTTGTCTGGAAGTTGCTGAGTTTGATTTTTTGTGAGAGCCCAGAGGATCATTTCTATGTGTTATTCCTCTAGCAATGAAGATCTTGATTATTACCTTGAGTTTAGAGGCATTTCCAATGGCCGGCTAAACCATTCTGAGCACTAGATGAGGAAGCTAGGGTGGAGGAAGAGGGCAGACATTACGATGAAGAAAGAAAGGGAGGAGAGATGAATCAAGTATAGGGAAGCACGTGAAAGGGAGATTGTTATACATTGCGCGGTTGCAGGTGTGGTGGATCTATAAAGGTAGACATTTTGGGAAGGAGTTGAGGTTCACATGGAGGACATGGGACCTGAGCAATCTGCATGCTAACCCCATCTTGGCAAGTGCTTAAGAGAGACCCCTTCAGATTTTGATGATATTTTGTCATGTGGAGAGAGAAGAGTCATTGGTATTCATCTGAACCCACCTAGTGACCCAACCCTGGTGCTTGGTTTTCTAGATCAAGGAAGGAGTATCGCTAACCCAGTTGGTATTAGTAGAAGTGATAGATCTACACCCAAGAGATATAATTTCTCATTTCCCACTTCTATGGCTACGCATACTATTCTAGTATTCAAAGGAATTTTTGGACAAGGAGCAAGTACATAAGTCTGTAGTCTCATGTCTAGGAGTGGCACGCAGTATACTAGTGGTAGTGGGGTGTTATCACAGACTGTCAGTGCATAGTTCAGTGGAACTTTGGGGACCCTTGGCATGAACACTATAGGACCTGGTGAATCTTGTGGATCTGGTGGATCTAGTGGGTCAGGAGGAACATGACCTAGTTGATATGGTGGGTCTGGCAGGTCAGGGGGCACAAGACCTAGTGGATCTGGTGGATTTGGTAGCAGGGGAAACACTGGAGGAAACTAAGGCTCTAGCTCAGGAGGTCAAGGGCCCCAACCACATCCTTAATTCTTCTTTGATATGTCTTTACATTTTCCTAGATTATAGAGATATTGAATATGCTATAGAACATATTCACAAGTGTGAGCTGCTATGGTGCATAAAGGGGATCAAAACCCTGGAAAGGAAGTCCAGTCAATTTGCAATGACGTTGCAAGGGTGCATACATAGTTGGTATAGGAAATATGAACCTCATCAAATAGTGGTGGATTATACTGCTTTAAAGAATTCCTTTTTCATAGAATTCCACATCCCTGAGTTTAAATAGAAGAGCACCAATGCCCTGAAGAAGATTCAACAGGGAATGGCAGAGAGTGTGCGGGAGTATGATACACGGTTTAAGACTCTCCTATCAAAATTTTAATATGGCATTCACCCTTCACAACATGCTCAATGGTTTTTTAGGGGGTTGATAACTCTATTTAGAAGACCTTTATCTCATAAAACTTTCAAAGACCCGTGTGAGTTGTTAGAATCCGCTCTGCATGCCAAAGCTGTTTGAAGTGTTGATACTGGTGTTAGCCCATTTTTGGAGGCTCAAATCACTGCTATGGCTAGGCAGCTAGAGAGGTTTTCTACAAACTTAGCCCATGAGACTCATAGTGGTATATGGTGTACATATTGTGAAGTAGAGGGACATGTCAAGGATAGCTACCCCCAAAGGACAGTACGCATTGTAACAGTAGACTATGAAATTTGTCATGGGGACCATGATGCAAGTAGATTGTCCCTTGTTACAGCACATAATTTAGAAGAATGTGTCTTGCTACTGTAAGATTTACACATCTACAACCCATGATACTAAGGACTACAAACTAATTGACCAAATCCATGAGGCCATTGATCATGGTGTGCACTAGACTAGCAATACTAGTAGTTCTAAGGAGGATGACCACTGTTATGAAGGACACACGGATGGGGGAGCATGCGGAAGGGGATTTTGCAGAGGATTATATGGTCATGGTAACCACAGAGGAGGAATAAGTGAGTTCCCGCATGGAACCTATTTTAATTGTTGTTCTACAAACCACTACAAGTGTGAGTGCCCAGACTTATTGCAATGCTCATGGTGCAGGAAAGAAGCACAAGTATGAGGAGTGGCCTGAGTTGTTTGAGCATATGAATCAGCTGACAAGTATTAATAAGACTCATACGGAGTGGATGCCTAGAGTGGCATGTGACTCAGGATTAGAACTTGTCATGGACACTACTCGAGTGGAGGTTACACGCACTCAGGAGGTACCAAAGAAAAGAATCTTAGTTTAAGGAGAGGAAGTTGTGCATGGGAAGTAGCCAGACCCTGCCCATCAGAACGAGGGTATAACAGGATACTATGGATGTTATAAGGATCTTACAGGGAGAAATCTATTGTCTTAACGAGTAGTCTAGGTAGTAGGAGAATTGTTGAGGCTCCGCAAAAGGACATGGATGAGGTTAAACAAGTGTGCAAAATGCTAAGGCAAGAGAAAAATATTCCTTTGCTAGGAGCATGGTTGATAGAGAAAGTACCATGCATAGGAGAAGAGTGCGAGAGGTAGGTCTTGCATGTAAACCCTCCCCCTCATAGCCTTAACTATGATAGGGAGATCACATTAAATGTGGTTGTGGATGGATGGCTCCTTAGTAATATCCTCATTGACACATGTGCAGAGAGGTCAATGTTCTCACCTTTGATACATGGCATCAGATGGGAAGGCCTGCATTACAACTATCTTTGAATGTGTTATATATGGAAAACAAAATGAAGGAAATGCCCATCATTGTCTTACAGGATACAACTATTACCATTCAAGGGGGATAAGTTTACTAGAGACTTCTAAGTCTTGGCACTCACCTAGGAAGATAATTTCCCATCACTACTTGGGAACCCATGGTGCTATAAAAATAATGCTGACCTGTGGCTCAATAAGGGGTACATCAACTTTGAGAATGAGGAAGAAAGGGCTATCATTCCCCTTATAGCATGGGAATTCGGTTCCATACACAGAGCCCTTAGGAGAAGAGGTCCTTGATCGAATTTATGTGCATTCTATTTAAGACCTAGAGATAATCCATCCTACCGATGGAGTTATTCAGCTTGAGGATGCTCAGTCGGTAAGTGACACCACTAGTCTAGCATGTGACAATTGGGTGCATGGAACTTATCAGTTGTTTGGGTGACAGCTAAAGGGGCTTATAACCAGAGCACATAAGGTGTGCTCACTTATGTTCCTATGAGGAAGGAGGTTACATAAGTATTCTAGAGGGGCTTACACTAAGACCTTCTTGCAGGAAATGGAGGCCCAGTGGAAAAATGAGAATGAAAGAAGAGAGATGCTAAGTTATGTCTTGCTCGGCACTACATCATGATGATGGGTGACACACCATGAGAGCTTATCAG
Source organism: Taxus chinensis (assembly GCA_019776745.2). Lineage (NCBI taxonomy): Eukaryota > Viridiplantae > Streptophyta > Pinopsida > Cupressales > Taxaceae > Taxus > Taxus chinensis. The sequence continues at coordinate 972,078,525 of CM034146.1, read as the reverse complement.
AATGGCGTGAAGTGAGAATTGCCTTATCTGTTCATTTCTCTAGAAGAAATGTGCCCACCACCATCAAAGACTACCATGGTAAGGAGCACACATCTTTCCACATCCAAGCCTGTGAGAGAGCCTAGAGGGAAGGTGAAGAATCTTTTCCACTATCCCTTTGGGTACATAAACTATATTCTACATTACAGGGTTGCATGTTCATGTTACATCCACTCTGAGACATGCCACCAAACAAGGAATTGGTAAAAACCAATAGTTGATCTTGTCCAAGAATTTGAGTATCGAAGCACCAAACCATTGGTGGATAAGGCATTGTAGGAGGTCAAGTGTCTTAAGATGGGGGATAGTGCAAAGGAAGAAGATAAAATTCTAGAATTTCTAGGAGAGACATTCTTGGAGGGACAATTTGGTGAAGATGAGTATGTTGAGGTGCAGTTTGAGCACACGTGCGTAGAGAAAGGAAAAGGCAGGATGGTCTATGTCATAGATGGTGAAGAGATGGAAAATTTGGAGGTTAACCATTCTCTAGGCTCACGTGAAGTGATGGATAGTGCTGATGAAATAACATGTGCCTACCATGAGCCCATGAAGACTAAGAAGGTTAATATTGGGTCAGAGGCAGAACCCAAGGAAGCTATCATTGGAGATTATTGGTTAGAGAAGGAAGTCTCCAAGATCATTGATCTTTTACATGAGTTTGAGGATTTATTCACAAGCAAGTATTATGAGCTTAAAGGCATCCACCATTCCTTGGGGGATATGAGGATAAAACTGAAGGAAGGTGCATGCCCAATCCAGAAGAGACCATATAGGATGAACCCCAATCTACACATGAAGTTCAAGGAGGAAATAGAAAAGATGATAACATCAAGAATAATAGAGGCTTTGGAGGAGACAGAGTGGATAAGTCCAATGGTGATTAGTATTAAAAATGATGGAAGCATAAGGATATGTGTTGATTATAGGGATCTGAATGCAGTGTGTGTCATTGATCCCTTCCCAACCTAGTTCACTGAAGAAATCTTGGAAGGAGTGGTAGGGTGCAAAGTCTACTCTTTCATGGATGGTGTTCTCAGGCTATCACCAAGAGAGGATTGCAAAAAGAAGACCAGAGAAAGACAACCTTCACCACCGAGTGGGGAATTTTTTCCTATACAGTCATGCCTTTTTGGGTTGAAGAATGTGGCTATTGTGTTCTCGCGCATTGTGGTATAATATTTCTAGGACTTCATCCATAAATTCCTTCAAGTTTACCTAGATGATTAGACCATGTATGGACTGGTCCAAGGACCATTGTGACAATTTGAGATTGATGTTTGAAAGGTTTTCGACAGTTGAGGATATCCTCTCAACATCAAGAAATGTGTATTTTTTAGCCTGTTCAAGACCCTATTGGGGACACGTCATATGCAAAGAAGGCTTACCTGGTGGATCCTTCCCAAAATTGTAGTAATTGTAGGGATTGGGGGAGTCAGATTAGTCAAAAGCATAGTGTGCGGATTTCTTGGACCATGGGGGGGCTACTATTGGAATTTCATCAAGGGGTATTCCAAGATCTCCGGGCCTTTAGAATATTTTTTCAGACATAAGAGTTCCTTTCATTGGGGTGAGAGGCATAACAGAAGGAATTTAACACTTTACAGGTTCGACTTATCACCATACCCATCCTATGTTTCCCTTCTTGGGATAAGCCTTTCCATGTTCATGTGTATGCCTCAAGAACCACCATTGAAGCAGTACTTAACCAACCTGGTAAGGGGATTTTTGATCACACCCTTATGATTTGCAAGTAGGAAATTGACACCAGTAGAGTAGAATTATACTATAAACTGAGCATGAGAGGCATTTTCGATGATCTACGTGCTTCATAATTTCAAATAGTATTTTTTTGGCAACCCGTTTTATATTTTATTGACCATATGACATTTAAATACTTGGTGAACAAGCTCGTTTCTACAAGGGCATATATGTCGGTGGGTATTATTGTTCCAATAATTTTATTTCATGATGGTTGTCAAACCAGGAAAAAAATAATTCCAGACCTAACCATTTGTCTAGGATTGATTTAGGGAGAGGACACGTAAAGTATTGAAGATACCATACCAGATGTGTAGTTTTTTTACGTTGTGGCGCACACCCTCAAACTTGGAAGATATTGTTGTGTTCCTTAAAACAGTATGGCACTAGAAGGGATGAAGACACTATAGAAAAAATCAACTAGCCATACACGTTGTGCCCTACATGTTGATTAGTGGGGGAATTATACAAACTAGGGCATGATGAAATTTTACGTAGGTGTGTACTAGAGCATGAGCACTTCGCCATCATAGAGTAAGCACATGAAGGAAATGCAGGTGGAAATTATTCAGGTGATGCCACTGCACATAAAATATTAATGGCAGGATTGTGGTGGGAAACTTTGTACAAGAATTGCAAGAAGTATAGTAAACTGTGTGACCATTGTTAGTGCGTTATAAATCCAAGATGGAGAGAGGAAATGCCTTTACGCACTATCCCTAGTGCTAAATTTTTTTAGAAATGGGTAATATAATTTATAGTCCCTATTACACCAGTAGCGTGTATGATTGGATCACACTATGTAATCACTTACATAAACTATTTGACAAGGTGGGCAGAGGCAGCCCCAACTAAAGACTATACAACAGCTACAGTAGTAAGATTTTTATGGGAGAACATTATCATGAGGTATGGATGCCTTTTAAGTTAAATCAGCAATATGGGTACACATTTCTTGAATGAGACCGTGAGGATCTTGTTAGTAGAGTTCATGGTGGCTCATCACAAAACTACACCTTATCACCAACAAGAAAATGGAACTGAGGAAGTATTTAACAAAATATTGAGTCATACCCTGACAAATATTTGTGATATTGGTAGACTATATTGGGATGAAAAAGTATCAGCCATTCTTTTGGCATATAGGAAAACCTACAAGAGGTTGAAAAAAGCCACACTGTTTCAATTGGTGTTTGGCACGGAGGCTATCCTACCAGTCTAGTTCATGTTACCTTCTCTACAGATAGCATGCGTAGGAGGGTTAGCTGATGAGAAAGCCCTGGAAGAAAGGATTGATAAATTAATGAATCTAGATGAAAGGTGAGCATTGGCCAAATGGAGCCAAATAGTAGAAAAAGTAAATCAAAAATCATGGCATGACCACCACATTAGGAACAAGAATTTTGAGGATGGGAAAATGATATTACTGTATGATTCTAAGTTTTACACCATCCTGAGAAGTTAAAAGTACATTTTTTGGGTCCCTAGACCATCTCGTACATCGTTGATTCAGGTGTGTGTTAGTTACAAGCACTGGATGGGATGAGATTGCCAATACACTTCAATGGGATTAGGATGAAGCCATACTATGAATAAGTCTTCTTGATGTTTGTAAATAAGGCAGTGTTGCTAGTTAGTTTAGGATTTCCCTTAATACATTTTCTTTTCTTGTGTTTCCCTTTCTTATTGTTGTTTTGTGTTGCACCTTGGCCACTGGTAATCTCATTAATTTTTGAAGGTTGTCACTATGTAGAGGACTGTGCATCAGTTTAGTGTGGGGTGGAGTAAGGTGGAATAAATTGAAGTTTGAAGCACCATGAAGGATTACATTGGAAAGCCTGGTTGAATGGCCCTGCGAAGGAAGTACATGTAAGGAAAGGTAAAAAAGGATAGTTGGTGTCAGGATAAGGCTACATTGGGGATCCACATATAAGAGAGGAAGAAATGTAAAAGAAACATGAGGTAGGTGAGAGAAAAAATCATGACATAAGAAGTGCCTTTGGCACTAGTTATGTGCATGCTACAAGGTTAGAGAATTGTCTACACAAGGTTGGAAATGTGAGTTAAAGTGCTAAAGTCAAGTTTTTCTTGAAAAATCCACATTAAGTGTTAAATTATAGTGGTAGGTAAGGTAGCATTTAATGTTACAAATTGGGAAAAACTACAAATAGAAGGTTGGGAACTTCATTATTTACTTTGCGCATACGAAGAGAGAAGTTTTTTGCACCATTGCAAACTAGGTCTTCCAAAACTAGTACGTGTGAAGAAAAATTTGAAGATTTTGAGCGTAACTAGTTTGGATTTGAAAACTAGAAGGAAGGGATTTCACAGGCGTAAGAGTAGTTGTGAGAAGGTGTCTTCCTATGAAAGGATTATCCCAGTTAGGGTTTGAAAAACTAGGGCACCGGTTTAAGGGGTTTTCTTCACAAGTTTGAGATCTAAGGTTGGAAGGAGTGGAAGAGAAGAGTAACAAGAAGAGATTGAAGTGATAAGAGGACCTAAACAATGGAACCCAAGAAACCAACTATGTCACCCAAGAGGCCTAAGGGCAAGGGCAAAGGCAAGGGAAGAGAGCCAGTAGCAACCACCACAAGCATGAATGAGGAGTGGTATGCAGATATGCAGTACCCGGATGAAATTTTTCTTGGGAAGGAGTGGAAATCCCATTTGAGAAAGATGGCGGTGAGTGATTATAACCATCGTATAAACACAACAGAGAAGGAATTGGCACTAGAGTTAGTGTGCCTAATGAACAAAAGGCCACCATAGAGTTTTCCCATCTATAGCGATGAGGTACAAGTGAAGTTGGAGAAGGCAAGGTTATTACAACTCTATGAGTTTCCCTACTTTAGAAAGCTTGAGCACCTCTATCAGTGGTTGATGCCACACATGCATGAAGACCAATTTCACTTCATGGGGCATAAGATGCACATAACCCCTCAGCTGATTTCAAAATTCACAGGTCTTATCTATGAAGGAGAAGATATAAAGGACAACTTGTGCAACAAGGAAGAAATTAAGGACACCGTGGCCATGTATGCGTACAAGAAGGGGTTAAGGTATTTTGATATCGGGGATATCCAAGACTTAGTAATGAGAATGGTTGCACACCTGGTCACAAAGTTAAATTATCAAGAAAGTTGGACATAGGTGAATAAGGCCTGGTTTAATGTATGTAGAAAAATATCAGAGGGCACAATCTACAATTTATCAGCCTTCATTGCAGATGAGATAATCAGTAGTGCATAGGAAGGAGATAAGATACTCTTTGGAAATATCCTCCTGAAAATTTTATTTTTAGAGATAGGAGTGCTTGACGCAGCAGAAAAGTTTGTTTGGGAGTATCTGGATGAAGATCCCTCACCTAAAAAATATTTGCAAAGTATACATGTGAAACAATGACATCCTCCCACAAGGCGCACATGGACAAGTGTTATAAGAACCTAAGGGATACATTTAGGATAGAGTGGAGAATCCTAGAGTAACTATTAGCACTTATAGATAGAGAAGTTGAGTTTTCTATGTACTAGCACTTCTACATAGGTAGATTCAAGTTTCTGGATGAAACCATGAGCCCATGGTGTAAAATCTCATTATCCTGCACCGCCCTGTACTTCCAAATGGGAGTTAACAGGTTTAAAGAAGTAAAGAGACTAAGGTTTTACCTTATTAAAATTGATCAAGACCACAGGGAGATGCACAGGATGCTAGTCTACCCCAAGAAGCGTGCGTACATGGAAAATTATGTAGCACATGAAGTTAGAATGATGGAACCCCTTACTCTACCAATTACAGGAAAGTCTACGGTGCATGTATATCTATGCATTAGGCCAAAGTTTGATAAATGTGCGTAGAGAGAAGAAGAAAAATCACCAAGTGTGCAGACTACCTAGCCAGTAAATGCACCGGTTGCAAGCGCCAAACCTAGCACCTATACGTGCAAGAAGAAGTCCCCAGTAAAGGAGAAGACCCAAAAAGAAGAGGCACTAGATCAACCCCTCACTAAGGAGAAGTCACCTGAGGAAGCAGAGAAGGTTGGATCCCCTAAGGAAGAGTCACCTCTCAGAAAGAAGTAGAGGATAGAAGAGGAGGCCAACTCGAAAGAGACTGAGAGCCTAGAGGCCTACATAGGAAAAAAGGATGATGATGATGAAGAAGATGACTCTAAAGATGACCAAGAACCACATTTTTCAACATGCATAGTTCAAAAGAAGAGGGTGGAGAAGAAGAACATGAGTTCATTTTCATCCGATGCAAGGGTAGCCAGGATGAGGAAGGCACCCAGGACATGGGAAGAAGTGAGGAGGTTAGCGTGTAGGAGTAGAAAACTCCAAGCCTTACACAGGAGCAAGTAAACAAGGGGACAGAAAGAGAGGCAAAAAAAATAATCGAGGCCTTGGTAGAACAAGAATTTGAGTACAGTGCTGACATAGTGATGGAAGAGAATAAGGAGGAAAGCATTGAGAAAGAACAAGTCAGTGTGAGAGGGTGTCCCAGTCTAATAGTGAGTTTCCCTAAAGCTGCTATGCTCAGGAAGGAAGAGCCTTGATATAGAATGAGGAAAGGTCATGGGCTATGTTGCTGACCTAAGGAAGGTGCTACACGCATGCTTCCAAATCACTATACTCATGGAAAAACTTCTACCTATGGCGTCATTTGATGAGGAGGGCACGTCCCCCCAGGATAAGGAAGATGCTCTCTTAGGCATTTGAGTCGGATATTAACGAGCTATAATTCAAAGTATGCCAAGATGAAATCATGCCAGAGTACTAGAGTTTAAGGGATCCAACCCCTTGGTAAATGCCCAGCAACTCTCAGATGAGCAGTTTATGTAATGCACTCAACAAAGACATAGTCAAGGATGAGGCTAGGCTCTTTGGAAGAAATGACAGTAAACATTTTCTAGAGGGAGAGCTAGAAAAAGAAGGAAGAGGAGCTGGCTGAGAAGACTAAGGACTTGAAATAAGAAGAGTCGATCAATGTGTAGCTGAAGTGTGAACTAAAGGATGAGAAGGAAAAGGTGCGTTCAGGTATACAAAAAAGATGGAGTCTATCATAAGCACCATTATGTTAAATAATCCAGACCTAACTCCACCTTGTGCAGAAAGTACATATCCAATCTTGAATGCTTAGAACATATGATGTGCATCCTCACCATGGAGAGACAATTGTTGGCCCTGGATTCTGTGGAAGAAGTTGGTAGCATGCTTGGTGAGGGAGGACAAATTGAAGAAGTGGAAGCAATCATTGCTAAGTATAGCAAGGTACTTACTAATGTCAAGATTGCTACCCAATCTACTGAGGCTGCGTACGATTATTGTGTAGATAGGGATAGTAGTGGCGAGCATCTTGTGTCACCACTCACGAAGTAGATCTGAAAGAGTTTCAAGAGAATAATAAGGGAAATAGGGTGGAAAGGGACATAATTCTCACTGAGGTCTAAAATAAATCTAAGGCTGTTGAAACCTTAAGGGGTTTAATCAAAAACTATTTGAAGGAACTGTACCCACAAATCACAAGAATAATGGATGCACTTGAGGACATGGGAAAACAATTGGAAGGGGGTAGTCTGACACTATAAATACCCCAGGGAGATGGGTTAAGCTTTAAGTGAGCACCTTAGTTAGTGACCTCTTCCAGAGAGTGGAGAATGAGGTATATGCCTGGAACAAGCTGGAGGCCTAACCTAAAAAAGGGACTTCCCACTCCTTTTGCATAAATAATTACCCTTCGTTTCTTTTATTCTTTTTTCTTTCCTTCATCCCCTTATTCTTACTCTTCCCAAATTCTTTCATTCTTCTAGAACATATTGTAATTCTTTACTCTTGAAAAAGATGTTTCTGATGGTAGAGAACAGGTGAAGTGTGGGGTGATGTTGGGCCCCCTAAAATATTGGCTAAGTACACAAAGGCATATGGCAATGCAAGGCCTAGGTTTGAAGGATGGATGGCACAAGGAGAAAGTGCGCAAGGCAAGGTTCTAGGAGGGTTTTAGAAAGGCGGGTGTTGTGCACTAGAAGACAAGGTCTCGGGACTTAGCCATGTTTTTTTGTATCAGGGTAGGACACGAGAAAAGCATGACCCGAGAGTTAATGATGAGTGGAATAAGGTGTCAACCTGGAAAAAATGATGCCCATGAAAGGAATATGCCTTAGCAATAGAGGATTCTAGAAGACCATCATTACAAGGAGTGGAGAGCTCAGATCTGATGGATCATGCTCTTATGGAGGACCACATTCAGAAACTTGGCACCGGATATTTGAGTCCACAGAAGGATGAGTTGCCACTCTGGGATGCCTATAAATACAAGCGCCCACAGAAGAAAAAAGGAGCATATCAGATATATAATAGAGGAGAATATAGAGAGTAGAGCTCTGTAGAAATATTGTGAGAACTCTATGGGATTAGGTAGAGGCTATATAAGGGGAGTAATGTATTAAGGGGCTGGGATATAAATTTTTCTTTTGTATGGATGAAGGACATGATCCCTGTTGTGATGGATGACTTCAGTCTGATCAAGTTATGGTAGTCTAATGGATCCATTGAATGTAATGAGGTTACAAACATGAATGAGTATGAGTGTAATTGATTCAGTTCATATCTATATCTTTTCATATCTATTCATGGATGTTATGGAGTAGATGTAAATCCTTATGTATTTTCCTTTATGTTGTAGTTCTATTTGTTATGTGTAAGTACCCTCTGTTTGGAATGAATACATTTTTCTAGAGGCCATTCTGAGCCCTATGATGATTATATGTCTCATTTTCACCTTTATTCATTAAGTTCCTGACATAGATGATGGTTTCCCACTTAACTCACATAAAAGAGAGACTCAATGCCTGCACATGCCTCAGGTGAGCATCCAACGTTCCTACTGGGTGATAGGCCGACGTGCATGGGATTCCCTTGTTCTTTGGTGGGTGTAAAAATGACTACATGCGCAATATCTATTTCTTTGTGCCTTATATTTCTTCTATGTGATCATTTGCAGTAGTGGGCCCCTACATCAATAAACTTAGTATTTTGATCACTCTATGAAGAAATACTTTGTTTACATGAATTACATGTTTTCTTCTATTGTATTTTGGTTAGATCCCATACTTGTGCATACTTATGTTCACTTCTACATGGTTAAATTTGGTCTCGTGCTCCATGAATCATTGGAGGTTTAAACTGCATTTTCAGAGTGACTGTGGCATTCTTCAGGTAATCATTTTCCAGTTTCAACCACACCCCATTCTTGATCTCATCAAGATATCTCTCCATAAATTTTGGGTGCTATCACCTCCATTAGTTGTCCTAGAATCTACATGCACATGACCTCTCATGGGGTCATCCTTAGAATTCCATAGTTTAGGACATAGGTTTCCACCTATTAGAAATAGCTTAGCAGCCTTCTCCTATATTTATTCACAATCACAAGGGTCCCATCACCTTAGATAATCCTGTTAATCAAAATAAGGATTTTTAATGTGTAAATTAGGGGTGCTACTGGTCCTGACATATAACAAACCTCACACTTGCCACTCCGACTCTTTCTTCATAGCCCCTGTCATAGAATATTTGGTCATGTGACTCATGGTTTTCCTGGATAATAATGGGCCCTCCAGCATAGCAACTTCCTTGCCCCTCAATCTTTTCTTCCAATTTCTTCTCTTTTTTTTTGGTGCATTCTTAACTTATTCCACTAACTCCAGTTGTAGGGGTTTGATGCTATCATGTGGATTTTGTCGAGTCATATTTCTAGATAGCTCTTCCTTATCTTCCTCATACTTCCTGTCCCTTCCTTCTCAAATTCACTCCACTAGGATAATCGAGGCCTCTGGTGATCAACTCTTTGTACTTGTAAACTGTCACGCAACCTCCGCTTTTTCTTCGATTAATTTAGCTTTCAAATGTGTAATTATCTTCTCCTTCCTAGCAAGTATCTAAATCTTGTTCCAAATCTTTTATCTTGCTCCACTTCAAATAGCTTCTAGCCTCTTAATTCCATAGATACCTTCTTTAGCAGCATTACATGCTTGTTCATCAGTCTTGTACTGCTTCCATGAGTGGATTGGCATTCCCCATGGATTTACCCAGTGGGAGTTTGTATCTAGCACCTCAATCCCCCCATTGACTTCAAACTCTGTGCATTTTTGGATCAACATGGGACATATTCCCATGATAGCATAATGCCTTGTGCATGGGGGTATACATTCCTTATCAAATGTTTACCTCCAAAATTTTGATATAGCTAGTTCGAGTGCCATGTTTGGACAGTGAGCATCACAAGACTTGTAAGGGTCTGTTTCAAAAACCAAATTATAGGCCCCAGCTCCGTGGGGTGCGTATTTGATGTGTGTACTTCTTAGGAATTTAGCTGCAAAAATTGAAGGGATCCAGCACTTGCAATATTTTCCTCTTCCTTATCTTTCATTTTCTTAGGCTGTGCATCCATCTCTTTCTAGACAAAAAAGTTCTGGAACAATATTTTCTACCTCGTCCACCAAGGTATCTCCCTTTGAGTCGTGGGAATGCACCACTCATTCTTACAATTTGATCTTATTTGTCTTCTCAAACTCACATTCTCATATCTGCCTTCGCAAGCAACCTCGAGATGTGTGTTCCAATCTTCAGGTGAACTTCATGCACATTAAAAATGCAGGTGATGCTTCTCAGGTTCTCAACCTAAATATTCCCATTTGCTTTGTCTGTCTTGTTCCAGCAAGCTCTCCGTATTTTTAAATGTCAAAACTATGTATTACACTGTGCTTCTTTTTTAATGGAGACTACTTTCTTGGGGACTTCTTTCGATGATAAGTACTCATTTTTTGTTATTCCTTGTGCCCCTTGTAGGTCTAACCCACATGTGACACTCAGTGCCCTACTCATTGTAGGAGTTTCCTCCCTATCTCTCTTCTTTGCCTCTACCTTCTTTCTGCCCTACAAGATCTGGGGGGATAGAAACATCATCCTCCACATATGCGCCATTCTCAAATTTCAGGCACAAGATGAAATATACCCTCACTGCATCTACACTCCCTGCACTTGGCAAAGTAATGGTCTAGAGATAATTTATGTTGTGTGAGACATAATTCAAAACGTCTACATATGCATGCTTCTTTGGATACACAAGCCTGTTTATCTGAATCACACAGGCTCTGTGATCCTCATTCTTCTACCCACGATCAGAACCTTAATTTTCGTGGTGCACTCCACAACATTTGTTAACTCATTGAAAGCAGGGTATGTTTGTGAAATGAAATGGAAACTCTCATAGCCACCATGAACTCTTAGCCTTTTATCAGCTCATTTTAAGATCTTCCAATGCAAGTATCTTGCTTGATACATCAAAACTCATATGTTACCTCGTGCATACCAATAGTATGGCAGTTAACTTCCAGGGATTTCTCCACTTCCTACACCATCTATCACACATCCACTTGTACCATTTATCCAAGCTTCTCTTTCTCCAGGCAAGTGGTGCTCAATTATAGTTCCTCAAGTTACTGCTTCAAACACTCTTAAATTAGGTTTTGATCAATACTTCCACATGTTACTATTTAGCCATTTGGCACTCCCAATCTTAGAAAACACAAGTTAGGAACTTATTACAACATACAATAATCCTCATATCACCGTGTGGCTTCAATGATGTCCTGAACAATCGAAGGTTGAGAGGTTGTAAATGGGTCATCTTTTGACTTTGTTGCAAGAGTTCAACCACATCATGACTTGGGCCTAACGCACTTATGAATGCTCATACCATTGTAAGTAGGTGCACATCCCTTCATGACTGGGTTATTGATCTTAGAAATATCCAAAGGGAAGTGGGGTCACCCATATTATCACTCATCCCATCCACAGTTTGTCTCACATTGACACGTATTTTAGTAGGTGCATTTCTCTGAAAGAATCTCCTAGTGTCTCCTCATAGCTCTAGAGTGCATTCCTGATCATCGAGCCATTCTAGAATTGTGGAGTCATGTACATCACTCCTCCATCGTGTTTTGAACTAACACAATGTCCTTGTGTAAGCATGAAATAAGCCTTTGGTACTCACATCTCTCTAGGCTTTCTAAGAATGGTAGCTTCTACAGTTGAATACATTAGCATTATCCAAAGTCTTCCATTGTATCATCATACACTACTTTTTTATCTTCTATCAAATTCTCCTAAGCGGGCATGAACCGTAACTCTAATGCCAATTCCTTCTCAATTGTCACCCAATTGTTTAAATCATTGTATACACCTAATTTTCACATGGGGACTAGCCACTCCTGGTCCCATCAATACCCCATCCAGGTATTGAGCATCTTCCGAGTAAATAATTCCTCATTGAAACTTGTGCATCACAACTCAGTTTTCCCTCATAGCATGCACTTGGATTCTTAGGTGAAAACCGTTTGTTCTCCCAAGGGCTCACTATAGGGTGTTGACTTCCCATCAGTCAAGGGAATTATAACCCATTCTTCCTTGTTCTCAAAACTTATGTTTATTTAGTATTAGAGTGCCCTTATTGAACCTTATGTATACATTATGTAATTATGTGCACCTAGTTATTCCCAAGTACTAACAAGAAAAATTGTGCTTTCTCAAGCCACACCATCCAAACTTCATTATTCTCACTAATGAAGTTTTACGCTTTCTAGGATAAAATAAATAGAAGCGTTCTTCAATGACGTTAAGGAGGCAGTCGCCTATGAGGTGTTAGCCATGGATAGGTAGAACATGTTAGCATGGTTGTAATAGACTTCTTCCCATTTGATGTCATGTATCTATTGTGTGAGATTTCCCTTTAGCTAGGCAGGAATGAATTGTATAAGAATATTTCAACAAGACCACCAAATAGTGTTAAATAGCTAGAGTTCAGAGGTAATCTGACTTAGCATAATGCTATGATCTAGAAGCATGATGCTTAGCTTGCAATGGTCTGTCAATCCTGCTATCCTCTGACATATAATACTTAATGTCCCGAAATAAAAATTCCCCTATTGTAAAGTTGATAAGATTTAGGTATCTCCTGCCTTAACATTTTGAACATAGTTAATTTAACTTCATCCATACCTTTCTGTGGAGGTAATGGTTATAATTAAATCTCAGTGCATTTCCTTTACTCTAACTTCCCTGACTACTCCTTTAGGAATTGGATCTCTCCTTGTAGGCTTCGAATCACATCCATGGTTGATGGGTGTCATTATTCCCTTCATTTATTCAAATTTATTTTGATGTCATATTCAAACCAAAGGTGTGTCTAAAGCTATATGCAACAAGAAGAATCTTAGCGATCTAGTAATTGATTGTAGGTATTTTGCATTTTATGGGGGATATTTTCAATGTCTTAAGGACTTTCTTGGTTAAAAACCTTATTGGAATCAAGATATGAAAACATGTTGGAAGTAAACACACTTTACATAAATGAATTCCTGGAAATAAACACACTTTACAGAAAGGAATTGCTTGAAATAAACACACTTTGCCTTGGAAGTAAACACACTTTTTAGAATGAAATAGATTTCTGAAAACAAACATTATAGAAATAAACACAAAATTGAGAATGCTTAGAAAATGATTGTAAATAAATAAGAACTTAATCTAGAACACCTGCAGGGACAAGTCTACAATAGATTTTAACTTAAGGAATTGAAAGTGATATAGAATTAACAAATATAAACTATTTGCTTTGAAAATATAAATACCAATAAAAATGAGGATCCTGGTTCTTAGAGGAGTGAGCCCTTGCTCTTCCTTGAAATAAGATTGGACAACTTAATTTTCTCTCAAAACAGAAATGGATATTTTATTGATAAAACATTCTGCATTATAAAAAATGTGTTGGATCTGTGTGTATCAATCTATATCTATATTTGTTCTATATTTATATTCCTCTCCCTAATCTATCTGCAGGTCTTTATATATATACTTCTTACATGGGTACATTTATGGCCATAACTGTTCCACTGATATAATGGATTTGAATCATGCCCAGAATAAGTGCTGAATTGGAACATGGTTGGATACAGTTATGTGATAATTATCCTGGATCTGTAAGTATGGAGAGTCAGAAGTCTTCTAATATTCTCATTATTGAGAGGATCATTGAATTGAAAAATCATTGACCATTTGGAATAGATTCTTATTAGTTCTAAAGGAAAAAAAGGAGTTCTAGAGCTATCTACAGGAGTTTCCTAACTAATTATGTTAATTCTGAAACTAAATACTAGAGTTTTGAAACTAAGTCCAAAAGTTCCAGAACTAGGTGATAAAGCCTGTGACTGTGTAATGGAGTTCCAGAAATAGCTTGGAAGTTCCGGAACTAAGATGTATTGAAAAAGATGCTCTCAAAAACATGTTGACCACTTCATTCTTCATTCTTCCACTTGATTGTGACCTTCTTTATTACAAAACTGAAGTTTCCAAAACACTTTGTTAGGAATTACAAAGCTTTTAAATATTATAATCATAATCAAAAAAATATGGACAATTACATCCTAACTCATATCAGATCAAACAAAAGTCACAAAATTCAATCAAACTTAATCAAAAGGAAGAGTAAGATGAGATCATTTGTTGTACATTTAATAGGCATATTCTGGCCTCATCATTTCCCTCATACTTACTTGTTTGTAAGTCCCTTTACAAAATTTACTCTTCAAATTTGGGGTTATATATTCTGTATTCCATTTGATTTCTTAGATCAAATGGCTAGAACTAAATATCCCAATGCTTTAATTCAAAGGTAATAAACCATGCTCCTACTTCTAATTTCCTCTACCATGCATCAAATTTAGTGGGACTGTAACGTTACCATTTTAACATATTAGAACAAGAATTTTTATTTTTTATTTATTTATAAGTGCTTCCTAGTTCTAAATACATAATTTAGAACTCACAGATCATAACAATCATTCTTATAACAGATAACCATATGCAGTTGTAATGACTCAGTGTACCACCGATCTATTCATTCCATGACTCGGTGATCTACCAATCTATTCATGAGTATCATAGAGTTGGCGTTTTTATTTTAACACTACAATCTTGTGGTTCTCTTCCCTAATTTTGGATTTCAAAATGCTCTATACAAGGAACCTATCTAAATAATTGTTACCATTATTCATTAGCATCTCATCCCTCAAACTAGGTGAAATAGGACAACGCAATCAGCAGCTTGCGATACTTTGGCCAAAGATTTGAAACATACTGTTTATGTCTCATATTCCTTGACGGCATACTTGTCAATCTAGAATACTTCCTTCACCCCAATCCGATGTTAGATAGAATGTCTTATACTAACTTCTGTCAATCTCCCCTGTCCCAAGTCATTTACTCAGGAATGGATTAATAACATGATACACGTTATAAGGATGCTCTTGAGGACTAGGATAGGCTGATATACTAGGTCAACCACAGTTAACCCTGTGTGTCAAGGTACCCCAAATCTCCAAGGGCAGCCTCATAACATGACCATGGTCCTAACCAGTTCCAGAGTAAAAACTTGTTTGAGTTTAAGGTGTAAATCTTAATGATCAATGCAAAGGGTGTCGCCATAAGTCACCTACATTGTTGTATCCTCGAGAAGATCCTAATCTTCTCGAAGGTACAACCCTGTAGTTGACATGTGCTGACATCCTACAAAACCACCTTGGAAAGATTTACTTAACTTCAAGGTGTTACTTAATTTGAGTTAAAATTATATTTAAGACTCTCCTAACTAGGTAGTCTCTTCCCAACCCTTGGGTTCCACACCTTTGAGTTGCTTTACGCAATTAAGTTCAATTTCACAGAGAGAAGTTTAATAAGATTTGATATCTCACCAAGGAGACCATTGGTTCCCAATAACATTATTCTACATAATTGGGCAATAGCCCTAAGTCCTCTCATAAGGATGCTAACTAAACCCATATGGGTTTATATCAGCTCCCTAGACTGAAATATATCTTACTTATTGATACAAGATATATTGATTTAAAACCATCAATTACGTTGCCTTGACTTAGATCATGGGTAGGGAGTAATAGATTACTCTTTCTGTTTTCAGCTACCTATTAGGGTGGTAGTTTAATCTTAACTTCTCAAAAGGCAGTGGGCTGATTTCTAGTTTAGCCTTATTCATACCATAAAAGAATTACTATTCATTCACGAAGTATTTGGTCACATAATTTTTACAAGACCTACTTAGAAAATCCAAATAATTCTCATGGTAAACAATATTAAAAAGCACTTACATTCAATCAGACCTAAGAAGTTCAATCCATCAAATGAAAAAGTAGCCACATAAATAACAATCTCTCCATTTCATTCATTTCTAGACCATACATTTACAACTTATGCACTTCGGCACATTTGATACAATGATCAACATCGAAAGAATATATTTCTTCCTATAATACAATTTGAGACAATCAAATTTAAATTCATCATTAAACCAGTTTAAACAATCTGAGCATCATATCAAATCTGCGTGCTTTTACCACTTACGATGTCCATTTGTAAAAATTGCTAGCACAAGTTAGTTCAGTGAACTGAGCATGATAAGCACTAATTCTTAAAACAATTACATTCTACCAACTGTTTCCATTAGACAACCTGTTTGAATGAAAACATTTCTTCAAATCCTTAAACTTGAATCTGGCTAATCATTTTTCTACAATTCTAATATGACTTTAACGCATGACTCACATTATAGCTGCCAGTTAAACCTAAATATATTTCAGATAATTCATGGTATATATTAGAGACTAAGGAGAACAAAATGAATCTAAACATCCATCCATCTGAAAATCAAGGACAACAATAATTCAACAAATTACCCCTTTCAAGAATGAATTCCTATCAGTACATGTATCCAACAGGTGAGTATTTAACAATTCAAGCAAAGGCAGATTATAACATCCAGCAAGCTCAACTGACGGGATTCCTTTATATTCATAGCCTTATTTCAATGATATTGACAAGTATACCAAATTCTATTGCAATACTATTTTTATAAAAATGGATAACCATACAACTCAAACAGGATAGTAATATAACCGTTAATAAAGAAGAAAACTCCAGTCAAGAGTCAGTACTTACTAGTTTCTCCTTACAATTTTTAACAATCTATTCTTCTTATGCCCGTATCGTAGAATTCACATAAAGGTACAAAAGAAGAGAGCACTCATAGCTTCTAGACAAGGAGAGAATATTTTCTTAATCCAACAGTTATATATCAACATATACTTCACAGCTTAGGAGAAAGAAACATAGGCATTCAGATCTCCATTCCAATCATGTTCAAGACTATACTAACTTCCCAAGAGTAATGCATATACATCCAATCTTGAATTCAATAAGGAAGAAGAGAGAGCAAGAAAATCAACACCCATCCCTTCCAAATACAAACCTGATTCCCATCCATGCAGACCCAGGATTACTCGTAAGTTAATAAACATCAGAGTTCCTCAAACAAGATTTCTCTCAGTCAGGCTGTGTTCTCATTAACAAAGCAAGGTCGTAAATAAAACAATAATTACATTTATATTTCATCACATACATAATCTATAATCATAGACCATCCAAATCCTTTTCACAGAGATGCAAATTTAAATATAACATACATCATACGCATGCGACTAAATCAGTCAAGCTCAAAAGAAGGAACTACAGTTTCATCCCAATTCAATTATATAATCACCTGAAGCTATCAAGCAATAAAAGAGCTCTCTGTGACCAAGAAATAATCAATAAACCAACCAAATCAGACCCAACAATTCTTTCCATGTCATTCTTCAAACATGAAATTACCCAACGCCATCGCCTGACATGGCACAATTAGGAACTCATTACCTCAGTCGAACAAGAGACTAGGTAACATCATAAAGAGAAGTCGAACCCATATACAAACACAGCAAACATTTCAACTAAGTCAAATCCATATGTATACACAGCAAACATTTCAACTAAGTCGGATCCATACGAATATACAGCAAACATTTCAACTGGATCGAATCCATGCGAATATACAGCAAACATTTCAACTGAATCGAATCCATATGAATATACAACAAACATTTCAACTGAATTGAATCCATACGAATATACAACAAGCATTTCAACTGAATCAAATCCATACGAATATACAGCAAACATTTCAACTGAATCAAATCCATACGAATATACAGTAAGGACTTCAACAGAAGTCGAGCCAACACGCAAACACATCAAGGACTTTAACAGAAGTCGGATTCACATGAGAACACTGCAAGGACTTCTACAAAAGTTGTATCCAACAAGTATTCACATCAAAGGCTTCAACAGAAGTTGAAATCATACGAAAAAATTGCAAGGACTTCAACAGAAGTCATATCCAATAAGTATTCACAACAAAGGCTTCAACATAAGTCAAAATTATACGAAAAACATTGCAAGGACTTCAACAGAAGTCGTATCCAACAAGTATTCACAACAAAGGATTCAACAGAAGTCAAATCAAAATGTAAACATAGTAAGGACTTCAACAGAAGTCGTGTTCATAAATAATCCAGCAAACATTTCAACAAAGTCTACGCATAACCAGGGAGTCCCAATTCAACAAGAGAGGAAGAAAACCATTACAATGCTTCCAGAAAAACTAATTGTACAAAGAAATCATCTGAACAAAGTTGTTTCTAATGAAAGCATTTGAAGGAAAGCAAGATTTTTAAAAGTTAGGGCCTATCATGCCTGATAGTGTCACTTAAAAATTTGAAGAAGACCTCCGAATGTGCTCGCTCCTTCTCTTCTTCTTCCACGATAGATTAAACAGCAATAAATTATTACCTTCATGCCTTATAAACTTTCCCCAACAAAGAAAGGAGCTAGAAATTCTCAAAGTCACCATGCAACATAGAGTAGATGACTGGTTCAAAGAAACCAGTGCTCAAGCAGAGTCGAAAAATGGAGTGCATGAAAAACCAAACAACCAAACAATATTCCATCTGCATGCCTTCCCAAGCAATCCGCGCTTGCGAACCAAAGTTCATTAATTGTATTAATTGCCATCCTCCTGCCTATTCTCCACTGCCACCCGACCACCAAAAATTGGTGATCACCAAAAGAAAACAAACAACCATTCCCATACTTGGTGATACTGCCACGTCAGGTCACAATAGCCATTTGCATCCTCCGCCAAATCTGACAGCATCCCAAGTCCTTCAACCTTATCCACCTCATAAATGCCATGTAAACCATCGCCCATGACTCGTGCCCCTTCATAGGTCGCCCTCCATTTTTATCATTAGTTAAGATAGGTTAGATCATAGGGTAGATCATAGGGTTAAGACACTAGTCTTACATCCATAGAGCTAGAAGAAGTTAATGTTAGTGAAAAATCACAGCACCCCTAGATGCTGATCAGATTTCTAGGTTGATCACTCTGGCATCCAGTGTGATTGCACAACATTGAATCCTTTCTCTGAGTGTGGGACCCAGAAATGAGAAAGGAATCTCCAGAGAAGGTTGGTTCCTGCTCCTAAACTACCTGCCACAAGCTATTCCAGTGCAGGCAAGCTAATCTAAACCTAATCTAACCATGCCAAGGAGACAGAGAGAGAGAGAGAAAAAGGGAAAAACAGCAAAAGCCTACACTAAAACGGTGATACACCAGAGAAGGAGAATGTTGAACATCTATCAAAACTACCATGGAACAAAGAGAGGTGAGCAATGGGAAGGATGGACAGATGCATCACAGGCCCAAGGATAGATTTCACACAGAAAATGTCCCAAAACTCCATGAACACAGCTCCAGACCTGCAATGAACATTTGAACATGCACAAATACCTGCAATGAAGAGAGGCAAGAAGAAAACAAGCAAAAGAATGAGCAAGGATGGACAGATGCATCACAAAACATGTTTTTGTTGCTTCAGAAGTTTGCACAGAACATCATTTCAATAGTAAAAGGCAAAAATGCCATTACAGAGCAAGGGAGGAGGTTCGAACTCCATTTTCAACCCTGGAGAAGAAAAAGAAGGGAGGGCAGAGCTGAAAAGATGAACAACTTGTAATCTGTCTCTCCCAAAATGAGCCAAATCTGGCCTTTTACAATGCATGGGTCGAGCCTAGGAGAGAGAAAACGTAGGAAAATGTGCAAGCAGCCCAACCATTGACCAAAACGCATTCTTCATTAAAATCGGTGGTTGAAACATCTACTTCTGGCCATGCTGAAGAAGAATGTGACCCATGTGCATTAAACTCAGTTGTTGAAACGTCGCTTCTGGCCGTGCTGAAGAAGAATGCGACCCATTTGCATTAAACTCGGTTGTTGAAACGTCACTTCTGGCCATTACTATGCGCCAGAGACGTTTCTTGATTTTCTCTCTCCAAACTGAACCAAAATGCAATATTGACCCTACGAATCGTGTAGAGAATTTCACCAGCTTTCCATTGATATAAAGAACGTGAAAATCCATGAGCTCTGGATCAAAAGATATGGCGATCTGAAGATTTTAGGGCAAAAAACAGGCAAAAATCAGATTTTGAATTTTTTTCCTGCGCTCTGCCACCTGGATGACACGTGTCAAGCGCTGATTGGCCATGCGCAATTCTCTCTCTTCCACCTTTCCCATGGGTTTCCCTTTGAAATTTTGATGACTTTTATCACTTTGGGAAATTTTCCATTTTTTCCCCGCGCCCCCCGCCACTTGGGACACGTGGCATGATCTGGTTGGAGGACATGGGGTGCGCGGGGCATCTTTTACCTTTTAGTTTTTTGGCCAAAATTTTGCTAAATTTTCTAAGCCAAATTCTCTAAGTCTTGTCCCTAGCTCCGGCCGACCCTTCACCTTGCCCTTTGAACTTTTACCGACCACTTAGGACACGTGGCACGCTCTGATTCGTTCTCGGCTTTTCCGGGTCTTCGCGTCCCTCGCGTATTTTTGGCCCGGATGTCCCAAACCGTCTGGACAAATTTCTCTGATCCGCCCGATTCGGGCTTCCCTGTCCCTCTTTGCAGTGAAGACACGTGGCAAGATTTGATTGGCTCTCGGCTCCTTCCGGCTCATGTCGCATCCCACGCGTCCCTTTGTCCCAACTGTCCCAGACTAAAGTTCCCTGTTTCGGCCGATCCAGGCGGTTCGCGTCCTTTGCGTACATTTGTTCCAACTGTCCCGGACTGTCTGGGACAAATTCTTCCGAACTACCCGAAATGGGCTTCCTTTGCTCTCCGGCTGCTTCGCCTTTTCGCGTCCTTACGCGTGTCCTCACGGCCCAGATGTCCCAGCCTTATCTGCACAACAGTTAGTCAATTTTTTCACCTTCGGCCGGTTCGCCCTTTCGCGTCCCGCGTGTCCCCACGGCCCGGATGTCCCTTTGCTGCGCGGACCGCCTAGCGGCCTTTTGAGCCGATTCGGGCCCCCGACATCCCAACTGTCCCAAGGGCCGCCTGGACCAGGACTTAGCCAATTTTCATGATTTTTTCTTGCCCCAAGCTTGGTTTTCTGCATTTCTTCCATTTTCTCGACCTGTTGGGATTCCTTCTTGGATGGGAGAGTTAGAAAGAAGTAGAGGGGGGCCCCAAAACATGATTTTGGGCCTTGAATCGATCGACTTGCCTCGAGACTTGAATATTCATGATGCATGTTATCAAAATTACCCTGGGGGGGTGAATTTTGGATAACAGTTTTGACGACTCAGCGGGGTCATCTACCTGCTAGATGAATGATCAGTAGCTTGAAGCAATCCATTGGGCATGGAGTCATGAGTAGTAACCTGCAACTGATCTGAACTTTCAAAACCTCCTCTCTGAGCCACTTGGAAACCCACTGAAATTGAGTTTGTTCTCACCAAAATGCCACTGGAATGAACTATGCAAGAGCAAAACCAGCACCACAAAAAACTATGTACAGAACTGAAAATCATACATGCTCCAAAATGAAACATGCAGAGTGTGCACAAGCACTTCTTCTTGCTGAAAGCAAACCTACCTACTCTACTTTAACTAGAAAGCAAAGGCAAGCTAAACAAACCCTGCAATTGGTTGTGAGAAATAGCTTCCCTTTCTCAAAAGTGGCAGCCATGCAATTGATTTGGAACTGATCATGGCTGTTAGTATGAATGGAAAATCAACAAGAAGTTGGTCTTCCACACCCAAATCATCAAGGTATCAGCTGAAGGAAAATTCAATACCTCTTTTAGTTGCTTCTGCATTTGGATTGAAGAGGTATGACAGCTGATCCTTGGTACTATTGTAGCTCACCCTCATGCTCAGAAGCAAGCATGATTGGTTGTGACTTCTCCTTTGGCTCTAATGAAGCCAAACTACCTGATTGGGAAAGGTCTGATCCGTTTAATATGCCCATAGCTCTGATTTTCAACTCCAAAAATGGAGTCTTCTTGTAGACCCTCCTGAATGGATGGTGTGGGAGAAATGGTGAAATTCCTCTGTCCTTTCTCTTCCTCCAATGAAGGACATGAAAGATTAAAATCTTCCAATATTGATTCCAAAGAGCTGCTATAGGATGCAGGCTGCTGCAAGATGAATGTTCTTCTTCATGATAGTAGACTCTTGTGTTTGGAATGATGGATGATGAAAGAGAGAATGGTGGAAACTCAACCGGTTCTTCTCCATCAAAATAGTCCTCCAAATCTGATAGATAAAATGCTTCATGGCTGTCCTGCTGCGAATGCTCAACTTTCTCCATGGTGTCTTCTTGATCTGCAACTTGACCACGATGGTTTCTTTCTCCCTCCAACATTGAGTTTGAGAGATCAAACTTCTTCTTCGGTACTAGAACTTGAGAGAGATGAATTAGAAAGAAGAAATGAAGGTTCTCCTGTAGCCTGCTTTGTGCTCAAAGCCCCTTTGGATCTGCACTTTTCTCCTCCACAACTAGAATGTGCTCCTCTTCTTTTGGATTTGGAGCAGCCTCTCCTTCCTCCAATGTTTGAAGACAATCTTGCTCTTGATTGAACTCTTCCTCCAACATGAAGTTTGTCAAGTCAAACTCTCTCAATCTGCTGCTCTAGAGGACAAGTTGGGACTAGCAAGAACTTCTTCTGCTACTGCAACCAAAATCAGTTCTTGACCACCATTTGTTCAACCTTAACCCCTTCTATAGGTTTAACCATCAAGGGGATCTTTGTCATCCCAAATTTGGTAGCCCAAACCCTCAAGTTGTTTTTCATTTCTTTTCTTCTTGGGCTCTTCCTCTTGCTTTCCTTGATGACTGATTTTTTGCAATTTCTTCTTCCCCACATGGAATTGGGAATGCAAGAGGAGGGATGGGTTGTAACTTGATTGATTTGGCAATTTTTTGTGGTGGTAGAGGAGGTGAAACCTCTTGTTTCTTTAGAGGAGGGGGTATTTCTGTTAGCTCTTATGGAGGGGATGACTGTTTGGAAGGAAAAAGGAAAGAAGAATTGAGGTGTGGTGGAAGACTGAGAGATGGAGAAATGGATTCAACACTTGGGACAGCAGATGGGGAGTTTACAACTTGACACTACTGAGATAAAACAAATTAGGAAAGAGGAAAAAGAAAGGCATGAGATGGCGTGCTTACCCGTTGACAAGGTTGCTGAATACTCCTCTCATACACCTCTATTTCTTCAATCCACTTTGCAAGCAATGACAGTGTTTTCAATCATGAAGTCCAAGCTTCTCCTGAGGGCTGTAAGTGTCTTGGAAAAGGGCCTCACCCATGGACAAGGAGTCCTGCACAACTGATTCCTGAAAGGCTCTCATTTGAGCTTGTTTTTCTGGACTGCACCATCTTTACCTCCATCTTTTGGATTTTCTCCAACAGACCAGCATCTTGCATCTAATTGTCCTTCATTATACCAGCATACCCTTACTGCTTGACATGCTTCATATCCAAACTGACTTTGGCACTGCTGCTCATATGGGTATGCATACCTGATCTTGAATCTGCTCGAAATGTTGATTTGGAGGATTTGTAAAACATGCTGGAGGTGGAATATACTGCTGTTGTTGTAAATGTGAGTTCCATGATGGAAATGAAGTCATGATTGCACAACTTCATGGAATGGAAAAGAATGAAAGAGATGGAAAGAAGGATGTGAATGGAAATGGATTAGAAAATGGGTCTGCAACTTCAGAAAATGGGTTGCTGATCAGATGGAGTCGACCAGATGTGTTTGCAAGTGTGCCTCCAAAGGCTGAAATCTTCACAGGAACACACCAACCTACAAAAGATGAAGTGGAAGACCTCTCAGGTCCCACTGGGCGTGCCAAAACTGTTAGTGTAAAAATCACAACACCCCTGGATGCAAATCAGGTTTCTAAGTTGATCACTCAGGCAACCAGTGTGATTGCATAACATTGAATCCTTTCTCCAAGTGTGGGACTCGCAGAGAATGAGAAATGAATCTCCAAAGAAGGCTGGTTCCTGCTCCCTAAACTACCTGCCACAAGCTATTCCAGTGCAGGCAAGCTAATCTAAACCTAATCTAACCATGCCAAGGAGACAGAGAGAGAGAGAGAGAAAAGGGAAAAAACAGAAAAAGCCTACACTAAAATAGTGATACACCAGAGAAGGAGAATGTTGAACATCTATCAAAATTGCCATGGAACAAAGAGAGGTGAGCGATGGGAAGGATGGACAGATGCATCACAGGCCCAAGGATAGATTTCACACAGAAAATGTCCCCAAAACTCCATGAACACAGCTCCAAACCTGCAATGAACATTAGAACATGCACAAATACCTGCAATGAAGAGAGGAAAGAAAAAAACAAGCAAAAGAATGAGCAAGGATGGACAGATGCATCACAAAACATGTTTTTTGTTGCTTCGGAAGTTTGCACAGAACATCATTTCAATAGTAAAAGGAAAAAAACGGCATTACAGAGTAAGTGGAGGAGGTTCGAACTCCATTTTCAACCCTGGAGAAGAAAAGAAGGGAGGGCAGAGCTAGAAAAGATGGACAACTTCTAATTTGTCTCTCCCAAAATGAGCCAAATCTAGCTTTTTACATTGCATGGGTCGAGCCCATGAGAGAGAAAATGTGGGAAAACGTGCAAGCAAGCCCAACCATTGACCAAAAACACATTCTTCATTAAAATCAGTGGTTGAAAACATCACTTCTGGCCATGTTGAAGAAGAATACACAACCCATGTACACTAAACTCAGTTGTTGAAACGTCACTTCTGGCCGTGCTGAAGAAGGATGCGACCCATGTGCATTAAACTCGGTTGTTGAAATGTCAGTTCTGTCTATTACTCATGTGTCATAGATGTTTCCTAATTTTCTCTCTCCAAACTAAGCCAAAATGTAATATTGACCCTTGGAATCCTATAGAGAATTTTCATAAGCTTTCTAATGATATAAAGAACGTGCAAATCTGAGTTCTGGATCAAAAGATATGGGGGTCTGAAGATTTTAGGGCAGAAATAGGCCAAAATCAGATTTTTAATTTTTTTCCCACGCTCTGCCACCTGGATGACACGTGTCAAGTGCACTGATTGGACAAGTCAATTCTCTCTCCTGCACCTTTCCTGCGGGTTTTCCTTTGAAGATTTTGATGCTTTTCATAACTTTAGGAAAATTTTCCATTTTTTCCCCCGCGCCTCCGACCACTTGGGACACGTGGCATGCTTTTGGTTGGTTGACAGGGGTGCGGGGGCATCTTTTACCTTTTTTTTTGGCCAAACTTTTGCTAAATTTTTCTAAGTTTCCCCAAGCTCCGTACCTCCCTGCTCCATTGGACATGTGTCCTGTCGTCTATTGGCTCTGAGCCGACCCTTCAAACCTTGCCCTTTGAACTTTTACCGAACACTTAGCAACTTTTCCCCTTTAACACGTGGCACTCGCTCTGATTCGTTCTCGGCTTTTCCGGGTCTGTCGCGTCCCTCGCGTATTTTTGGCCTGGATTGTCCCAAACCGTCTAGGACAAATTTTCTCCGATCTGCACCTAACTCGGGCTTCCCTGTCCCTCTTTGCGTTGAAGATACGTGGCAAGATTTGATTGGCTCTTGGCCCCTTTCCGAGTCTGCTACGTCCCTCGCGTCCCTTTGGCCCAACTGTCCCGGACTAAAAGTTCCCTGTTTTGGCTGATCCAGAGTGGTTCACGTCCTTCTGCGTACATTTGTTCCAACTGTCCCGGACTGTCTGGGGACAAATTCTTCCGAACCGCCCAAAATGGGCTGCCTTTGCTCTCGGCCGCTTCGCCTTTTCATGTCGTTCACATCCTCACAGTCCAGATGTCCCAGCCTTATCTGCACAACAGTTAGTCAATTTTTTCACCTTCGGCCGGTTCACCCTTTCGCATCCCACGCGTCCCCATGGCTCGGATGTCCCAATTGCTGCATGGACCACCTGGAGGCTTTTCGGCCGGTTCAGCGCCCCGACATCCCAACTGTCCCAAGGGCCGCCTAGACCAGGACTTAGCCAATTTTTATGATTTTTTTCTGCCCCAAGCTTGTTTTTCTACATTTCTTCCATTTTCTCGACCTGTTGGGATTCCTTCTTGGATGGGAGAGTTAGAAGGAAGCAGAAGGGGCCCCAAAAACATTATTTTGGGCCTTGAATCGATCTATTTTCTTGGGACTTGAATATTCTGATGCATGTTATCAAAATTACCCTGGGGGGTGAATTTTGGATAACAGTTAACTCTAGGAGCATTAAGCTTATAGTTTTAGGGCTAGGTTAGATTTGTAATTATTTTAACCAATAGGTTATAGTTTAGGTTAGGATTATTAACCTTAACAAATCCAGTCTAGGTCTCCAAAGTAGGACCAATTATCGTTAGAGCCAAACAGGGTAAAACATTCCTATAAAGGATTCTATTGGGAATAGCTAAATTAAGCTTACAGTAAAAACATGAACATCTTACCTGGCTTAAGGTCTAGGTCTTCCCGATGTTACAGTATTTGGAACCAAATTTCATTTAACATGATCAGCCTAAGTTAAACTCTGGAATTTCTCATTCAACTCATTCAGACCTTGCAACTTTCGTAAGGTCAATAAATTTTGTTCATCCTGAATAAGCTTAAAACATCTCTTGGATCAATGAAACTGATCCAAGGATGAGTCATAAAGATGGATAAATCCACAATTCATCCTAAAATCAAATTGAACTCAGGTGCTAAAAATGAAATAAATAAAAGAGTCCAAGCATATTCTGACTCAATCAAAGATCTTCAAGAGCAAAGAACATACAATCCATATCAAGCATGACTTCACAAATCAAAGGAACACATCCTTATACAGAAGAAATCATATATCAACACTTGAGTGCTCAGGAGGAAGTAACAACAGTTTAGGGTGTTACAGGGACCTTTCAGTTCTCTATTTTTCCATGGTAACATGGGGGTGAGAAGGAGTGGAGGTCTTGTTCTCATTCCTATCCATATGCCCCTGTGCTTTTCATTAATTTGATGAATTAATGTACATAAGTCTTTTTCTCTATGCAAACTCCAAATTAATTTTGTGGGAGATATTACTTCCCTTCTTCTCAATGCCATTGTGAGAAATTCCCATCTTTTCACACATGCCTCATAAATATCTTCAAAATTTTCCTCTTCATAAGAGGTGAAGGAATTATTACTTCTCTGCAAATTGGCAAGATAAGGTTCCTTATACCTTTTATAAAATGCATGGGATATGAAATGTGTAGAAAAGGTGGATGGTTTACCGTAATGAATTATCATATAGAGACCAGATGAACTAGCCTTTGACAAATGCTCTGACTCCCTTTCCTTCCATGTAATTTTTTTTTTAAGAATAGAAACAAATGCATTAAGCTAGCTCTCCCCTACATACAAATTGATCATAAAACCTGAGTTCTTTTCCAGAATGAAATTGCAAAGATAGAATTTGTTGAGAACATTTTTTTGCTCTACATTGGCTAAGGAATAGGCTGATGTGAAATCAACTTCATATTTTATTTCCTGTGGAAGGTCACATGTTATCCTTGACAACTGTCAGTGAATGAATTGTTCCTCCAAAAACACATTATATGTAGGAGAAGGTCTCTTGCATTCAAGCAATTTCTCACTCATCATGCAAATCATTTGTATTTTCATAAGATATTTAAATTTGTCATTTTCTTGTTTGTAAAAATTTTCTTCCCATTCTTTTCTTGATTTCTTCTCTTCTTCTATCTTGCTTCTCAGGTCCTCATTAGATGTCTTGGCTTCACTGATTTTTCTGCAAGTATCATCCCATAGTTATTTAAGTGGCCAATAAGTTAATTTAGTTTGTGCAGATACTGTTGATAGAGAAGTTTGTTTTCTAGAATTTTGACGTTCTTCCTATCTATCCATTATCTAATTTTTAACTCTTGTCAATTCCTCAACCTTGTCATTGAGCTGAGTTGTTAATTCCCCAATGACCATTTCTATCTGTTCCAATTTAATTTTGAGAAAATTCAGCTCCTCATCCTTTTCTCTAATAATGAGTTCTGCTCTGGATAGAAACAGAGCGTGTTTAACTTGTTATTTCTCTTCTTTCTCTGAAATGTCCTTTGTGGTTGAGCATTCTTCTTCTACCATAGGGGATTTCCCTTTCCATTTCTAAGATGCCAATTCATCTTCTTCATGTGATGGTGTTTTTGATTCACCCATCTCTTGGAAAACTTGTTCCTCAAATCTCTCATCTTATTTTTCTATCTTTGTTTGGCTTGTTCTATGAGTCATGGCCATGCTACCCAAAATAATAGTAGCTTCCTTTTCTAGCCCTTCTTGATCTTCCATCTCCTCCATAATTTCTCTAGACCTTTTATGAATCCTCCTTCTTTGAGAAGCCTCAAAATGCACATAAATGGGTCTCCTCTTATAGCTTCTTTTGATTTTTACATTTTTCTCTTACCTAGGTGAACTGTCACTATCATATATAGATATTAGCTCTCCTGTAGCTACTGCAGAGGAAGGAATTTCTTTAGAAGACAGAGTTGATTCTATAGTTTTATTCCTTCTTCTAAATCTTATTCTTTTTGGTATTTCTTCTCCACCTAGTTCTTTCTTTTCCTCAGTAGTTGCATCGATTTCCAAATTAATTACAGGAGCAGGAGTTACTATTACTCTCCTGAGAATATCAGGGCTCTGCTTAAACTTGCTAAGAAATTTCTCCCACATTTCTTCTCCATTTTTCTTTGAAAGAAAATGGTACTGGCACACTAAATGCACTAACCCATGATGCCTGATTGTTCCCACACCCCAAGAATACCTCTGGGCCATTTTATGAATGAAATCAAAAAGAAACCCTGGAAGGTTTACTATATATATTCTGGTTATGTAGCTCCATATCTA
Organism: Taxus chinensis; assembly: GCA_019776745.2. Lineage (NCBI taxonomy): Eukaryota > Viridiplantae > Streptophyta > Pinopsida > Cupressales > Taxaceae > Taxus > Taxus chinensis. The sequence continues at coordinate 972,049,518 of CM034146.1, read as the reverse complement.
AGGTATATGGGGATCTTCAGAACTTTCCTTCCTACTAACCCGAATCGACCATCACAGGTTAAATACTTAACTATCCAAAATGCCACTATGTCAAAGGGTTTGGGAAAGTTGGCCCTTCTGACTCCTTTTATGATTTTCTTCATGTTGTAAATATATTGGGTTTCATCTTCCCCCTTTTTCAGCAGGGTTTCAACTAGGTCTTTTAATGTCCCTCTAACAGGGTTTGGGACATGCACAATTGGCACTCCAGATACATTACTTATTGTATTCACAGAAAAAGGATTAAAATTTTTTGTAACCTTTGTTTTGGATTTCTCTAAATTTATAACGAAATCTCTTACCAATTCATCATTATACTTGGAGAACTTCCTCATAAATTCCAGCCATCTTGTCTAAGGAAAGATAGCTACCACTTCTTCATCTATAATGAGTTAGGTATCATACTCTGGTTCCAAATTATTTTTAATTCCCATGATACATAGGTGATTCAAATTTTTTCTTCTTTGATCTTGTGCGGGTTGGCTGAAGAACTTTTCTCTTAGCTATGGAATTGACAAATTTAGCTACATAATTACTGTACTTAGCTGCAAAACTTCCGTGAGTTATCTGTGGAATTCAAACCTGATTCGCTGCTTCTTCCTTGAAGTTTCTCTATAACTATTTTTTACTTTGTTGATTTCACACTAATGATAACTCATTATAACCATGTTGTTAATTTATTTAATCAATATCTTTCTTATGATTACTCACTTTTAATCATGATGTACAATAGATGACTCATCATATCAAATTTTATATCAAATCTAATCACACATGCAAAATTTTAATCTAACCTTTAATAAGTTAAAGACATAATTACCATCTTTAATGATGTAATCCCTCCGGCATGATGACTCATCATTCCTAAAAATTGAAACAAAAGGAAAACAGTTAGAAAATCAACCATTCCTAAGAATTTTTATTTTGAATTAGCCATTTATTTGAGAATATCAACTGCCATTGTTGGTTTTCAATTGATCTTTGAGAGAAACTCTCTTTTTTTAGGGGAAGAGAACACCATTTATTGGTTTTCACTCTCTTCCCTTATTTTTCTCTTTTTTTGGGGGGGAGAGAATGCCATTTACTGGTTTTCATTTTTTTCCCTTTATTCTAGATCTATCCATCTTATTCTTGGATCATTTTGGAAGAACTGGGTTCTTCCATATGATCAAATTCCTTATCTACTTCAATCTTCCTCAAGAATTCATATTTAGTAGGAAGCTTACTATAAATCTCTAGCCTATGTCCATTGACCAAGAGTGTTCTTATGCTACCATCAATGGGAAGTAGCTGAAGAGAACCATTGTCAAATATTTTCTCAATCTGATAGGGTCCCAACCATTTGGTTCTCAATTTTCCTTTGATTTTTTGTTACTTAGAATCAAACAGCAATGCCCAGTCCCCTATCTTGAATTATCTTTTCTTGGTATGTATATCATGTCATTTCTTTCTTTAATCTTGGATTATCTCTGTCTATTGAAGTGCTTCCATCCTCAATTCATCCAACTCATTGAGTTGAAGGATTCTCTCCTTTTGAGTTGAATCCAACTCAATACCCACCTTGATTGTTGTCCTCAATGTCTGTAGTTCAAACTCAATATGCAACAAGGGATTTTTACAATAGACTAACTCATATGGTGAAAATATTTTTGTAGTTTTCTAAGTTGTATTGTAATCCCAAACAACTTCAAGTAGTCTCTTTACCCAATCTCTTCTTCCTGGTTCAACTATTTTGGTAAGGATGTTTTCTAATTCCTTGTTCGTTACTTCAGCTTGTCCACTTGATTGTGGGTGATAGGGAGATGACTTCCTATGATTGATATGATAATACATTGTGAAATCCTAGATCATATTAGACATATGTTTTTTTCCCTGGTCTAAAACTATGCTCCTTGGTGCTCCAAACTTTACCATAATTTTGTGCCAAAGGAAATCATCAACTGCTTCTTCAGTGGCATTTGTTAAAACCTGTACTTCTACCCACTTTGTCACATAATCAGTACACACAAGAATATGTTCCTTCCCTTGTGAAGAAGGACTAAAGGGACCAAAAAAATCCAACCCCCATCTCTCAAATGGTTAAATCACTACTTTAGATTGTAGAGGCATTTCAATGGTAAAGGTTGGTTGTCCCATCCTTTGACAATGATCACACTGCCTGATATATTTCTTCACATCGTTTTATAGAGATGGCGAATAATAGCCAGTGCCAAGTATCTTGTGAGCTATTCTTTTCCCTAAATAGTGTCCTCCACTTGGTTCATCATGACATGCCTGGGGGATGTCAAAGATTTCATCTTCTCTTACACACCTACGTAAAACCAATTTAGGACCACACTTAAATAGCATTCCATTTAACCATTTGAATTGTGCACTAGTTTTGATTAACTTCTTTGTTTGTTTCTTATTGAAAGAAGGAGGAAAATTCGTTGTTGCCAGATAATTTGCCATATCAGCAAACCAAGGTGTATCAGCTGAAATAACAAACAATTGTTCATCTAAAAAGTTGTCCTTGACTAAATCTTGCTCCCCTGTAGTGGTTAATCTTGACAAGAAATCAGCTACCACATTAGATTTACCTGGATTATCCACAATGGTAATATCAAATTCTTGTAAAAGAAATAACCATCTAATTATTATACCTCCAACCACTGGTTTATTCATTAAAAATTTAATTGCTGAGTTATCTATATGTAAAAATATTTTGTACCCTGTAATGTAATGTCTAAACTTATTAATTACATAGATCACAGCAAAAAATTCTTTTTCAGTGGTGGTGTAATTTCTTTCAGTGGGAGTAAGATTTTTTTTAAGGTAATAGATAACATAAATTTTCCCTTCATCTTTTTGTCCCAAAACTCCACCAATGGAATTATTTGAGGCATCTGTTTGGATATGAAAAGGTTTCTCCCAACTAGGTCCTCTTAATATTGGGGGAATTATTAATTTCTCTTTAATTTCTTCAAAAGCATGTTAACACTTTTCATCCCAAAGAAATTCATTCCTTGGTAAGAAAATTAAACATAGGGGTAGAAATTTTACAAAAATCCTTGATAAAGCATCTATAGTAACCAGCATGTCCTAAAAATGACTTGATATGGGTGGGGATTTAAGGAACAGGTAAGTCTAAAATAATTCTGATTTTGTTTTGATCAACCTAAATTCCTCTTTGTGTAATATGGTGTCCTAATGCAATCCCTTCATCAACCATCATCAAACATTTTTCATGGCTAAGAGACAAGTGGTGTTTCTCACATCTTGTCAATACTTTGTCCAAATTTTTCAAGGCATCATCAAATGTATCTCCATGCACAATAAATTCATCCATATATACCACTACACAGTCATTTGTTAGGTCTGAAAAAATTGCTAACACAGCTCTTTGGAGGGTTGGTGGAGCATTGCATAATCCAAATGGTAATACCCTGTAGAAAAAGGTACCCCATGGACATGTAAATGTAGTTTTATCCTAATCTTTAGCAACAACTCTGAATTGATTATATCCACTAAATCCATCCAAGAAGGAAAAGTATTGTTTACCTAAAAGGTTGTCTAAGACTTGATCTATGAATGGTAAGGGAAAATAATCTCTTATTGTGGCTTTGTTTAGTTCCCTATAGTCAACAAAAAATTTCCATTTTTTGTTCTTTTTAGGGACAATTACAAGAGGAGACACCCACTGGCTGTCTGAGATAGGGTAGATGAAACCTACTTGTAATAGTTTTTCAATTTCTTGTTTGACCATATCCCTTAATGCTGGATTTATTCATCTCTGAGTTTTCCTAACTGGTTTAATGTTTTCAGTATAGATGTGATGAGTGTAGATACTTGGGTGGATTCCTTTCATATCTTTGTAATCCCAAGCAAAATCTTTAGTATGATCTTTCAGAACATCAAACAGTTTAGCTTCTTCATCATTCTTCAACCAGCTATTAATATTCAAAATTTTACAACATGTTTAGTTCTAGTGTATGATGAATTGATTTGTTAAAAGGGTTCCATTAAAGTATTTAGTGGACATGCATGTAGCAATAGCATATGATATGTAGTAACATCTCTAAAATTTCCTTAAGAAAGAATTTTGGACAAAGGACAATAAGAAGAATTATGATACTTATCTTGTTGTAGGTCAAACTCCTCATCACTGTTGTTTTCCAGAAATTCTTCATCTTCTCCTGATATATGTGAAGTTGAAGTTACATATTTTTCCTCTCCCCAAGAGAAATCTCATTCCTCCATAGTGAAATTATCTTCATTTGTAGGGAATTACTGTTGGAGTGGTTCTGGAACTAATTGTGATGGTTACGGAACTAACTGTGATGGTTCCAGAACTAATATTGATGGTTCCGGAGCTAACTGTGATGGATCCGAATGTAGACACCAAAATTTGGGTCTTATGACGCCCTATACCCCATATCTCATCCCGCAACCTAACCCTACCTCACCACCTAAATCTTACACACTAAATTATTTATTAATTACCTTATGATTACTAAATCTACGTCTCCAACCCCTACCACCTCACCTCGCCACCTCACTATGACCTAGCCCTAACCCTAAACTAACCTAATTAAGACCTATGACTTGGTCCATGACTCACACCCATGACTCATCAACCCCCTCACCCGCATCAAAATGAACCTAATAATGACTTGACCAAGCCCACAACTGATTCCTCCAAGAGAAAAGAAGGGAAAGTTGGCTATTTTACTACAAATAGCCAACTTTGACCTAACCGACATTGGTCCCTACTTGACCAGCGTCGGTTACATAATTGTCATTGGTTCCCTATGAATGACCTCCCCCAATCAAAACCAAAGGACCGAGATTTTCATTTTGAAAAGGATCCTGAATTCATTTGCAAGAGAGAGACAAGTAAGAGAGAGAGAAGAGTCTTGCAAAGAGGGTTATTGAGCCCAAGACTGAAACTGAGAAACTAGAGCATTGTCACACTCATCCAAACATTGGGAGAGTCAGAGGATAGCTTTATCAAATCACTTCCAATTAACTGGATCATCCCAATTGAGCCTTGCCTTCGCCACTGCATTCTTTGGACCTGCATCCACATCAGAAACTAGTAAGTAGTCTCTTTTATCACCTTATATGCTTCTAGACACTACTTTGAGAAATTTTAATACATAGGGATCATAAGCACACTCCTGGATCTACTACCCGGCAACAACCTGCACCTAAACTTTGGTCATCCATCTCTATATTGCCCCAAAGATAGCTCTCTCACTCTCTGAGTCTTCTCTATCACCCTATCATTCCCCTCAACCATCTACCAACCTTCTAAATCTCATAACCACCTTACACCAATCTCCATTTTAAATCCCCTAAATCACTGCCCCTTCCGATATCGGTTATCCCCTACCGGTACTGATTCTATAATCGTGGTCAGTTATCTAGTGACCGTCATTGGTCAGTTATCTAGTGACCAACATTGGTCACTGTGACTTATACCAAAAACCAACCTTTCACCTATTTACCTCCAAATAATCTCATATCCAGCCTTGTATATCCTTATAACTTGATCTGAACGTATCAATAACCAATGACCAAACAAACAAAATGATATTTTATTATTATTGGTAGTTTAGTCTCTATTGCTTTTATTAACGAGATACCTAAATCATGATTTCACAATAGCTTCTTTATTAAATCTTTTGCATTAATTTGTATTAAAAGGTAACTGACCACCTTCGAAAGGAAGTCTAATATTTCCTGGGCCCAAGGTATTTCCCTCACTTATTGTTTAACAAAAATCTGGTGGTCTTGCATTCTTATTTACAAGTAGTCCTTCCCAGACAAAAAGGAGCTCTTCACAATCGGTCTGACCTCTCTACGGTACGCACACACCTTCCCAACACTCAACAGGTATTCCTCCTAGCCCTAACACTTATATGTTTCTCAAGAGAATGAAAGGATAGAATTAACTCTATTCTGGAACAAAATTCTGTGCGGAATATTTTGGCACGCCCGGTGGGACCCTTCTCGGGTTTTCTTTCTTTCTTGTTTGTTTTCATATAGGGAGCACACTTGTTGTTTCTTTCTTCTAAATATTCACAAAATATTTTGTCATTTTGGTAAAAGAACTTGTCTTTATTTCGCATATTTGCATTAGTGAAAGTCATCTTCTTAACCTCTACTCTCTTTCTTTTCTTCATCGAATATCATTTTTGATTTGGCTTTAAAACACATGCATCACATTCTTGCCTACTATTTTTAATTTTAGTGAATGTAGATTAAGTAACAGCTCATACACATGGGGATGATATCCACGGTATTGATGAGAAATTAATCTTACTCTCACTGCACAACACATACCAAATCACATCATAATCTACACAACATCTCAAACATCCCCCCTTCTCATGGTATTCCCTCCGCCCAATTGAGGTAGCCTTACAAGCCAAAACAAACTTGACATCTCCCTTAGGTATTTTTTTTAGGATTGAGATCATCTTGCATCTAAGGCATAAGCCCAAAGTGATTAAAACTTTTTTTTTCTTTCAGTTCTGTTTCTCTATGTTATACCCTATCTCAGTGATCACTTCAGATAGTTTGGTGGGTATACTAAGCCTTGTTGTCCCCAAACCAGTAGCCTCTTACATTCTCTCTTTGCCTTAACAGTGACCGGGCACCAGTCCTCTTCTACCAACATTGGTTACCTGACTAACACCGGCTACCATCTGACTGACATCAGTTACAAGACCGATATCGGTTACTGTGTTTCACAGTTCTTGACAAACCCGTAACCTACCAATTCCAATGTTTTGTTGTTGTTTCTGTTCCTAATTGATTAATTCCCTATTGTATCCTCTTGTCCATGGTCGTTATCACCCAGAAAACAAGCTACAACCATGGTTTCACATGCTTGTTCTGTGTCTTTGCCTGAGTCACCCCCCTTTGCATCCTATGGGGAATCCTACGGACACCAATGCTATTCCCAATATTTCTGTAGGAGATCCAGATTTTGCTAAATTTTTGGATGCTAATCTTGGAACTGTACAGTATTATTTATCTCATACCCCTGACCGTACACCCGATGGTCAGCTCCTCTTGAGTATGCCTATTAGTATAGCTGCTCACTTAGCTCCTTCCCCACCTAATAACTCTACCTCGCCGTCTTCATCCTTAGCCCCTTCTCCCAGCTCAGTGGATTCAATGGTCCATACTACACCAATTAGCTTTCCTTTTGGTTAATCTAGGGCCCCACATATCACTACCATCCACTGCCCCTACCTCATCCCTCTCACAAATTGCCTCTTTCATAAATTGTTCTCTACCACCTATCCACATGAGCCTTCCCTCTTAGGCTCCGCCCATCTTTTCATTTCCGCAAACGCATCCGGTGGCCTCAACATCTTATACAGGACACCCTTATTCGACTACCCCAACACATTCATCATCGATACCTTATCAACATTTAACCCCACCATTGTCTAGTAGTGGCTCTTGGCCCAATCCTCCTCTGTTTACGATGACAGCACCATCATCTAACCCAACCAATGATTTAATCAAACAGATGATGGACAAGATGCAAAATCTTGAGGCTTCTGTTTCCAGAAGCCATAACACCCTGATATACGAGCAAGTTTTTTAGGAGCCTATTCATCCTTTTGTCCCCCTTCATACATATCCTCCTTAATGGGAATTGAAAAAATTTACTTGCTTTAATAGTAAAGAGGACCCTCAACAACACGTGCGAACATTTAGACATGCCTGCTATCTGATTGCTCATGACGATGCCTTACTACTCCATACCTTCCCCATGTCCTTATCAAGGACATGCCTTGGAGTGGTACAGTGCCTTAGCCCGAGCACTCGATCTTCTCTTTTAACCAGCTAGCCCAATCTTTCTTGGAGCATTTCTCCATCAGTATTGCCAAGAAAGTATCCATTACCGATCTCTATTGCCATCTGACAATTTGAAGATGAATCTATCATAGATTTCATTGGATGATGGCGGGGCCCTCATCAACCAACTTACTTATGCCTTACCTCAGGCCGAGCTCATCGAACTCTTTACACGGGCCTGCGCTAAACACGTTTCTCCCTACCCTCCAAATTCAAACTTTCCGCACCTTTGATGAGGCCTTTACTATGGCTCGGAAACTAGAGATTCGAGCCTTAGAGGAGGAGAAATTGAAGTTGCGCAACAAAAACTCAAATTTCCAAACCCAAGACTCCACCAAAAAACACAACAACCACCAACTCTCACACATCGTCTGCTTCGAAATCAAGAGGAGTTGTACACGTGGTGACGGCCAAATCTCAAGCATCATCTAATACCCAGCCATAATTCACCTATAAGTATAAATTCAAGCCCATCAAGTGCACTCCCTTAGGAGAAACTTATGATGTGATCTTGGACAAATTGCTTAAAGCAAGAGCTATCACCTTGCCTCCTGTTAAACCTCACTCCTGGTTTGATTCGGCTCACGCTATACCTTCTTGATATAAATAAAATGACTTCTGTAACTTCCATCGTGTGAAGGGACATAGCCACGAAAATTGCAAGATGCTAAAAAATATAGTGCAGGAAATGGTTGATGCAGGGGATATAACCCTCGATAATCCTAATGCCCCTGCTAATCAAAATTTAAAAATCTTCAACAAACCATTTCCAAATCATTCCTCTAACAGTAACATAAACTAATAAACCTTAGCCGAGGTGAAGAGTGTGCATGATATCCATGTGGTTTTCAACTCCTAACCAAGGGCTTCCATCGAAGAAATTCTGAATCGAGCCTCTTCACCGACACAAGAGTCCTTGCCCATTTCTCTTCATCAGGACAAGAGGACAACCCTGCTATTCCTTTACCCATAAAGGAATCAACCGACCCAGAAGTTCTCTTCTCACAGAAGAGCCTTCTTACACCACATCCCTACAAGACTGTGAGCGAATGTTATCCAACTTATTTATTTCCCAAACATATCCTTCCACCATTCTTGCTGCAAAAGAAGAAGGATCATCACTTTTTCTGTCATCCTTAGAAGAGAAACCCCTTGAGCCTACATCACCAAATTTCTTAACCATGACGTATCCTCTAGAACATACCCTCCTCCCTATCATTTATTCATCACCTAAATCTTTCCAATGACCAGTTGACCTCTTAACACACTATTGATATAGTGCCTCATTCACCCCTTGTATCACACCCCCAGTGGACCGGAATACAAGCCACTTCTCTTCCATACCAAAATTCACATCCATAAGTGAAAATTGTCACCATCCCAGAAGATAGATGCCTCTTATGGGAACGTTTGAATACACCATGCTCTACTCAAATGCAGATGACTAATCCAGACACCTCTACTATGATACCCAAAGTTTTTACAAAAGCTCAAAATGCCTATGTCCTCACCTCCACCCCCCCTCATCTCCACTAAATACCTCATCCACCTCTATCAACCTAGCCAAACTTTCCCCTACGCTTGGGAATTCACTAATAGCCTAGCCTGATGCACCCACCTAAACTGTTAGACTTATCCAAAAATAAATTCATTAATCCACCTAGGAGACAGACCCAATCTCCTCGATTCCAATCTATGCCTCTGCCACAACTAAAACCCTCACCCCCGATCACATCACTACAGCAGGCACGACTTCAACCCTCGCCGTCACACCTACCTTCTATATTGGAACCTCACCCCTCCACCTTGCCTCAATACACCATGCCTCCCACGTCTTCTTTAACATGACCAGCACCTTCTGCAGCCATACATAAATCCATAGGCATCTCAACACCGTCACCCCAAGTATCTTATCTACCTACCAACTTGATCATCGAAGGACTTGTTTTCTTGCCACTCCTCTTTCCCCGTGGTTGTTTCCTATCACCACGTCATATATGGCCTCATCATCTAACCAACTAAACATAACTTCTACGTAGAAGAAGCCATGCCTAGTTAAACCCAATCATCAAAATCCCTTTACCTAAACCACCACCCTTATGAACCACTCGTACCTAACGATTACCAAAACAATCAATGATCACACCCACTCATATCAATAGCCTCATTTGCATTTGACCCACTCAAAGGATCTTATGCCAAGATCCTTGATATGCTGGTAGGGGATGCGACCATTTCCCTACCCCCACTCTGACCCTATGATCCATCTAAACCTCGACCTATAGGTTATGATGAAGCTAAAATCTATGCCTACCACCGCACACCAGGACACAATGTAGAAGGATGTAAAGCTTTGAAAGCCATCCTTTTCCAGTTGCCTATCTCGGATAGAAAATCTCATAAGCACAACTTACGGAGGGAAAATCCCTTAGCTCCGATCCCTTCTCCTATACCACCTGTCCTTTGCCTCGCCAAAATCTATCATAATTGCAACCCTACCTCTCGAGAACAATGACGTATCCCTGCCATCTTCCTCATCTCGTATTCACGAGATCAACATGATTAGCATTGCTACTCGAGAACAGAAAAACAATGGAAAATCTAAAGAGAGTACACCTTTGGCCTCTCTTTCTCCTTCCACCATCCCGATCGCACCACCACCTAAAGTGATCATTCGTGGGCCTACCTATCTAATCTCTGATGGAGTTTCCCATCGCACTATGATCAAACAACTTCACCAATCTCCTGTAAAAATGAAACTCTATGATCTCATTCAAACATCTGAATCACATCGAAAATGTCTAATTGAGATCCTTCAAGGGATAGAGGTCCTACCTAACAAAACCTTTCCCGTTGTCTCCATCTTAACACCCAACCACGTCACTTCTCTCACCAAAAAACCTACATCCACAACCTCTTATGTCCCTGTATGACAAGCCACTGCTATCAGTTTTTCTGAAGAAGAAATTTTCGTCTTTGCTGAAAAAGATCCTAACCCCACTCTTTTCATCTTGGCTTACATCCAGGACATCTGGGTAAGTCATGTTATGATCAATGGGGGTGCTAGCCTAAACATCATCTCTTCCAAAGCCCTTCCAATAGATGAATATCCCTCCTCACCATGTTGCATGTTCATTCAACGATGTTGTTACTTCTACCTAAGGTACTGTGATCCTTAACATTCGTGTAAGGCCATGTACCTTGCCTGAACTCTTCTATGTCCTTGAGGGAGAGTTCCAATACAACATGTTGTTAGGCCACCTTTGGATCACGGCTATGAGATTGTGTTCCTTCCACCTTACATAGATGCATAAAATTCAAGTATGAGGGGAAGTCATACACCGTCACAGCTTGACGCTTCCCCCTTCAAAACCCTACAATATGCTATACCACCCTAATGATGTGCTTGTACCACTCAAGGCACCCATTGATCCAACCCAACCATCTACTTCAACCACGCCTCAACCATCCACCTTAGCCGCACCCCACACCTTCGACCAATGAAAACCACTGACGCGAATACCTCTTCCTTCCCCGTAGACAACATCCCAACCTCGGAATCCCTTGGTAGGTGTTTTTCAATGCCTTACGTTGGGGGAGTACCACCTATACAACATTAACACCTTACATACCCCATAAGAGTATGGACAGTTACATGTGCATCCTACCTACGACCGTCATGTGGGGGAGGTGATCTCCTACAAACCACCTAATTTTTACACCAATATAACGTATGGGGGTGTCAACACATCCTATATCACCCATGAACCTCCCCTTGGTGTGGTTCCCTTCCAATCAGATTTTTAATATCTAACCAACCCGTCGTTTCGCCCCTCACCTTCCCTGACGCACTGTTCTTGGAAAGGTTTTGGTTTTGGTCTTTATGAGCCAAGGATGACATACGGTTATTCCCATGACTACACGTAAACACAAAGATCGTAGTGGTCTTGGATTTTTTGAACCACCTACACTAAAGAAACCTCATGTCAATTGTATCTAGGAAGATGACAAAGTCACCCATTCCAAACAATCATCGCCCATTTTATCATCTTCACCCACGGAGTCGATAGACCCAGAATCTATCCCTTCTAACTTTTTTTTTTTCATGAATGCTATCTTCCTAGGTCCTCTCACTTATCAATGCAATGGTGAAGACCCATCTTCTCTCCCCCTTTTGTATCCAAACATGATCAAAGAATACTTTCCTTGGATTAATGTTGTGGAGTGCCAGAATGATGAACTCCATCCTCACCTACCTTGGTGCGGATGACTCTTATATTTAGCACAGCCTTACCATCTGAAACCCAAACCATGTTGAATGAGTTGACTATAGAAATAAACATCCACACGGAAGACGATCCTCACATTGTAAAGATTGGAAAATCTCTTGACACATCAGAACAAGCTGCCTTCACTACATTTCTCTGCGCCCCGCAATCAAGATTTCGCTTGGTCCTACGCCGACATGCCAGGAATCGATCCTGACATTGTTGTCCATAACATCACTCTGAAACTAGACTCCAAACTAGTTAAATAGAAGCTGAGAAAAATGCATCCACGCATTTCCCTCTTGGTTAAAGAAGAGCTTCAATGACTCCTTTCTGTTTCTTTCATCTTACGTATTGACTATCCACAATAGATTTCTAATATCGTACCTGTCACTAAAGCGATGGGGGGACTTTGGATATGTACGGATTTCCAGGATCTTAACCTCACTTGCCCAAAGGATGAATTCCCCCTACCTAGCATTGATCAACTTGTTGATCTCACTGCGGGCCATGAGATGCTTTCTCTCATGGATGGTTTGTCGGGATACAATCAAATTTTAGTAACCCTGGCCAATCAACATAAAACCACCTTCATTACCCCTTGGGGGACCTTCTGCTATCGTGTCATGCCGTTTGGCCTTAATAATGCTAGTGCGACTTATCAGCGGGCTATGAATTACATTTTTGATGACATTATGCAAACTATCCTTGAAGATTATGTCGATGATCTTCTTGGAAAATCCAAACATCGTAGTGAACATCTCGATGTTTTAACCATTATTTTCGATCACCTGTTACAATATTGTGTTCATCTTCAACCAAAGAAATGTTTCTTTGGCATCCTTTCAGGAAAACTCCTTGGCTTTATCATCTCTTTGCATGGCATTGAGGTCGACCCAGCTAAAGTCAAGGCTATCTTAGAAATGCCTCCACCCACTAACCTAAAGTAATTACGTAGTTTACAGGGAAAACTCCAATCTATCTGGTGTTTCATCTCACAACTCTCAGATTGATGTCAACCTTTCCATCATCTACTTAAAAAGGACATTGTCTTTCAATGGAGCGAGGAGTGCCACCAAGCCTTTGAGGCTCTTAAAGCTTATCTCTTACAGCCACTCGTGCTTATCCCACCTTAGGACAATCACCCTTTCTACCTTTACCTTTCTACCACCGACCATGCCGTAGGAGCCATGCTCACACGTCGTGACTCCGAGCATCGAGAAAAAGCAGTTTATTACATAAACCGTACTCTTGTGGATTACGAAACTAGGTATACACACGTCAAAAAATTGTGCCTAGCCCTATCATTCATGGCCACCAAACTCTGACATTACCTCCTAAATCAAAAAACTTTTTTCATCACCAACGCTGACCCCATACATTATATGTACGCCAAACCTCATCTAAACCAACGCATTTCCCGATGGCTTATGCTCCTCACCGACCTCGACCTTGAGTTTGTACACCAGAAATCAGTCAAAGGATAAGCTATCGCAGACCAACTCGTGGAATCCCCTTTACCAGGGGAAAAATTTACCAATTTTACTTTCCCTGATGAACTCATCGCAAATATTTCACTGAGTGAGGCGTCTTATCCAATGACTCTCTTTGTCGATGGATCTAAATGCCAGTACGGTGGAGGGGTGGGAGTTTTTCTCATTCCTCTTTAAGGTGAACCTATGCCTCTTTCATTCAGGCTTGATTTCCCCTGCACTAACAATACAGTGGAATACGATGCCCTTGTTTTGGGTCTTCGCGTTGTGTTACACTTAGGTGTGAAGTCTATTAACATTTTCAGTGACTCTCAATTGGTAGTAAATCAAGTTACTGGCATCTACCAATGTAAAAATGAGGAACTTCAAAAGTACAAATGTTACGTAGATTCACTTTTGACCTTATTTACCCATTATACTATCCAAACCGTTCCACGCTCAACTAAAAAATTTGCGGATACTATGGCTTGCTTGGCCTCACAAATTCCTGCATCACCAACTGACTCTAACATATTTGTCTTGGTCCAATAAATTTTTACCCCATCTTACTTAGTCCTAGATGTTTGTATGGTAAATAATGTATCTGCTGACTCGCAGGATACCTGGTATCACTAATTTCGCGACTACTTTACAACCTCTATTCTCCCACCTGACCTTAGTAGTAATGGAAAACATAATTTTCTTAAAGGTGTTTCTTGTTACGTCATCATGAGGGGACTCCTCTATAAATGTGGCTTCAATGGTATCCTCCTTCGATGTCTAACCAGCGTTGAAGTCACTCATACCATCCGACAAGTCCATGATAGAATTTGTGGTGGGCACTTTAGTGGCTTTACCATGGCCAAGAGGATCCTTCGCCTAGGATATTATTGGCCTACTCTTAATAAAGACTACTATGAATATGTTAATCATTTTTTTATGTGTCAACAGCATGCCAACCTTCAACATACTCCCAGCCACTCGCTACAGGTTGCACGAGATCTTTAGCCTTTCTCACAATGGGGTTTGGACCTTATTGGTGAGATTCATCCGCCTTCCTCGTAGCATCACCGTTAGATCATCACGAAAATTGAATATTACACTAAATGGGTGGAGGCTATTCCACTCGTTTCAACCAAAAAGGAGAAAATTGTTGAATTCATCAATCATCACATTATTTACTGTTTCGATATTCCTCATCGCTTGATAACTGATAATGGTAAATCTTTCAAAAATAAGCTTTTACGAGCCCTTTGTGACAAATTTGGTATCAAAATTAGCTTCTCATCACCCTACTATCCACAAGCAAATGGTCAAGCTGAATCTTCTAACAAAACCTTAACCAAATTTCTCATGAAAGTCGTTAACGATTCTGGGAAAAATTGGCATGATCACATCCCCTTTGCCCTTTGGGCTTATCGTACTAGCATTCATAATTCCATTAATGCCACACCATTCTCTCTGGTGTATGGTACCGAGGCTGTCTTGCCTCTCGAAATACAAATCCCTTCCCTCATAATATCTCTCCAGGATATTCTCAGCAATGATGACTTCCGCCAAGAGCGGTTAGCCCAATTAGAGCTTCTTGACGAGCATCGTCTTACTGCTCTTGACCACCTTCAAATTTATCAAAAAGTGCATCAAGTGTGCTTATGATAAGTGAATTCATGATTGTACCTTTAAAATTGGTGATCTTGTCCTCAAAGAGAATCAACATGTAACCAAACTAGAAAAGAGCAAACGTGGAAAATTTACTCCTAATTGGATTGGGCCTTACATTATCACTCACACTTACAGATCAAGTACTTATCATTTAGCTTCGCTTAATGGTCAACCTGAGCCTAAACCCCTTAATTCCTACATCTCCAACCATTCTACTGTTGAATTTAGTGTTACATCACTTCTTATCTACCTTGCGCTCGTCCCTTGAGCTCATTTACCACCTCATACACCTTTTTTTTTGTCATATATCTCAAAGTAAAATCAAACCCATGTGGTTTGATCATCACCTCCTCTTAAAGATGCCTTCTCCTTTTTAGTCTGGTCCATGACTTAAAAGTATCAAAATAACAAGTTCTCAATTATACAATTCTTAGATATTCTTGAGTCAAACTTCCTGCAAAACTAGATGCTTCATGTCAAATAGACATCTAGACCTCTAAGCTATAAACTAGACTGCTCCCTCGAAGGACGGCTATGTGCAAAGCTACATCTGCTACTATAACTAGACTGCTCCCTCGAAGGACAGCTATGTGCAATGCCACATCTACTACTATAAGTAGACTGCTCCCTTGAAGGATAGCTATACAAAGTCAGCCTCTATCAGAAGCTTCTTGCATCGATCAACTTCATGAAGACCTCAAGAACAAAAAAATTCATATCCCATATAGACTTCCCACATCGATCAGTCTATATCCAGAAAAATAAAAGTAGTATTCAAAAGCACTTTTGAGTCATGGACTTGTCTATTTTGGTTTGGTTCTCTTCCGTCAGAATAATCACCTTATAACAAGTTCTTTGCGCCCCACCCATACCATCCACCTCACCTCACCATTCTTCACAATAATAAAACTCAAGGGACATGCATATATCCAATATATTGTGATTATACAACTCTTTTCACCTATCAACTTCTTGCCTATGCAAGGTACCTAGGGATTTAAGCTCATCCTATGATAATACATGGTTTGTTTAGCTCTTTCCAACTATGGGACACTTTTGCCTCTTTTACCCAAATCTAGGATTGTGTGTTGATCTTAATTAGGACATGGTTTCCTATGCTTGGGTAAGCTAACCCTCACTTCACCTATACCCATACCAACACCAACAACATTACTCTACCAACAACAAAATTTTACCAACCAACAAATTGCCTAACCACAACCAAATTACCTGAATTCACCTCTCCCTAGTCCTAAGGGAGAAATACATCGATCTGAGGCCCCTCCTTGCTTTGTGCAATGGGCTATGTAGGCAACACTTAAGAGACATGGGGTCTCCCAAGGTTAGCTCGACCATCCCCTACCATAACCTATCATGTGTTGTGTTTTCTTTAAACATATAAATATTTTCACGTATTTTTATTGATAACACTCACCTTGATCCTTTATCAATCCAAACATTCAAAACACAAATATTCTTATAATCATCAAAAACTCAAATCAACATACATATTCCATTTTATTTAGATGTTAAGCAAATATATCTTCTCTATCATCGACGCGTAGGTCAGAATCCTTATTTATTCTTCTACCCCTATGTATGAAACTCACTTAAAACCCCGCGCCTTGTCCCGAACTAGGTTGTGATGGTGATCGTCGATGCCGCTCACCTGGCCTCTCCATACTCAAAGGTATCACTGCTATTGGTTCCTCCCACTGATCCACCAATCTCTCCTATAACATACGAATCTACCCTCTCGCGTGGAGGAATCTTTCCTCTAGTCTCTCCACTCGAGACTACGAAGCCTCTAACAATCCCGTGGTCTCGTTCACCTGTGTTTGAATCTGGTGAACTAAACCCTACATGCAGTCTCTCTCTACGGTAATCACTGCTATGTCAGGATGATCGGCCCTCTCATGTATACTTCACAGCTCTGCTGCCCACCATAATCTATAAGACTCTGTCGCTCCTGCATCCATTACCCTGTGATCGGCTGTTATCTCTTCTGGTCCTTCTGGAAGAGTTAGCCGTGGAGGTGAGAATGGTGCCTTAGCATAAATCCTTATATATGGTCTATGATTCATGGGTATATCCTGAACAAATCCAAATTTTCGTTGCACATGATCTAGAGGAATCCTCTCGTACTCTCCTGGCCGGTGTCCTGCGATCCACCTCACTCGCTCTATACACCTCAAATCCTCAGCTATGTTCATTGTCACCATGTAGTTCCCATAAGGCCTCCAACAGATATCCACAATTGTCATCATCTTAAACTTCTGGCTATAATACTTGGTGTTATCTATCACGGTCTCGTCTCTTGCCTCTTGTTCTGTCTGGACCCATCGCCTGAATTCCAACCTCTGCACTCCTATCTCTCATGTCTGGATTGGTCGGCCTATTGGTCACACACACACAATGTGCTCATAAGCCCAACAATGTAATAAGTATGTACAATCCAGTTTAGTCCTGTGATTTCACCTGCATGCCCATAAACCCCTGTATAGCTCTGCCAAATATGTAGGTGCCCATGCAAAAGTAACGCTACCTTCTATCATCTCATGAATAATACACATCAATGATTTTGGAAATCTTCCCCCCATCCGCTCTAGGTAATGCATAATACCCCACCGCTATCATTAATACCATGGTCAACCTTGTTGCCTCAGGGTGTGCTGCAAACATTATACCATAAGTAAATGTCATGCCTTGCTGTGTCAAATCTCATGCGGATGGACCAAATACTGTCGTTATCATTGTCCATGCCACGTTAGGCCCTTCTTGATACACTGGCTTTCTTGTAATTGGAAGTCTTAAAATTCGAAACACATCTTCTAACGTCACTATCATTTCCCCTGTTGGCAGATGGAAGGTATTCTTTTCTGGATTCCACCTCTCAATCAGCACCTGCAACATAGCATGATTGCATGCGATTCGTGAATAATATCATATTCCACTTAACCCCACATGGTTTATTAATGCCCACTCCACTGGTGTTACATCCGCTCGAACCCGTGACAACAAAGTTGGTACCCTATCATTCATCATCAACCTTGCCTCTACCTGCACACATCAAACCAATGAACAACAAATAGTAAATGAATCCCCAAGGGTTTTTTTTATTTTTATCAGAATCTGCAACTTTCCACAGTAACCGATATCGGTTACCTAACTGATACCGGTTATACCTAAACCAATATCGGTCACTATCAATACTATCCATCCTACTCAAAAACACCACATACGATAACTTATTCGTTGGTTTACCCCTCCCTGTACCTACAAACATATCTAAAACACTTGATTACCTACCCTATAACACTCACCCCCATCCCAAACCCTTTCCTATCACCTTTCTACCCACTTATCTTACCACATCCTATTTATAAGCATGCAAAATCTCATTCCAACCAAAACTTATACCTCTTGGGATGCAGTAGCTTGAGGTGGAACCTGTCTTCTCTCTCTTCTCTACCCACTGGATGCTTCTCCTTGTTCAGCCATGTTCACCAGACTCTTCACTATAACTTGCATTTACACCTTCTTAATCCAAGCACATGATCACTTTACCTGTCTCCTTCCTCCTTATCACTCAATTCTCCCATGCAACTACCCTGTATGGACGACAACAGCCTCGCATCCTCGTATTTAACATGTTGCATGACTCTAAAAATAAGAATTTAAGTTACCTCCCAAGTTTTTCTATTTTTAGAAAAGATCGTTTTAACATAACCGATGTCAGTTACCTAACTGGTATCAGTCAGATAGTGACCGACATCAGTTAGCTAACCGATATCGGTCAACCTGTCTCCTTTTGCTTATACCTAGGCCTTTTCTTTGTTTTTTGCAAATTTTTTGCGGTGCCCACCTCTTTTCCCAGCATAACGACATCATTATCAACATCCATCATCATAATACCATCAACATTTCAACACATATATATATAATGTAAACATCATCAAACATCGTCTATATACATAAAATTCCAATACCATCAACAAAACACATGCAACATTATAATATATGCATCAAATCAACAATTATACACACTATATGGATCAAACTCGTCATCTATATATCATCAAATCAATGTCAAAATATATAAATTACCCTGCATGGGCCCTCTGTGATCCCAAATACAAATTCGGCACGTAGGCCGCTGTCTCTGTCAAACTCTCAACTTGGCTCACAGGTCGGTCTCTCATGTCAAAAATATACTCAGCTCGCAGGCTGGTATCAACTATACAAAATGTACTTGGCTCGTAGGCTGGTATATATAACAAAAATGAATACATAAATCCTATATGGGCATGTAGGCCTCTATATGCACACTCGATTTGCAGACCGGTGTCTTTATCAAAAAATCAACTATCCAAAAAACATATCCACTCTTGGGCTGACTCAGCTCTCTCCCCCTCCCTTGGCTCATCCCTAAGCTAGCCCCGGTCTTAGATCTCACCTCCTACCCATCACTGACCCACCGACTATGGCTGCAGCCCCCTGTGACCTGTGACTCCAAGAAGTCTTAGCTCTATGCGTCGTATATGGCTGATAATCGGCACTAGTACCATCTATTACATCCTGATAATAATGGTCCTCTGCTCTCACCTCCATGTACCGGGCCCGTGCCACCATGGCTGGTGGGGCTGGTCCCCCGGCTCCTAATAGAAGTGGGCCATGCCCTTCCTATACACCCTGAGCCTGAGCCTGTACCTGTGGTGGCGGTGGAGCTGCCATCGGAGCCTGAATATGGACATGAAGCTATGCCTGTGCCTATACCTATACCTGTGCCTGGGCTAACTACCCCTGTAACACTTCGATATGTCCCTGTGCAGTAGTAAGCTGCCCCTGTAATAACTACACCTGACCCAAGAGACGGTCCCTCTCCGCTGTAACAGCCGCCAAATCTAGCTGTGTTGGCTGTGCTCTCATGGGTGCCCTCTACCCTGCCCACCAAACCAAAAATGAACCTGTAACTCTAGCATCATCCACTGTATCATCTGTCAGTCTCTCTGCTACACAGATTGGGTCCAATGGCTGCAGTATAGGTAGTGGTGCCTCTACATCCTCCCTCTGATACTGTGGGAAGGGAGGTGGCTCATCCTGCTACAATCCTAACTGTCGTCATACCCTCTCTAGGGGAATCCTCTCGTACTCCTCAGGTCTCCGTCCATATATCCAGAAGATGTACTAGATCCAACGCAACTATGCTCGGGCTCCCCAATGGGGCTGATAGCCTTTGTATGGCCTCCATATAATATCTAAGGTAGTTAGGCCCTCTAACATATGCCTGTAATAAGTGACATCCCGCCCTGCGATAACTGCTCGTGGCTGGCCCACGACCCCCAACCACCTATGAAATCCATATCTATAAACTACCTATGGCCTTGGCTGTTGGGGAAACCCTACTGGTCGTAAACACACGATATGCTCGTAGGACCAGCAGTGTAACAATAATGTCGAACATATACCGAATCACCTCATACGGCGATAGCCCCAGAGCTCTCTGTATAGTTGCACCAGATACACTGGTGTCCATGCATAGCAGGTGGGCTCCTCCACCATCTCATGTAACACTCCCATCAGAGCCAGTGGGAAGAATCCAACCTCTGATTCAGGGAGGGAAAAGTAGGTGATTCCGATCATCATCAACACGGCAAGCCGTGTCTCCTGTTGATGAGTGCGATACATATCACCGTAGCAGATGCTCACACTATGATACGTAATCAATGGGGCTGCATCCATGAATACCTATAGGATGTTATCCATCATTGTCTCTACATCCACCTGGAACACCTCCTCACCGATGATCGGTAGTATCAGGATGCGATACACATCCTCTAAGGTGACTGTCATCTCTCCAGTAGGGAGATGAAAGGCATTGGTTGCCAGATCCCATCTCTCGATGAGGGTAACCATCAGGCTGTGGTCCCTATCCACAGCCCTATACCTCTAGATTCCACCAAGTCCCACCTCCCGCATAACTACCCACTGTGTTACGGTCACATGTGGCCCCATCCACTCCAGTAGAGGTGGCATCCGATCTTGCATCGTCAGCTGCTGGCGTGCCTGCAAAAAATACCCATTCCGTCAAGCCTACCCTTCACAAAACAACTACCTTAACCCTCTATACTCACTCACCCACCCAATCACAACCCAACTCTATCAACACATCTACACCCACCTATCTTACCCTATACATCTATAAATCCTTCTCCCCCCTGTAACCCTATAATCTATCCTACCCACCCAATACAACACCCAACACAACAAATTTTACAACCCTACCTCCTATCGGTATCGGTCACCCTTGACCGCCATCGATCCCCCACCAATAGTCTATGTCTCAACTTTTATGACCATCGTCGGTCGACACATGACCGACTCATGTCTCTGCACCTGTTAATCTACACAATTTGCACTGTGACCGATGTCAGTCGACTAGTGACCGACATCGGTCACTGTGGGGTTTTGGGGCCGAACCAAAAACAGCCCCCAAATCCCCTTTTTTTCCTATTTCTACCCATTTACCTGACACAATTGCCTAAAAAATTACCCACTCTGATGTTTTAGCTTGCCTACCATACCTACCCAATCCATTTTATGGTTTACCTTCATTTATTTGTTATTTTATCAAATTTTGGATCCCTACCCCAATACCCACATCCTAGCTAAATTCATCAACTTCACAAAAATAGGATTTCATAGCCTACCGGTACGACTATACGTCGTCATGGTGGGATAGGTGGTGGTGGTCCAGCTCCTCCAACACCTCCAGCACCTCCTGCTCCTCCAAGCTGTGCCATAGCTCCAAATCTCCTCAGTAGGGTCCTCAACCAATCAAACTCTGCCTCCCAATCTCTGGGGTGTACCAATAACTCGCTCCCCCACTCAACTAGTGCCAACTCAGCCCAATCACTTCAAAACTCAAACAAGAAAAAGTTGGCACTCAATTTCACAATGTGAAAATGACATGCCGTATTTTTTATTTTTATAGGTTTTGACCTCTAACCGATATCGGTTAGGTCGTGCCCTAGATGACCGATATCAGTTACCTGCCTAGTTTAACCTAACTCTAGCCCTTATCCACCAATCTCCATTTTTCACCACATCGCCTACCCCCAGATTTTGCTAAATAGCCATATTTTGAATTCATTGGCCCGACCTCCAGCTGCAACCAACCAATCGGCCCAACCCAAGGCCGCAACCAACCAATCAGCCCGACCCAAGGCCACAATCAATCAATTGGCCTAACCCAAGGCCGCAACCAACCAATTGGCCTAACCCAAGCCCACAATCAATCAATCGGCCCGACCTAAGGCCACAACCAACCAATCCGCCCAACCCAAGGCCGTAACTTACCAATCGGCCTGACCCAAGGCCACAACCAACGAATCAGCCCGACCCAAGGCCGCAACTTACCAATCGGCCAGACCCAAGGCCGCAACCAACTAATTGACCCGACCCAAGGCCGCAACCAACCAATCGGCCCGACCTAAGGCCGCAACTTACCAATCGGCCTAACCCAAGGCCGCAACTTACCAATCGGCCCGACCCAAGGCCATAACTTACCAATCGGCCCGACCCAAGGCCATAACTTACCAATCGGCCCGACCCAAGGCCGCAACCACCCAATCGGCCCAACCCAAGGCCGCAACCAACCAATCGGCCCGACCCAAGGCCACACCAATTAAGTACCTCAACTAAGGCCCACAAATTACGATTCTATCCACCCATCATGTAGTTTTTTGTTCAATCGAGCTCACCTGTTCGTGTTTTAGCATGACTAGGATAATTTAATTGATCAGCTAACCAGCTTTGCCTAGACCGAGACCGTGACGTTTATCTCAACCAAACCAACCATTTGGTACTGCCAAACATGCCTAAATGTTCCGATACCTTACCCGTTATATCCCCTGGAGCTACTTCCTATGCCTTGGATACTAGGATTATATCAACCTTGTTTGGATAAACTATCGACATTTTCCTATGAATTGCTTGTTTGCTCTTCAAAACATGTACCCTGGTCGCACTACTGCATTTCAATGTCTATCGGCTTCCTTTAACTTACCCCACCATCTTACCCTCATCTCATCATGATTCACCCTTTATCAACCCTATCACTGATTTCATGTCGCCTCAATCTGTGATAGATTTGAAGGGGATTACCTATACCCTTAACTAGGGCAACCACTTTTTATTCTTGTCAGTGTAGCTTTACAAGACAAGCTACACGAAAAATAGGGGCAAATGTAGACACCAAAATTTGGGTCTTATGATGCCATGTATCCCGTATCTCGTCCCGCAACCAAACCCTACCTCACCACCTAAATCTTACACACTGAATTATTTATTAATTACCTTACAATTAATAAATCCACATCACCAACCCTGCCACCTCACCTCACCACCTCATTATGACCTAGCCCTAACCCTAAACTAACCTAATTAAGACCTATGACTTATTCCAAGACTCACACCCATGACTCATCACCCCTCACCCACATCAAAACGAACCTAATAATGACTTGACGAAGCCCACAACTGATTCCTCAGGAGAAAAGGAGGGAAAGTTGGCTATTTTACTACAAATATCCAACTTTGACCTAACCGACATCGGTCCCTACTCGACCGGCATCGATTACGTAACCGCCATCGGTTCCCTATAAATGACCTCCCCAGCCAAAACCAAAGGACCGGATTTTCATTTTGAAAAGGATCCCGAATTCATTTGCAAGAGAGACAAGTAAGAGAGAGAGAAGAGTTTGCAAAGAGGGTTATCGAGCCCAAGACTAGAACTGAGCAACTAGAGCATTGTCACACTCATCCAAACATTGGGAGAGTTGGAGGATAGCTTCATCAGATCACTTCTAATTGCTAGATCACCCCAATTGAGCCTTTCCTTCACCACTGCATTCTTTAGACCTGCATCCACATCAAAAACTAGTAAGTAGTCTCTTTTATCACCTTGTATGCTTCTAGACACTACTTTGTGAACTTTTAATTCATAGGGATTATAAGCACACTCCTGGATCTACTACCCGGAAACAACCTACACCTAACCTTTGGTCATCCATCTCTATATTGCCCCAAAGACAGCTCTCTCACTCTCTAAGTCTTCTCTATCACCCTACCGTTCCCCTCAACCATCTACCAACCTTCCAAACCTCATAACCACCTTACACCAATCTCCATTTAAAGCCCTAAATCACTACCCCTATCGATATCGGTTATCCCCTACCGGTACCGGTTCTATAACCGTGGTCAGTTATCTAATGACCGACATCGGTCACTGTGACTTATACCAAAAACCAACCTTTCACCTATTTACCTCAAAATAATCTCATATCTAGCCTTGTCTATCCCTGTAACTTGATCTGAATGTATCAATAACTAGTGACCAAACAAACAGAATGATATTTTATTATTATTGGTAGTTTAGTCTCTATTGCTTTTATTAACGAGATACCTAAATCGTGATTTTACAATAGCTTCTTTATTATCATTTGCATTAATTTGTATTAAAAGGGAACTGACCACCTTCGAAAGGAAGTCTAATATTTCCTGGGCCCAAGGCAGTTCCCTCACTTATTGTTTAACAAAAATCTGGTGGTCTGGCATTCTTATTTACAAGTAGTCCTTCCCAGACAAAAAGGATCTCTTCACAATCAGTCTGACCTCTCTACAATACATCCACACCTTCCCAACACTCAACAGGTATTCCTCCTATCCCTCACACTTATCTGTTTCTCAAGAGAATGAAAGGATAGAATTAACTCTATTCTGGAACAAAATTGTGTGCAGAACACCGGAATAGATTCTGCAAGTTCTAGAACTAATTTTGTAGGTCCTGGAACTATTCCCGACTACTCCAAGGATAATTGGTGTACATTGAATGGTGTCTTAACCATATCTTCTATTTCACTTACATGATCATAAAATGTTATCATGGCCAACAAAGACAAATTTTTTCTCATTAATATCAGGATTGTCAACCCATAATTTCTCTTGATTATCACTAAAAGGTTGTGCAAAGGGATATAATGAAATTTGTTTAAAATTATTACCATTTGAAATAGTCATATCACCTGACCTGCAATCAATTAAGGCACCAACTGTAGCTAACCATGGTCTACCTAAAATAATGGAATAACCTAATTTTTTACCTTTTGGCTTCAATATAAGAAATTCAACTAGATATTCCCATGACTCCACCATAACCACCACATCTTCAATAACTCCTCCTGGTTTTTCTACAAACTGATCTGCCATCTGCAATATAGTGTTAGTAGGTTGTATACCTATTAATGGAAATTTCTTCATAGTGTCCCACTGTCATTACATTTATAGCTGCTCCCAAATCAACCAAAATGTTATATATATCTTTATTACCTATAGAGACAAAAATAACAGGGCTTCTAGGATCTTCATATTTGGGAAGTAGGAGCTTTCCTACTAATAAATCAGCAAGTTTCCCATCTATGTTAATAGTCCTAGGGTACTGCTTCTTTCTTCCAGGCCTTTTCAATCATAGCATTTTAATTAATTTGTTCAATTCTAGAATTTCCTTAATATCTTGTAGCAGTGGTATTTCAATATTTAGTCTTCTTAGTTCTTGTACCAATTTAGATTCCTTGATTTCTATAGCTTCTTTAAACCTCTCTTGAAATGGGAGTTTCAGTAGAGTTTCCTTCTAGTCCCTTATCTCTTTCCTTTTCATCTTTCTTGGGGAAACCAGACTAGGGGTTTCAGTTTTTTCTATCATTTTAGTGATGATAACAGGTGGACTTACAACTATTTTGCTGGATCTAGTGTGAATATCCTTACAATCCATGACATTAAGATCAACTAATTTTTCTGGTTCTATTTCGTAGACAGGAGGTGTTTGTTTGTTTCTTGAGTTTGCTACTAGCTATGTTGGTATTTGCATTTGGACTACATTCTTATTTCGTGAATTTTTTGCTGGGGTACCCATTATGGCTTGTTGATTCTGATTAGGATATGTTTTCCCTTAAGCATAGTTATTAGGGTTCCATCTAGGTTATGACCAAGCATACTGGTTATTTTGACCAGTCCATGGTTGTTGTTGTCCTTTAGCATACCAAGATTGTCTTTCCCGATCCTAGGGATTACAAGTTACCTAAGGAGCTCAAGGTGGTTGTCCCCAACTTTTTGGTACTATCTGAGCAGCCCATGGCATCATCCAAGGGTTAAGAGATGACCTTGGCATGAACTGTCCTTAGATAGGTTGTCTCTAGACAAAGTTTACTTCTTCTGCTGTGTTGGTTTGTTTCAACTGATTCTTTAGGAATGGAAGAAGAGAACAAGCATTAATATCATGTTCTTTAGATTCACAGATAAGACATAATTCTTTTTTATCTAAAGGACATTCCCTTATTGTATGCTTCTTCCTGCATCTAGGACAATACATGGCTAATGGTTCAGTTTTGGAATTTTCTTTAGCTCGTAATCCATCCATAGTAGAGGTTAATTGAACTAAAATGTATGTTTTAAATTTTGCTAATTCATCCATTAGTTTTTTCATATCTGGATTCAAAATTTTCGTTGATTTTCCCTTCCTAGGTCCACCCCTTGTTTTGGAATAGCTTCTACAAATTTCTTTAATTTCATTCATCCTTATTTGATCAATGTTTCCACCTCCTATCAATTTAAGAGTTTCCCTAGATTTGTCATCCAAAGCTTTAAGAAAAATAATTTTACTTAACTCTTCTTGAAGTACAAATCCACACCTTTTACTCACAAAGAGGAATCTGTCCAAATAATCTTCTCATGTTTTCATCCTCCTTCCTGTTTGATTTTGAAAAAAACTCTTCCTTCCTATTTCTTCCTCTACAGTAATCTTAATATTT
Source organism: Taxus chinensis (assembly GCA_019776745.2). Taxonomy (NCBI): domain Eukaryota; kingdom Viridiplantae; phylum Streptophyta; class Pinopsida; order Cupressales; family Taxaceae; genus Taxus; species Taxus chinensis. The sequence continues at coordinate 972,022,350 of CM034146.1, read as the reverse complement.
TTTCTAGGAAGGCAGTTTTCCATTTGTGTCCAATTGGTAATAGAATTAGATGTCTAATCCCATAAACCACCTCATTGTTGCATCCTTTAGAGTGGATGGAAACAAATTGAGTTTCTAATTATTTGTTTTGTAGTCATAGGATCTGACATAGTAACTTAAACTCAAACAGAAATTGGTCAGGGTCTTCAGATGACATACCTCTAAATGTGGGTAAATGTGCAGGTGAAATATTTTTCATTGGTGTATCATCATCATCCAATTGAATTGAGATGAAGTAAAGGTCCTATCAAGTTCCCTTTCAGCTTCTCGATGCCATTTCTAAAGTATTTTATAAACTTCTTCTCCCAATCAATGTGGTATGTGGTATACCTTGGGGAAGATGAAAAATTAGGAGTAGGAGGTTGACTACTCAATTGAGAATCAAAACTTACCCTAAATGGATCTTGAGAAATAATCCTTCTCCTAAAATTTCTACTTCCTTCTGGTAACTGATCCAAGAATTCCGAAGGTGGCAATTTTGCTTCTTGTCTTACAAGGGATAATGGTGCCTCCAATTCTTGGTCAAATTCCTTATTTAAACTAGAGGATGATGTTAATTCTTGTGGAGATGTTTTTGGGAGGAATATACCCTTTAAGTCTCTTGGTCTACTCATAAATTTTATGATAACATAGGGAAGATTTCTTCAACTACTAGATGTATGATTGTTGCTCTTATTGACACCTAATTATAAAATTCTACCTAGTGGATCCCTGGAAACGGTGCCGAAAATGATGGGTGTTGTTATTCCCTTCATTTAATCAAATTTATATTGATGTCATATGCAAACAAGGGGTGTGTCTAAAGCTATATACAAAAAGAAGAATCTTAGCGATCTAATAATTGATTGTAGGTATTTTATATTTTCTGGGGGATCTTTTCAATGTCTTAAGGACTTTCTTAGTTAAAAACCTTATTGGAATCAAACTATGAAAACCTATTGGAAGTAAACACACTTTGCAAAAATGAATTGTTGGAAATAAACACACTTTTCCTTGGAAGTAAAGGACACTTTGTAGAAATGAACACACTTTTCCTTGGAAATAAACACACTTTACCTTGGAATGTAAACACACTTTGTAGAAAGAAAAAATTGCTGGAAATAAACACACTATTGAGAAGTGCTTGGAAAATGATGGCAAAGAAAATAAGAACTCTAATCTAGAACACCTGCAAGAACGAGTATACAACAGATTTTAACTTGAAGGAATTAAAAAGCGATGCATAATTAACAGATCTAAACTATTTACTCTAAAAATATAAATACCAATAACGAAGATCTTGGTTCTTGGGGGAGTGGGCCCTTGCTCCTCCTTGAATCAAGATTTGACAATTTAAAATTCTCTCAGAACAGAAATGGCTATTTTATTGATAAAATGTTCTGCATTATAAAACGTGATGGATCTATGTATATCAATCTATATCTATCTCTTGTTCTATATCTATATTCCCTCTCTCTCTATCTGCAGATCTATATATATATATATATATACACTTCTTCCAGGGGTGCATTTATGGCTATAACTATTCCACTGATACGATGGAGCTGAATCATGCCCAGAACAGGTGCTAAATTGGAACATGGTTGGACGTATAGTTGTGTGATAATTATCCTAGATCTGCAAGTATGGAGAGTCAGAAGTCTTCTAATATACTCCTGATTGAGAGGATCATTGATTTGACAAATCACCAGCCATTTGGAATAGATTCTTATCAGTTCTAGAACTAAAGGAAATCATTCTAGGTCTAACCAAGAGAGTTCCAGAGTTATCTACAAGAGTTTCGGAACTAATTCTGATAATTCTAGAACTAAATACTAGAGTTTCGGAACTAAGTCTGAAGTTCCAGAACTAGGTGATAAAGCCTGTGACTGTGTAATGGAGTTCCAGAACTAGCTTGGAAGTTCTGGAACTAAGCTGTATTGAAATAGATGCTCTCAAAAATATGTTGACCGCTTCTTACTTCATTCTTCCACCTGATTGTGGCCTGCTTTATTACAAAATTGAGTTTCTAAAACACTTTGTTAGGAATTACAAAGATTTTAAACATTAGAATCATAATCAACAAAATATGGACAATTATATCCTAACTCGTATCAGATCAAACAAAAGTTACAAAATTTAGTCAAACTTAATCAAAAGGAGAGTAAGATGAGATTATTTATTGTACATTTAATGGGCATATTTTGGCCTCATCAATGGTCTCTTGATAAATATTTTTTAATGAGCAAGTTCTGGATATTTCTCGTGAACGACCTCTTCTCTTGTAATCAGTGGTCTTTGATTTTGCATTTCCTTAGCACGTATAACCTTAGCTCACATTGTCACCAGTATAGGTTCTAACTCTAACTCACACACCATCCTTGGCATCCATTGTGACTTGGAATTATTCATGCTTACCATTCTGATGCCTTTATTCTTTCATTATTACTATCTCATGTGCTCAAATAACTCTCCGCACTCCTCATACGTGTGCTTCTTTCCACACCAAGAGCACTATAATAGGTTAGGTCATTCGTGCTTGTAATTTTCTATGGACCCATAGTTATAACAGGTCCCATGGGGAAATTCACTTCTTCTGCCACCATGATTTCCATGTCCTCTAAGTCCTCCATAAAATTCTCACCCATGATCTCCTCCATCCATGTACTTTTCATAATGATGACCATCATCCTTGGAATTTTTTAAAAAAATTGGTATAGATCACACCAATATCAATGGCATCATGTATCTGGTCGATCAATCTATAATCCTTGGTGTCATGAGTAGTAGAAGTGAAAATATTGCAATAGAAAGACACATTCTTAGGGATTACGTGTTATAGAAGTGGACACATACTTGCATCATGATCACCATGGAAAATCTCACATTCTACCATTATCACATGTACCGATCTCCGAGGACAATTGTCCTTTGTATGCCCCTCTACCCCATAATTCATGCACCATAGGCCACTGCAAGTCTCATATCTCAAGTTTAGAGACAAATTCTCTAGTCACTTTTCCATGGCAAAAAGTTGAGCTTCAAGAAAAGGACTAACGTCGGTATCCATGCTTCCCATAGCCTCAGCATGCAAGGAAGCATCCAAGGCCTCGCACAGGTCTATGAAATTCTTATGTAAAAGTGCTCTCCTAGAGGGTGTTATTAGTCCTCCAACGAACCATTGAGCATGCTAAGAAGGATGAATATCATAAGATAGTTTTGATAAGAGAGTTTTAAAATGTGCATCATACTCCTGTACACTCTTTTCCATACCTTGTTGAATCTCCTTTAGCACACTAATGTTTTTCTATTCAAAATCAGGGATATAGAATTCAGTTAAGAAATCATTACACATCATGGTATAATCTACTGCTGTCTAATGGGGGTCATACTTTCGATACCAACTATGTGCATGACCTTGCAACGTTGTTGTAAACTAACTTACCTTCTATTCTGGGATAGTGATACCCTTCGTGCACCATAGTAGCTCACATTTGTGTACATTTTTTACACCATCCTCAACACCCTTGTAATTTGGTAGATGCAAAGACATTTCACAAAATAGTTATTGAGGACATTGAGTCCCTTTCCCACCTAATCCAGAACCTTGATTCCCTCCTGTGTTGCCTCCACCACTACATCCACTAGTAAATCTCCCTTCTAACCCATCAGATCCTCTAGATCCACCAATTTTTCTAGCTCCAACTCAACCTAACCCACTAGATCCACCTCATGTAGCTCACAGGGGTCCTATAGTGGTTGTGCCTTGTGTCCCCACTATCATGTTAAACTACATGTTGAAAATTTGTGATATTACACCGCTACCAAATGTGTACCCTACACCACTTCCAGATGTGATACCCAAACTTTGTGTACCTATACATTTCCCAAATATTGTTCCAGACAATATACCTCCAAACATAGGAAATGGTTGTGTAGTCATAGATGTTCCAAATGAAAAGTTATACCTCCTAGGTGATGATTGGTTACCTCCACCAATACCAACTAGGTTAGTAATACTTATCTCTAGATTTGGAAAACCAAGTGCCAAGGGTTGGTCACCAAGTGGATTCAGATGTACATACATAGCTCTTTTTCCTCTAGGTAATTTTATCTCATCAAAAGCTGAAGGGGTTTCTCTCTTATGCTTTCCAAGATGGGGTAGTACTGACTACTCAGGTTCCACATCCTTCACATAAACCTCAATTCCTTCCCATAATTTCTACCTCAATAGTTCCATCGCTCTTGTAACTTCCCTTTCATGAGCTTCATTGTACTTTATTTGTCTCTCTTCCCTCTCTGTTTCAGCCATAAAGTCCATCATCTTTCTCCACTCTAGCTTCATCGCCCAGCACTCAGAGGAAGTTTATTCAAACATGGGAAAAGCTTCCAAACTTAATGTAATGACTAGGATCTTGATGGATAAGGAAATAGTAGGCAAAAATGATCCTCTAGGCTCCCTCAAGAACTCAAACTCAGCAGCCTCTGGACAAGAATATGTAGAAATGGTGTATTCCATTTATAAAAGTTCCCTCAACAGTTAAGAATGAACGATAGAATAAGAGTCTGTCACCAGGAAATGGTTTGAAAGTGTGCACTAGAATGATAGAACATGAGGAGGCATAAAGTATGAAGAGTGAATGTGATTGTTTTCGATAAGGGAGATATATGAACTTAAATGATTTGTACCTAAGCTCTTGGGAAAAATGCACTATTTGCGAATTATACGAGGCATATATTTTTATAGCAGTTCATAATGCTTTGGTAATTATTCAAAGCTGAGTACGGTTCTAGTTATTGACATTTCATTAAATGTTTCCTTATGCAGGAGAGTAAATAAATAGAAAAGTATGGGTGCACTGCTTTATTACTACAACGAATATTCAAGTCTATCCTTTTTTTTTTCCTCAAAAACCATTCCCAAACACATCCGCATATCATCTAGTTTATCCTAGAATCTCATCCAAGGTGTGTGCATGCACTGAGCCCCTCCTTTATAAGAGCTTCATGAGAATGTTCTTTCTTAACATGAGGATATAATACTACCAAAAAATAAGTGCATCCATTCATGGAAATTAAGATGTAAGCATTAACTCCTAGCCTAATGCACCTGAGCATAAAACAACATGATCAACTTAATGAAAGTAGAATCAACCATGAAATAACATCAAGAAAAACCATAACACACATATTAACATAAGGAAAATGCACAAATCAAGATCCATCACATTAGTGTTTCAGAATCACTTCATTATATTTATTATCCATAATATGGTAGCCAATATTACATCAAAAGAGTCTCATTCATGAAAATTTTCACACTAACAGAGCTTTCTTTACATCATAAATCTTGCCATTACACCTTACACAATATCACTCTATCTATCTCTCCCAATCTAAAAACCCTCCATTTTTACTTATCTCTCCTTTTTTTTTGTTAAATCCATCCATTCTTGTAGAATAATCATCCTGCTTCCATCTTAACCTCTCATCATTATCACCTGCAAAATATTGAAGGAATCGGTTTATGATTACTCTACCACTACCCAGGAATCTGCTAGGTGTCACCATGCTTTTCCCTCAATTGAGTGCCTTTTAGAATGCATGTGCCAACTAATCCTTAACAACCTCAACTCTATATCCTTTCAAGATAATCATATTGATGCCCTAGGATATCCTTTCCTTGATTCATAAGTCTCCATGGTGTATCCACATGTGTATCTGGTCACTTTTCTGTTTGCTCCCTACGTGTGTCTTTTCCTGTTGTCCAAAAATTACTAAGTCCTAAATCCATCATGCCCAGGTGTGATTCTTTTTTCCTCTCCAATAATTACTTTTTTTCCTTTGTGCCTTGCTTTCATGTGCCATAAGGTTTTGCACCTTAGGTACTTAGTTACTTTAGGGTCCCAACAAGTTGCCTGTGCATGACTACTATAATTAAGTTGTGGGAATTAGATCTATCTTTAGTTATAAAGTTAATCTAATGGTTGTAATTGCATAGTTAAAGTGCCATAAGATTGTAGATGCATATATAGGAATAAAGATAGGGTTTAGAAAAGAGATTCAATTGAAAATCAAGAGAAGTTTCCTTTTGAGAGAAAAAGATAAATTTTTAGAGAAGAAAGTACAGGACATCCAAGAAGGTGTGGAAGACTGTAAATCTTCATTATATTTCCTCTTTGATAATAAATTGGTTGTTTCTTGGTGGACACAGCCCATACTAGGTGAACCACGTTAAATCTTGTGTATTTTTTCTTCCTTTTTAGTTCTATATTGATTACTTTTATGCTTATATCTTATTAATATATTTGTACAACCGCTGTTCTAGCCCCAACAGGGAGATTGATTTGGCACTTACCCTGCCTACTACCACAATATTGCCATTTTATACCTCCATACTACCCCCTTATATCACCTACATATAAAATTTCCATCTACTCCAATTTTCTTTCATAACCCACCTCTCTCTCCCTTATTCACCTTTCAGGGGCTTGTATATAGCTGAGATCATCAACTTGGTCAATGACATCTTGCAAAATCTTTTCGCAACCAAATTCATTAGCCTAACTAATGAGGTTTATTAAGTGAGAGCCCTAACTTTAGATTATGTCCCTTATATATAAGCATCATTATTATCATTTATCAATATCACCATCGAATAATTTATTTTTCCTCTACTCAAAAATTTTCCTTGAAGATTGAAGATGTGTTAGGGTTGTGTAGAGCTTACACTTGGATATCATTTTTGGAACATTGAGTTACTACTTTATCAAGCATAGGATTTAAGCCAATAAGATCTACTTTAGTCTTTGGAGAGACATAATTTGGTCTACTTAGGTTTTTTTGCCATCCTCTTTAAGATCCACCCACAAAAAAATTTCACAAGATGTTATAACCTAGGGAAGGGGATTTGTGCACCAATAGTGTCCGCTCACAGGTGAGTATTTCTTAACCTGATTTCTTTCCTTTAAGTTTGTTTGATTTTTTTTCTCGATGTATGATGTATTATAATAGAGTGTAATATATCATTCTCTCTTACATTATAGTTCTTGTATAACACATGCTTACTATCTAATTAAATTACAACATTTGGTTTATGATTAGCTCTTGTTGTCGTTAGGACTATAGTTAGGGCCTACATATCTTTGAGTGTAGACACCCATTTTTAGATCCACTTACAACCACCATACTCATGTGCTTTTGGCTACATCTTAGTATGTATATTGGCTCTAGTATGGTCCTCTAAATATATCCTAATTTATAGTGAGTTTCAATAGATTGACCATATTATCTTACATAACAATGCAATTGTAATTATGGATAATCATCCCTTGGAAAATTAATGTAATCTTAGGAACATTTTTTTTTTTTTTTCCTTTATTTTGAGGATCACAACCAAGCAATATCACTATTGTTCAAAATTTCTTTTGAGTTCTTCTCACAGTATGAAGAACAAAGATGTCTCTCTGGTCCTATGTGATATATACATCTTTGGCAGAGAATTCTATAAAATACATCATCATATAGTTGTAGCTCCAAAATTATCTCTTTCTAATTTTCGATTTTGTAATATTATAATGTCACAAAAAACCTTAAGAAAAGGTTATCCCTTTAAGAATGGTCAAGAAATGAAACGTCAAAGGGCTTTCCTTTTCACAACACAAAACTATCTCCAAATTTTTCTTGGACTTGGACATCATGGGAGCTACCTCTTAACACTATACTTAATAAATGTTTGTTGAATGTGATTCTATCAGGATGCTTTTTTGGTGCCCTCCTTTTGGCCCTTGACCATTTATCCCTTTGATTTTACTTCTACTTTATTATATTTTTTGCATAATTCATTTTATTGCATCTCTTGTTTTCCTCCATGGAATTACATTATGTAATGTCATTATATGCTTGTTTCATTGTTGAGACTAAGCTAAGGTGATTAGAAGGAATCAAAGGGTGTATTTGTGTAGATTGTTTTGGATTTAACATGTAAACATTTTTTTGTGCTTTGCAGAACAATTTTTTTGATAATATTTCCCACCCACATGCATTATATTTATATATATATATATATATATATATATATATATATATATATATATATATATATATTCCCCCCAATAAAAAAGTGTCTTGAAGAAACTTTAGTACCTACTATATCATAAAATTTAAGTTATAAAAGAAAGAAATGTTTGCAAAAGATCTTCAAAAGTCCCAACTAAAATGTACTAAACTATTGGAGGATGTGTTTTGATAGATTAGACTAAATTTGCATCTCAATGGAAATCAATCAATCCACATATTACTACCAAATCAAAAAGAAAGATAAATACCTAGTTATTTTATTCAAAGGAAAAATAAAAATTATTCCTATATCAATAAATATTGCTTTCATATTGTAGACACCAAAATTGGGTCACAATCCCCTTGGGCCCTTGTCAAATAATCACCTTAAACACACTCACCTAACCATGTCCCCTTACACCCCACTCTAATATTAATTTAATTAAATTAATTCATGATCTCATAATATTTATTATTTAAATATTCTGATTGGGATAATGCTGACACCACCAACCTCACCTAACCACCTCACCCTAAGACCTATTTTTAGTATGTTGCCATAACTAACTAAGACCTACCTAAATCCTAAAAATCAAAGCCTACATTCCCTCTAACCACATTCCCACCTATTAGAAAGGAAGCTTCCATTATAATCCGAGGAGAAAAATAAATAAGATCCAAGAAATCAAGGGGATCTGCCCATTTTAGTAAACCTAGGAAATCCCACCCTAATCGATGTCGGTCACCCTAAACTGCTGTCAGTTACCCTGAAACCATCATCGGTTACCATTTATTCCCCAAAATAACCTTATTTCAAGGTTAGAAAATTTCTAAGAGAAAGAGATGAAACTAGAGCTGCTTGCAAGCAGGATTAGCATTCGTACACGCATCAGAGCATTCTCAGCCAGCATCAAAAGTGATCACAAAGATATTCACATTCATGGAAGCATCTAGGGAAGCACCATCACCACATCAAACTCCATCCAGTTGATCAACTGCCATTGCCATCTAACCATCAAGTTCATACAACAGTAAGTGTTTTATTAACCAGCATTCACCTGCTTTCATTTTAGTAGGTCATGTTACATCTGTTAGCAGTTTCTACTTGCATTCCCATTCTCCCATCATTCACCTTCATGTAAACTTGATCATTCCTTCACCCACACCATTAAATATCCCATACCTGACTTTTAAAGATCTTTGAGTGCATCCAAGATCTCCATAGACCTTGCCATTTCCCTATCCATTTCCATTTGGCCTCAGATCTGTCCTCACACTGAGATTTTAATAAGTTTCCTCTACACTGACCATACCGATGCCGATTACCCACAACTATTTTCGGTTCACTTAAACTAACATCGATCATACAAAACCAACGTTGGTCTCTATGTTTTACCCTCATACCCAAGAATAGAGCCTAAAATCCCCACCAAATACCCCAAAACAGCCCAAAACTAGACCCAGACCAGTTCCAGCACTCTTACAATGACCTTGACCTTCAGATTCAATCATAGCCTAGCCTGTTGTGAATGAATTTGCTTATTGTAGTCAAATGAGATACCTAAATCTTTTTAACTATAGTAGGATTTCATTTATTGTTGGCATTGAATTTTTTTAAATAGTGGATTGACAACCTTCTAGAGAGTATCACACTTACCAGATCTAGCATATGCTAGGTAGCCCATTGCATATATTTTTTAACTTCTATTTTGTGGCCTTGTTTTCCATTTCAGGTAGTTCCTTCTAGCCAAAAGGGATCTCACACGGTCAGTTGTGGATCAAGAATTCATATGCTCACAACAACCTTCAACCATATTTTATAGGTATTCCTCCTAGCCCATTTACCCTTATCTATTTCGTCAATATTCAAAGAAATGTTCTAAGAATCAGGTGGAACATTTTAGCACCCCCGGTGGGACCCATTCAAGGTTCCTTGCATTTCTTTATTTCTAGGTGAAAATTTGTATGTTTTTTTCCTTTCTAAAAGGTTCTCACATTAAAATTCTTCCCTGGAATCTTTTATTCTTCTATTTTCTAAAAGCAATCATGTTTTGGTGCTTTAAAACAAACATTTTCTTTTCCTCCATTAGTATTGCATTAGTGAAAGAGCATTCCTTCTCCTGTTCATTTTCTTTGTGTCATCGAATTCAATATTTCAATTTGGGCTTAAAATTAACTACATTTCATTCATCTTTACTACATTAGCTCACATTAAATGATGGTAACCTATATGCTGGAAGTCATGCCCAGCTGATGGTTGAAAAACAAATCATAGAAAAGAACTTCCTTTCTCTTCTTCTCTCTCTAAGTCTTACCCAAACATCACAAAATTGAAAAATATACACATTCTTAAACAGCATCTTACCTAGAAGTTGTAGGTTATCACACGATCATGGCACAGTGGCTACCCAGCTCGTTACTTCTGTCAAGTCATTATTTCAAAGGATGACCCGCCCCCACCATAACATAACTAAAACCTATCCTTGTAGATCTCCTTCTTTGTAAGAAGCCTTCCTCACCAAAAACTCTATTCTAAAGTTCATGAGTCAGTCTTCTAAATAGCATAAGTTGAACAAACATAAAGAAAAGAGCATTCTTAAGATCATATTTTTCTTAGTGTTTCTACTTGGCTTGTGTTTTGAGGTGAGAAGACATGTTCTTCATCTTTTATTTCTCCTTGCATCCTCCTTATCACAGTTGGTGTATTCCAACTTCATCTAAGTGTTCCTGGACCCCATTTTCATCATCCTCAGAATTTGGGGTTTGATTCCACATTTTATTTTAAATCACAAGCACCTTTTCTTCATCTATGTTTCAATTTCACAGTAACTGATGTCGGTCCAGTGACCATCATCAGTTACCCTCTAACCATTACCAGTTTTACCCAATTAGCATCGGTTTACTATTCTTTTGGTTATCCTAACCAAAAGGAAAACTATTTCATAGTCTTTATTTAGAGTCTATGTAACTCTTATCATCTTCTTTGTCCTGATAAAATCCATCCTACATCTTATCCACCTGGAAGATTATTATATTTTTTTCTTGTTTTAAACAAACTATCCATTTTCCACTGTGACCCAACCACGGTTATCTGTGACTGATATTGGTTTACCCTAACTAGCATCAATTAGCCTATTCAAATTCTCCAGCTGACATTTTATACCTAATCCACCTACCACCACTTGTTTTTCCTATCTTTTTTGTATTTTTGTGTCATTTACATAAAGCAGTCCTACCACATCAATACTTGTTGACATGGTGCTGACACATAGCCAAGAAAATGCCCTCATATTCCACATCAGTTGTCAACCACTCCCACCTAGTCCTTCACCACCTTCCATTCTATCACCCGTGGATCCTACAAAACCTATCACTATTGCCATAGGGGACGAGGATTTCACATGACTACTTAGCCAGAACCCTGTCACCTTACAATTCTATCTTTCCCACTCATCCACATCGAGATGCCTCGGGTCAGTTGATATACGGCATGCCCATATCTATCCCCCCAACACTCATTCCTACTTTTGTGTCATCCTCTTCTAGCTCCATGCTACTTGCACCTTCCTTACCCCTATCTGTTTCATAGCTAGGCCCTATACCTGCCATGAATGCTACATCTGCCACATCCATTGTACCCATGAAATCCACTATACCTTCATCCACCACCCAGAACATAACCTCATCCACACCTATTGTCTCATATATACCCATGGAAACACAACCACCCCCAATGTTAACAACCCCTACCCCATTTCAAAACATTGTCTTGTTTATTCCACATTCCTTATCCCCCATCATTACTAAGGTTACCTCGAGCCTTCCACGTCCATATACGTACTATCAGTAGCCTTCCATTTCATCCATCATTCCTTTGGGGTACGTCCCCCTTATCTCACTCCCTCATTCCTAACCTACCTATGCGGCATCTCCATATACAAGAATACCACCTCCATCATATGTCCAACACCAACCCTCTTATGCTACAATAGGTACCCATCCATCACCACCTACCAATGACCTAATCAAGTTAATGATGGATAAAATGCAAACATTGGAGGCATCGGTTGCTAGCTCACGTAACTCTCTCACCCACGATGAAATTTGCAATGAGCCCATACACCCATCTATTCCTATTCGTACATATCCTGTACATTTGGAAATGCCTAAATTTGATCACTTTAATAGGAAAGAGGACCCACAATAGCACTTGCGGTCTTTCAAATATGGTTGTTATCTGATCACCCATGATGACATTTTGCTTTGGGGTACCTTTCTCATGTCTCTATCCAGGCCTGCATTAGATTGGTATAGAGGGGTTACCTAGACATTTTTATCTTCTCATTTAATCAAGTAGCCCAAGCCTTCTTGGATCACTTCTCTATCAACGTTGTTAAGAAGGTTATCGTGATTGACCTCTACTCTACACATCAATATGATGATGAGTCTATCATGGATTTTGTCGCTTGTTGGCATAGTCTGATCAATTAACTCACATTCCAATTACCACAAACCGAGCTCATAGAGCTCTTCACTTAGGCTTGTGCTAGACATATCTTGCCAACCCTACAAGTCTAGACTTTCTAAACCTTAGATGAGGCATTCACCATGGCATGAAAGCTAGAGATTCGGGCCATCAAAGAAAAGAAAATTCAACTACGCAATAAGAACTCAGAATTTAAGTCAAATGATACCTCTTCTTCTTCGAAACCATAGAATAATTATTCAAAAGTGAAGGGAACCACTAACGCAGTGGTACTCAAGGCCAGCCAAACTCATCCATCAAATCAGGCTAACCCCTCATCTAATATTTCTCCTGTCCAGACCTTTCAATTCAGACGAGAACAATGGAAATACACCCCAATTGGGGAGCTTTATTCTTCTGTCTTAAAAAATCTCATTAAATATGGGGCCATCACCTTTCCTCCCATAAAACCACACACTGTTTTTGATCCTACCCGCCCCACACCTGCGTGGTACAAAAAGAACGATTTCTACAATTATCATCAGGTAAAAGCTCATAGTGACAAAAATTGCATCACTTTCAAGAACATTATCCAGGAAATGCTTGAGAATGGTGAGTTAATCTTGGATAATCCTAATGCACCTGCCAATCAAAACCTACACATCTTCAAGAAACCATTTTTTGAATCATGCCCCTTCTTTTGATCAAACTAGAGAGACCTCAAATAATGATAGCCATACCTACGAGGTCCATGCTATTTTTAGTGATGCACCAATTACTTCCCAATTACCTCATATTCCTTCCATATATGAAATCTTGGCCTGAAGTCCTCCACTTGCACATGAACCCACTTCACCTATTCCTCTACCCACAGAGGAACACCCTTCATCTCCTCCCCTCACCTATGAAGGAGTCTTCTATTAACATCAAGACCATTTCACCTTTACCTTCTCCACCTAGAGAGATGTCACCAACAGTACCTCTTCGACCCACGAAAGATACTTGTTTATCTCCTCCACCAACATAGGAGAACCCGTCATCTCCTTCACCTATCAAAGATCCAGTAAAAATGTCATTGTCTCTAGGTGACCATTCTCCATCAGCCATCTAAGATCCTGCGGAATTACTTTTGGCTCTCTTACCCATAAAGGCTGAAGCTAGCAAATTCCCCATTTCTAAGACACATTTTACAGGAATCACCATTGGATCCACATCAACCTCACCCACTGCATTTTCATTCTCATGCTTAGCCAACTACCTGGATTATGTGGATAGAGCCTTACTTTGGGGGTATCTTCTACTTCATGTCTCAACACAAATGCAAATGTCACTTGTTGACAGTTCCACTATCTATTCAAAAATATTTCAGCTGATCAAACCAAACACAACCACAACTATCAAAAATTCTTCCACGATACCACTCATGGCTCAACTCACACCTCTACCCATAACTCAACATGCTTTTACATCCAAACCTATATGCACATCATCTTCCTTACCTAAACCTATTACTACCTTAGGGGTCATCCCAACAGCCATCCTTACTCATCCACCCATCAAATTAGATTTAGCTACATCCTCCAAAATTAACACCAAACTTAATCCGGCCCCCAAACAGAAGAACCAATCCCCTAGATCTCGTACCCCAACCTCACCAATCACACATTCATCACCTTCACCCCTTCCATCCATTTTAGGACCTCACCCCTTGATCCTGGTTAAGAAACCTCCACCCACTGGTAAACTAAAAACGCAGTAGCCCATTCATCCCTTACGGACCTCTAATATACACAAGCACCCAACACAACTTCCACCAACACCTACAACATTTTTACCACCCATACCTCCCATACCATCGATAACTTCTTCACTACCCACGACACTTCATTCTCTTCCCCTCACACCTCCTGCATGACCCGCGCCATCTACCTCCACAGCACCTCAGTTATCCCCATGGGTAACTTTCCCTCTTCCACCATCCACATTTCCCTCTAGATCTCGTGCACCCGTATCACCTTTACCCAAGAAGGTGCAACCTAAAGACAAAAATCTGCTACCCCTTAATAAGGTAGTCAAGCCAACCACACACTCTATTGTTAGTTCATCTACCATGCCCCTACCCAAGCAGACACAACCAACACCTAAGACCATGCCGATACCTAAAACCATAGCTCAACCCACTCTCCCTCTTGCATCCTATACAATCAGCCGCACCTGCACCCAAACCCATGTTCACTTCCCATTGTGACCCACTAATGGGATCCTATGCCAAAATCTTAACCAACCTCCTTGAAACTTTTGTCATCACATTACCGCCTCTTAGACCTTATGACCCACTCAAACCCAAACCAAAGGGGTTTGACGAAACAAAAATTTGTGCCTACCATTGTGTGCCTACCATTCTTATCCAGTTATGTCCTCCTGAAGAAAATTTTGACGATGATGACCTTCTCGATGAGGACCCCATTTCACCAGTACCAGTTTCCATAGTTCTTCCCTCATTGCCTACTTAGCGACCAAGAGCTCCACCCCCACAAATCTTAGAGCCACCTCTGAGATTTTAAATTAACATGGTGCACATCAGAGAACTTGCCAAACCTGCACCCAAATGTCGGTGTGCCCAACTCATCTTACAAGGTTCCTTACTGCCACTTGGCTTTTACCCTTCTTGTCATTATACCTTTCATGGCTCACCTACTTCACCTACCTCCCTGCCTCAAATCAACATGATCCATGTTGCTACCCAAGCACAAAAGTATAAAGGTAAGGAAAAGGCAACTGACCCACTAACCACCCCTATACCCAACATACCATCTGCACCCAAACCTAAATTCACTATCCGCGGCCCCACATATACTATTTCTAATGGGGTTACACATTGCACAATGCTCAAACAATTACACCAATCCTCCCTCAAAATTTCCCTATATGACCTCATCCAAACCTTTGAATCCCATCACCAAGCTCTCATGGAGGTTCTTCAGTATATTGAGGTCTTACCCAATGACCCTACACCTGTAGCCTCCATTATTACACCTCATCATGTAGCCTCTCTTACCAAATTACCATCTTCTTCTACACCTCCACCCACTCACCAAGTAGCCACCCTCAACTTTTCAGAAGAAGAGATCACACTTTACCAAACCGATGACCTAGATACAACCCTTTTTATCTCCATCCACATCGATAATATACATGTACGAAGTGTTATGATCGATGGGGGCGCTCGCATTAACATCATCTCATCCCATGCATTCGACCAAATGTGCATACCTGATAATTGCATGCATAAACATCCCATCATGTTACTTTCATTTAATGATGTTATCACCTCTACACTTGGGACCATCATCCTCCATGTTTGCGTGGGCCCACACACTTTTCCACAGTTATTTTACGTCTTAGAGGGGGAATTTCAATATAACATGTTGCTTGGTAGACCCTAGATTTTTGTTATGGGTTGTGTTCCTTCCACTTTGCATTGTTGTGTGAAGTTTGAGCATGAAGGGCACACCTATAGCATTCTAGCTAACCCATCACCTTTCAAAACCTGCAACATGCTCATACCCATTAAAATGTCTTCATTCATGACCACTTCCTCTTCACCTACACATCCGCCCACCAATGCCACTGCTACATCAACCACACCTAACTCCTCCATCCCTACCACCGCCACAACTTCCACTGCTGACCCATCAGCCTCCTAATCAGCTAGCTCCACATCTAATCTAATCTCTAGCACATTGTCTATCCCATCCATCCACATTTCAACTTCCAATCCCTTAGAATGAATTTTTCAACACCTCACTCTGGGGGAGTATTGCCTATATAATGTCAACACATTCCTTACTCCACAAGAGTATGGAAGCCTTCACCAACACCCTCATTATGATCACTACATAGAAGAGTGTATCCTTTATGGTCCTCCCCACCTTTGCACCAATCTCACCTATGGGGGACTTGAAACTACCAGTTATACACCTGAACCACCATCACAAACCTGCCCATTTTCTGCCAACCTCCAGTCATTCACCAATCACCAATTCACCCACACCTTCCTACACTGATGTGCATGGAAGGGTTTTGGCTTTGGCTTTTACAAGCAAGGCCATCACACCATTATTCCATGTACTACCAAAAAACATAATGACCATAGTGGTATCGGATTTGATGAACTACCTACCAAGAGGGCTCACCTTGAACTCATTGAGGATATCGACCCTTCTCCACCTTCTTCACCCGCTCCACCTTCTTCACCACCTTCACCAACAGAGTCGATGGATCCAAAATCCTTCCCTCCTAACTTTATTTTGCATAAACACCATTTCCATGGGACTTCTGACTTATCAACACAAGGGTGAGGCTCCCTCCTCTCTTCCCTTCTTGTATCCTAAAATTATCGATGACGATACACCTTTTATTAATGTTGTTCAATGCCAGGATGATGAATCTATACTCACCTACCTTGGTTCAGAAGACTCATATATTCATCAGTCATTACCATCTAAGACACAAACCATATTAAACAAATCGACTATTGAAATCAACATCCATACTCAGGATGACCCACACATTCTAAAGATTGGCCAATCTTTAGATACTGCTGAACAGGAAGCCATCACTTCTTTTCTCAAAGATCATATCCATGCTTTTACTTGGTCTTACATATACATGCCTAGTATTAACCCCACCATAGTGGTCCACAATATCGTAACCATTCCCGATTCCAAAACTGTAAAATAAAAGCTAAGGAAAATACACCCTCGCATTGCTCTTTTGGTCAAAGAAGAACTTCAGCACCTTCTTTCCATTTCCTTCATCTTACCCATTGATTATCCTCGATGGATTTCTATAATTTTCCCTGTCACTAAGGCAATAGGGGGACTCCGCATTTACACAAATTTCCATGACCTCAACCTAGCTTTCCTGAAAGATGACTTTCCTCTGCCTAGTATTGACCAACCGGTTAACCTTACCGCTGGTCACAAGATGTTATCACTCATGGATGGTTTCTCAGATTATAACCAAATCTTGCTTTCCCTAGAGGATCAATACAAAACCACATTCATCACCCCTTGGGGGACCTTGTGTTATCCAGTCAATCCTTTTGGCCTTAAAAACATTGGTGTCACATATCAGCAAGCTATTTTTGGTGTGTGTATTTTCCACATCATTAGGTGATTCATCTCACTTAGGTGAGATCGTAGGTCCATGTGTCATTTAGGGGTCATTATGAGATTCCCTTACGCTTCAATGCATCAACACATCAGTGCTTCATTACGTCAGTGTGTCATTGGGAGTTACACTTCTATTCTAGGAATGTAACTCCCCCTCTCTACTCGAGTTGTCATGATTACAGCACTGGGGGTTACTCAGCACCTCCTATATGTACACCCCATTTGATCTATGAGATAGAGGATATTTTTGTGACGTAACCAGGTTCTACCCATTTGTCAAATCCATGCACATTTAGTTGATGCTCGCTCCTCTCAAGATCTCTTCACACTACCATTCGCATGTCTGTTGATGTGCATGCCATCCCTCGTGATCCTCACTTACGGGTTTTCAAACCCTCTTTCATGATATCAGAGAAAATCTTGTGGATCCATGCACTCATCGGCATTGCTTGTGTATTTTTCTGGCTTCTTGTAAGATATCTAGATCTCGTTGCATGTGTTGTAATGGTTATTCTATTTTTCGTGCTCTTCTTGCATTGATTTTGGGCATTTATACCTCTATTCGTGTTTGTGGGTTCCATTTTCTTGCTCGGGTATTCAAGGTGGTTGTTCAAGTTTCTAATTTTTTTTGAGTTTAGTGTCTTTGACCACTCAATTTTTCAGGTTTGCATGTGCATTTGGAGGTGTTTTTATGAGCACGTATTCCCTGCCCTTCGGCTACAGCTTGTTTGTGCTACGTGTTGGTCTAGCCTTTGCATTGGTCTGTAAGCTGCTTTGTGCATGCTTTGACTCACTGATTGGGTGCCTATACATGTGTTTTGGCCTTTGCTTGATCTCATGGGCTTGTGGTTTGTTTGGAACGTTGGCTCCTTTGAACGTGGCCATTTTTGCTTGCTGTTCGGAATCATTTGGTTTGTTTCTCTACAGTCGTGGCCATTTTTCTATGCATGGCATCCTACTCTAGCATTTTAGATGCTATTATGGCTCTCCTCAGGCATTTTCACCTTCAACCTACATTTTTTTTTGCATTGGAAAATGTTACACCTACGTCTTTGTGCATAGGAAAATGTTTTTGCTTCCTCATGCACATTTTTTTGGTGTTGCCTTGGTGTTTCAGACCTGCACACCCAGCACAGCCATTTTTCTGGCTTTACTGGAATTTTTTGGTGGTTTTTGTCTTCTCCAGCTTCTTCCCAACACTCATACCTCTAGCATGTTGCTTCAGCAACTCCAACTCCTTCCTCCAACGTTAGAAAACATTTTTCTTTTGCATTACAGTTACAAAAAACATTTTTTCTAACCTGCACGTGGTCTTGGACATTTTTTGGAGCCATCCTGTTGTTATAGACCTACTTTTTATCTTCTTTGGCACGTGGACCTGCCCTACAGCACCTGCAACCTAATCCAGCACGTGGTCTTTGGTGTTTCAGACCTACACTTTTGGTCTGCTCTTTCCAACAGCTAAAACTTCCAGCTCTCTTCCACGTGGACAGCTCCTTATGTGGCATTGGCCACTTCAAACGTGGGCCCACCTTATTTTTCTAATGTTTTAGGGTGTTAAAAAAATTAAACATTTCATTTTGGCATTGTAATTGAGTTTTAGACTGTTTTTTTGGCTTGTATTCTTCCCTTCCTTCGAGCATCGAAGACGGAGGGCGAGGTCCAAGGTTGGCAGGAGGCTAATCCCCCCTCACAGTCAAAACAAAATATGCCATTAATTTCATGCCATTTCCAATGAGTGGTCACACGATACCCTTTGCACCCGTTTTGTGCACCTTTTTAATGTGTTTGCAGCATCTAGTGCATTTTTCCATCAGTTGCAAGAATCATTTTTATGCGATACCTTTTGACTCGCTGCTCATTTCTGAGTGCTTCCTTGGTCAAAGTTGCATGATTTTTTGCACTTTATGTGATGGTATTTCCAATTTTATAAACGTGCTAATTTTATAAAGTGCCGCATTCTGGGGGGTTGCTTGTACTCTTTGGCCTACACACGCAGACGCATTATCGGCCGAGTTCGACGTCTTGCTTTTGTGCTTCTTGCATTTTTCATCATGGAGAGTGCTCTTTCTAGACATGAGTGTCGTAGGATCACCTTACAACCTCCGTTAATTCTCACTAGGAGAGAGACCTATTCAGCTTGGCATGTTTCCATGGAACATTACTTCGCCCATGAGGGTCTTTCAGCCTTCTTACTTGGGCTAGTTCCTGCATCCGCTGATTATTGTCATCTAGAGGACTTCCTCGACACTTGCGACCACATATTTGGTCCCATAATGATGCATGTCTCTTGTTCTCTCTGATTTCACGTGGCAAACTCAGATCCACCTCACCATGTCTGGAGCATTTTTCAATCCTTGTATGGAGACCCTTCACATACTACCACCATTGTTGTTTCTACTGATTCAGTTGTCTCCTCCATTTCTTCATGTGATGAAAGTTTCACTGACATAGGCTCACTTGGTTCTACTTCTGATGATGAGGATTGTGCATCCAGTTCTGATGTCGAGAGTACTACAGAGGACTCTTCTCCTCTTTCTCTCACTATTCCAGAGAGTGTTGACACTTCCCACATCTCATCAGATATCGAGCAGTCCCCTTCTCAGTCTCATACAGTCATCACACCCACCTCCTTTCCACTTCCAGTGTGTGAGGCCCTTTTCACTTCTCTACCTTCATTGGATGACTCATACCTATCATACATCGCTCTTCTGTTTGTTGAGCCCCCTCATTGGGATGATTATATGCCTGACCTTAGTTGTCTTTTCGCAGAGTCTACTTGTGATGTACTACAGGTCCCTCATCCATCTACAGATGTTTCAGAGGAGTTCATCATCTCTGTTGTTGGGAGTGTCCCTTCCGGGAATCATGTCACTTCAACATTTCCAAAGACCTTCATTGATCCACCCTCAGTTGTGGATCCCTTTTCTATTGTGGAGGATGTCTTGTTCCCTTCACATCACTTGGACATCCTCTCTACAAGTGTTCCTCTTCACTCTGATAGTTCTACGCACGTGGCATTACCTTCGGTTCCTTGGCACTCACTCGCTAGACCTACGTCACACTTTCGTGCACCAGACTCAGAGTTCTTCGTGTTGCTGCCTTTAGTTTCCTTTGTGGAGTGGGTAGACTTCCATCACATCATTTATGTCCTTCCTAAGGGATGGCACATAGTTCGTTGTGGGTGGCTCTTCTTCAGTCTAGAGGCAAAGGATCTCGTGATCGAAATTCTTCTAGGAGACCTCCTAGAGTTGCAAAGTTTAGATCTGTCCATTGCATCTTCTGCATTCCTCTCGTCTCCCTCTTCTTCTCTCTTCTTCATATTTTTGAGAGATTGCCTCTTTGTACATGGGTACCCTTTCAGGCTCGTCTATGGCTGGGACCCATATTTGGCATCTTTCTTAGATTAGAGAGTGTGTTTTTCTCTTGTGGTGGATGTTTTTCCCACTAGGTTTTCCTTCACTGCTTAGGATCTTCTTTCTTGTACATGGGTACCTCATCAGGCTTTGTATCGGGACCCATTTCTCATTTTTTACTTGCCACCTCATCCTAAGTTATGGTGAAGGGGGGGTGTTGATGTGTGTATTTTCCACATCATTAGGTGATTCATCTCACTTAGGTGAGATCGTAGGTCCATGTGTCATTTAGGGGTCATTATGAGATTCCCTTGCGCATCAATGCATCATCACGTTAGTGCATCATATGCATCATTGGGAGTTACACTTCTATTCTGGGAATGTAACTCCCCCTCTCTACTCAAGTTTCCATGATTACAGCACAGGGGGTTACTCAGCACCTCTTATATGTACACCCCATTTGATCTATGAGATAGAGGAGAGTTTTATGGCTTAACCAGGTTCTACCCATTTGTCAAATCTTTACATGCACATTCGGTTGATGCTTGCTCCTCTTGAGATATCTTCACGCTTTCATTCACATGTCCGTTGATGTGCACATCGTCCCTCGTGATCCTCGCTTGTGGGTTTTCAAACCCTCTTTTAGCTATGACCTACATCTTCCATGACATCATGCACTGTATATTGGAAGATTACGTAGATGATCTCCTAGCCAAATCTAAACACTACTCCAAGCACCTCTCCATCCTAAAAACCATCTTTGACTGCCACATTAAGTATTTTGTTCACCTTCAACCCGAGAAATGCGTCTTCGTGGTTCTCTCAAGAAAGCTCTTGGGATTTATTGTCTCCTTACATGGTATAGAGATTGACCCTGCTAAATTCAAGGCCATTCTCAAAATTCCTCCACCCACTAATCTGTGGGAGCTCCGTAGCCTGAAAAGTAAGTTGTAGTCTATTCGCCATTTCATTTCACAGTTGTCTAATCAGTGTCAACCATTTCATCACCTTCTCAAACAGGATGTTTCCTATAAATGAGATGAGGACTGCCATAAAGATTTTAAAGCCTTAAAATAATACCTTATCCAACCACCATACTCATTCCACCTAAATATGATCAACCCTTCTACCTATACATCTCAGCTACCGATCACTCCTTGGGGGGCATGCTCGCTCATCACGATGAACAACATAGGGATCAGGAAATTTATTACATAAGCCGTACTATTTTGGACTATAAAACCTAATACACCCATGCTAAAAAAACTTTCTTAGCCTTAGTTTTTGTTGCCACCAAACTCCACCATTATCTACTTAACCATAAAACATATGTTATGACCAACACCAACCCCTTACACTTCATGTATGCCAAACCTTACCAAAATCAATGAGCTACATGCTAGTTTATGCTTCTGGCCAACCTCAACCTTGAATTCACCCATCAAAATTCCATCAAGGGCCCAGCTATCATTGACCAATTGGCCAACGTACCTATTTCCAGGGACCAACCCTCTAACTTTGACTTTCCAGATGAGTTTATTGCTACCCTTTCCTTGGATGAACCCACGTACCAAATGACACTCTTCTTCGATGGTTCTAAGTGTCATCATCGGGGTGGGGCTGGTATTATCCTCATTCCACTTGATGGTGAACCCATGCTTTTGTCTTTCAAACTCAATTTTTATTGTACAAACAATATTGTTGAATACGAAGCACTCGTATTAGGTCTACAGGCTACCTATGCCTTATATGTTAAGTCAATCAACATTTTTGGTGATTCTCAATTGGTCATAAACCAAGTCAATGTTGTATACCAATGTTGTAATGAGATACTTCAAAAGTATAAACATCATGTGGACATACTTTTGACCACCTTCGACCATTACGCCCTTCAAACCGTCCACCATTCTACCAACAAATTTACAGATACCATGGCCTGTTTGGCTCCTCAGATACCCGCTTCGCCCACCGATTCTAAAATCTTTGTCACCGTACAAAGACTCCAATGACCCTCTTATATACCTGGTGAAGTTTACTCTATCAGACCGTTGCTCCCGACCCAAGTGACCTTTGGTATAAACAATACTCATAATATCTTTCCCTCTCCATCTTGCCTCCCGACCTCACTCATAATGGACAACGTGCCTTTCTTAAAAGGGTCTCTTGTTACATCATCATGGTTGGCCTCCTCTATAAGTGCAGCTTCTATGGTATTCTATTACAATGCCTTACGAGTTCTGAAATTCCTTATACCCTTAAGGAAGTTCATAATGGCATATGTGGAGGTCACTTCAAAGGCCTTGTTGTTGCAAAGCGTATTCTTCACCTAGGCTATTACTGGCCGACACTTAACCATGATTGTTTCGATTATGTTAATCATTGTGTGAAATGCCAACAACATGCCAACCTTCATCATACACTCAGTCATGCTTTACAGGTCTACTGTGACCTTTGGCCATTCTCTCAATGGGGTTTAGATCTTGTCGGAGAGATCTATCCCCATTCTTCCCAGCGACATCAATGGATAATCACTGCTAATAAATATTACACCAAACGGGTTGAAGCCATACCTCTCATCTCCACAAAATCCAAGAAAATATGTGAGTTCATCAATCATCACATCATTTATTACTTTGGTGTTCCACATCACCTCATCACTGATAATGGCAAACAATTCAAAAATAAAACCTTGCGGAAACTTTGCGATGCCTTTGGTATTCAGCTAAGTTTCTCGTCACCATACATCAAGTAATTATCATGTGAATAAGCTTTGCATTTTTTTAAGTGCTAAAAAACAAAGTGTGTTTTTCACCACGTTGAAAAACACACCGTGTTTTTCAGCACATTGAAAAACGCAATGCGGTGTGGAATAAGGTGCAAACCACAATGATTTTCGATCTTATTTCAGTTATGTAGTCCAAATTAAGTAATTATCAGGTGGAGAAGCTTTACGTTTTTCAAAGTGCTAAAAAATAAAGCTTGTTTTTCTGCCATGTTGAAAACCACACTTTGTTTTTCAACAATGTTGAAAACGCTAGCACCATTTTCCACAAGTTGCAAACCACGATGTTTTTCAATCATTATTGTAATGATGTAATCCAAATCAAGTAATTATCAGGTGGATAAGTGTTTCCTTTTTCAAATTGTTCAAACAATAAAGTGTCTATTTCACCACGTTAAAAAATAAACAGTGTTTTTCAATAATTTTAAAAAAGCACAATGCGGTTATTGTACCACATTGACAAACACATGCTTAAATTTAATCAAATATTTTATGGGAGTTATTAATTTAAAAAAATGTAACTATAATTTTTTACAAAAATGACACCATACATCACCTTATATAATTAGTAATATTATTTTTTCTTATAAAAAGTAAAATATGCTACGCATACCAACTCAAAGGTTTTTAATATATAATTACATGAACAATAACAAAATAAATTTTTTAATGATTAGTAATATTATCACAAAGAATACAAACTCCAAGCTATTAATATAATACTCACAATATTATCCTTGAGTTAGTTTAACGTATGTCTAGAAAGGATGTTTTTATTTTAAAGGAAACATTAACAATGTAATTTTATTACAAGGTTGTATATTCATTTATTAGTTGTGCCTTTTGAGGGAGTGAGTGATGTACATTTTCAATAGTTGATGATGTAATTATGTAATCCACATTGAGTAATTATCACATGTAAAATCATTGCAATTCCTGAAGTGTGTTTTTCGACATATTGAAAAACACACTATGTTTTTTTAGCACTTTGAAAAATGCATAGTTGGTTGTTAAGAGAGTTGAAACCCCACTTTTTTACACCTTAATGTATTGATTTAATCCACATTGAGTAATTATTACGTGGAGAATCATTGCATTTCCCAAAGTATGGAAAAAGTGTATTTTTCGGCGTGTTGAAAAATATACTATGTTTTTTAGCACATTGAAAAACACAATGCCATTTTCCACAGGGTGGAAATCACAATGTTTTTCCACCTTAATGTAATGATTTAATCTATAATTTGAGTAATTATCACATGGAGAAGCATTGCGTTTCCCAAAAGTGTAGAAAAAAAAAGTTCATTTTTAGACACGTTGAAAAACACAGTGTGTTTTTCAGCACTTTGAAAAATGCACTATGCGGTTTTCCACACGGTGGAAACAATGATTTTTTTCCACCTTAATGTAATGATGTAAACCATATCAAGTGATTGATAACATGGAGGAATTTTTTTTTTTATTTTCCATCTTGTCGTTACACGGACTGAGTTTTTCAGCACGTTGAAAAACACATCATGTTTATGAGAACTTTGAAAAATGGAATGTGAGTTTTCGACAAGGTGCACAGAACAATGTGTAATTTTCCAAGTTATTGAAATGGATGCTAATCCAAATTTTATCAATTATTATGTGGATAAATTGTGTGCATTTCATCTCGTAAAAAAAAAGTGCATTTTTTAGCATGTTAAAAAACACACTCTATTTTTAAGCACATTGTAAAACACAATGCAGTGTGCTTTTGATTGCGGTGCAAACACACTGATGTTTTCCCATCTTAATGTATTTATGTAATCCATATCAATTAATTATCACATGGAGAAGGCTTTTATTTTTGAAAGAGAGGTAAAAAAAAGTGTGTTTTTTGGCACATTGAAAAAGACATTGTATTTATCAGCACTTTGAAAAACACAATTGCAGGTTTTCAACTAGGTGCAAACCGTGATGATTTTACATTTTTTTGGATAATTTTTATCAATATGTAATTAGAATGTGGATCAACTTGTGTGTTTTGCACCTCGTCAAAAAATCAAGGTGCAGTTTTTCAGCACGCATTGAAAAACACACTATGTTTTTCAACACTTTGTTAAATGTAATGTTGGTTTTTGTACTAGGGTGCAAACCACGATTATTTTTCCACCTTAATGTCTATTGATGTAATAAAAATTGAGTAATGATTACGTAGTTATCATGTGGATAACTTATGTGCATTTCATCTAGTCAGTAAACAAGTTGAGTTTTTCAGCTTGCTGAAAAACACATTGTGTTTTTCTGGCACTTTGAAAAACATAATGTGGGTTTTTCAACACATTGCATAAACCATAATTTTTTTCCACCTTAATGTGTTGATGTCAATCCACATTGAGTAATTATCATATGGATAAGTTTCTGTTAATTTTATCTCGTCGATAAACAAAGTGAATTTTTCATAAGTTTAAAAAAGTAATGCAATTTTTCGACAAGGTGCAAGCCACTTTGTTTTTTCCACCTTATTGAAATGATTTAATCCACATGAAGTAATTATGACGTGCATAACATTGCATTAATTTCATTTGGTCGTTAAACAAAGTGATTTTTTCAACACTGTTGAAATACATGCAATGAGGGTTTTTGAAAGGGTGCAAACTAAAATGTTTCTCCACCTTAATGTATTGATGTAATCCACTTTGAGTAATTATCACTATGGATAAACATTGTGTTGCCCAATTTCATCTGCATCGATAAACAAAGTGAGTTTTTTGGCAATATGTTGATAAACACATACTATGTTTTTTAACACTTTGTATAAACGCAATATGGGTTTTTAAAAGGGCGCAAACCACGATACTTTTGTCCACCTTTTATGTATTGATGTAATCCACTTTGAAGTAATTATCATATGTAGATTATTTGTGTGTTTAATTTCATCTCATCGATAAACAAAGTGATTTTTTCAGCGTGCTTAAAAACACGATTGTGTTTTTCATCACTTTGTAGAAACAGTAATGTGGGTTTTCGAAAGGGTGTAAACCACGATGTTTTTCCTCCTTAATGTATTGATCTATTCCACTTTGAGTAATTATCATATAGTATAATCATTTGGATAACTTGAGAGCATTTCATCTCGTTGATAAACAAAGTGAGTTTTTTAGCGCAGCTAAAAAACACATTATGTTTTTCAGCACTTTGAAAAATACAATGTGGGTTGTCAAAAGCATGCAAACCACGATATGCTTTTCCACCTTAATGTACTGATGTAATTCAATTTAAGTAATTATCATATTGATAACTTTTTTTGTTAATTTCATCTTGTGGATAAACAAAGTGAGTTTTTTCAGTGCGTTGAAAAACACACGTGAAAAACACTGTGTTTCTCATCACTTTGAAAAATGCAAAATGCTGGGTTTTTGATAAGAGTGAAAGCCACTGATGATGTTTTACCACCATAATGTATTTATGTAATCCACTTTGAAGTAATTATAATGTGGATAACTTTGTTTTAATTTCATCTTGTCAAGTAAACAAAGTGAGTTTTTCAGCACTTTGAAAAACACAATGCGGGTTTTCGAAAGGGTGCAAACCACAATATTTTTTCTCCTTAATGTATTGATGAAATCCAATTTGAATAATTATTGCATATGGATAATTTTTGCATTAACTTCAAAAGTCATCGGATAAAACAAAGTGACATTTGTTTAGCAAGTCTGAAAAACACACTGTGTATTTTTCAGCACTTTCAAAAACACAATGCAAGTTTTCAACTAGGCGTGGAAACCACTGATGTTTTTCCACCTTAATGAATTGATGTAATCCAATTTGAGTAATTATCATATGGATAATTTTTTTTTAATTTCATCTTGTCGATAAACAAAGTCAATTTTTGAACGCAGTGAAAAAAACAATGTGTTTTTAGCACTTTGAAAAATGCAATGTTGTTTTTGACAGGGGGTAAGACACTGTGTTTTTCAGCATTATGTAAAACGTAATGTGGGTTTTCAATCGAGCGCAAAGCACAATGTTTTTCCACCTTAATGTATTGATGTAATCCACATTGAGTAATTATCACGTGGAGAAGCATTGGTTGCACAAAGTGCATTTTTTGGTGCATTGAAAAACACCATGTATTTTTTAGCACTTTGAAAAACACAATGCGGGTTTTTAAATGGGTGCAAACCATGATGCTTTTCCACTTTTTTGAATGAATGTTATCAATATCAAGTAATTATCATGTGCCAAGCATTTTTCGTTTTTGTCTTGTTGATACACACAGTGTGATTTTCAACACATTGAAAAATTTTTTCACACTGTGTTTTTTAGCAGTTTGTTAACCTTAATGTGGTTTTTGACAAGGTGCAAACCAAAATGTTTTTCCATGTTATTGTAATGATGTAATCCACATTAAGTAATTATTATGTGGATAATTTGTGTTCTCTTCATCTTGTCAATAAAAATAGAGTGTGGTTTTTGGGGCATTGAAAAACGCACTGTGTTTTTCAGCACTTTGAAAAACATAGTATGGTTTTTGATAGGGTGGAAACCATGATTTTTTTTCTAGATTAATGTAATGATGTAATCGAAATTGAGTAATTATCATGTGGAAAAGCATTGCATTGCTGAAATTGTGAAAAAGCAAAGTACATTTTTCAGTGTGTTGAAAAACACACTATGTTTTTCAACACTTTGAAAAATGTAGTGCGGTTTTCGAAAGGGTGGAAAGTAACAAGTTTTTCCACCTTAATGTAATGATGTAATCCACATTGAGTAATTCTCACATGGAAAATCATTGCACTGCTCAAAGTGCGGAAAATCAAACTCTATATTTTCGGTGTGTTGAAAAACACACTATATTTTTGAGCACTTTGAAAAATGCTATACAGGTTTTTGACAGGGTGCAAACCACGATGTTTTTCCACCTTGATGTATTGATGTAATCCACTTTGATTAATTATCATGTGGATAATTTTTTGTTGATTTCATCTCGTCAATAAACAAAGTGAGCTTTTTAGCACGCTGAAAAACACACTGTGTTTTTTTAGCACTTAGAAAAATGCAATAAGGGTTTTTGAATGGGCACAAACCAAAAAATTTATTTCACCTTATTGCAATGATGTAATCCAAATTAATTAATTATGATGTGGCTAACTTTTGTTCATTCATCTTTTCGGTAAACAAAATGAGTTTCCTAGCACGCTGAAAAACAAAGTGTGTTTTTCAGCACTTTGAAAAATGCCATTTGGTTTTCGGCAAGGTGCAAACCATGATGTTTTCCCACCTTATTGAAATGATATAATTCATATCAAGTATTTATCATGTGAATAACTTGTGTTCATTTCATCTCGTTAGTAAACAAAGTGACTGTTTCAGCACAGTGAAAACACATTGTTTTTCAGAACTCTGAAAAATGTAATGTGGTTTTTCGAAAGAGCACAAACCAAGCTGTTTTTTCCACCTTATTGCAATGATGTAATCAACATAAATTAATTACAATGTGCATAACTTGTGTGTATTTCATCTAGTTGGTAAACAAATTGAGTTTTTTATCTCGTTGAAAATCACACTGTATTTTTCAGCACTTTAAAAAATGTCATTTGGTTTTTGATAAGGTGCAAACCACGGTGCCTTTCCACCTTATTACAATGATGTAAAACATATAAAGTGACTATCATGTGCATAACTTGTATCATTTCATCTTGTTAGTAAACAAAGTGAGTTTTTCAGCACCCTAAAAAACACACTGTGTTTTTCAGCAATTTGATAAACACAATGCGGGTTTTTCGAAAGGGTGAAAACCACGATGTTTTTCAATTCCACATTATTGCAATGATATAATCCATATCAAGTAGTTATCATGTGCATAACTTGTGTACATTTCATCTCGTTGGTAAACAAAGTGAGTTTTTAAGCTTTCATTTTAATGACATGAAAATTTGGCTTTCATCACTGTGTATACTATCATGTGTTTATGGTAATGAACTAATTTGAAATTTTGAACAATACATATAAAAGTGAACTTATATTGCAGAAAAAAAGTCCCTTAATTTAAAATCCAAATATTCTTATAGAATTGCATATTATGCAAACAAACAATGAGTTTGTTAAATTACAAGTGGAGTGGCTACTAAAATGATTAAGAGATTTGCAATAGGTAAGGTTTGTGACATTAATGATTTACAAAAGGAACATATACATGGAGAAATGGAATTCTAGTACCTTGAATCCAAGAAATATTTAATGGGGTTGTTCAAAATGGCTTCTCAACATAGTGGACAACCAACATAAGCACTTTTTTGTTTAAGAGTGAAGATGTAAATAATCCTTTTAACTAACATAACCAATCCTCTTTTCGTAAAGTTTTATTGGGAGTATGATTAATGATTGGGCTGAGAAAAAAAGAAATAAATTAAAGAAAAAAACAAGTTTCAAACCAAAACATTAAAAAATAGATCGCCATGTTGCATACAAACACTTGGTTGAAAAAGGTTCGGGATTAAAAAGGTAAATTATATTGTTGTTTCATAGAATTTGAAGAATCATTTGACATAGTACTAGGGAGAATTTGTCCCATAAATATTTTTTAAAGAGGTAGGGATGCATGTGAACACCGAAAAAAATAAATTCTAATCTTCTCACTAAAAAGGAAGAGGAGGCATTTCAAATCCTAATTTGAAGGATTATTTTGAAGTGGTATGTGAATACAAGTGTCTTGGCCTTGTCTTTCACATCAAACTCATTCGAAATGCATGTAGGATGAAAATAATACAAGTTGGACAAAGAGATCTTTATGCACCTCATAGTATATGCAATAATGTTGAGATATAGGATTGGAATAGCACTAGGGTATTTTTGAGTTTCTTGTAACCTTGGTGGTATTGGATGGGTGTGAACCATGGTATACTATAACTTTAATCTTGAAATGGAGATGAACAGAAATGATCCAAAAGTGTTTAATATCAAAAAACTTTATAGCTAAGGCTTTGGTTCTTTAGGAAATAATATTTGTAGAAATATGCATGTTCTTATTAAAGGAAACTTCTATGACAAGACTATTATGTTAATTAAAAAACATAAAGATAGTTGGCCTAAGGCCATAAGAGAACATACATCTAGTAATGCTATAATACAATAATATAACCACATACATCTATCCATCTCATCTACTATGCTACAAATTCTATAATCATTATATAAAACAAAAATTTTGCATACCACAAAATCAATATATATATATATGTGTGTGTGTGTGTGTGTGTGTGTGTGTGTGTGTGTGTGTGTGTGTGTGTGTGTGTGTGTGTGTCTTGGCACTTCACTTATTGCAGTGCATTGAGGTCCATGCCCTTCTCGAACATGTTTATATATCATGTCTACCCTCATCACTCCACCATAACACCCAACCAATTCATTATGAAATTTTCTACTTCCAAGGATGGAGCATAAACAAAAAAATATCATATTTTTCTAGGGCATAGATCCTCATAAATAATATTTACGAATATTGTTGAATAACAAGATACTAATGTTTGTTCAAGTATTTTAACAAAAATTTAATATATATTTTTACAATACTCACAATATACGTCACCAAAAATTATTAGTAATATTATTTACTCTTTTAAAAATTAAAATATACTACGCATACCAACTCCAAGGTTTTAATCTAATTAGTTGAATGATAACATACTGATGTCAAATATATAATTAAATTTAATATATGTTTAACAAGAATCTTTTGATGTCAAAGGCTACATAAATAGTGTCATTTTATTACAAATCTATATATTCATTTTTTAGTTGTGTCTTCGGTGGGAACAACTTGTACATTTTCCTCAGTTGACACCTTGGCCTGTATGTACATATTCTACCATACTTGCATGTGATATTCATGGATTTTAAGAACATAATTGAAGCTTTCTAACTGATTTTCGAACACTTTTTTGTTCGTTTCATGCGTTTTCTCCCAATTCTTAATTTCTAGTTCCAACTCTTGAACCTCAAGCTCCAACTCCATCTACCTCGAGGAAATATCTCCTATTTGGTCCAATAATTCCTTTTTTTTCTTCAAATAAAATTTTTGCAATGCAATACTTTCACACTCATTTTTATAGAACTTTTCCTTCTTTGTTACAAGTTTCATTTCTAATTCCATACACAATGATGGGGAATACTCAATTTCTTGTCCAACACCCGCATCTTTGTGTGTAGGGCTCTTTGCATTCTTTCCAAACACATAAGTGGCACTATCAAATGTTTCATTATCTTTTAGTTCCTGCATTGGTGAAGCCTTACGTTTTCCATCCTTCTTTTGTCTTACCATCTAATTACACTTGCATTAAAACAACTAATTTATATCTATTAGGATTCTAACATAATTACAAAGAAAATAATGAATTTAACTTATACTCAAAAAAAATATTTTCATGGATGAAATATATATGAAAGTTTAGTATGCACGTCAAATCCAATTAGGCATATATGGAAGAAGAACACACCTATGTAACCATAAAACTTAAACCATAAACCGTAATACATAATACACTAGTTTTGAAAACAAAATTGTGAATTGTCTACTATAAATTAGTAAACACGTCAAACCCAAGTAGGCAAACATGGAAGAAGAATGTAACTATATAACCATAAACCATAAAATATAATCCACAATCCATAGTCACATTAATACATTAACCAAATACATAGTGATAACATCAACATATATAAAATAAATGGAAAGTCATATAACAAGAATAGAAACCATCTAATGCACTATAAACAAAACGTAAATGGATAGCTCTGTGTAACCCATAACCACAAACCATAAACCACAAACCATATTCAATAAATCATGAATGCAATACTAAATAATAAATGTCAAACACTAGTACATAAACACATTAAAGTAATAACATAATCATATCCACATATATAGTATTCATAGTCCTCATAAGTAATGTTATATAATAAAAATTGCTATCTCCTCCGCTACCTATTGGCACTAACAGAAAGTACTGTATCATAATATCTAATATGATGATTTTTTCTCTATGAACAGAATTAGGTGTGATCTAAAGGATGGGGGGGGGTGACGATTTTCAGAATCCTTTTATGGTGTACTCCCTCATCTACAACATGTACCCTATAATTATGAAATCCAACCATTTGGTAAGTAAGTCAACATAGATGAATCTTTCAATTAAACAAGTAATTAAATTAAATCATCCATTACATAAACTTTCCTCTTTATGAGGAGTTTCCAACATGATATCTTTGACATCCCATATTGTAAACCCTTTGACACACTCTACCAAAGTGCCTACAAATGTCGTAGGGTAGGGAAACGAAGCAGTGGGAATAATGGCCTCAGAAATGACGATGTTCATAGTAAATAGAGGGATTATCTTAACTTGACATGAAAAATGCGTGATACTATAAAAAATAAATCCTCTCGCAAAAACTATATCATATGACATTAAATTCACTTCGACCCTATCAAGCAAAACCTAGAATAAGAACAATTTCGATTGCATTAATAATTTTATCTTAAGTTTACCAAAAAAGAATACAGAAAATCAAATAAGAACATGCAATTACTTACCACTCTAGATCCCCCCTCTCGCATCTCGTCTGCACCATTATCTATGCCCCTCTCCTCATGCCTCCTCTCGTCACACTCTCTCTCCTCAACTAGAAAGGAAGTTGTATTTGTGATGATATTCATCTTAGCATCTATGCCAATAGGATCGATACCAAAGGATGCTTGTGAAGGGAGTGTCTCATCTGAAACGTCCACCTACAACAATCAAGTCATAAAGACAATCAAAATATCAACAACAGAAGGCAACATATAATTTTCATGCGAGTGTTAACTGGTTTTTACCTCTTTTCATTTTGTACTATAAATTGAGTCTATTTTTTGGCCTAGAAGCTGACTCAAGGGAATGTCATAATCCTACGCACATCGTCAAAAGGAGTTAGTATATACAAAAAAAACAAAAACTATATTCCATATAACAATGAAATACCAGTAATTACTTTCGAGATCATTCCCAGGGGGTTAACATTCCCTTCAGCTGTTCCACCCTATTCTCTATTTTCCTATTCATGGGATAATATTAAGTTTTTTATTACTAACCAAACATTATACATAATATATTATACTAATCGTAAATTTACCTTTATCTTGGTAGTTGAGTTTGTTCTTTCTTTCTCTCACTTTCAACCACCTTTACTTTATCTCATGTCGCCTCTCCTGTGAATTATAAGCACACATTTCAGCTTCCACCTCCCTCTTTCCTCCTTGGCTCAACTCCTCAAATCGACTTTTGCATTATTTTTTTATAAACTCAATGGATAACCCTCCTTCTCTACAGGTTGTATCGTTTCCTCATGACATAATTCACATCCCCCTCTCTCATGTTTATTTATGCCCTACTCCTATCATGAGGGATAGGTGGCCGTTTTCCCATATGCTTGCAACCATGCTTTCTTGGTTGCACGTCAGGAATATTGTGTACACACATGCAATGTAAGTTATGTTTTTGGAGCTCCCAAAACTTAACACCCCCACTATCACCACATGATTCATGTTGATAGAAATAATGAATATGACCATCCACCAGTTCAGTTCTATAGTCTACGGGTGGCTGATCGAAAGACGATGTATTAGGTTCTATGTTAGCCGAGGACTTGGTTTCATCCTCTCTTGCACTTATGGAATGCATACGTGCCATGGTATGTAAAGCCACCCATATGTAGTGAGTACAAATATGTAGTTATTATCCCAACATAAAATATTATGTATTATGAAAAGAGGACAATTCATAATTATTATCCCAACATATGACATTAACTTTGATACGACATATAATTATTATCCACAAATTATTATATTAATGTATTTTATTTTCGTCTTTCCCTGATGCATAATCACAGATACTGAACATGGGTGGGAAAATATCCAACTTATTTATGGTTCATTTAAGTGCGTTGTCATAACCATCCCTGGAGCGATGTATTGTAATACAAGATAAACTGTAACAAATGTTACACAAACTATTTTATTCTTATTTTTCATTCGTATTGAGATAATTATGCACAATAAAACATTTGTGATGAAGTTAACTATACAAATTTCTTTTAAAAACCGGATAATCAACTCAATTTTTTTGAATTAAACATTGCAAGTGTGTTCAAAGATAATATACGAGTAGTGCATCAAAACAATAACATTACATTATAAAAATAAATTTAAACATCCAAGCATAAACTCCTACAATTATAGGAGGTGTCTTCTTGTTCATAACATGAGTTTGTACTACAAAGCAAAAAGTAACATTTTCAAAATAAGTGCATTGCATTTTTACAAAATACATAATCACTAATCACTCATTTGATTCACAATGTGTTGTTCTCCATTGTTAATACCTCCAATCATCAAGCTCTTCTAGCTAATGATCAATGTCATCCCACCCATCAAGAACATTTGTTGATAAGCCATGCCAGTTTCCATCTGGAGGTGGGTGTACGATGAGTGTTATGTCATGGTACCACCCTAGGTATTGTCGCCACTTTACTGCAGGGATTTTTTCATCGATCTATCTCCTAGTGACTGTGTTTGTCCTAGTGAGCAGAGTGTCGAGAACAAAACAAATTACTATCCATTTCATGATAACCATATCTTCCAGTTCTATATTTTTTCAGGACCATTCTCCATTCAAAATATGAAAAGTCAGCCATTTTTCCCTATTTGGTCCAATATCGAAAGGGGGTGGATACATTGCATAATCTAACAACGTTATTGAGGCATTGTGAACCTCATCAACTTCCATGGTTGGGATTTTTCTTAAGAGTGTCCATACTCGGCTTTTCCACTCGTTCATTTGCATAATATGTTTCCAAATATCCATACTATTATGAGAAGAAGAATGAAACATTGTTTTATGAAGATCAATGACACAGATGGACATGGTATTATAAGGAGCAATGAAATGGATTGACATAGTAATATGATGAGCCATTGAATATAATATAATGCTGATATTAAATGATTTAGCGTCATGTGTTTGTGAGGGAATTATTCTTGGGAAACGTTGTATTAAAACAATATATTCCTTACATTACTAAAAATGCATATTCCATATATTACACTATTAGAATATATTGGAATCACATTCAGGGGTTTGATTCCATTCCACTCATTTTCTGTATATATAAAATTATATTTCTAACATATAGTTAATACAAGCGTATTTTCTAATTATTTTTAAAAATATGTTTTCCTATAATTATGAGTTTATAAATGTTATGGGTAAATATTGAATTTGAATAAATCACTTAATAAATTTATAGTGAATTATGAATAGATAGATTTCAATTTAATTTTAATATAAATATCTATAAACATTTGATTAGGGATAAAATGGATGTTGTGATGCCCATTAAAATAACCCACTTGAGACCCAAGAAACAACCTAGGGTTAGTTAGGAAAATTATGGAATTTTTTTTTTGATGTGTCTACAACCAGGTTGCAAGACAACAATTATCACTAACAGGTTCCTGAACAAGTCTAAAATTACTATAACATACTTTTCATTTATTATCAATTTCCAGAGGTTGCATGGTCCAAATTTTAGGGTTAGAAGTTTCAATTAGATTCAGGGGTTAAAATATCACCATACCCATTCTCCAACAGGATCAGAGTTTTAACTTAGTTTTTCTCACATTTAACACATTAAAAACTTCCCTAAATCATTCCCATTGGATAGGAAATTTTCTCACCTTTCCGATGATATAAATAAGTCCTCCTAACTCCTTGTAGAACTCCAGTTATGGACCGGCAGAGCTTAGGGGTCAAATTTTCTCAAAGAGGAACACGTGTCGAGCAGGGAAGAAGACCCATTTCTCAGGTTGGTGGGTCACGGGACGGTATTTGGAATATTTCCTTGTGTGGGAGAAAATTCCCATTTGTGCCCGGGCCTCCGCAGGTCCTCCAAGGACACGTGTTGGGTCTTAATCCAAAGCGGGAGAGGGTGAGGGAAGGGCGGAGCACTGACGGCAATAGGAAAAATTCACCAAAAAAGAGAAAAGTCCAATTGCCACCCACGCGCCCATGGGTCCACTAGGGACACATGGCACTCAACCAACAATGTAGGGAAGAAGGAGAGGGATGGGCACGATGGCGGGAGAGTTTGGGGAAATACTCCGGAGGAGGGAAAAGAGAAGGGTTTGACACGCGGGTCCGCGCGTCTACGGGGAGTAACACCGAGGTGATGGCGAGAGTGCAGGGCCCGCAGGGTTTTTAATAAAAAATTTCCAAAATCCAACAAGGTCGCAAAGGTTCTACCCCCTCTTCCAACACCCCATGCTTCCACGTGGCAACTTGTGATAGGCTAAAAGCCGGTGGGGAAAAAGGTAAAAATTTCCCAAATTTTTTTAAAAGACCCAAGTACAAAATTCAAAATTGGCCGTGAGAACATGTGGCAGCCTCTGATTAGTTGCGGGCCGGTGGAGAAAAGTTCAAAATTTTTCCCAAGCAAATTTTTTCAAAATTTTTTTCTAAGGATATTTCGACGGGAAATTTTCGGGCCGTGGGCCCACCAGGGAAAATTTTCCCAAATTTTCCCGCCAAGGAAGGAAAACTTCATAGAGCCATAACTTGAGCTAGAAAGCTCAGATTTGGGAAAACGAGGACTTTCTGGAAATCTCTCGATACCTTATTTGCATAGAAATCATAAATTTTACTTTTTAGTAAATTTTAAAGGGTCAATTTTATAAAAAATGATCTACAGGATTTTAAATAGCAAACTGGTAATTTCGACTTATAAATTTTTGTTCAATTTGATCTCCTTCTTCACTCAACATGCCAAACAGACATGGAGGATTACTCTAGGAAGGATTTTAAGTGTTTTAGAGAGGTAAATTTACTCAATTGATTCCAATTTGAATTTTGTCCATCAATTGACAGAAAATGGCTGAGGAAGGGATTGGGCTTGATTTTTGCAATGTTTAAATTGTTTTCTTAAGTGTTACTTGTCAATTTGAGTTCATTAATGTCTTAGCATGATAAATTATATCATTTTCAAGTTGATTATTATGTGCAGGTCTGAACTGTACAATTTGATTGAATTTATTTGCTAGTATTAATTTTTATAACAAAGATCCATTTCCTTTAAATATGTATATCAATTTTATCATTCAAGTGTGGCATTTCATTTCTAAACTAATCCATTACATTTAAATGACTTAAATAAAACTATTCTAAACCCAAAATGTAACTTTGATTTCAATTTTGTATGTTTCCAAAGGGGCAATTTACTGTATTTTCCTTACATACGTTTCTTTCTTTCAATCAGAGATTTAATAAACTCTTTTGCCAAACAATGTAACATTGAATTCAATCCAACAATGCATATGAGAAAATATCCTTCAACTCTTTATTGACTTCAATTATAAAACTTTACATCTTTCCATGTTGAATGCAATAACATAATTCTATTTCTTTCTTTCCAATAACAGAACATAATATAACCATCCTTCACAATTTGAATATATATACTTCCATAATCAATTACAACATCTTTTCTTCACAAGAATACATTACAATTTTCATCCACATCGTAGTACGAAAGGGTTACAAATAAATTTGTTTAACAAGGACTGTCAAAACTGCATTTTCCTTTGCTCCAGAACAACAACATGTAAGTTTTTTTTTCTCCAAGTTGATCACAATAAAAGTGGGGGAAAGACAATGCTCTCCACCCAACCAAGACATACAATGAAAGGATAAGCCTTCCTTCACCATTGACCCCCGAGCCCCAACCAAAACACAATAAAAGGTGTGATTCAACCCATGGCAACAACTGTCTTCCACAACACACAACATTCTTTCAACATGCATAATTCATATAAAATACAGTCCAAATAAACACAGCAGTTTACAACTGCAATTGGAAATAATCAAAACAAAACTCAGGCTTGATCATGCAAGCTAAAGGAGAAAGGTCTATGGGCGAAGCTACTTATGCCTCCTAATGGGAATTAGGAATCCACCTGTAACAAACCACCAATAAGAATTCACCAAACATATCCTTATGCCCCCCACAATCCCTCCTTATGCCCCCCATAGATTTCTTTATGCCCCCCACAAAGTAAAAAATGCAAGCTATTTCTTTTCCATGGTGGATCCCAAACCCAAACTCCCTCCAAAAAATTCTGATGCCAATGGCATTCCCTTATGCCCCCCCCACATGGATTCCCCATAGCCTTATCCTACACCATTCCTATGGCAATCTACCTAACCAGCCAACAATTAAACAAAACCATGTACCATTTACACAACACAACAAGAAAAATAATAGCATATAAGAAGAGTTAAACTCCTACCTCTCCATGGTAGCTTTTTTTTCCAATAGCAAGCTCTCGATGCCAAAAACACAGTCCCAAAAATTAACCTCCAAGCATGTAAATTTTCTCCAAGCTCCTTCCAACAACAAGAGCTCCAAACACAAGAAAATACTCCCCCAAGGAAGTATGCAAAAAGATTCAACAACCCAAAACAAGCAAAGAGTTTTAATTTTATAGAAGAGAGAAGAGAAGAGGATGATGTGGATCCATGTAGGATGCCACATCACACATCCTCAAAATCAAACACAAAAGACAAAATTTCATTCTCCCAAGCACAATAAAGAGGTGGGTGAAAATATGACAAATTACTTGCACACTCCAAAAAGCCCACACCCCAAAGGACTGCAAATTAAATAAGATGTAAGAGAGTGCAATCAAAACATGTAACATGATTAATAAAATGCATTAGAAAAGTCTAAAATCACCTCTCCAACCATAAGTATGGTTGGTAAATTAAATTGAGAGGTATGGGACAAGTTTTACTTATCCCACAAGCCTCCAAAAACAGCCCCCAAGGACAAATTCGAATTTCCATGGAGGTGGAGTATTTCATACTCCAAAATCAAACTCACACAACTCTTACACAAACTTACACATCCCTTACATAATTAATACAAAATCCAACAACTCCCATTATTACTTTCCCATATCGCAATTTGATTTATTTAAATTTTAACCATATGATTTCTCACATTAATCTATCACAATATTAATTAAATAAAAGAGAGGGATACATTACTAATAAAATACATACAACAATAATTAAAAGAAACCACATTAATAAAATACACAAACCCATGGTCACATGTAAAGGTGATCCCCCCCATGGGAATCCCTAACAACAACAAACACAACACAATAAAACAAGTTGCCATGGTGACCTTATTGAATTCACCTAAAATTCCATTGTGGTTGGGCTCTAATCCCCCGATGTTTGTTGTGATATTTAACCTGAAAAACATGAATACCTCCTTTGGCCTCGTGGCCATATTAGAAAATCCAAAATGAATATAAATATAATCACATAATCATCTAAATATGTGAATCACAACAAGATCAAGGCAATTTAACATTATCACATACATTTTATATCAACAATAATGTCATCAAAGTAACAATTGTATCATCCACATATAATGTCCATTTCTAAGTCTACTCACAATATCCAAAGTCACATGTCAAAACAACATCCATAAAACATCCATGTCAAATAGTATAACATCATCCACATATGAGTGTCGCTAATAATCATCATGCATCATAACCAAATTAAGATCAACAATAATCCACGATCAAATGTCTAGCAACATACTAAATCAAAACATAATAATGTCCATAATGTAATCACAGTATCAGAATAAGCATAAAAAGGTGTCAAAGGGAAGTGGGCACTACAGATGTAAAATAGTAAACAACATTTGATTAGTTTTCAAAACCAAATCAATAAAGAAATATCTAGTACATAGGGTTTAGATTTATCATGTTCTTGGGAGTGACAAGAAGATTATTATCCAAGATAGAGTTTAGATTTAGCATGTTCTTGGAAGTAACAAGAAGATGATCATCCAAATCTTGTAGTAAATATGATTTTTATGAGACAAATGAAACCTAGAAAAATTACATTTATGAGAACCAAAAAGTGTAGAATGTACACTTGACATTTCAAGCATACCTAAACCATGCACTTGACATTCCAAGTAAAATTATGCACTTTAATTCAAAATATGTTATTACGAGTAGATTTTTCAACACGAGGGGTCAAAAAACTCTCTCGAGTTTCTAAAACTTCATTATAATCAATGGAAAAATGTACTTCTTTTACTCTCCCTAAATAGGATGCTGAAGTTTAAACCATAAGGAAATAAATAAGTGTTTTGGGGTTTTCATTTTATCAGATAGTCCAATCTTTCTTCATATTCAACAAGTCCATCAATAGCATATAGTATTACGAATGACATTCCAATACTTTTTTTAGTTTATTTGCTAAAAAACCATTGTAATGTTTATGTAGTATGAAAATTGCATGCTTCAATGAGTACTTGAATTATCTAGAATTGACTCCTATTCAAACAATAATGAATTTCTATATTATGTAGATTAACTAGGGTACATGTGCATTTATAGATGAGTTGAACTCATATTAGCACACTATTGATAGATAAACAAAAAAACTAATATATAACTATAAAAAAATGTGAAGAAGGTAGACCAAGGGTCACATGGATAAATTTAGAAAGGAATGGGGACTATTTTCTCATAACCATGTAGTTTACCAGAACCTTTTGGATTTACATTCCTTGTCAAGTGCACTATCCTAGAAAAATTCTTAGAACAACACAAAATAATTACAAAACATAAATAAATAATCAAAGGGGGGCCTTATGAATACCATAAACGATTCGAAATGATAATTGCACCAATACAATCCTAAATTGGACAAATGATCATAACCCATGCTTAGTGAATTCGACATGAATATTTAAATATTTTAAGACCTTGTTAATTTTTCCTTTTTAAACTAGACTCCACTCATTGGATTCAAATAACCACGAAGAGATTTCATTTGAGGGGTTGTGAAGATTTTAGAAAAATATCACCATTACACAATTTTTACCTAAATATAATTTTAACATAAGTGAATTCTAAAAATCTAAACTTGCTATAAATTATATAAACATTAGTAATTGTAATAATATAATCCATTGCAAAACATTTTAATACTATAGAAAATATCAAAATTTGCAATCTATTCAAACTCCACACAATAAATACTATTTACCATTCATCAACGACATAGCAAAGATTATTTCAATTCTTGTAAAAAACATTCATAACGAAATAATATAAATAATTTTGAAATACCTAATTTTAAAAAGCATTGAATTAATACTAATTAAAAAAAACATATTTAATATTTAAGCTCATGTGAATCAAAAGTATATTCAAACAACAAAATGAAATATATTTAAGCTTGTGTGAATCAACATTTGTCAAAAATTATATGTATATATATATATATATATATATATATATATATATATATTCAAACATGTCCAAAGTTTTTTAGTACAAAACATATAAAAGCATTAACTATTTTTTATTATTTTTAGCAGCAAACTTGGAGTTGCTTCCTTGTGCAATCTTTTTTGCACATTTTTTTGGATCTATTTCTTGTTTTAAGATCGGAACTCTCATATTCTCCAACTTATGTAGAGGCTCGTACTTCTAGGCATCCTCCATCGTGTCATAAGACAAACCATATCCTTGTGAATGTGGCCCTATGGTGCAGAACTAAGACATGTAAATAACAAATGTTTCTAGAAAATTGAGCCAAGCCTTAACCATGGCTGCAATTTCCAGTTTGAGTGGCTTATTTTTTTGAGGATGGTATATTTAGAACAAAAATGTGGACCTCATAAACGATTCCTCCCTTTGAAATTTGGGTGTTGTTAATGTTATCCCTCTGTGATTAGGAGGAATGGAGCTTCGTAAGTATTCATTATCACCACCACAAAATAGTAATTAAATACAACACCACACATGCAAATAGGTATATGCAATTAATGCTAGTATGTTACATGAAAAAATCTAATATACATCATCCAATATGATTAAAAAAAATCACAATTTCAAAAAGCTAATATCCATGAAAAATTCAGGTATGGATTAAATATCTTCGGCGAGTAGCTTAAAAAACCTCTACACAGTACATAGTCTACCACCCAACTATCGATGTGGAATCCTAAAGGGAAAGCCCCTTCAAGCACGCAACGATAGTTGAGAGTATTGATGTGGCATCCTAAGGGGCAAGCCCCTTCAGTATGCACTAATTCATGTCTTTACAGAGGCACTTTCCCTCATATACTGAATTGAGAGTGAGAGTATGACAACAGATAATTTTTAAAGCTTCAGCGTACATCAGACATTCACATCATTGCAATTACCAATATTTAATAACTAGGATAAAAAATTCTATATACAAATGGTATATATGCACATTAGCATTATCTACAAATACAATGAATACAGAATAAATCAAACTTACTTCCTAATGTTATTCCATTTAACATAGCTAAGAGTAATGAAATTACAACTAAGAGCTTGAAGATCACATGCATATTTAATTAAAAAAATTATATTTTCTTACGATAGAAACAAATCAACATGCAAATCTAGAACTTAGTTTATACTTATAGATAATATTAAGAATCAATCTCAAACACTTATATCATTAAATGTGTTCAATGCCTTTATTCTCATATGTAATTTTTAAGAATAAATATCTATGCATTTAGAAAACATAAAAAATGAGTATTTACATTTCCAAGACATTCATTATGCTATAATACAAATAATAATGAAACATCTTCAAAATCATTTCCAAGACATTCATTATGCATGTAGGTACGGTGATGTTTTATGGACTGTTCAAAATCATAAAGGTCTTCAATATTTTGAGGGATAAAATATCACCCATTGACTTGCTACAATTTTTATGATTTCCTAAGGTTTTATGGTCAAAATGAGGTTCCAAGAAAGGGGAGTCATTTCAAATTGAATTGAGTCTTTTCTACAAAATAGACTAAGGCCTTTGGAGGGGAAATTAAAATGATCATGAGTGCCAAATTTAAGTAGTGATATTTCAAAAGTATCACAACTAAGATGGCACGGGTCTAATCGTGCCACTAGATTAGGTTTACATTTTAAGTTCTTAGTTATTTATTTCTCCTAATATTTCTTGGTCTACATAACCCTCACTATGTTGACCAATTTTGAATTGTGTTTTTATGACATTTATCTTTTCAATTGAAATGTAATCTATATATTTTAGTTGTTTATGAATTTACTGACTAAATAATTAGGACTTAATATAATTGATATTTTATAAATTAAGGGACATTAAGTCAATAATAACAACCTGAATTACTTCGATAAGGGGTAGTCTAACTAATAAAATAATGGAAAAGAAATGGTAAAGTGTGAATAAATGACCCATTTTTATTCAACCATTTAACGATAATAAAGAAAAATACAGTGTCACAATTTTATGATTCAATTTTGTCACAATTTAACTGAAATAAATTATATTCTATCTATCTAATGAATGAAACCCATACATTACAATAAGGCACTAACAAAGCCGTTCTTATGGTTTGTAATGGTTAGAAACCTAGTATAACTTAGCTTAATATTTTAATACAATGGATGATGCACTAAGATGTGTCTCTTTAGTGCATCTTGGAATTATTTCTATGACTCTAAAAGTCCTCATTCACTCTAAAAAATCCCTTGTTGGTTTTTTGGTTTGGTTGGCATTAATATATATACCTAATATATCATGGTCCTTAAGTCAATGTGCATAAAAACAAAATGTAAGTTGTCCTCGTACTAACATAATGGTTG
Source organism: Taxus chinensis (assembly GCA_019776745.2). Lineage (NCBI taxonomy): Eukaryota > Viridiplantae > Streptophyta > Pinopsida > Cupressales > Taxaceae > Taxus > Taxus chinensis. The sequence goes on along the minus strand of CM034146.1, from coordinate 971,977,721 downwards.
ATTGGTTGCAGGATTATTATGTTTGCTTGCTTGGCCTCCTCTCTCCTCCTTTATGGCTTCATAAACCAATACAATCCTTTAAAAAGTGCTCTAAATATATATCTTACTACCCCAAGTCAATCATGTCTCTTCAATGCATTTTTCTAAAAACATTAAAGACAAATCATGCATTTTTTTTTTTTATTTGAATCAAAATCAAAGATAAATCATACACTTTTGTTTTATCATCAAAATCTATAACGTTGATAAATGATAAGTAAGCATTATCTTGATCTTATTTCTTTTATATTTAATAACAGGAGAGAGATCCCTATAAACATGCATTTTAACTTAAGTTGGCACCAAAAAGACTATTATGTAGCATAGACCTTGTCACATCACCATTTTATTTTCACATTTTTAAGTGAGGAAAAAGTAGATTTAAATTTATTTATTACACCCTTGAATCACTCCTTTGTCTGGAGCACTAATTCCTCCCTCACTAGAGCACATGGAAATCCTCAAACTGTGCATTCTGAAGAATTTGTTCCAGAATGTTGTATTTCCCCTTTCATCACCATTGAATCTTCAGTGGCCAGGTATTTCTCCATCATTTCAAATTGTCCTCATCTTCTGACCCATATGAGGATAGGGTTATCATGTGTTTGGGCCTTAAGGGTTGATATTTTTTCCTCTTCAGTTTCCCTCTGAGTTGCGGGTACAAGTCTTATAAATGCCCTTTTTGCTTGCAAACATACAACCTAAAGTCATGTTTTCATAGTCCAAGGTCTAAGACCACCTAATTTCACCCTATTCTAATAACATCTTATCTAGGAATCCTTTTTTAAAATCTATCTCTGTGCATATATGTACATAAGTGAACAATCCTAACTCTAGTCATTTGGTATATGTTTTAATGCATTTCTCCACAAAATTTCCAAACCTTCAGGATGTCCAAAATGAAGAGGCTTTAAGAAGATGAACCCACGCTAGCATTTTGTATACTATCATTGTGTTTGTGTTCAAGTATAAGAAACATGGAGTCAAAAAAAAGCCATGTTTTTCCCAAGAATCAAGGTCCCTCATCCAAAACCATTTGAAAGTCTTCCTTTGAAGGTAACTGAACAATAAAGAACACTTTGGAGCAAAAGCGGACTTTACAAAACTTGGTCCAGTATGTGAAGAGTGATTGATAAAGGTTTTTGGAGTGGGGCCAAACCCATTTTAAACCTGCAAACTATTGCAGATTGCTGGTAATATTAGCACATTTCTTCATCTTTCTCACTTGAAATTACCATGAGTGGTATCTCATCTATTTTTTTAACCATATAAGAGTGAAAAAATAGTACTCTTTTACGGATGCAGCCAAGTGTAAAACATTTGAAAAGTGTACCAATTACCATATACCTTGTATATCATATTGTTCTTCGATCTTAAAAAATATCATTGAATAAAAGTTGTATAACTATTAATATTGATATGATCAAACTTATGAGAAAGTTAAGTGCAATGATAATGGGTCATTTCCCCTATTCCCCAACCTATCGATCTCGATAGATATCTAAAGTTTAAATTTATAATTTTACTTTATTATATTATATATGATTTATTTTAATCATTCTCTTTTTAAATATCATAGTTTATTTCACAAGTTGATCATTTTACAATTAGAATGTAGTATTATATTAATCAATATAACATCAAAAAATACAAGATGATTACAATAAAAAGGTGGCCAGTTGGAATATAGGCCCTAATCTCTAGGCCAAAAAAAATGATTTAAAAGATAGAAAATATCATTATAAGATCAAGATTACATGTCAACAGTATCCAATAAACACATTAAAACATAAGTAATATGAAAGCCATACAACTAGCAATAACAAAATGAAATCATTTTCTTTTCAATATTATTATTGTTAATATTATGGTTTAGTGTATTAATATGCATTATATTAAAAAGAAGATTTTTTTATATTTGGAAATTAATTAATAATATAAATAATTATGTACATACCCTTAAGGACTTCCTAATAATACCATTCTTTAGATGTTGATAGGTTTTTAAGAACTTTGAATGTCCTCCTATGGTAAGTCATACATTTAAAACAATATGTTAGTGTTCAATTCTAAATTTTTTCACAAAAGAGCCTATATTTATACTTTAAGGAGTCTCCTTTCTAGATATAATTATTAGAATAATATAGGTTCTCTTTAAGTTTTTTTTTTAATATTGGTAAATAGTTTTTTGAAAGGGACTATACCCTTGTGTACAAAAGGAGGCCTAAAAGCCTGAATAAGAGAGAGGAGCAGAGAAGCTGTATCAAAGCACAAAAGTTACAGCAAAGAACACCGAAGCCTAGAAACAGCAACACAAACGAGACTTAACAGCAAAACAACGGCAACAAAACAGCAAGCCTACAGCCAAGAAGCAATAGTAAAACTGGACTACTTCTTGGCCGCTTGATCAATACTCATCTTTACTTTTTTCCAAGCATGGTACTCATCTTTAAGTTATATGAGTTTCCTTATTTTATTTTCCTGTGTAGACACAAAAATTAGGTCACACTCCCCTTGGTCCCCTTTCGAACAACTAACTTAAACACTTTTACCTAACCATGACCCTCACATCACACATTAATATTAATTTAATCACTTTAATTAAATTAATACTCATCCTCACTTTATTCATTATTTAATTATCTTAATTAAACCAATTTCCACCTCACCACCACCTAGACACCTCATTATAAACCTATTTTTAGTATCTATCTACTCACCATAACTAACTAAGACTTAGTTCAACCCTAAAAATCAATGCCTATTATTCCTCTAACCACATTCCCACTCATTAAAAGATAACATCCATTTTGATCCATGAAAATGGACAGACCTGGCCCAAATGATTGCAAGATTTGTCATTTTTAGTAAACCTAGGGAATCTTGCACCTTAACCGACGCCGGTCATCCCGAAACCAACTCGGTCAACCCGAAACCGTCATCGGTTACCATATAACCATTTTGGTAACCTTGTTTGAGAGGTTGGCCACATTCTCAAATTTTTGGGAGCAAAAGAGAGATCTGTATGCAAGCAAGAACCAAAGCTCTTTCACACATCCAAGAAGCCATAGCCAACATCAAGACAGATCCAGAGGTATCGCTCTCACGGTAGCATTCCAGGAAGCACCACCATGGCACCAAGCTCCATCCCACCGATCAATCATCACCACCACCCAGCCATTGGACCTGCAACATCAGTAAGTGTGTTTATCACCTGTGTCATTCCATCCTTGTTCTATTTTAAAGGTTTTTTTCATCTCTGTTATCATTTTCTATTAGCATCTCCATTCCCCCACCATTCACTTTCCTGCAAACTCAACCCTTCACCACCATACCATTAGATCATCTATACACGACCTTTATACATCTCTGAGTGTTCCTAAGATCCCCACAGACCTCACCATTCCCCTTTTCATCTCTGTCTAACCTTAGACCAATTTCCACAATCAGATCTTATTGAATTCCTATCATCCCGACCGTACCGACGTTGGTTACCCATGACCATCGTCGGTTCCCTCTAAACCATCATCGGTTATATCTGACTGATACCAGTCTCTGTACTTAGCCATCCTATCAATAACAGAACCTAAGAATCTTCACCCAAGCAACCTAAGTGACCCAGAATCTGACCCTAACCAGTACCAGAACCCTGACCAACTACCCCACCTCCAGATCCAATTATAACCTAGCCTGTTATATTCAGATTTGCTTATTGTATTTGAATGAGATACCTAAATCATATCAACTACAGTAGGAATTTGTTTACTTACATTATTTCTCGCATTAAATTGTATTAAACAGTGGATTGACAACCATCTAGGAAGTATCGTACTTCTCAGATCTAGCACACGCTAGGCAGTCCACTGCCATATATTGTTTAACTCTCTTTTTGTGGTCTTGTTTTCTATTCCAGGTAGTTCCTCCTAGCCAAAAGGAAGCTCTCACAGTCAGCATTGGATTGAGAAGTCAGAATGTGTTCACAACCTTCAAACCAACCATCGCAACAGGTATTCCTCCTCAACCCATAAAATTATCTATTTCCTCACATTCAAAACTTAAAGAAAATGGTGAAACATTTTGGCACGCCCGGTGGGACCCTCTCTTGGGTTCATTGCATTTTCTTCATATAGGGAAAACATTTTTGTGTGTTTCTTTCATTTCAAAAATTACACATTTAATCTTCTCCCTGGTAATATTCCTTTCTTCTAATTGTCTAAATGACATTTGTCATTTGGGGCTTAAAATGAACCACTTCTTCTTTCTTGCATTGCATTAGTGAAAGAAGCATCCCTCTTCCTGTTCATCATTTGCTACATCGAATATCATATTTCGATTTGGGTATTAAAACACTTGCATTGCATTATGATTTTGTGCATTATAGCTCACATTAAAAATGAGGGAAACCTATATGTTGGAAGTCATGCCCAGCTGATGGTTGACACAATTGAACCGTAAAAAGCACTTGCTTCTCTCTCTTTCTCTTGCCAAACTACACAAAAATTTGAATATACACACCTTCTTAAATGACATCTTACTTGGGAACGCCTGTCAATGATCACATGATCAGAGGATTGACAGGTAATCCCCAGCTGGTTATCTATGTCCAGTACCCCATCAGAGGAAGGACCACCCCCCATAACATAACCTGAAACCTCACCCTTTAGATTTCCTTTTTTTAGGATGCCTTCCCAACCAAAAACTTTGTTCTAAATTCACGTGTCAGTCATAAATAGCATAAGCTACAAAAAATATAAAATTCACTTTTAGGACTACGTGTTTTCATAGCTTTGTGCTTGACTTGCGTTTTGAGGTGAGAGGATACATTTTCTTCATCTTTATTTTTCCTTTCACACTCTACCATCATAGTTGGAGTATTCTGACTTTCTTTGAGTGTGTCAGGGCCTCATCCTATCATACCCAATTCTTCATACAATCTAAATTCACAACACCTCATTTTCTTCAATTTTTTAGATTTCACAGTAACCGACATCGGTTTATCTAACCGGCTTACCAACCAAACTGGCATGTCAGTTCCTTGTTTTGTTGGATCAGTTTATCCAGAGAATACTCATCTCACCTTCTTCTTTGTCTAAAAGTTTGTGTGTGTCACCATACTCTCTGTATTCTGATCATAGTCCTCCAATACATCTCCCTGTCTAATAATCACCAGTTTCTGCTTTATTTGTTGAAACTGTTATTCTTCATAGTAACTTCATCAGTCATCTTGTGACTGGAATCATCACACCTTAACTGACATCAGTTCTTGTAACCAACATCGGTCACCCTTTTTTGATTTTTATCAAAATATTTACCCAATTCTTCTCTCAAAAACTATTTTTTCCCATCTCTGTTGTCCCCTGTGTCATTTACAGAGTATAGTTCACCTGGATTTATGTTGATTCACATGGTGTTGACTCGCAGCCAAACTAACACCCTTCGTGTTTCACGCTAGCCGTCAGCCACTCCCACCTAGTCCATCACCTCCATCCATTCTATCACCTATGGATCTTACTCAGCTTATCCCCATCACCACCAGCAATGAGGAGTTTAAAAGACTCCTCAACCAGAATCCCACTGCCCTCTAGTACTACCTCGCTCATTCTTCCACCTGAGGATTCCTCAGGATAATTAATATATGACATGCTTGTATCTATCCCTCTCGGCTCTAGTCCCCACTTTTATGTCAGCTAGCACCAGTTAGGCATACCGTCATCCACTTTATCACCTATGGTGTCTCAGCTAAATCCCATAGCTGCTATAACCATAGCATCTACATCATCGATCACACCCGTGACATCGATTGTCCCTCTGACAAGTCCCTATGATTCTAGCTCCATCTGCACCCACCACTTCCCATATACCCGTTGCATCACAACCACCTCTAGTGTTGGTAACTTACACCCCTTTCCAAAACCTCATCCTTTCTATCCCACAATCCTTACCCCCAATCATGACTAGAGTTGTTACAACTACCCCACCCACATACACATACTACCAACAACCCCCAACCTCATCTATTGCTTATAATGGCTATGTGCCACCCACATCTATTCCTCCTGCATAGTTCTCATACTCATCGCCACCATACACTAACATACCACCCACCTCGTACATTCAACATCAACCCCCTTTTTCTGCAGGGGGCACCCATTCATCCCAACCTACTAACGACCTCATTAAAATGATGATGGAGAAAATGTAGACCTTAGAAGCATATGTTTCTGGCTCCCGTAATTCTTTAACATATGATGAAATCTGTAATGAGCCTATCCATCCATCTATTCCCATTCTTCCTTACCCAATGCATTGGGAAATGCCTAAATTCAATCGCTTCAATAGTAAATAAGACCCACAGCAACACTTGTGGTCATTCAAACATGGGTGTTACCTAATCACCCACGATGATGCTTTACTCCTATAAACTTTCCCAATGTCCCTGATAGGACCAACATTAGATTGGTACAGTGGACTACCTTGAACATTCCATTTATTCCTTTAATCAAGTAGCCCAAGCTTTCCTAGATCATTTTTCAATCAATGTTACCAAGAGAGTCACCATGACCGATCTCTATTCAACCCAGAAGTATGAAGACGAATCTATCGCAGATTTTGTTGCCTGCTGGAGAAGTCTTATTAACCAATTGACGTTCCAACTACCTCAGACTAAACTTATTGAGTTGTTCACTAGAGCTTGTGCCAGACACATCTCACCAACTCTCTAAGTCCAAACCTTCTGAACCTTTGATGAAGCATTCACCATGGCCCGAAAACTAGAAATTTATGCCATTGAAGAAAAGAAAATCCAATTATGGAACAAGAACACCCCATTCAAATCCAACAATTCTTCTTCATCTTCAAAACCCAAAATAACTATTCAAATCCTAAAGGATCTGGCCAATACGATAGTCCTCAAGGTGGGTCCACCTCATCCTTCTAATCAGGCTCAACCTTCTTCCAATCTTTCTCTTGTTCAGGATTTTCAGCTCCGACTGGAGAAGTGGAAGTACACTTCAATCGAGAGATCCCTATTCTTTGGTCTTGGAAAAACTTCTTAAATTTAGAGCCATTACACTTCCTCCCATAAAACCTTATACAGGTTTCGACCCCACTCGTCCTATGCCCGCATGGTATAAAGAGCATGACTACTGTAATTACCATCGCATTAAAGGACATAGTGATGGTAACTGCATAACTTTTAAAAACATTGTTCAAGAGATGATAGACAATGGAGACCTTGTCATAGACAACCCAAATGTGCCAACAAATCAGAATTTTCACATCTTCAAAAATCCATTCCCTAATCATAAACCATCATCTAATAAAAATAGCGAACCTTCATCCAGTAACAACACCATCCGTGAGGTTCACACATTTTTTTATATCATGCCAACTATTCCTCAAAACCGACCTACTTCATCTATTGAGGAAATCTTGGCACGAGCTCCTCCACCCACAGAGGAGCATACCTCTTCTACTCCTCCACCCATAGAGGAGTCCCTTTCTTCTACCCTTGCTCTCATGGAGGAATCCACACTTTCTACAGATGTCATGTTATCGTCTACTTCCCAACCTTCTGAACCATCAACACTTGTTATTCTCCCATCCACAAGAGAATCATCATCACCTTCTCCTCCACTAAGAGAGAAGTCTACCTCACCTAACCTATTATCTCTCCTACCCATGGGAGATGCTTCAGACATGTCACTACCTGTCGAGGATAGTTCTCCCCTAGCATCCTAGAACCCTATTGACATGATCTCAACTCTTTTACCTATAGAATCTGAGGCCATCCAATTCCCTGTCTCACAGACATATTTTACAGGGATTTCTACCCAACCCACTCCATCATCTTCTTCAGTAATCCCATTTTCACAATTGGTCGATCATTTGGATTACGTTGATCATTCCATGCTCTGGGGATGTCTTCGGCTCCCTGTTTCGACCCAAATGCAAATGTTTCCTGAAGATACTTCCATGATCTACCCAAAGGTATTTTCAAAAACCAAAACTACACTGACCATGCCAATTGAAATGAATTCCTCTTCATCATCCCTACTTCCATCCAAACTTATACCCATCACTACAACTATTCCCAAACCTAAAAACCTACCCACACTTATCTCCCCACCCGTATCTAGACCCATCACTACTTTGGGTGTTATGCCAACATCAAGCCTTACTCACCCACCTGTCAGATTGGACTTAGCCACATCTTCCAAAGTCCACAGTAACATTATCCTCCCACCTAAAAATAAAACCCAACCCTCTAGGCCGTACACCGGTCTCACCTACTACACCCTTTGTCACCCTCCCCCCTCCCATCCATCCTAGGGCCTCATCCATCAACCTTGACCAAAAAATCTCACACCCAAATCCAGTCAAAAGATAAACAACCTACTACTGCATCATGAGCCTTTGTTACACCTCATTCACCCAAAAACCAAGCTCCCTCACCCTCACCCGTGCACTTCTTGCCACCTATACCTCCACCAGTTACTATAACCCCAACCTTGCCTATACGACTTCAACCAATGCCGCCTACCCAACCTTTACCAACCACCTCCACCGCAACTCAGTTACCCCCATGGGTAACCCATCCTCTGCCACCATCTAATTTTCCTTCTACATCATGTACTCTCGTGTCACCTTTACCCAAGAAGGTGCAACCCAAAGATAAGAATCTGCTACCCTCCACTAAGGTAGTCAAACCAACCAAACCTTCCATTGCCATCTCTTCTACCCCACCTTTACCCAAAAAGATGCCAACAAAACCTAAGACCACTCCACATACCAAACTAGTAGACCAACCCATTCCCCCTCCTGTAAAGCCTCTTCCTTCACAATCAACCACACCTGTACCCAAACCCACACTCACCTCCCATTACGATCCGTTAGTGGGGTCCTACACCAACATTTTAACCAATCTCTTAGAGACTTCCATCATCACATTACCATCACTTCGACCTTACAATCCTCTCAAACCAAACCAAAAGGATTTGATGAAACCAAGATTTGTGCCTATCATCGTGTGCCAAGACATGATGTTGAAAATTGTAAGGCTCTGAAGACCGTTCTTCTTCAACTTTTTCCTCCTGAACAAAATTTTGAATGATGACGATGATGAGGACCATGCTCCACCTGTCACCTATCACCATACATCATCATCCTTTACCCATTCTGTGACCAGTATCTCCACCCCCACAATCATTTTTCCCACCTCCAAAATTTGAGATCAACATGGTCCATATAAGAGAGTTGGCCAAACCACCACCCAAATGTCAATGCACCCTACTCATTTCACAAGGCTCTTATCCACCACTAGGATTTTTCCCCTCATGCCATTATACCTTTCATGACACACCCTCTCCATCCACCTCCCCTCAGATTAACATGGTTCACGTTGCTACCCGCGCTCAGAAAGACAAAGGAAAAGAAAAATAAAACTAGCCCATCAACCAACCCTATACCCAATATACCATCTACACCCACTCCCAAAATCACCATCTGTGGACCTACATACCCTATCTATGATGGGGTCACCCATCATGCAATGATAAAACAATTACATCAGTCTCCTCTAAAGATGTCTTTGTATGATCTCGTCCAGACTTTTGAATCCCACAGACAAGCCCTTATCGAGGTTTTACAATCCATTGAAGTTCTACCCAATGACCCCACACTAGTGGCCTCGATTATCACCCCTCACCATGTGGCCTTGCTAACAAAATCAGCTCCTCCTTCTACCCCCACGACCCCTCCTCACGTCGCCACCCTCAGCTTCTCTGAAGAGGAGATTGTACCTCTCCAGTCAGATGACCTGATCCCACCCTATTCATTTCTGTCTATATCGATAACATACACGTACGACACATCATGATTGATGGTGGTGCTAGCATTAACATCATCTCCTCCCACACATACAATCAAATGCGTATTCCTTCTAACTGTATGCATAATAACCTAGTTATGCTACACTCCTTTAATGACGCCATCACCTCCACCCTTGGCACTATTATCCTTCATGTTCATGTAGGCCCTCACATTGTCCCAGAACTATTCTACATCTTAGAGGGGGAGTTCTAATATAACCTATTACTCGGCAGACCCTGGATTCATGTCATGGGTTGTGTCCCTTCAACTTTACACCACTGTGTAAAATTCAAGCATGAAGGACATAATTACACCATCCCCACTGACTTGTCACCATTCAAGACCTGTAACATGTTGTACCAACCCAATGATGTACTTGTACCAGTCAAGGCATCTGTCACTACCCCCACTTCACCTTCACCCACAAGCCCATCCACCAAGGCTGCCACCACCTCTCCCACATCTAACCCTGCTATTCCTACTACCTCGCAGAACCTCTACAACTGACTCATCTGCTTCCCAATCATCTAGTGAGTCGTCTATCCCCGCTACCCACATATCGACTACTGATCCCTTAGAAGGTGTTTTTCAATGCCTCACTCTGGGAGAGTACCACCTATACAATATCGACACATTCCTCACCCCACAAGAGTATGGGAACCTGCGTCAACACCCTAGTTATGACTACCACATAGGAGAGGTTTTTCCTTATGGTCCTCCCCACCTTCACACTAATCTAACATATGGGGGACTTGATATTGACACTTATTCACCTGAACCTCCATCCCAAACATGACCATTTTCATCTGACTTACACTCCCTTACTAACCACCACTTTTCTCACACTTTCCTCCACCGTTGCACATGGAAAGGTTTTGGCTTTAGTTTTTACGAACAGGGCCACATACTGTCATCTCCTGTACCACCCGTAAACACAATGACCATAGTGGCATTGGATTTGACACACCACCTCCCAAGAAGGCTCGCGTTGACCTCATTGAGGAAGACAAACCTTCTCCACCTCATTCACCCACATCACCATCTTCACCCACGGAGTCCATAGATCCCAAATCTATTCCTCCTAACTTTTTTTTTTCGTAAAACAATTTCCCTGGGACCTCTAACCTATCAACGTGATGGTGAGGCTCCCTCTTCTCTCCCATTCCTGTATCCTGACATGATCAATGATGATACACCTTCTATTAATGTCATTCAATGTCAGGATGATGAGTCCATCCTCACCTACCTTGGTGCGGAAGATTCTTATATTCACCGGTCGTTACCTTCTGAGATGCAAACCATGTTGAATGAATCAACCATTGAAATCAACATTAACACTCAGGATGACCCACACATTCTAAAGATAGGCCAATATTTAGATGCTACTGAGCAGGAAGCTTTTACCTCTTTCCTTCGGGACCATAGCAACGCTTTTGCCTGGTCCTATGCCGATATGCCTGGTATTGACCCAAAAATCATGGTCCACAATATCGTAACCATTCCTGATGCCAAACCCATCAAACAAAAGCTACAGAAAATGCATCCTCGCATTGCTCTTCTGGTCAAAGAAGAACTTCAACACCTTCTCTCAGTTTCCTTCATCCTACCCATTGACTATCCCCAATGGATTTCTAACATCATTCCTATCACAAAGGTGACAGGGGACTCCACATTTGCACAGACTTCCGTGACCTCAACCTAGCTTGTCCCAAAGATGATTTTCCCCTACCAGGTATTGACCAACTAGTTGATCTCACCACTGGCCATGAAATGCTATCACTCATGGATGATTTCTCAGGTTACAATCAAATATTACTTGCTCTAGAAGATCAACACAAGACTACCTTCATCACCCCTTGGGGGACCTTCTGCTATCGAGTCATGCCTTTTGGCCTTAAAAATGTCTGGCGCTACATACCAACAAGCCATGACTTACATCTTCCATGACATCATGCATCACATATTGGAAGATTACGTAGATGATCTTCTTTCCAAATCCAAACATCGAGCTGAACACCTGACCGTCCTTAAGGTCATCTTTGACCACCTCATCAAGTATTGTGTTCGTCTTCAACCAAAGAAGTGCATCTTTGTGGTACTTTCAGGAAAACTCCTTGGTTTCATCATTTCTTTGCATGGCATAGAAGTCGATCCTGCTAAAGTAAAGGCTATTCTAGAAATGCCTCCACCTACTAATCTCCGTCAACTTCAAAGCCTACAAGGTAAGTTGTAATCCATTCGTCATTTTATCTCGCAACTTTCTGACCACTGTCAACCATTTCATCATCTTCTCAAGAAGGATGTTTCATTCAAATGGGATGATGAATGCCATAAAGCCTTCAAAGCCTTAAAACAATACCTTCTTCAACCACCAGTGCTCATTCCTCCTAAGGATGACCAACCCTTTTACCTATATATTTCCACCACTGACCATTCTTTAGGTGTCATGCTTGCTCATCATGACGAGAAACACAGAGAGCAAGCGGTTTATTACATAAGCCATACCCTTCTGGACTACAAAACTAGATACACCCATGCCAAAAAATCTTCTTAGCCTTAGTTTTCATCACCACCAAACTCCGCCATTACCTCCTCAACCACAAAACCTTTGTTGTTACCAATACTGACCCCTTACACTATATGTACACCAAACCCTATCAACATCAATGTGCCACACGTTGGCTTATGCTTCTTACCTCGACCTCAAATTCATTCATCAAAAGTCCATCAAGGGCCAAGCTATCGCTGACCAACTAGCAGATGCACCTCTTTCCAAGAATCAACCCTCTAACTTTGATTTCCCAGATGAATCCATAGCTACCCTCTCCTTAGAAGAACCCACTTACCAAATGAAACTCTTCTTTGATGGCTCCAAGTGTCAGCGTGGAGGTGGGGCTGGTGTTATCCTCATCCCTCTTGATGGTGAACCTATGCCTTTATCTTTCAAACTAGATTTTTATTGTACAAACAATATTTCTGAATACGAAGCACTCATATTAGGTCTCCAGGATGCTTATGCCTTAGATGTTAAGTCAATCAATATCTTTGGTGATTCCCAGCTGGTCGTAAACCAAGTCAATGGTATATACCAGTGTCGTAATGAGATCCTTCAAAAGTATAAACATCACGTAGATATACTTTTGACCACCTTTGACCGTTACGAACTTCAAACCACCCCACGTTCTACCAATAAATTTACAGATACCATGGCCTGCTTGGCTTCTCAGATACCCACTTCACCTACCGACTCTAAAATATTTGTCACAATACAAAGGTTACAATCACCCTCTTATTTACCTCGTGAGGTCTACTCCATCAGAACCATTGCACCTGACCCACGTGACCTTTGGTATAAGCAATTTGTAGACTATCTTTCCCTTTCCATTCTACCCACCAATCTCACTTGTAATGGACAATGTGCCTTTCTTAAAAGTGTCTCTCATTATGTCATCATGGGTGGTCTCCTTTATAAGCGTGGCTTCAACGGTATTCTCTTACGATGCCTTACAAGTTCTGAAATTCCCTACACCATCAAGGAAGTCCACGATGGAATTTGTGGAGGTCACTTTAGTGGTTTAGCTATCACAAAACACATTCTTCACCTTGGCTATTATTGGCCAACCCTAAACCACGTTGATTGTTGTGACTATGTCAAACATTGTGTGAAATGCCAGCAACATGCTAATCTTCATCACACACCTAGTCATGCCTTGTAGGTCACACGAGACCTTTGGCCTTTCTCTCAATGGGGCTTGGATCTTGTCGGCAAGATCAATCCCCATTCTTCACAATGCCACCAATGGATTATAACCACTACTAAATATTATACTAAATGGGTAGAAGCCATTCCCCTCATTTCTACAAAAGTCGAGAAAATATGTGAATTCATCAACCATCACATCATTTGTCACTTTGGTGTTCCTCACCGCCTCATCACTGATAATGGAAAGAAATTCAAAAACAAAACCCTACGTAAGCTATGTGATGCTTTTGGCATCCAACTCAGTTTCTCATCACCTTATTACCCACAAACCAATGGCCAAGCAGAATCGACCAATAAAACCTTGAACAAAATTCTTATGAAAGTAGTTGACGATATTGGCAAGGATTGGCATTCACACATTCCTTTCGCCTTGTGGGCTTATCACACTAGTATTCGTACTTTGACTACTGCCACACCTTTTTCTCTGGTCTATGGTACCGAGGTTGTCTTACCTCTCAAAGTCTAGATTCCATCTCTCCACATCTCACTACAAGACATGCTCAATGACGATGACTTTCACCAGGATCGTTTGGCACAACTTGAGTTATTAGATGAACACCATCTTAATGCTCTTGACCATCTCCAAATCTACCAAAAATATTAAACGTGCCTACCAAAAACATGTCCATGAACAAACCTTTCAGGTCGGTGACCTCGTCCTGAAGGAAAATCAACATGTAACCAAAGAAGAGAAAAGTAAACGGGGAAAATTTTCTCCTAATTGGCTTGGACCCTATATCGTTACCCATGCCTATGGATCATGTGCTTATCATTTGTCTTCACTCAAAGGTAAACCTGAACCTGAGCCTCTCAATGCCTTGCATCTTTGACCATTTTATTGTTGACATCAAGTCCTATACCACTTTCTTCAGTTGATCACTCGTCCCTTGAGCATTGTTCACCTTCCATATTACCCGTTTTTTGAGGATCCACGACTAAACAAGAATCATGTGATTACCCATCACCTTTCAACCTCCTCTTCAATATGAGTACCATGGCTCTACTCATAGCATGATTCTCATGGATACTTTTCATCTTCTTAAAGATGGAATCCCATGGTCATTCATCACTTGAAACCACCTCTTTCATAGTTAACCTCTGTGTGCTATGGTTTTGTCTTCTAAACAAGAACCTAATCTTCCTATATAGTCTTGTCCATGACTTAAATGTCCAAAAACAAAAAGGGATTCAACTCCTTGAGTCAAAATTCCAGCAAAAGATGACTCCCTCAAAAAGGGACATCTCTTCACTCTATTTTGCTGCTATAAATAGACTGCTCCCTTGAAGGACAACTATATAAAGTCATTGCAAAAATACAATAAAAATATCTAGAAGCTTCCCACATCGATCATACTTCACGAAGACCTCAAGGAGATAATATACTCATCCCATATAGACTTCCCACATTGATCAGTCTATTAAAAACAAAAAAAAAATGAAGAAAATGATGAAATTTTTCGTCATGGACTTGCCTATTTTTGATCCTTGGGTTTCTTGCTAAGAAAAATGTTGTCATACACTAAGTTACACTAAACCACCCACTCTCACCTCATTGCCTTTTCATCCTAATTTCCTCTCTACTCAAGGGACTTTCCACAACCATGACATTTCGTGATCATGTGACTTTCTTCACCCTTAGAATAGTCCATTATGCAAGACCTTTAGGGTCTTACGTTCATAAGCCCATCTGGGGTATGGTAGACTCATTAGGATTCTTATCAATTAAGTGAGCTCTTTTTCCACCTCTTACCATTCACCTTCCTCATTACTTATTGATTATCCTATACATGACCAGATCATCGACATCTATATTTAAAACAAACTCAACCATGCCTATGACCTAACTCACTATTTCCTATGACCTAAATCACTCATTCCTATGACCTACATTCAACCATGCCTATAACCTAACTCAATCATGACTCCATAATGCCTATGACCTAAACTCAACCATGCCTAAAAATTCACCACCCATCCCCTAATTCATCATATTCTTCCCTAGCTTATGGGAGAACTACATTGTCATGAGGCCCCTTTTTGTAGGGGCTATGTAGACAACACTTCGAGGGCATGGGGCCCTTGAAGGTTAGCTCAGACACTCTTCACCCTAACCTATTTTCCCCTTTATTTCCCTATTCACATCCTACCTTAGTTCATTTCCATTTTATATCAAAAATTGGAAATTAAACCAAACAAGAAACAATTGATGAACATTTTTACCACATCATCACATCGTTCATTTATCATTTTCACATTTCCACTATAGCAAATATTGTGAAACTTAAACCATAACATGCATATACATCATCATGTATATCCATCATGCTTATAACCTGACTCCATCATGCCTATAACCTAACTCCATCATGCCTATAACCTGACACCATCATGCCTATGACCTGACTCCATCATGCCTATGACATGTCTCCATCATGCCTAATTGACCTAACTCAGCCATGCCTACACAATCTCGACTCAATCATGCCTAATTCACCTAGTTTCCATCACGTACACACATAATAATGGAAATTAAAACAAGTACACCCTCCATACTATAAATATCATCATCTATATAAATGAGAAAGTCTGTGTATACATACATATGTACACATATATAAATAAATACAAATATCTCAAATCACTTAGATACATCCTCACCATCTTTGGCACGTAGGCCGGTATATGATCAAAAATCTCAAAACTCTCATATATAACCTCACTCTCTTCGGCATGCAGGCCTGGTATATACCAAAAATACACAAAAAATGGAAGTATGCATAACTATCAGGGATCCCCCCGTCAGATATCCTCCATGCCTGTCTCACCTGTCTCCTCCTCCTCCTCCACTCCCATGATGCATCCCGCTAGCATCTCACCGCCCTCCATGGGCCTCGGCCTGACCTCTACTAGTACCTCACCTAGACCTGGCCTCCATGCACTGGTGGCCTTTCCCTGACCCTATCTCAGGGCTTGCCAGCCCCCTATACTCTCCACACTATGAGTGTGAGACCTGGTCCTCTCACTTGAGGCTTGTTGTGCTCTATACTCTATATAGGTAGGGACATCTATCCATGCGGCCATCAGGTGATCCTGATAATATCTCGCCTTGCCTAGGGCATCCCTGAACCTAGCCATGGTACTATCTATGGTGGTACCATTAGCCTCTGACCCTGTACATGTACCATGGGACCCTATCCCACCCCTGCCTATAAAATGGGACCCTATCCCTGAACATGTGTAGGTGCCTATGTGCCTATACCTGGGCCTAAAGGGCCACAATCTACACCTTGTACAGTGGCCAACTGGCCCTAAAAACCTGTTACCTGTGCCTATAGGGCATCCACCTATACCCCATCTCCATCCCCACCATGTGCGGGAACCTGTCCCTATGCTACCTGGGCCTGTAAGGCTACTACATGTGCCTGTAGTGTGGCCACCTGTGCCTCTGACCCTATCAACTGCCCCTGTACTATCCCCAACTGTGTCACCAGGGTAGTCACCTACCCATGTAGGGTGTCCCTCTAAACTATAATAGTGGCTAAATCAGGCTTCCCTAGCCTCGGTGGTACTTCCCGTAGTTGTGCTTCCCACCATTTTTTGTACCTATCTGTAACCCCGACATCATCAATCTACCGGTCTATGAACTACTCCTCCTTCCCTGTAGGAACCATCAGCTGTGGTAGAGGCATAGGCCTCTCCACATCATCCCACCTATACTATGGAAATGGTGGAGGTACATCCTACGGTAACCTAAACTACCATTTGACCCTGTCAACAGGTATCATCTCGTGCCCTCCTACACGGCTCCCCTCTATCCATCGGAGCAACTGTAGCTCCTGTAGCTCCTTTTCCATCTTTCCTATATGATGGGAATCCCACATACGGCCTCTGAATGATGTCCACACCGGACAACCCCTCTAATGCATGCCTGTAATATGCTACATCATGTGTAGCCCTAACAGCTCGATACTCTCCAATAACAAGTACCCATTTCTTGTAGCCCACCTAAATCATGCCCGTATCAAATGCATCAGCTCGGGGCATGACCACTGGATGCACACACACGATGTGATCATATGCCCAGCAATGTAGTAGGAATGTGTAACACAAGTTGAACCTCTATAGCCTCCCATAGGCCCATAACTCTCTGTATAGCTACACCAAGAATGTTGGTGCCCATGCAAACTGGGTCTTGTCCTCCATCATGTCATGAAGAACCCCCATCAATTCCCATGGGAATCTCCCACCCTCCACATCTGGCAGTGCAAAGCAATAGAATACCTCCATCATCAGCACCACTAACCTCATCTCCTCTAGATGGGCCCGGTACATATCTCCATAACTCATGCTAGTGCTATGGAACCTCAACTCCACCAACCCCTCACCGAACACTATCAACATCAACTCCTCATATGCCTATGAGGAAATGGAATACACTTGTATCCCTACTATTAGCAACTGAAGGATCCTATAAACATCCTCCAAGGTGACGGTCATCTCATCTGTCAGAAAACAAAATGTGTTGGTCACCGAATCCCATCTATCGATGAGGGAGACCATCAAACTCAGCTCCCAGACTATGTGCTAGTAATGTCTAACCCCAATCAGGACAACCTCTACCACATGACGCCACTCCTTAGCTATTGTGCTCCCTCATACAACTAATAACATGGGCGATACCCTATCACGTATCCGTAACTGGTCCCTCGCCTGCATCTAACAAACCATAACATCATTAGACCTTGACCATACTCTGCTTCACCCTTGAACCCCAACCTCCCTAGACCCTACTTATGACCTATCTCCCCACCCCAACCTACCTTTTCCTCCCATTTCAATTTCCCACCCCTCAACTCTTTCCTATTTATACCTCTTACCCACGCTTATCTCCCCCACCCACCATATCTCATCTCCTGGCCTATTTTTCCCTCATACTAACCGTCATCGGTTCTTATTAACTGACACCGATCTCCCAAAACTGGCATAGATCACCTCATTTGTGACCAATGCTGGCTCACTCCCACCGACGTCAGTCCAACCCTTGACCAACATCGGTCACTTTTACGGCAAAAAATCCATGAAACCCTACCCATTTTCTCTAAAAATTCACCATTCCTCCCTAACTACCCACCCATTCCTACCCAAATCTCCCCTCCACCCATCCCCACACCCCCTTAACCTACATCAACCTTCCTACCCTTCCTATTTCACCCATTTTATTCCAAATTTAAATTCCATTTCCCCCCAAAAAACCATTTTACCCTAACCCGATTTCTACAAATCAATTTACCTAACCAATGTAGAATGGGATCAAATCCTACCTCGTCATGATGTCATCTCCGTGGGGGCACGTCAGGCTGCTAAACTGGTGGTCCACCCGACCCCTCTCTTACCTCTACCATCATCAAATTCCTCCTCACCTCCACCAACTGAATCGATCACACCGATCTTGTGGACCCGCCTATCAAATGACCGATTACCTGCTCTGAGGCTCGCCAACTCAACTCTCCATCTCGCTCCATGCCTTTCTACTTTTCCACTACTCAAATTTTTCATTTTCTATCAATGGAAAATGACAACATGATTCTAAAAAATGAAAATTTTCCTTTTTAATCCCAATCTGATATGACTGACGTTAGTCATATTTTGGTGCCCTAGCCAACTATCATTGGTCAACATGATAACCTGCATCGGTCACACTTAAACTAGTTTCCCTTGCCCCACTCCCTATTTCACCTATCGCCACTCACGCTCACCCATTTTTTATCATTTCGGCCACCCATTGAAACATACCTACAAACCCAACCTACCCCTACATTTCCTTTGCTACATCTTAGGAGTTGTTATTTTACCTATACCTTGGCCTTACCCATGTCATGACCTATTTTCCTAAACTTGACCTACTTGGTGTGACCATTGACCTTATGTACTCGTTATACCTTGTGATGCTGTTACCTATGTTGTTTTAGCCTAACAACCATACCTTGCCTATTTTTCATGTTGTTTATCCTAACCAAACCTTTGGTGTACAAAACATACCTAAACGTTCCTGCACCTGACCTATGTTGTGTTTCCGACCATATCCTATACCTTGGATACCTGAATCACTTCACCCTTGTTTGGATAAACCTATCGACCTTGGACAATGTAGATTTTGCAAGCTCTTCAACCTGGTACTGTGTTGCAATCTATACATGTGTGTGCATTTGATTTCCATTACCCATGACCCTGATTTTTACCACAACCTACTACCCATTACCCGAGTTGACCATCACCTTTTCCCTCAATACTTAAACCTTTCCCCACCTATCTTCCCCACCTACACCTTTGTCAAACCACTCACCGATTCCGTCTTCCACCTCATCAGTGCCCAGTTTGAGGGGGATCACCTTCACCCACACATGGGGCATTCACTTCCCTTTTTTTGTCAGCGTCGCTTACCAATACAAGCTACAAAACAAAAAGGGGCAAAATTTAGACACCAAAATTGGGTCACACTCCCCTTGGTCCCCTTTCGAACAACTAACTTAAACACTTTTACCTAACCATGACCCTTACATCACACATTAATATTAATTTAATCACTTTAATTAAATTAATACTCATCCTCACTTTATTCATTATTTAATTATCTTAATTAAACCAATTTCCACCTCACCTAGACACCTCACCCCACCACCTCACCTAGACACCTCATTATAAACCTATTTTTAGTATCTATCTACTCACCATAACTAACTAAGACTTAGTTCAACCCTAAAAATCAATGCCTATTATTCCTCTAACCACATTCCCACTCATTAAAAGATAACACTCATTTTGATCCATGATAAATGGACAGACCTGGCCCAAATGATTACAAGATCTGTCATTTTTTAGTAAACCTAGGGAATCCCACCTTAACCGATGCTGGTCATCCTAGAAAACCCGGTCAACCAGGAACCATCGTCACCATATAACCATTTTGGTAACCTTGTTTGTGAGGTTGGCCACATTCTCAAATTTTGGAGAAAAAGGAGATCTGCATGCAAGCAAGAACCAAAGCTCTTTCACACATCCAAGTAGCCATAGCCAACATCAAGACAGATCCAAGGTATCTCTCACGGTAGCATTCTGGGAAGCACCACCGCGGCACCAAGCTCCATCCCACTGATCAATCATCACCACCACCCAGCCATTGGACCTGCAACATCAATAAGTGCATTTATCACCTTGTGTCATTCCATCCTTGTTCTATTTTAAAGGTTTTTTTCATCTCTGTTATCATTTTCTATTAACATCTCCATTCCCCCACCATTCACTTTCTTGTAAACTCAACCTTTAACCACCATACCATTTGATCATCTATACATGACCTTTATACATCTCTGAGTGTTCCTAAGATCCCCACAGACCTTCACCATTCCCCTTTTCATCTCTTTCTAACCTTAGATCAATTTCCACAATAAGATCTTATTGAATTCCTATCATCCCAACCGTATCAATGTCGGTTACCCATGACTGTCATTGGCTCCCTCTAAACCATCATCGGTTATATCTGACCTATACCCGGTCTCTGTTTTGGCCATCCTATCAATAACAGAACCTAAGAATCTTCACCCAAACAACCTAAGTGACCTAGAATCTGACCCTAACTAGTACCAAAACCCTGACCAACTACCCCACCTCCAGATCCGATTATAACCTAGCCTATTATATTAGATTTGGTTATTGTATTTGAATGAGATACCTAAATCATATCAACTATAGTAGGAATTTTTTTATTTACATTATTTCTCGCATTAAGTTGTATTAAAAAGTGAATTGACAACCATCTAGGAAGTATCATACTTCCCAGATCTAGCACACACTAGGTAAGTCCACTTCCATATCTTGTTTAACTCTCTTTTTGTGGTCTTGTTTTCTATTCCAAGTAGTTCCTCCTAGCCAAAAGGAAGCTCTCACTGTCAGCATTGGATCGAGAATTCAGAATGTGTGCACAACCTTCAAACCAACCATCGTAACAGATATTCCTCCTCATCCCATAGCATTATCTATTTCGTCACAATAAAAAAGTAAAGAAAATGGTGAAACATCCTAATGTAACTTTAACCTCAATACTTCTTCCCATTCCGAATGTGATAAATAAATAACATAGATTACTGCTTCCTCTGCTTTTTATTGAGAAAGGGCATCACCTACAATATTTTCCTTTCCTTTTTGTAAATAATTTTAAAGTCATACCATAACATATTTGTGATCTATTCCTCTTTCTCCTTTGAAGACAAATTTTTGTTTAAAAAAAAAAATAGACTCTTCTAATCAATATTTACTTTGAAATGCCTTTCCATGGGATATTGACACCAATATTTAACTGCATGAATGATTGTTAACACTTCCTTATTATATATGGGTCTTACCAAGTTATTTCCTCTGAGATGTCTACTCTTAAATTCTAATGGAAACCCTTATTTCATTAATAATGCCTAAATTCCATGTATATATGCATTACATTCTACTACAAATTTCTTAGAGAATTTTAGGGTAGATTGTATAGGGGTTAAAGTAAGAGCTTATTTTAGTTGTTGAAATACTTAGGTGGATAAATATGACCATGAAAAAGAATTATTCTTTAATAAAGATGTTAAGGGTGCTGCTACGCAAGTATGAGTTTGAACACATCTTCTTTAGACCCAAGAATCTTCTTAATTTTTTAAATATTTTTAAGTGTTGGCCAATCTTTGACAATTACAATCTTCTTATAAGGGTCCATAATTACAATGTACAATGTAATTCAATTAATTATCTTAGAAATACAACAATATTTTGAATCCGATATGGTGGAGGAATTTTTTAAAATTGTATTTGTGAATTTGTTAAAGTTAAATTTGTTGATTAAATAAATGATTTAAGCTTTACTTTCTTACAAAAAAAAAAATTCTAACCTCTTTCAAATAATTTTTTTAATCTTTTAAAAATAAAATAAATCATAAAAAAATTAAGCTTTTATCCTCTTATAATTTAGACTTGCTTCCTACTTCTAAGTTGTTTGGGAATAGAACCCAATCATATCTCATAAGATTTTAAAGTAGGTTTTAAATTAGAGTAATTATAGTAAGAAATAGTAGAAAATTTTTTGTTGAAAACACAGTGTGACTACATCTAATATGGGAATTAATTTTGAAAAATGTTAAAAAACACACTGTTTTTTTCAACATTTTTCAAAATCAATTCCCATATTAGATGTAGTTTCAAGGCGTATATTAACTATCAACAATTTTTAAAGACTATAAAATTACATTTCTTAATATTTTGGGTTAAAGGAAAAGAAAAAAAGTAATAAGAAGAACTACTAAACTATTCATAATAAATAGGATAATCAACTATATGACTTTAGAGACATATGTTTAGAGACATTATGTCTAACACTTCACAGAGACCATATTATTTGTGAGAAAATACAGGCGTATTTTCTTTGTTATGCTCAAGTGATTGTGACAGTGTGGAACTGGCTACAGGGTGGTGTAGCTCGATCTGTTACAACTATTTGTAGGACTTAAAAAGGCATAAAATGCATATGAGAATTGTTGCATTTGTGTGTTGAAACATGAATGAGGGAGGGTTTTTTAAGAATGGAAGGTGAAGGACACACCATTTAATTTAATTGGGGTAGCTAGCCTTATTGTTTATGGTTTAAGAAGATAGTAAACTAAGGGAATACCTACTAGTTATGGGTTTGAACCACACACTGGCTCATAAAACTTATTCTAAGTTGACTATGAATAATATAATTAAATGCTAAGTAGGTAGAAAATAGACCATAAATTTTTAGATATATTTTTTCAAACATTTCGTAGAGATTCTTTGTGGCATTCTAAGAGAAAAATAAACAATATTTTTTTAACATGTAGGCACTTCCATTAGATATGTAAAAATAAAATCATGAACACCTGTATCCAGGGTTTTAGGTAATGTCTGGAAAGTTAAACGAGATGCCCTCCTTTAAAGTATTATGTCAAACGTATTCACTAGAGACCATATTTTTTGAAACATTCTGCAAAGACATTTTGTCAAACATTTTGCATGCTTTGTTTGGGTTAGGAAAGGAAGTTTTTGGTGAATGGTTTAATTTAAAACAATGGTGAAGCAATGGTTTTGGAACACCCCCATTTAAAAATAAATGTCAAACAAATCATGATAACTAAGGGACGTATATAATATATTGAATATGGTACACACAACTAATAGAATAATAGTAATGTGATAGATGTAAAATAATTATAATGTGGAACACAGAAGTAAAAACATAAGTGGAACACAAAAGCAAAATTATTAATTATAGTGACAAAGGTGGAACACAACAGTAAAAACACAAGAAAATCAGTGTTGTACTTATTATAGAAAAGGGATAAAAGTGTTGTGGCTTCCTCCTCTGTAACCCATTCCTACAGTTTGAATCTAAATCCTCCTCCTTGTACAACAAAGTGATACAAAAAATGAAGGTTGAACTTCTTTAAGCAAATCCAACTTACCCGTGAATGGAGAATCTATGTTGTGCACATGAATGATGAAGACATCTGTGTCATGTGACCAAGAACGTGATGAAGGGTGGATTACCATGCAAATTTGTGATTACGATCGTGTTGGGATGATGGTTTTGGGAATACAGGTAGTTTGGGGAAGATGGTATTGTGATTACCAATGGGGGCACATTTTCTAATCATTCAAATTTTGTAACCTCCACGTCACCTCACTACCATGCATCCTAACGTGCCACATGAAGCTGATGTAAGCGATTCTGGTTGTGATGTTATATTTTCAGGGATAACGATGGGGGATGGGTCATGGGGGCCCAATAGGCTAGCACATCATGCATAGGTGTAAAATGAGTGAAGCGCAGCCACTGGCATTTAATTGATCTACTCTTTGCAAAATATCCCATGAAGGGAATACTTCATGTATAACACAATATTGTTTAAAAGGCATTTTCTTCCTCGTCAGATGCTTCTAGGTAGACCATTTTTCCTGGCTTGACGCAATAAGACCTTATAGGAAGCTCTTGTTGATTTTCCTCCCAATAGTTATGTTCGATGCTCCTAAATCTAAACTCTATGAGAAAATATATTGCTAGGTTTAGAATATTATCAACCGGTCCATGTCTTTGAGCTGCCCAATTTGATTACTTGTATAATCTTTTGAGAATTTTCTTTCAATGCCTCAAATGTTGGAAAGTTGAATACCCCTCAAAAAATTTGAAGCCTCAACCTCATTGTATTGTTGATGGAAAGAAGCAACATGAATTAGGGACCCTGAGAAATCCCTAATCACATAACCAATACTTTAAATATATGGATTCCCATAAGAAGCTCCATCAATGTTAAGCTTGAAAAAATTTGATGTAGAAGGAATCCATTCAAAATTGGTCAATTCTAATTTCCCTTTGATTTGGAATAGATATGTTTGACCCATTAAAGGGGGTATCATGCATCATATATTACTTAATCATAATAGACAAGTTACTCAGAGGTCATGGCTGATTGGTAAGACCAGACACTTACTAAGAGGAGGTCCAAGGTTAAAAAACCAATTTACATGTTTGAGCATGAGGAGTAATCTGAATGAAGTCCCTGCATGTTGATGGAGTAGTCTGACCAACATCCTTGAGTATGCACTAGCTATACAAATGTGGTATAAAACCTGGGCTCTAGTGGTCCCTTCCCCACTTCAGACTTACAATTACCGAGGTTGGGAGGTTGTTCTTAAGAATGTAAAATGTAATATTTCCTCATATAATAATAATAATAATAATAAACAAGTTACAAAGGAAGTTTACATTTTAGAGAGAGATAACATCTCTAGTTTTGTACCAATATGTGATAGTCCTCCAAAAATAACTCAGTTCTGATTATAATATTGTTTGTTAAGCTAGTGAGGGATTACTTGAGATATATATTGGTTTATATTCTAACCTTACATTTCTCATTTCATTTTAATTTTCTACTTTGTCAAATTCCATTCCCAACTTAAGATGTTTCCTCCCACCCAAATGCTACTAGAATCCCATTTCTAGACTTGGTTTTCTTTCCAAATTCTTTCATAACATTTGGCCTCTATTATTTCTATTTTCCTTGATGTAGAACATGAAGTTTGAAATTAGACAAGAGTTTCCTTCTTATTTGGAGATTTTCGGAACTTGTGTGTTTGCTATTTGTTTCCTTGATGAAACTTCACTTCTTCTAAATGGATCTAGTACCTACCATTAAAAAAATTGTGAACATTATAAAATAAAAAAAATTTGTAAAATATCTTTTTGTAATAGTCATTACTAATTACATAACAAAATATAAAAAAGATCGATATATTGCAAATACCCAAATGCCAATGTATGTCATAAAATAATTTGGTATAATTTATTTTGGTGTGTTCTAAATGTATGGTGCTTGTAAAGTCTGTTTTGGAGTAACCCTTCCCTGATTTAAACCTCTTGTTGAATTCTTTCGTGTAAGATATAAGAACCACAATAAGAAAATTTGAAACCATTGAGATTTACTTTATCTTCAAGACCTCTTCCAATTAAGTATTATAAGTAGGAATGAAAAGATCTAAATTCTTTAGTATAAAATTATCTTTACTAAAATTTAATTATTATTGGTAAGATCAACAATGGTTTTCTAATAATATGTGTTTCACCTGATTCTTAGAGTGTTTCTTTGAATATTGACGAAACAGATAAGGGTAAATGGGCCAATAGGAATACCTGTAAAAGGTGGTTGAAGGTTATTGCAAGCATATGAATTCTTTATCCATAGCTGACCACGAGAGCTCCCTTTTAGCTAGGAGCAACTACCTGAAATGGAAAACAAGACCACCAAATAGAAGTTAAATAGTATATGCAGTGGACTGCCTAGCGTATGCTAGATCCGAGAAGTGTGATACTCCCTAGAAGGTTGTCAATCCACTGTTTAAAATAACTCAATGTCAAAAATAAATGAAATCCTACTATAGTTAAAATGATTTAGGTATCTCATTTGAATATAATAAGAAAATTTATTCACAACAGGCTAGGCTATGATTGAATCTGAAGGTCAAGGTCAGTGTCAGAGTGCTGGAACCGGTCTAGTTTTGGGTTGTTTTGGGGTATTTGGTGGGGACTTTAGGCTCTGTTATTGGTCTGAGGGTAAAACACAGAGACCGACGTCGGTCTGGTATGACCGATGTCGGTTTAAGTGAACCGGTGACAGTTGTGAATAACCAACATCGGTATGGTCAGGGTAGAGGAAAATTATTAAAATCTCAGTGTGAGGACAGATCTGAGGCCAAATGGAAATGGATAGGGCAATGACAAGGTCTATGGAGATATTGAATGCACTCAAAGATCTTTAAAAGTTAAGTATGGGAAATTTAATAGTGTGGGTGAAGGAATGATCAAGTTTGCATGAAGGTGAATGCTAGGAGAATGGGAATGCAAGTAAAAACTAGTAACAGAGGTAACATGACCTACTAAAATAAAAGTACATAAATGTTGGTTAATAAAACACTTATTGTTATATGAGCTTGATGGCTGGATGGTAATGGCAGTTGATCATCAAGATGTAGTGTTATGTGGTGATGGAGCTTCCTCAGATGCTTCCGTGAATGTGAATGGTTATGTGATTGCTTATGATGCTGGATGTGAATGCTCTGATGCATGTACGAATGCTAGTTCTGCTTGCATGCAACTCTAGTTTCATCTCTTACTCTCAGAAATGTGCCAACCTTGAAATAAGGTTGTTTTGGGGAGTAAATGGTAACCGAAGAAGGTTCTGGGTTGATCGGAGGTGGTTTAGGGTGATCAACGTTGGTTAGGGTGGGATTTCCTAGGTTTACTAAAATGGGAAAATCCCCTTGATTTCTTGAAATCTTGTTCATTTTCCTCCCCAGATTAAAATGGAAGCTTCCTTTCTAATGAGTGGGAATGTGGTTAGAGGGAATGTAGGATTTGATTGTTAGGGTTTAGGTAGGTCTTCGTTAGTTATGGAAACATACTAAGAATAGGTCTTAGGATGAGGTGGCTAGGTGAGGTGTATAGGTGAGGTGGTGGTGTGGGAATTATCCTAATTAGGATATTGTTGGGCCGAAAATCTGTCACTTGGGCAGATCTATGGATAAACGAGCCAACAGTGTGCAGGGCATAGCCCCTCTTTGAGTCAGCAAAGCGAAACTAGTTTATTGCTATTCTACCAGCAGGAATCTGTGCAAGTCTCACAATATTCTACCTTCGGGGGTTTGGGATCTCATCCCAGTAGGGTGTTTCCGACTGCAAAAAGAAAGGAATGAAAGAGAGGATGGAGAAAGATCAGATCCGAAGAAAGAAAAGAAATGAATTCCAAAGCAGAAAGGTCAGAGGGTTTATGTTTTGGGATTGGTAGTAAACAGAGCCAAACCTACTTGCATAAACGAGCAAAGCAATACTGATGAATAAATGACAATAAAATAGAAGTAGATCCAACAGAACAAGCACACAGATCTAACGTAAGAAAGATCCAATGCAAATAACACACGTATTCAACACAAAGTCTAAATATTGTATTAATAATTCTTTCTGTTACAAAAAGCTCAAAGTCTTTTCTCCTCACTTCTATTTTTCATCTGAAAGATATTCACTCATACCCAATACAACAAGTATTGGGGTATTTATAGAAGAAGGAGAGAAAAGAAGGCAAAAAGGAGCCAACCACCTATTTACAAAATATCTATCAAAATATCTCAAAGTCATGTTGACTTTTGACAACTTGATGGATGACATCATCCCATGGTGCAACATGGATGATGTCATCATTTGTGCCAACATACTTCAGATATTCACAAAAAAGAAAGTCGAAGAAGAGAGAGAAGAAGAAGAAGCCACTATTCGTCATCGTCGTCCTGCGGCCAAAAGGGGGTAGCCTGCTTTTGCTGCTGCTCAGGTGACGAGATGTGGAATTGGGCAGCGGTATTCCATGAACTTGCTGATCATGGGCTCTAGTTGATCCTGGGAAGGATCCTTGTGTCACTCGTTGATCACCTCGCAAGTCTCCCGCTCGTCTATGAGCTTCTCTGGGAGTTTGGAATATTCTTTCTCTGCTTCTATTAGGAACCCAATGAAGTCCCGACAGGCCAGCAGGTTATTGATAGACTCTGTGTCAAAAGTGACCTCTGGCCCCAGCCCTTGTGAAACGATCTCCTTGAAGATCTGGATGGTTTCATCAACTTTCCTTAAGGTGAAAGAAGGAGTAAGCAACCCTGGAGACATGTTGAGAATGATTTGTTCCATTTGGTGCATCACGTCCAGGGCTTCTTCCTTTACCTTATCGATCTTTTCAAGGACAAATTCCAGTTGATCCATCCGGTAGTCCAGGGTGGAAATGACTTTATTAAGGGCCCTGGGATGACCGAAAATGCCGAACTTGACCAGATCTTCGACTGAACAGTCGAACATTTGTTGAAAGGTCTCATGCTGCAGCCTAGCATGGTCCAGCTCTTCTGATATGGGTCCCGCTAATGCTTGGAGCTCCTTATTCACCTTGTTGATGTTCAGATATAAATCAGAGAACTTGGCGATCACTCTTTCACTGTCCTTGAGGATTTGGCTCCTCTAAGCTGAAACTGCCATGCCCTGCTCGCCGATTTTTGCATATTCATTAATTTTATCCTGGCTCAGAGGCTCAGGAGTTTCGGTGGCAGTTGTGGGAGGTGCACTACCCATCTTCTGTAAGGCTTGGAGCAGATGTTTATTTTTCTCTTTCAATAGCCTTTTCTCTTCTTTTGTTTCTTGAAGCTTCTTGCAGAGGGCGTCAACTGCAGATAGGGCCTCTCCCTGAAGGCTTTCAGAAGACATCCCCATTGTGACTTGGGTCACTGTATAATCTGTCGGAGACAGATCCTTTTTATCCTTCAGAGGATTGGGGTATGCGATCTCCATTACCCTCTCTCCCGAAGCACTCTGAGAGAAGCGTGTGACGGGCTTCTGCTTCTTTGCCCCTTTTGATGGGATCACGGAAGAAGTCCATCGGTGCGATGGGAACTTTCCTTTTCTGCTGACTTAAGTGCTGGGAGATCCAGGCTGGACTTATGGGAGAAGGACCAGGAACAGAGAAGGGGGCAGCTGCAGTAGTAGAAGGGAAAAACGTGGAGACACTTGGAGGCGGCATCGAGAGGAAAGCCGAGGAAGTGTTCACGGGAGGAAGAGATACTGCAGAAGAGGAAGACATAGGAAGGGAAGGGAGCTCAGAGATGAGAGAAGAAATGGAGGGGGACAGGTCCACGAGAGAAGAGAAGATGGACGAAGAAGCGGGAGGAATGGTAGAAGAAGGGGGAGAGGACACGACCAAAGGAATGGTCGCTTGAGTCACTCGAGGAGGGGAAGGAGGAGAAGAAGAAGGGACAGAAGGGACTTCGGTTGTTGCAGCAGTGGCGACATCCTGAGTGGATGGGCCTATTGGAACATCTTCTTCCGCTTCTTTCTCTGGAGAAGCCAGAGTTACAACTTGTTCAGGTGCAACGGAAGGAGGACTTGCAGGAGCTTCCTCTTGAGTGGTGCTGGATTCACCCTCTTTGCTTTTTCCTTTGCCTTTAGGCTGCTGTTTTGATCGAGGAGGTGCGTTACCCAATGGAGAGGTTGTGAAATCAACCCCGAGGTAGATGAGTCCGTTCATTCGGCACCAATGCTCTATTCTGTGCAGAGTTTCTTTAACCCTCTCCTCAATTGTCTGAGGTGCTTTAGTCCTAACAATTACCGCAAAAGGCCAATCATCCCCACCTGTGTCAAGATACACTTGATCCACTTCCTCTTCGAGTAGTTTGGTAGCCTTTGGGGACGATGGCTACCCCGTATTGGATGATTTCTGCCAAGGCCAAATGAGAATGGTCTTTCCTCCTGAGCTCCACCTCATGATATAGGTCAATGTAGATATCCTCGATCTGAGGGATGTGGATTGGATCGAGCTTAGCCCTTGGCAGACAATTTCTTGGGTCGAAGGTAGGCCTTGCCAGGAAGTCATGTTTCAGATTCAGCAGCTCCAGCTCTGCAAACATGTCTTTTGCCTTGTGGTGAGTCAGACATGTATACCTACCCACTGTGAGGGGGAAAGGAGTTCCACCCTTCTTTCTCTTGAGGCACTTCTCATGGTAGGTGACTAGCTGTCTTGACAGCTCTAGCAGAATCAACTTGGGTCCAGCATACCTTGGTAGTCTAGTTGGCTCTCCCAAGAAGTTAGCCGCCCTCAGATAAGTGAACGTGGGGAATTGGGTGAATAGGGCCCCCCATTTCTTAGTGGCTGCCACGATGCTCTTGGTCGTGCGACCGTAAGTCATATTCGGCCTCAACAGGCAGATGATGAAATAGAAAAATGCATCATTGATCTTTGTAAATTGAGGGATGCTATTTTCCAGCTTCAGCTCTGGATAGTATTCATAGATTTTAACTTGGGGCCAAACCCCACTCCACATCAGAGCTGGGTAGTCCCTTTCTGAAGCTTCAGCGTAAACAACATAGGAATTCATGTAGAACCTCCCCGTTGTGGGGAATTGTTGCAGCTGCTCTGATATCGTGTTGCTTATGATTTCTGCCCACTCAAAGCGTTGATCGGGCATATTTTTGTTCATTGTTTCTAAATACCGCAACATCCATTTGTGGAAAAAGTGGGCGTCAGGAAGCCCAAACACCCTGCTCAGGAACGTGATGGTGTCACTGAGCTCCTCTGAAAAATCACTGTGGTGAATGATTTGTGGCCAACGGGTCACTACCTTTTTGTTTTTCAGATAGACTTCATTCATCAGTTGCATGCACTGATCTTCATTGTCATCCCAGGCTTTGATACAATCCTCTCGGCTGACGGCCACAAAGTGCCGGTGATGAGGAATGCCGAGTATTATCTCAAAGTGGCGGGCAGTGAGGTTAATTATGACCTCGCCCTTCTCATTTACGACACATCTTGTGTCTTTATTGTAGCACCGGGCAACCACCATCATAAATTCATTGTTAACGGCACTGACTGGGATTCCTCCAGCAAAGTGCAGGGCACTACCTATCAGCTTGTCCATCCATGGACTTCTTGTGACCTTCTGAGTCCTGACCCAGAACTCCTCCATATCAATATGACCCAACTCTGAGTCTCTGATGTCCAGGTCACACTCGGCCTGGGAGTCGGGCATTCTGACCCTCTGATACTTATACTTCATTTCTTCTTCTGTGAGCTTGGCCTTGCCTTTGGATTTGGTAGGTCTCTTGCTTGATGTTGACATATGTTCTTCTGAACTTAGCTGCTGATCTGCAAGAATAAGAAGTGAAACCCAATTGGAGAAAGCCATGTCAGCTCATTTGATTTTCCATTGAAATGTTGACAAAAGAAAGAGTTAGCAATTTTGAGGCCTCAGGGCATGGTGCATGGATATTGCAGAATTGCAGAGCTAAATAGGTAAGGTGCACAGGAAAAGGGTGTTGCAAGGGTTAAATCAGCGCCAAAGGGCACATGGTGCATAGACACTGCAGGGTGCATTCTTTGTTGCTGTAATCACAAGCGCGCCTGCGCCATGTGTATTTATAAAGGACGCAAATTATTTTCATGTTACACGGGTACAGAGTGTGCCAAAGGGCACAGGAATAATGCGTGTAACATCATATGTTCATGCGCCGAAGGGGAACTTGGCACAATGCATGGAAGGTCTGCATGACACAATGTTGTTGCGATGAGGGATGCGCCTGCACCGTTTATAGCTTTGCACTTGGCGCATAGAAAAAGGCTGCTACATGGATGCTTGGTGCGCCTAAGGGCGCAGGAATTTGTGATGTTGCACTCAAGTCTGATGCGCCAAGATTGATGTGCCAAGAGGGTGCATGGTAAGCATTTGCAGCAAGCGAGGGAAGTGCGCCATGAGGGCGCATCTTTTTATGATGTAGTAGGCAGGGAATGCGTGCCATTGGCGCGGATGCTCTTGATGTAACAGGGATGACAGATGTGCCAAGGGCGCAACTGTCCTTGATGTTGCATGGTATGTCAATGCGCCAAAGGAAAATACAGTTTCCTTTTAGGTTCAGGTTTTTCTCTCAGAGGGGTTTACATATGGTTAAGCTCTCTTTACAAGGTTCATTTAGGTGATTGAAATGGCTTAAACAAAGGGGTTTCCAAGCTATTATCTTCAGGACAGAGCTTCCTCTACCAGCAGATCTGGAAAGAGGAGGAAATGTGGAAAGACAGCAGGGGGAAAGAGCTCATGATTTCATCATTTTCAACCCAAATCATATCCACAAACAGCCAAAAACCTCAAACACAAAACGCACAAAGAAAGAAGTCCACTTACCCAGCTTTATAACAAAGAAATGCGCGAAAATGGGTCCACAAAGCAATTTGAAAGCGACAGGGCAGGTGCACTGACAGGCTCAGAGAAAATCACGTGATTTGCATTGGTGATAATGACAGTGCAGAAACGCCTATATATAGGCGAGGGGTAGCAATAAATGCGCCACCAACCTTTTCAAGTGGCGCACCAAAGGAGCTGTCGACATGAGAAAACATGCACCCTTTGGTGCACCAAAACGCTTGTTAACACGAAGATATGTGCACCTTTGCGCACCGAAAGTGGTTTTGACAGAGGAATATGTGTGCCTTTGGCGCACCAAAAATAGGCGCAACAAATGTTCTGTTGACATAAGGCGCACGTGCCTTGGCGCACGCAAAAAGACCCAACAAGGGGAGGCGCACCAAAATGCCTGTTGACACAAGAAAGCATGCACCAAAGGCTTTAAAGGGGGCGCATCAAAAGTTGATGTAGCATAGTCATTATATGCGCCCGGCCAAAAAGACCAAAAATGACTAAGTTCGGAAAACTAAAATTTCCCGGGAAGGGATTTTGCAACGTTCCGAATGCAAGGGATCCCTAACGAGGGATCGGAACAAAATTTCGGTATGGTTATCTGTAAAATTGCCCTTGCCAATTTTACGGGATAACAGCTGGCTCTTTCTGGGGACTACCCCTGAGCAAACTCGGGGGTAGAGAATCCCAGATCTCATGTGCCTATCCATTGGGTAACAGAGTCAAAAACAAGGGCGACCGAAGGGCAAACAAAAGGGAACACACAACAAACAGAAAGCAAACACACGACAAAAACAAACACACAACTAAAGCAAATTGTACAAAAGAAGAGAGCAAGCTCTACTTCCTGAAGATTTTTAGATGTTGCCCGCTGTAGGGAAGTGGGAGTTTGGTTCCATCCAGATATGAGAGATAGAAACTATTCTCTCCGTTGAGCTGCTTGATCTTGAAAGGCCCTCTCCATAGGGAATCAAACTTTCTGTGCATGCCTTTTGGCTCTCTTCGCTTGTCCCACAAAAGGACGAGGTCCCCCACCTGGAAATTTCTTTGCTTAGCTTTTTTATCGAACAGTCTCTTGACTTGATTCTGATGTTTGGTGATCCTGTCGACCACTCTTACTCTCTTTTCTTTGAGTTCTGTCAGATACATGATCCTCTTTTCAAGAGAATTTTGGAAAGTTTCATCTTCAATAGCTCGTGCCAAGCGCAGAGCAGGAAGTTCAGCAGAAATGGAAAGTTTGGCATCAGTGCCATATAACACTTGAAAAGGTGACATACCGAGAGACCTCTTGGGAGTAATGTGATCTACCCACAAAGCGTCGTACAAGGACTTGTGCCACATTCGTTGATTCTCATCCACTAGTTTTCATATGATGGTCACCAAGTTTTTGTTACTGGATTCGCCTGACCATTACCTTGAGGGTAATAATCTGAGGCGTGAGCCAAAGTTATCCCGTATTCATAGCAAAAACTAATAACTTCTCATGAGGAGAAGTTAGAAGCATTATCAGCAACAATCTTGTTGGGAACGCCGAACCTGACAATGATATTTTCTTTGATAAAACTACAAACAACCTCGGAAGTGGCATGTTTGACAGGTATGGCTTCCACCCACTTGGTGAAGTAATCTGTTGCTGATAGGACATAATTATGTCCAGCACTCAATTGGGGATTGAGTGCACCAATAAAATCAATTCCCCACTGCCTGAAT
Source organism: Taxus chinensis (assembly GCA_019776745.2). Taxonomy (NCBI): domain Eukaryota; kingdom Viridiplantae; phylum Streptophyta; class Pinopsida; order Cupressales; family Taxaceae; genus Taxus; species Taxus chinensis. The sequence goes on along the minus strand of CM034146.1, from coordinate 971,943,031 downwards.
GGTTCGTTGACAATGACCGGCCTGAGGGGAAAAGCAGCCATCTTGGGCTTGCCGACGAACTGCTGGCAAGGTTCACACTTTGCTACCCAGGTAGTTGTATCTTGGAAAAGCGTCGGCCAATAGTACCTGGCTCGGATGATCTTGTGTGCTATCACGGAAGAGGAAAAATGGCCTCCACAGGCTGAATTATGAAAACTTTCAAGTAACTTCACCTGCTGTGGCTTTTCGACACACCGCAAGAAGACACCATCTATCCCGCGTTTGTATAAACCGTCATCCCAGATAACATATTTGGCTGCTCTGAGCTTTATAGTGCGCTTCTCTTTTGCAGTTAGGTGAGCTGGACATTCGCCGTAGGTGAGGAAGAAAGCAATATCAGAATACCACTCATCGCTGGTTGCGACAAATAGGACCAGAGGGAGAGAATGGGCTTTCTCCAGTTGGCTTTGCGCTTCATTGGTACAATCATCATTTTCCTCAGGGCTTTCTGAATCTTTGTTTTCAGCCATAAGCTGACATAGGCCCTTGCCTCTTACCAGCTTGGTTGGTTTTATATCCAGGTCGTACTCCTAAACCTTTGCAATCCAATTCCCTCGCAAGCTTCCTAACTCCTGTTGAGCTAGAATTGATTTGACTGCCGTGTCAGGGACCAGTACCACCGTATGGGAATTTAAAATGTAATACCTGAAGTTTTTTACTGCTTTGACAATGGCGAAGGCATGCTTTTCCAATTGAGACATTTTTATTTCGTGAGGCTTGAGAGGAGAGCTCATGAACGCAATCGGAGATTCAACATCCTCCGAATTCTTTTGCATCAAGATTGCAGACACAGTATGCTCAGATGCATAACTATACATGATAAAATCTTTGGAGAAATCGGGACATACCAGAACTGGTGCGTGAGCAACGGAAGCTTTTATTTCTTCAAACAACCTTTTCCCTTCCTCGCTCCATCGGAAAGTTGGTGACCCCTTCATCATGTTCAATATGTGACGAGTCTTCTCAGCAAAGTCGGGAACAAAATGCCTGAGAAAGTTCACCTTTCCGAAGAAAGAATGAACGCCAGTCTTGCTTGTAGGCAGAGTAAGGCTCTGAATAGCCTTAACTCTTTCGGTATCTATCTTCGTTCCTTCTTTGCTAACAACATGCCCTAGCAGCTTTCCTTCCGTGACTCCAAAAATAGACTTTTTCAGGTTTAGGGAAATCCCATGCTCTCGGCATCTGGCCAATACTCGCTCCAGGTGATCACAATGATCATTTCGTTGTTTAGAGAACACAGTTAAGTCATCTAGATAAACCACAATGACCTTCCCCATCATACCTTTGAATGTCAGGTCCATGGCCCACTGAAAAGTGGCGCCAGCATTGGTTAGGCCAAAAGGCATCCTGCTGTAGGCAAATGTACCCCCAGGGAGTAGTGAATGTTGTTTTAAATTGATCTTCAGGTGAGACTTCAATCTGATTGTAGCCTGAAAAACCATCAAGCATGGACAGCATCTCTGATCCAGTTACTGCTTGCAGAACTTGATCCATTATAGGAAGTGGGTAGTTGTCTTTCAAGGAAGCCTGATTCAGATTTCGAAAATCTACGCATATGCGTATTTCACCATTCTTCTTACGCACTGGCACAATATTTGCTACCCAAGTACTGTGATGGATAGGAAAAATGAATCTCGCATCCAGCATTTTCTGAATTTCAGCCTGGATAGTACCTGAGATCTTAGGATTATAATGCCTCTACTTCTGGCGAAAGGCTTTAACGTCTTCTTTCAACGGGATGTCATGTTGGACGTCCTTTGGCTTAAAAGACTTTAGATCGGCATAGGACCATGCCAATACATCTATGTATTTCTTCAGCAACTTGACGAATTTCTGCTTCTCTTCAGGCGTGCAACATTTTCCAATGTTCACGAATTGCGGATGTTCTACCAAACCTAAATTAACTAGTTCGGTTTCTGGGGATGAGTCAGGATCATCTCGCCTCTTCTTTTTCACAAAAAAATCGTGCCTGTTGAACAACCGTTCCGGAGAAACCAGGCCCTTTGGAATTTTATTTCCTTTGAGCTGACATATGCCGTCATTCCCTTCGGATTCATCGTCTTGATCGGTGACTGATTCACGACAAGTGGAAGTGGATCCTTCAAAGTGCAATTCCTTAAAATTTTCCGCCTTCTCTAGAAAGGAAATGAGTTGATTGTCATCGTTGAACACTTGCCAATGCTGAGAATTGTCTGGCATGCTTGGGCGGAAAACCACCTCAATGGTGTATTTGTTTGTTTTCAAACCCGGTGAGGGAGCATGAGGGACGCTGAAACGGCCAATGAATCAGCCATGTCATTTTGAGCTCTTGGAATGGATTCTATTGAAAAAGCATCAAACTCTTCAATGTTGTCCCACACTGCATTACGGTAGTGCCTGAGCCTCTCATTCTTCACTTGATATATTCTTTTAACTTGATTCACGACTAGCTCTGCATCACCTTGCACTTTCAGATTTTTGATCCCTCTCTCTCTTGCTGCCTGCATGCCGAGTAACAAAGATTCATACTCAGCGGTATTATTTGTATTGAAGAACTGCAACTTGAAAGAGAGGGGAATAATTTCTTCCTCGGGAGATATTAGCACGGCTCCGGCGCCCACATCCACTGGTTGTACAGCTGCCATCGAACTGCAAAGTCCAGATCTTATTAAGATCTTCTTCTTGGACAAGAACAACCATTTTGTCAGACTTGGTAGATAAGAAATAGTTCCCCATTCCTGATGATTCAAAAAGAATTTGAGCTTTGGGGTCTTCAGAGTTAGTAACCAAGTACTTCTTTTGTGATTCTAGCTCCAAAGTCTGCATCACACCTTTGACGGGGATTCTAGCTTTAGACCAGTCCATATGAATCTCCCCACCAATTTCGCTGCAAAAACTTCTTCCCAACAAAATTCCGTAGGCTGCTGGAATGTCAGCAACGAGGACGGTCATCTTTACTCTTTTCTCTGGGAATGCCACAAATGCAAACTGCGCGTCTTTGATTTGACCAATCAACGGCACCTGCTTGGTTTCCAAGGAATAACATCTGCCAAAAGGCTTGGTAAGGGTGAGGCCCAAAGCGTGGGTGACTTTTTCCGGCATGACGTTATCAGAAGCTCCCGAATCAATTATGCAATTACTTAGCTTGTGGCCATTGATTAGGAGGGAGAGATAGAAGGGCTCTATCTTTCCTGATGCAGATGTTGAGGCAACATTTATGCGGGATGCAGGAGGAGTGGCAAGGATTCCTTTTGGGGAAACCTGATTAGATATAACAGCTTGGCTTTGAATATACTTGGTCAATCTTACAAGCTGTTCGGGATTTGACTGAAGATACTCAGCTTCAGACATTTGGATCTTGGTCTTTTTTGCATGGTCTATGATATCAAATGCGGCCAAGGGTTGCGTTGGTGAAGGAATGAGTCCCTCACTTCGCGATGGTAGGGTAGGATTACTGGTCTTTATAGGAGTATGAGAAGGCTGATTTTGAGGAGAAATGGGGGGAAAAGATTTCCTTGTAAAAGACTTAACAGGGAGCTGAGTAGGAAGAGGATTACCTCTTTTAGCAATGGTTGGAGGTGTGTTTGACACGGCCTTCTCCTTCTGCACATGGGCAGCGACCTCTGCTTCTTTTCCTTGCGAGCGGGTAAAAACAGCATATGATTGTCCACTTGCATATCCCTAGGTACCTTCCTCTTAATCAGATTCTTCCTCATCAAATTCCATATACCCGATAGTAGAGTCGCCAGTCGGCTCACTGACGTCTTGATCATCTTCACCCTGAGACGAAGGTTCTTCATAATCTTGTTCCTCTTCTTCAATTTCGGCTAGAGCGTTGACCGGAGGAGCCTTAAGCGCCAATCGCGGAGCAGTTGCGGGTAAGCGCGGCCTTTGAGGAACATTGTTGGAAATGAAGTTCCTCCGTTGAATATCCCGGTATGAGGAACTGGGAGAAGCTTCGGCTAACTGCTTCTTTAATGCAAGTAAGTCGTTCACCATCTTTTGAAATACCGTATCAGACGAAGTAGTGGGAGAAGGGTCCGAAGATTTAGGATTGGATGATTCCTTTTTCAATTCGCCAGATATTATCAAATTATCTTCTATTCGAATGGCAGCAGCCTGGGCGAGAATCAAGGTAGCCACTCGCTATTGCAGGAGTAAGAAACTTACTTTCGAACTCATAGCGTTCATAAAGAAACACTTCTGATTTTCCGGTGTTGGAAGCATGGAAACAGGGACACGGTTAATTAATGCATTGAACCTGGTGATAAAATTATGCATGGTCTCGTTGGCCTCCTTCTCCAGGTGAGTGATATGTGATAATAATGCAAATGCATCTTCTGAAGGCTTGTACCTATCTTCAAAAGCATCCCTCAAGGTGGCCCAACTGGTAATAGATCCGGCCGGCAAATGCTGAAACCATTCAACTATAGGTCCTTGTAGAGTTTCCAGAAAAAGGTGAACCGACACATCTTCGTGAGTTACATCCAGAATACTGCATGACATGATGAATGCAGATATGTGTGAATCCATGCTTTGGTTTCCACTCCCATCGAATTTGGGAAAATTCTTTCGGTTTTCGTGTGGGAGCGCATGGACAGGATGTGGTAATGCGAGAGGACCCGTAGCATTTCCCCATGGCACCGCCATCTGGACAGCTGGAAAAAGAACACGGGCTGGAAGCATAGTTCCACTGAGCAGTAAGGCACTACAGAGGGATGTGGAGGCTCCTTGTGAAAACTGGTTCTTCCGCAGAGGTGAGGCACTTCTAGCTGACTGATCAGCGGAACTTAGTGTTGAAAAGCACGCCAGTGTTATACTGAAATTGTGCCTCTGAAGCAGATCAAAAGTAGGATCAAATTCTCCACAAGCTAGCTTGCTATGGGTAAATGGCTCACTTGCCAGCGTACCTTCCAGATCTGCAATGTTGCCAAGTAGATTTAAAATTTATTTTTGGTTGTACTTGCTGATTTTCTGGCTTTTCTGACAAAAACCAGCAGCATGTACTTTTCTAAATATTTAAAAACTATCCTCTTCTAAAAACCTTTTGCGGTTAATGACAAATAACAGCAAGGATAAAATGACAGTGAAGATTAGCAAGCTTATTTTCAGATCTAAATTTGATTTTTTCAAAGAGTTTGAAATTTTTGGTAAACAGTCAAAAACTTAGATCCACAGCAAAATACAGATTTTTATAAAAACTCAGCGAACTAAAGATCTTCAGCTAGGCCAGATCTATGGATCTCAGAAGAAAATTTTCAATTCGGGTCACTTTTGCAAAATTTTGGATTTTTGACAAAAAGTTAAAGTTTGCAAACAAGATAGTGATTTTTCTGATTTTTTTAGATTTTCTGTCCTACCACTATCATAGATCTGATAGATCTGTTCGATCCCCAGCGGAGTCGCCAAAAACTGTTAGGCTGAAAATCTGTCGCTTGGGCAGATCTATGGATAAACGAGCCAACAGTGTGCAGGGCATAGCCCCTCTTTGAGTCAGCAAAGCGAAACTAGTTTATTGCTATTCTACCAGCAGGAATCTGTGCAAGTCTCACAATATTCTGCCTTCGGGGTTTGGGATCTCATCCCAGTAGGGTGTTTTCGACTGCGAAAAGAAAGGAATGAAAGAGAGGATGGAGAAAGATCAGATCCGAAGAAAGAAAAGAAATGAATTCCAAAGCAGAAAGGTCAGAGGGTTTATGTTTTGGGATTGGTAGTAAACAGAGCCAAACCTACTTGCATAAACGAGCAAAGCAATACTGATGAATAAATGACAATAAAATAGAAGTAGATCCAACAGAACAAGCACACATATCTAACGTAAGAAAGATCCAATGCAACTAACACATGTATTCAGCACAAAGTCTAAATATTGTATTAATAATTCTTTCTGTTACAAAAAGCTCAAAGTCTTTTCTCCTCACTTCTATTTTTCATCTGAAAGATATTCACTCATACCCAATACAACAAGTATTGGGGTATTTATAGAAGAAGGAGAGAAAAGAAGGTAAAAAGGAGCCAACCACCTATTTACAAAATATCTACAAAATATCTCAAAGTCATGTTGACTTTTGACAACTTGATGGATGACATCATCCCATGGTGCAACATGGATGATGTCATCATTTGTGCCAACATACTTCAGATATTCACAAAAAAGAAATTCGAAGAAGAGAGAGAAGAAGAAGAAGCCACTATTCGTCGTTGTCGTCCTGCGGCCGAAAGGGGGTAGCCTACTTTTGCTGCTGCTCAGGTGATGAGATGTGGAATTGGGCACGATATTCCATGAACTTACTGATCATGTGCTCTAGTTGATCCTGGGAAGGATCCTTTTGTCGCTCATTGATCGCATCGCAAGTCTCCCACTCATCTATGAGCTTCTCTGGGAGTTTGGAATATTCTTTCTTTGCTTCTATTAGGAACCCGATGAAGTCCCGACAAGCCAGCAGGTTATTAATGGACTCTGCGTCAAAAGTGACCTCTAGCCCCAGCCCTTGTGAAACGATCTCCTTGAAGATCTAGATGGTTTCATCAACTTTCCTTAAGGTGAAAGAAGGAGTAAGCAACCCTGGAGACATGATGAGAATGATTTGTTCCATTTGGTGCATCACGTCCAGGGCTTCTTCCTTTACCTTATCTATCTTTTCAAGGACAAATTCCAGTTGATCCATCCAGTAGTCCAGGGTGGAAATGACTTTATTGAGGGCCCTGGGATGACCAAAAATGCCGAACTTGACCAGATATTTGACTGAACAGTCGAACATTTGTTGAAAGGTCTCATGCTGCAGCCTAGCATGGTCCAGCTCTTCTGATATGGGTCTTGCTAACGCTTGGAGCTCTTTATTTGCCTTGTTGATGTTCAGATATAAATCAGAGAACTTGGCGATCACTCTTTCACTGTCCTTGAGGATTTGGCTCCTCCAAGCTGAAACTGCCATGCCCTGCTCGCCGATTTTTGCATATTCATTAATTTTATCCTGGCTCAGAGGCTCAGGAGTTTCTGTGGCAGTTGTGGGAGGTGCACTGCCCATCTTCTGTAAGGCTTAGAGCAGATGTTTATTTTGCTCTTTCAATAGCCTTTTCTCTTCTTTTGTTTCTCGAAGCTTCTTGCAGAGGGCGTCAACTGCAAATAGGGCCTCTCCATGAAGGCTTTCAGAAGACTTCCCCATTATGACTTGGGTCACTGTATAATCTATCGAAGACAGATCATTTTTGTCCTTCAGAGGATTGGGGTATGCGATCTCCATTACCCTCTCTCCCAAAGCACTCTGAGAGAAGCGTGTGACGGGCTTCTGCTTCTTTTCCCCTTTTGATGGGATCACGGAGAAGTCCATCAGTGTGATGGGAACTTTCCTTTTCTCCTGACTTAAGTGCTGGGAGATCCAGGCTAGACTTATGGGAGAAGGACCAGGAACAGAGAAGGGGGCAGCTGCAGTAGTAGAAGGGAAAAATGTGGAGACACTTGGAGGTGGCATAGAGAGGGAAGCCGAGGAAGTGTTCACAGGAGGAAGAGATACTGCAGAAGAGGAAGACATAGGAAGGGAAGGGAGCTCAGAGATGAGAGAAGAAATGGAGGGGGACAGGTCCGTGAGAGAAGAGAAGATGGATGAAGAAGCAGGAGGAATGGTAGAAGAAGGGGGAGAGGACATGACTAAAGGAATGGTCGCTTGAGTCACTTGAGGAGGGGAAGGAGGAGAAGAAGAAGGGACAAAAGGGGACCTCCGTTGTTGCAACAGTGGTGACATCCTGAGTGGATGGGTCTATTGGAACATCTTCTTCTGCTTCTTTCTCTGGAGAATCTAGAGTTACAACTTGTTTGGGTGCAGCGGAAGGAGGACTTGCAGGAGCTTCCTCTTGAGTAGTGCCGGACCTCACCCTCCTTACCTTTACCCTTGCCTTTAGGCTACTGTTTTGATCAAGGAGGTGCGTTACCCAATGGAGAGGTTGTGAAATCAACCCCGAGGTAGATGAGTCTGTTCATTCAGAACCAATGCTCTGTTTTGTGAAGAGTTTCTTTGACCCTTTCCTCAATTGTTTGAGGTGCTTTAGTTCTATCAATTGCCGCAAAAGTCCAATCATCCCCACCTGTGTCAAGATACACTTGATCCACTTCCTCTTCGGTAGTTTGGTAGCCTTTGGGGATGATGGCCACCCCATATTGGATGATTTCTGCCAAGGCCAAACGAGAATGGTCTTTCCTCCTGAGCTCCACGTCATGATATAGGTCAATGTAGATATCCTTGATCTGAGGGATGTGGATCGGATCGAGCCAGGGATAATTTTAGTGGCGAATATTCGTAATACGGCGAATATTCCATTTTTGAAAATTTTGAAAAGGTGAATTTTTTGGCACGGGCCAGTGTCCTGTTCGCCTAAAAATTACACTTTAATTTTTTTTAGGGGTCGGCTTTGCCTACCCTTGAAAAATATCCCCTATATAAACCTAGATTATTCGCCAGGTAGAACACTTCTACTTCACATTTTTCAACAATATGATATATCCCGTATTATAGAGGTGCGACAAGGGGGTAAGTTATTGATGCACGACAAGGAGGGTTTGCAGACAAGGAGATACTGTAGATATTGACGCATAGTAGATGCATGACAAAGATTTTGTTGACGAGTGACATGGATTTTTTTTTATGAGCAAGAAGAGGGCAGAGGTTACAGACGCACGACAAAATATTTGCTTTCGCGCGTCAATAGGCCTATTGACACGCGTCACTAAGGCCTATTGACTTGCGTCAATAGGCCTATTGACGCGCGTCACTAAGGCCTATTGACGCGCGTCACAGGCCTTAGTGACGCGCGTCAATAGGCATTAGTGACGCGCGTCAATAGGCCTATTGACGTGCGTCACTAAGGCCTATTGACGCGCGTCGCTAAGGCCTATTGACGCGCGTCACTAAGGCCTATTGACGCGCGTCACAGGCCTTAGTGACGCACGTCAAGAGGCCTTAGTGACGCGCGTCAACAGGCCTTAGTGATGCGCGTCAACAGGCCTATTGACGCGCGTCACTAAGGCCTATTGACACGCGTCACTAAGGCCTATTGACGCGCGTCACTAAGGCCTGTGACGCGCGTCAATAGGCCTTAGTGACGCGCGACAAGGAGTTACAACACATATTGACTCATAGCAGATGCACGAAAAAGAGTTTGTTGATGCGCGACACGGAGATTTTTTGATGAGAAAGCAGAGGTCGGAGGCTGCAGACGCGCGACGGAAGATTTTGCTGTCGCGCGTCAAAAAATGCAGTGACGCACATCAATAGACCTTAGTGATGCGCGTCAATAGACCTATTGATGCGCGTCACTAAGGTCTATTGACGTGCGTCACTGCATTTTTTGACTGCGTGCCTAGCAATCAATCTTGGGCCGCGCGTCTGCAGCCTTCTGTCGCAGTGCTTGATAATCAGGCGAAATTTTTGATATACAACCCCCAAAAAATTCGCCTTCCCGTGAAACCGGTTCCGGGGATATTCGCCAGGTATTCTCCACCTCCGATTTCCAGGAGGTCTCTTAAAATGAACCCTGGATCGAGCTTAGCCCTTGACAGATAATTTCTCGGGTCGAAGGTAGGCCTTGCTAGGAAGTCATGTTTCAGATTCAGCAGCTCCAACTCTGTAAACATGTCTTTTGCCTTGTGGTGAGTCAGACATGTGTATCTACCCATTGTAAGGGGGAAAGGAGTTCCACCCTTCTTTCTCTTGAGGCACTTATCATGGTAGGTGACTAGCTGTCTTGATAGCTCTAGCAGAATCAACTTGGGTTCAGCATACCTTGGAAGTCTAGTTGGCTCTCCCAAGAAGTTAGCCGCCCTGTAAGTCATATTCGGCCTCAACAGGCAGATGATGAAATAGAAAAATGTATCATTGATCTTTGTAAATTGAGGGATGCTATTCTCCAGCTTCAGCTCTAGATAGTATTCATAGATTCTAACTTGGGGCCAAACCCCACTCCGTATCAGAGCTGGGTAGTCCCTTTCTGAAGATGCAGTGTAAACAACATAGGAATTCATGTAGAACCTCCCCGTTGTGGGGAATTGTTGCAGCTGCTCTGATATCGTGCTGCTTATGATTTCTGCCCACTCAAAACGTTGATCGGGCATATTTTTGTTCATTGTTTCTAAATACCGCAGCATCCATTTGTGGAAATAGTGGGCATCAGGAAGTCCAAACACTCTGCTCAGGAACGTGATGGTGTCACGAAGCTCCTCTGAAAAATCACTGCGGTGAATGTCCTGTGGCCAACGAGTCACCACCTTCTTGTTCTTCAGATATAATTCATTCATCAGTTACATCCACTGATCTTCATTTTCGTCCCAGGCTTTGATACAATCCTCTCAACTGACGGCCACAAAGTGCCGGTGATGAGGAATGCCAAGTATTATCTCAAAGTGGCGGGCAGTGAGGTTAATTATGACCTCGCCCTTCTCATTTATGACACATCTTGTGTATTTATTGTAGCACCGGGCAACCACCATCATAAATTCATTGTTAACGGCGCTGACTGGGATTCCACTAGCAAAGTGCAGGGCACTGCCTATCAGCTTGTCCATCTATGGACTTCTTGTGACCTTCTGAGTCCTGACCCAGAACTCTTCCATATCAATATGACCCAACTCTGAGTCTCTGATGTCCAGGTCACACTCGGCCTGGGAGTCAGGCATTCTGACCCTCCGATACTTATACTTCATTTCTTCTTCTGTGAGCTTGGCCTTACCTTTGGATTTGGTAGTTCTCTTGCTTGATGTTGACATATGTTCTTCTGAACTTAGCTTCTGATCTACAAGAATAAGAAGTGAAACCCAATTGGAGAAAGCCATGTCAATTGTTTGATTTTCCATTGAAATGCTGACGGAAGAAAGAGTTAGCAATTTTTAGGCCTCAGGGCGCATGGATATTGCAGAATGCAGGGCTAAATAGGTAAGGTGCACAGGAAAAGGGTGTTGCAAGGGTTAAATTGGAGCTGAAGGGTGCACGGTGCATAGACACTGCAGGGTGCATTCTTTGTTGTTGTAAGCACAAGCGCACCTGCGCCATGTGTATTTATAAAGGACGCAGATTATTTTCATGTTACACGGGTACAGAGTGCGCCAAAGGGCATAGGAATAATGCGTGTAACATCATATGTTCATGTGCCGAAGGGGAACTTGGCGTGGCGCATGGTGGGTCTGCATGACACAATGTTGTTGCGATGAGGGACGTGCCTGCGCCGTTTATATCTTTTCACTTGGCGCATAGAAAAAGGCTGCTACATGGATGCTGGGTGCGCCTAAGGGCGCAGAAATTTATGATGTTGCACTCAAGTCTGATGAGCCAAGATTTATGTGCCAAGAGGGCGCATGGTAAGCATTTGCAGCAAGCGAAGGAAGTGCACCATGAGGGCGTATCTTTTTATGATGTAGTAGGTAGGGAATGCGCGCCATTGGCACGGATGCTCTTGATGTAACAGGGATGATAGATGTGCCAAGGGTGCAACTGTCCTTGATGTTGCATGGTATGCCAATGCGCCAAAGGAAAATATAGTTTCCTTTTAGGTTTAGTTTTTCTCTCAGAGGGGTTTACATATGGTTAAGCTCTCTTTGCAAGTTTCATTTGGGTGATTGAAATGGCTTAAACAAATGGGTTTCAAGCTATCATCTCAGGACAGAGCTTCCTCTACCAGCAGATTTGGAAAGAGGAGGAAATGTGGAAAGATAGCAGGGGGGAAAAGAGCTCATGATTTCATCCTTTTCAACCCAAATCATATCCACAAACAGCCAAAAACCTCAAACACAAAATGCACAAAAGAAAGAAGTCCACTTACCCGGCTTTATAACGAATAAATGCGTGAAAATGGGTCCACAAAGCAATTTGAAAGCGACAGGGCAGGTGCGCTGACAAGCTCAGAGAAAATCACGTGATTTGCATTGGTGATAATGACAGTGCAAACACGCCTATATATAGGCGAGGTAGCAATAAATGCGCTACCAACCTTTTCAAGTGGCGCACGAAAGGAGCTGTCGACACGAGAAACATGCACCCTTTGGCGCACCAAAATGCTTGTTAACACGAAGATATGTGCACCTTTGCACACCGAAAGTGGTTTTGATACGTTTGCGCATGAACGTTTAGGTATGTTCTGATACACCAAAGGTTGGGTCAGGATAAACGGTCACAGAAAAAGGCAAGGTAAGGTCATTGGGTCAAACAACATGGCTAACAGTGTCACAAGATATAGTGAGCACATAAGGTCATAGGTCACTAGCAATGTTCAGGGTCTAAGTAGCTAGGTCACAACACTGGTAGGGCTGAGATATGGGTAAAATAATGAGTCCCGAAATTAGGATGAGTTTAAGTAGTAAATTATGAGGTCATGAGGGTAGAGAGGAGTGTCCAAGTTAGGTGTGGGTGGGGAAAAAAATGATTCAAGTCAGCAAAGTAAGGGTAGTGGGAAGGAAAGAGACTAAGTAGGATAACTGACAATTGTTATATGGAACTGATGTCAGTCACTATCGAATGACCATGGTAGGCTAGGGCACAGGACCAATTTCAGTTGAGGTCAAACCATCCATGGTAGGTGAGGACATGGGATTGATTTTGGTCAAGGTAAAACCATCACCGATCAAATCGGGTAAGCTATAAAAATAAAAAGTGCCGCATTTTTAAAATCATTTGTCATTTACCGAAATAGGGAAAATGATAAGACAGGAAGAAAGAGGTGGAAAGTGACCAAATGACATGGGGAGCTGAGTTGGCGAGCCACAGAGTGAGTGATCATTGGTCAATAGGTGGGTCTACAAGCGCGGTGATTAGATTGGGTAATCAATTGGATTGGATTGAGCTAGCGGATGATCAGGGATAGAAGAGGCAGGAGAGGGATCGGGTGGACTTGTGTAGCGGCCTGAGGTGCCACCACACAGAAGGAAGTGTGATGAGGTAAGAGGATATTCTGATTTTTTTGTGTGTTATGAGTAGGTGGAGGGTAGGAATTGGGTAGGAGGGAAAACGGGGTTTGTTTTGGGGGGGAACTTTTAAAATTTGAATGTGGGGATTGTAATGAGAAAAGGGGGACAAAGGAGGGTAGACGTAGGTAAATTAGGGGTGGGAATGAGTATTGGGTAGGTGTTGGTAGGAGAAATGGGTAGAAACAAGGAATATGGTAGAAAAAGGGTAGGGCATCGTGGGTTTGTCGCTGCGAAAGTGACTGACATCGATTTACTATTAGCTGGCGTCGGTGGGTAAAGATCGGTATCGGTCACAGATGTAGTGATTGATGTCGGTTATTTTGGTACCTTGGTTGGTCAATGCTAATCGATGTGGGTCAGTAGGTGAAAGAGATAAGCCCTCAAAGAGTGAAAATGAATGGGTTATAGACAAATAGGTAGGGGGAGGGAGAGTTATGGGTATGGGTAGGTGAGTGAATAAGGAAGATCAGTGAGAGGATAAAAATAGAAATAGGTGAGGGTCCGAGGCATGGGTAGATAGGTAGATAGGTAGTGTTGATTGAGGGCATAGATATAGGTGAAAGGGTGATTTAGTTAGGGTAAGTGGAGTAGGGGGATAGCAAGGTTGCATGCAGGTGTGGTCAAGTTTGATTAATATGATTGGTTGTATGTAGGCTAGGGACCAACTATGGATGTGGGATAGAGTACTTCCCCTACTTGTGGAGATATGGGGGAGATGATGTGCGAGGAGTAGATCCATGTTATAGATGTGGGTCTGATTGGTATCAGACGCTACTGGCATGTAGCCTGGGAGGCGAGCTTGATGGTTTCCCTCATCGATAGATGGGATTTGGAAACCAATACATTTCATTTGCCGACAGGTGAGATCATGATCACCTTAGAGGATGTTTACAGGATCCTGCGACTACCTATAGGAGGTACACAGGTGTAATCAATCTCCTCAGAGGCATCCAAGGAGTTACTGTTTCTAATTTTTGGAGAGGGGCTGGCCTTGTTAGGATTCCATAGAGCCAGCATGAGCTACGAGGTGATGTACCAAGCCTACCCCGAGGAGATGAGGCTAGTATTACTTTTGATGGAGGCAGTGTACTATTTTGCACTACCTGATGCAGAGGGTGGGATTCCTGTAGTCAATGTTGGGGGTTCTTCATGACATGGTGGAGGGTAGGAATCGATTTACATGGGGGCCTGCGTTCCTAGTACAACTATACAGGGAGCTGTGGGCTTATGGGTTATTACAGCAGTTCAGTCTGCGCTCCACCTTCTTGTTACATTGTTAGGCCTATGAGCACATTGTGTGTGTGCACCCATTTGGTATGCCCCAGGTCGATGCATTTGAGCCTAGTTTTGTTCGAATGGTCTACAGGTGATGGGTGTCAGTTATGGGAGAGCGTTGAGTAGCTAGAGTGGCACATGATGTAGCCTATTACAGGTCAATACTGGGGGGGTTATCTGGTGTGGAAATTATTTAGAGGCCATATGTAGGCTATCCTTCATATATACAGATGGTAGCAAAGCTGGATGGACTACAGATTTACTGGTGGATAGAGGGGTGGTGGGCCGAGGAGCATGAGATGATACCCATAGACCGGGTCAGACGGTAGTTTGGTTTTCCGCAGGATATACCTCCACCCTTCCCTCAGTATAAGAGAGATGATTTAGAGAGACCTATGTATCCACCATGACCTATAGTTCCGAATGGGTAGGAGGAGCAGCCAGTCTACCAATAGATAGATGATGCCAGGGTGACCGATAGGTACAGGTAGTGGTGGGATGTACAGCTACGAGTAGTACCACCGAGGCCGGGGAAGCCAGATTTAGCTACTGTCACAGTGCAGAGAGATGCCCTACAGGGGTAGATGGCTAGCTTGGTGACCCAGTTGGGCATAGTACAGGGGCATTTGACAGGGGCCGAGGCATAGGGAGGTCATCTAGATGCCAGGTTAGAGGAGTGGGAGAGGAGATAGATGAGACAAGTTTGGACATCAGATGGGGAGATGATTGAGATCCATGTATTTTTGATATTATATTTTTGACATATATACCATCCTACATGTCGAAGATAGTGAGGATGTACATGAGAGTTTTTGATATTTTGTTATATACATTGTCCTATGTGCCGAAGATATTTGAGAGTTATGTATATGGATACACATTTTTGGATGTTTTTATTTATAGAGATGATGGTGATTATGGCATGATGTATACATGGTTGTGGTTATCTTGCTATTTTGATTTATATATGTGATGGAAACTAAGTAGTGTAGGTATGATAGAGCCATGTCATAGGCATGGATCTAGTCATGTTTTTTGTTTAGACATGGATGGAGTTAGGATTGGTTGAGTTTGTAACTCATTAATTTGTGCAAGTAATGATGATATGAGTCACGTTGAGATGTTGTATAGTAACATGCACGATAATGGTAAAGAAATGGTAGACATAATGAATGTACGAATGAGGATGGTAAAGATGTGAAGAAATTATTGTTTTGTTTGGTTTAATTTCCAATTATTGATATAAAAAAGGGAAAATAACTAGGGTAGAATGTGATTAGAAAAGGGAAAAGGATAGTTGGTTAGGGTAGATATTGGTTGAGCTAACCTCCAAGGGCCCCATGCCCTTGGAGTGCTACCTACATAGTTCCGGCGAAAAGGGACCTCAAACCGATGTAGTTCTCTCATAAGCTAGGGAATCATGCGAGGAGGTATGAGAATGATTTGGTAGGTTATAGGCATGGTTTAGTTGAGGCCATTTTAGGTATGGGTGAATTGTGGGCACATGGGTATGGATGATTTTGAGTTGATTGTGGTGAAAGAGGAAAATTACCCAAAGATAAGCATCAAATATCTAGTCCTGTATAGGATAATCAAAATGTAATGAAGAAGGTGAAAAGATAAGAGGAGGAAAGAAAGCCACCTGATTGGTAAGGATCATAACGGGTGGGTCATACCTTAGATAGGCCGATGAACGTAAGACCCTAAAGACATTGTATAATTGATTATTCTAAAGGTGAAGAGTAGTCACATGATCACCAAATGTCATGTTTCCAATAGGTCACTTAAGGCGGTAGGAAATGAAAGTGTGAATGGTGAGAGCATGAAAAGTGGTTAGTTTATATGGTATTTGGTAGCATTCCTTTTGGAGAAAGATCCAAGATCACAATGAGCAATTCCATGACGAAATTTTTTTTTGGTTTGACTTATATTTGAGATAGACTGATTGATGTGGGAAATCTATATGGGATGAGAAAATTAACTCCTTGAGGTCTTCGTGAAGCTGATCGATGCGGGAAGCTTCAGATTCTCCTTTTTTTTCTGAGCAGGCTTTACATAGCTTTCCTTCAAGGGAGTAGTTTATTTACATCAGCAATGTAGAGAGAAAGATGTCCTTTTTGAGGGAGTCATATTTTTCTTGGAAGTTTGACTCAAGGAGTTGGATCCCATGTGTTGGATTTTAAGTTATGGAAACTACTAAGGTGAAGAATCAAATTATTTTTCTGAAAGCAAGGTGAAATGACCAAGGGATCTCATCTAAAAGAAGACGAAAAGTATCCATGAGAATCATGTGATGTGCAGTGTCGTGGTACACATATTTAAGAGAGGATAAAAGAGTGACGGGTATGCACATGATTCTTGTTTAATTGTTGGGGATGGCATAGTGAAAGGAGGGAATTGAAAAGAGCTCAACAGACGAGCATGCGAAGAGGAAAAAGGTGAGGTAGGACTGAAAGTCAATAGTAGAATGGTTGAAGATGCAAGGTGTTAAGGGGCTCAGGTTTGGGTTTTCCATCTAGTGAAGATAAATGATAAGCACTTAATCCATAGGTATGAGTCACAATGTATGGTTCAAGCCAATTACGAGAAAAAATTCCCTGTTTACTTTTTTCTACTTTGGTTACATGTTGATTTTACTTCAGGACAAGGTCATCGACTTGGAAAGTTCATTCATGGACATGTTTTTCATAGGCACGCTTGATATTTTTTTGGTAAACTTGAAGATGGTCAAGAGCATAAAGACGACGTTTGTCTAATAAATCAAGTTATGCTAAATGGTCCTGAAAAAGTCATCATCATTGAGCATGTCATGAAGAGAAATGCAGAGTGAGGGAATCTGTACTTTGAGAGGCAGAATAGCCTCCATACTGTAGACCAGAGAAAAAGGTGTGGCAACAGTGGAAGTGGAAATACTAGTGTGGTATGCCCACAGGGCGAAAGGAATGTGCATATGATAGTCCTTCCCAGTATCGTTAACCACTTTCATGAGAATTTTGTTCAGGGTTTTATTAGTGGATTTGGCCTGGCCATTGGTTTGTGGGTAATAATAATATGGAAAAACAACATGGTTTTCACCTTGTGGAAAATGACATTGCATTTTTCAAATTGCTAAAAAACATAGTGGGTTTTCAACGTGCTGAAAAACACATTGTGTTTTTCAACGTGGTGAAAAACATGATTTTTTAGCACTTAAAAAAAATCAAAGCTTATTCACATGATAATTACACTATGCGTATTACATCATTAAAATAAGATGGAAAAACATCATGGTCTGCTCCTTGTGGAAAGCGGCATTGCATTTTTCAAATTGTTGAAAAACATAGTGTATTTTTCAATGTACTGAAAATTTGTTTTTCAACACTTAAAAAATTCAAAGCTTATCCACATGATAATTACTTTGTGTGGATTAAATCATTAAAATAAGATAAAAAATCATCGTGGTTTGTACCTTACTGAAAACGACGTTGTATTTTTCAAATTGCTAAAAAAATATAGTGTGTTTTTCAACGTGCTGAAAAACACACTTTGTTTTTCAGCGCTTAAAAAATGCAAAGCTTCTCCACATTATAATTACTTGATGTGGATTACATAATTGCAATAAGATGGAAAATCATCGTGGTTTGCACCTTGTGGAAAACGGCATTGTATTTTTCAAATTGCTGAAAAGCACAATGTGTTTTTCAACATGCTGAAAAACATGCTTTGTTTTTCAACACTTAAAAAATGCAAAGCTTCTCCACATGATAATTACTTGATGTGGATTACATAATTGCAAGAAGATGGAAAAACATCGTTACTGTGGATTACATTGCTACATAAAGGTGGAACAGCATCGTGGTTTGCACCTTGTGGAAAATGTCGGTTCATTTTTTAGTGTTGAAAAACACAATGTGTTTTTCAGCACTTTGAAAATAGCAATAAAAATTCCATGTGATAATTAGTTATTGTGGATTACATCATTTCATCATAATTACATGAGCTTTCTATAGGTTAAAATATTTTTTACTATCCATATATTACAAGAGTG
This sequence comes from Taxus chinensis, assembly GCA_019776745.2. Lineage (NCBI taxonomy): Eukaryota > Viridiplantae > Streptophyta > Pinopsida > Cupressales > Taxaceae > Taxus > Taxus chinensis. The sequence goes on along the minus strand of CM034146.1, from coordinate 971,924,765 downwards.
GTCCTACTTTGGCTAACACCAACAAACACATTTTTTAAATACTCTCAAAATCATAAAAAAAAGTAGGCCCGTTGTACATTCCATATTTATTCTTCACCTCAGCAATTAAAATTTCTTTTGAATTCACATTCACACCAATGGTTCAATGTTTTTACTTGTGGGTTCCCCTTTTGTGATTTCTCTCCTCTTTGCATGATTGTCGTCAAGAAATTGGAAGCATTCGTAGTCTTCAACACGATTGTTCAAATTTTCTACAATGACTGGCCTCTTAGTCACACTGCAGTGGTGTTTATTACTCGCACTAAACCACATACGCATGCAGGTGGTGGTTGTCTCATTGAAATCTCCTTTGAAAGCAACATCTAAAATATTTGATGCTTTTGGGTCTCTCCTAAACCTTTGAACACATTCAAAAAAAAAAAATTGTTCATCTATACTCAGTCATGTATCCAACACTGACTTCAAGAATTATTTGGATGTGTGTTCCATAAAATTTCAATCATTTTCTATCATCAAACCACCAGCCCCAATTGTTTTAGGAGTGCCTGTGACGTATAAGACATTATATAAATTTATTTATTTATACACTAGGTTTTTCAATATCATTATACAATAGAAAAATAGCCTCATACCATCCATGCATGTCACCCATCGTTTGGTGGGCAAGGGAATATTTTGGCTACAACACCCATTCGTAATATTTGATTTAGAATACACATTGTCGCATACACATGAATACACATTGTCGCCTACACATGAATACACATTGTCACCTAATCATAGATATGCATGATGAACATTATCATTGGCATCAATTAATTGATTAAAGGCATTAACAACTAACCATCAATTGTAAGTGACTATTGAATTGGAAAGGAGGGGCCATCCCAGAGCATGTCTTCATTTATCATGCTTGTCTCCGCATAATTAGTGGCTCCTACATGTGAAAGGAAAACAATTTCAACACGATTCTTATTTTTTTTATGACTTATGCTTAGCAATTTATATCACTACTTTCCACATATGATGGCATTGAATTACCTTCCACTTCTGGTCTTGGATACAGTGAGGAGGGGCCATCATGGAACATATCTTCATTTATCGTGCTTGTTCCCCCATAATTATTGGCTCCTACACGTGAAAGGAAAACAATTTTAAAACGATGCTTCTTTCATTACGACTTATATTTAGTAATGTATATCACTACTTACCATATACGATGACATTGAATTACCTTCCACTTCTAGTGTTGGATATGGTAAGGAGGGGCCATCCCAGAATGTGTCTTCATTTACCGTGCTTGTCTCCACATAATTACTGGCTCCTACATGTGAATGGAAAACAATTTCAACGCAATGCTTATTTCGTTACAATTTATGATTGGAAATCTACATCGGTAGCATATAATGACATTGAATTACCTTTCATTTATGGTGCTTGATATGATGACATTGACACATATCGCTTTCAAAGTTACAATTCCTTCAACACATGCTTACATATGTTTCCTCTAATAGCCCAAGCACATTCATATATGTCCAAGGCTCTGCATTGCCTTACCAAATACCAAGTGCTTCTAGTTATTTGGCTCCTCACCCATAATTGATCGCAATCAAGCATAATTGAAAGGAAATATGTATCAGAAATACTTTTTTCTCTCCCAACCACTGTCAATAGTTTTCTTTCTTTTTTGAAATTGGTCAAGAATCCATATTGTTGTAACTTCCTCTTGTGTTTGTAAAATAGATCCACCTTGTACACAAGTATGTAGAACAAATAGTCCATCTGACGAGTGCATTTTTTTGTCTATCACACAAGTATCTAGTATTCATAAAATAATGGTAGGCCTTGATGGATGCATTTGTTTCATGATTTGCATGGGAGAAGTTTCTATAAAAAAATTCCCACATAGCTATCGAGTGACACTATAAACCACGTTTAATTATTTGAGATGAAATTTAATAAGGAAACACACGAAGGCTTGTACTCACCAATATGTTCTTTGCTCTCACACCATGTCTTCCTAAAGTACATGAGGAACTAAGTTTCCTCTTTGAAATCATTGAATAAGTCTTGAATGATTTAAAAGGTGTGCTCAACATGCATTCCAGAACCATACATGATGGTACCTAATCTCTCGAAAACCTTCCACCTCAACTTCTTGCTACAATACTTGTACACATTTTGCAACCATGCCTTGCACACATGCCATAGGAATAGCAGTACACAAAAACCAAAAACACACTTAATGGCATGGATTTTAGCTGACGCATCATCTGTAATGAATGCATTTATTTTTCAATCAGAACGAAGAATTTTTCCCCATTTCTGGACTTCCTCCAACCACCTATAAATGTCTTCAATCTTATTCCTTGATGTAATGGTCTATACTACGGGTACCCCAGCCTCTTTCTCGTCGAAGACAAGTAAGGTGTATAATTGGTACTACAAGGAATATGACATCAAAGTTTAACATGGGGTTTAATATAATAGAAATGGAACATTATTAATGATACATAAATCACACATCATTTCAAAATTCATTTCAATTACTTACACCATATTTGTTCGTAACAAATGATAAATCCATGGAAATTATGGAATTGTGTAAATGTTGAACCATTCTCTCACACATCCACAGTGTTTGCAACCCCATAATGAATGGAAGGGTGGTTCCATTTGGGCGTTGATAGTAGAAAAAAAAAATTCTTTCCTACGCATGCCATAAGTTCATGCTCATGGCATCATCAGCGTGCTTTTGAGATCTTCTGGAGTGAACTCTGTTCCATAAGTTCATCATGTCCTTTCTTGTCAAGTATTGGTACCTATTGCTCAATATACCCATGTTGGATGGATCCTCTATATATTTTTCGTACACCATTTCCACGGTGACACCCATAAAAAAAGACTCTCGATATAAGTTTTGCACTCATTCGATAAGTACAGGGAAATAATGACACGAGAATCGTTAATGTCATTTTCATTACTCCCATGACAACATTCATCGTTTACATCAAAATGGAACAGATTGTTGTATACTATTATCACGACTTTCGATCTCCCATAAAAAATCTTCACATTGAAATGAAATTGGAAACTCCTTTTAATTTGAAACCTATTCATTTTTTTCACTTGTTGCTAGATTATTTCTATTGTCATCTAGACCATATGAACACAAGTAGTTGCAATTAAAAATGGTAACATCAAATTCTATACAAACGTTTATGAAAAGCATGTACAAAAAATAATTGTTAGAAAAGGTCTGAACCTAGTGTATGACTTGATTGTATTCGGTTTAGGGTTTTCTATATTTTTTGACTTGTGATTTATGCGAGCAAATTTAGTCTCAAAATTTTGGTTCAGAACCTCCCCCCTTTAGAAATTTCATCTAGTCTTACGAACGATATGGCGACATAAATGTTGATATTCAGTTCACCCCCTGATTGGTGTCCATTGAAGGTCATCATACGAAAACTGACTCTTTTCCTCTGTTATCTCTTTGATAGGAAAATTGATCATGCTCTACCATTTGGGCCTCCTTCTCATCCTAAAAATTATTACATGCAGTTTTGCATCGTTAATGAAACAATTATTTCATACTTTCCGATATAAGTTTTGAGTTGTGATTGATCATCATCAACATGAATACCATCTTAAAACATTGGAATCCTTTGAATTTTTGGCTAATTTGAATGCCACATGTATAAAATACAATATTGAAATGCAAGGAAAATGACAATTTATAGGACTACATACTGCTTCCAATGCACAATCATATCACAATATAGTTATCTATAATGTGAAAAAGACTATAATGTTACAAAGAAATTTATTACAATAATTTATATTATTTCAAATACATTTATTCAATTTTGAGAGAAACTTCCAATAAAAAATATTATAATTCAATTTATAAAATATAATTTAGATTGTTTAATAATAATTTTTATACCATGATGGATCTCGCCGTAGCAACAAAAACGCCAGTCCATGATTGATTATGTTGTCATGGCATGCTCCTTGGCTTCGCGTCTGTTTGGAGGCACCTCTAGGGAGCCCCTAAATATTTTAGACCTCATGGTTTGAGGGTGATTCCTTAACTTGCGATCCCTGAGGAGTTGGTGGATAAAAGAAAGAATAGTCTAAAATGTGCATCCGTTGGAAGATTTAGTGGTTTGAGGACTAATATAGATTTTTTTAGGGAATGATGCAAGAGGAAATGGTCTTGTAGGATGGATGTGCATCCTTTGGGAGTGGAGATCTTCCTCTTCTGCTTCCAAAAAGAAGAGGATTTGTAACGAGTGCTCTCTAAAGGACCGTGGTTTTACAGAAAATTAGCTCTTGGCATTTGCAGGTGGAACCTTGGGATGAAAACAAATTACTCTTTTCCTTGCCTCCCCGTGTGAATCCGTCTTCCTGGAATGCCTCTGGAATTCTGGGATTTCTAATTGTTGCGGACCATGCGACGAGAAACCGTTCACGATTAATCTTTGCCTGGATATGCATTAACGTCCCTGTTGGAGGAAAGGTGCCGAGAAGAATAGTCCTGAAGACCTCAAAATACAAAGTTGTGCATGAGATTGTTATAGAAAAAAATATAGGGTTATCTGTGAAACTTGTAGGCGGACTAGTTTTGTGGTTTCATCCTGTTTCACTGATTTATTTCCATCACAAATGGTGAAGCCTAGGGATTGTCATTGACTGGTGAAATAGTTGGAGGATTATATTACAATCTAATTCATTGACTGCTAGAGAGGTGAAGGATGTCGCGAGGAGGAGTGGTATGTTGAAGAATCATGTGAGAATATTGATGGTGATAAGGTGGAAGATGAACCTGTGGCCTACACTTTAGAATGACAACCCATTACCTTCGTGGAAGACATGAGGAGCGAGCAGGTCTCTAGGATATCCCAAATGGCATGATGTGTTGAATTGGTGTCCCAGTCACCCTATTCAAAATTTTACATTTAATGACTCTCCAGGGCATTCCCAGTTGTGTTATGGCAGTCATCTTAAGGTGGGTGTACCTCGCTCATCTTAAGGTGGGTGTACCTCGCGTGCAGGGTGCCTCGATTGACGAATTGACGGTTGATAGTAGATGTGCTGGGGGGAGTGAATCCATGGAGGCCTTTTTAAATTTTGATTTGAATACGGTACACAATGGATGGGTATCCCATAAATTGAATGTGGATCGAAATCATTTTGATGGAGGAACGTTGAGCGGAAGAAGGTAGGCACTTGGTAGTGGACCTCCTTGATTCATCGGATCTCGGGAATGATGGAAGTGGGTGGACGGTGGTTCAGCCCAAACTTTACCGGAATACTCGTAGTCGTTCTCGAGGTGTTGTCGGTTCTTGATGAACTTTGTTTTGGAGCTTCATTTCCCTTTCTTTTCGTTTTTGGTCGTGACCTTTCGTGGTGTGTTGTTCTAGCATAGGCTTTCTTGTTGGGTTTTAATTGCTTTATCTTTCTCTAATTTGTATGGGTGTTTTTGGGCCCTTCAAAACCCATACAAATTAGAGAAAGATAAAGCAATTTGTAAAATAATAATTTGAAAGATAAAGCAATTTGTAAAATAATAATTTTCAAAAATGATGTATCTAAAATAAAAATTATATATATTTAGCTAAAAACAAGTAAAAACTAACAAAAAAAACACATTTTTAAAAACGGAAGTTATAAATTAGAAACTTAAAATATTAAAATATTAAAAACGTATATATATATATATATATATATATATATATATATATATATATATATGCCAAAACATAATAAATAAACAATAAAAATAATAATCTTCGCAACATCCATGTACACTATTTTTTAAAAATAGTGAACTTAAAAACTAAAATTGAAGAATATAGATATTTCAAAAAGATTAAAATTAAAAAATGTGGCTTCTCCACAAAGAAATTTATAAATATGGATATTATGAAAATTTTATTTTGTATTGTATGAAATTATGATATTATTCATGATTGAAATTTTTTACTTTGTTTAAGGATTCGTCATCCGTGAGTAAATTATAATAGCGTAGACTATATACATCTATAGTTTTACTTATATTTTGTTAGTGTATATTATTTTAAAAAAAGAAATCACTAACATATTAAATTTCCCAGCAATGCATGTATTTCAATTTGTTTTGGATAATACAAACTAACTATTATAATGTGTAGAATTTGACACTTTTATTTGAAATTTAGATAATGGTGCTAAACGTTTGAATCGTAACAAAAATCATTTACTATAACATTCAGAACAACTAGTAATTCAATAACATACTAAAATATCTAAAATATACATATAATTTATAAAATCTTGATAAATTGAGGACTTATTTTTAGGAACTCTTGCAATTTTCAAACTTTTTATGTGAACTCCCTTTACATTCAGTTTAGGTGGAGAATCATATTTTTGTATGTCTTCATTTTACCAATAGGATTAGAAGGAATGAAGCTCTTAGTATTCATATTCACTACACAAAAGAGTAACTACTACACAAAAGAAGCATATAAGCAGAGTTAGTATGTCACATGAAAAAACTAGTATACATCATCTAATATGAAAAACATACATAAAAGAAAACGCCATTTTAGAAAGCTAATATCCATGAAAACTTCAGTTATGGATAATTTCTCTTTGGCATGAAGCTTTAAAAACCTCTACGCAATACAGTTTACCACCCAATCATCGATACAAAATTTTAAGGGGCAAGCCCCTTCATCACGCAACGATAGTTGGGTGTATCGATGTGGCATCCTAAGGGGAAAGCCCCTTTAGTATGCACTGATTCTTGTCTTTGTAGAGGCATTTGACCCCATATACAGAATTGAGAGTGAGAGTATGACAATAAAGATTTTTTGTAGCTTCAACTTACATCAAACATTCACAACCTTGTAATTACCAATATTTAAAAGCTAATACAAAATTATATATACAAACGATCTACACATTAGCAATATTTACAACTATAATGAATCCATAAAATCCATCTTTTCCTAATGCATTCCATTTAGCACAACTAAGAGCAATGAAATTACAACTAAGAGCTTGAAGATAACATGCATATTTAATTGAATTTTTATATTTTCTCATGATAGAAACAAATCAACATGCAAATCTAGAACTTATTTATGCTTATAGATAATATTAAGAATCATCTAAAACACTTATAATATTAAATTTGTTCATTTTCTTTAACTATAACTGTATTAATGTTTGAGTTATAAACTATAATAATGTTTCAGTTTGGATTTCAAGACATTTATTATTAAAGTTCTTGTTAATAAATATGAATACAAATATTAAGGTCATACTAGTGTGACTTCAAAAAATTTAATTTCATAAATGAAAATGTGTGGAAAACCGTCATGTTTTTCAACGTGCTGAAAAACACACTGCGTTTTTTAGCATGTTGAAAAACATAGTGTGTTTTTCATCAAGATGAAGAACACGTTGTGATTTTCTTATGTAAATCACCAACCATTAATTACCTGATTGTTACATGGTTGTAGATGTTTTAATATCTACTTTTTTGTTATCAAAAGTAATTTTTTCTTACGTGAATTTTGAGCCCATGAAAACATACGTCTGGATATATTTTTAGAAGCTCGAATATGAGGAGGTTATTGCATGGTTGTTGGAATTTTTAGTAAATTCTAAAAGTGCAAATGGATTTGAAATCTATAATTAAATTCATGGGTAGAGAACATAAATTCATGTGCAAACTCTAGTGTATGATATAACATATATCCACGAGCATAGGGATCTAATTTTAGATACATGCAATTAGAATTGCGATACTTCATAAATTAGAATTTTCCTTGAACTATAGTATGGCATAAGAATCAGACTAGGAGTTTCCATTTCTAAACGTTTCATATATGTATCGAGAAAAGGAATCCCCTATAGTGGAGTATGCACTCACCTTGGAGGTATGTAAAGGACTCATCTAAGAATTTTCATCCTTTCCCCTTTTCTTGAGATCTATTAAGAGGTTCAATTCTACTTCTTAATACCCTGATATGTTATATTACATATACTTCTACCTTGGATATGAATGTGATAGAAATTTATGGTTCTTTATATTATTACTTGCACATGGTTATATGCATTTGTAGATACGTTTCTTATGTGTATAGGTACATACTCATGAAGTTTCCAACGTATATTGATTTTTCCTTTTATATAAGGTTGTGGATGTGCTCTAGTATTGCTATAAGGTGTGCATTTTTAATGGATGTGTTCTACAATTATTATATCTTATATATGACATGAATACAACTCAATTATTTTTAGATGAGATATCTATAATATATCTCATTGACCTTAAAAATGGGGGAATTCAATGTGGTTATCGAAAAGAATAGAAATGCAATTCAGAGACACATAAAGATTACAAATTTTAGAATACAATAGATATGTTATATGGACATACTCACATTTACTTATAAAAACCATTCATAGATATTTTATCTAGATGGAATCATCCAACAAAGGGTGAAACCATTGGGTTTTATTGTCCCAAATATATTTTATTTTCCTAAGTTGCTGTAAACATCCATAATGTCTGCAAAAATATAGGTTTATAACTTGGTCTCTAATATAGCTTTAGGGATATATACACCAATTTCAACATAGATTTTACTACATGTTATGATAGAATGTAAGATTCATACTGCAAGATGAATTTTGTCATTGATATTTACAATACATCTTATGGAAGTTCTAGGTGATTCATGAAGTGATATTGACTAGCTTATGTATGATTCCGTAGGTAAAATGCCAAATCAAAAATTCCCCTTAGAAGATTAAATGACACATATAAGATAATCGAAATCGAAAATACAATCGTTTGAAAAAGGGGTCAATCCCATAGTCCTCTATGACATGCATATATATCTATCAAATATCAAGTGGAAACTATTTGTTTCGATGTTTTCAATACGTATAAACTACTCTTTGTTTCCACCTTCTTATATCATTTATTACATGATACTTTTATACCTTTAAATTTTTTTATAAATACAAAATGAATATACAGTTTTTTATTTCCCATATTTATACATTGTATGATATTATATACTCTATAATCTATCAAATAATCTATTGTAATTAACATTTTTTCTCACCCCAAAACAAATAATTTTGTATCCTCAAAATGCCTCTAAGTTTCTTTCCTTTACATGAAAGGTACATTCCTTTATTTCAGGCTTCATTACTTTAGCATAAGCTACATAGATCTTAGAATTTAGATAAATTTAATGTCATCATACATTTTATTGATTTTTATCTACATCAATTTGGTGTAATAATTTAGGTGTTGGCACTATATGTTTCATAACCCATTTTAGGCATCCTAGATTATGGTGTTTTAACAACCATGTAAGAATATATTATTGATATATAATATGTTCCACGAATATTATCTCATGGGAAAAAAGGACACATTAGACACCTAGTGTTGGTAAGAAACATGTAAAGCAAACACTTGATGGAAACCTAAACTCTTCTTGACCAACCCTAAAATTTTATAGTTAAGCCACTTATATTTTTCTGCGGGCACATTAATTTGTGTGAATTTAATTATTCAAAGGTTTCAATTTTAAAGAAAACATTGTGATTTATAGCATTTTAATCACTAAACATTAATTACCATTCAAATTTGAGAGCTTGATTTTTGTCTGTAGAAACTTAGTTGTCATTGATGAGTCAATATGAAATCGATCTTGTCATGTAGACATTTAGTAGTTGGTAAATGGAAATAGGAATTTTCTGTCTATATATGGGAAATGTCTCTATGACCATGCTAGGAACCAATAACCACAATAAAACATGTTAAAGAAGTAACTACTTTCAAAATAAAATGCCATAAAGAAGAGTTTAATTTAAATTAGTAATAGTGTTTAATGGTCAATCACAACTTGTCACATGGGTTGTAAGTTAACGAGACACCATAAATATATTTTACGATGTTACAAGTCATTTAATTGGTACTAAGTAAATTTACAACATACTTTTCACTATAATCAAAGAGTTCCAAAATAATAAATTAATGACACAATACTTGTATTTTATTATTTTTTAGAACAACATATAAGTATTGTTTTAAAAAATTTACGAATCCATTGTTTTTTTCAATGTGTTGACAAACACAATATGTTTTTTAACACATGCGGCTAAAACCACCAATGTATTTTGTAACAGTGTTTCAAAACACTAAAAATTTCCACACTTATACAGAATATACACATTTGTAATTTAAAAATTAGTGTGTTAATTTCTAATTTTATACACAATATATTTGTAATTAACATGTTGATAAATATAATCTAATATTGTTGTATTAGTGTGAGTTATTGTTGTATTAGTGTGTTTATTTCTAATTTTATACACAATATATTTGCAATTAACATGTTGATACAGCCAAGAAGCAGTAATAAAAACAATAAGGACCAGCAAAAGTAGCCGGGACTACTTCTTGGCCGCTTGATCAATACTTGTCTTTACTCTTTTCCAAGCATGATACATGCCCAACGTGGTCATATGAGCAGCATCCGTCTTATCGAGCTCCTCTCTGGTTCTTTTGCTCTCTTTCTCATTGCCCCAAAGTGTAGCCGGGACACTAAATTGCCACTAAAGTTGACAGATAATTTTCTTTCTCTTACAAAATTAATTCATTACAATATAATTATTGTTATGTAATTACCTATGTGGATGAGTGTTGGTGAATTGGCGTAGAGGAAAAGGAGCTTGAATATATACTATAATGGCCTCTGTCCTGCTAATTGGTAAACTCGATTGTAATTGGTAAACTTTTTGAATCCTTGATATTGCATCCACATAAATTTGAATCCGCTGAATGTATTTGTATTTAATCCGTTGAATTCGTTTAATTTGTCCTACTTAGCAATGTTTGCATTTGCAGGAATGTGGTTATGAAAATGTGATTCAATGTGGTTAAGCCACTGGCAAACTGGATGGGCAACCGAATGAAATGGTTTACATGGGTAAACTTGCCTCTTGATGGCGTTAATGCAAGCTAACAGTGGTGACAATATGGAGGATGCCAGAGGATTTGGTGGAAGATTTGGTGAGAGCTTCGGCACTGACACAACAAATTTCTGGCCTTTCCCTGCCACATCATCCTAATGCATGGTCGTGGTATATGTTGCATGAAGGTTTTTATGGGGGGCACACCATACATAGGTGAAAAATTAGTGAAGGGTAGTCATCACCTAATTAAACATACACTGTTCAAATTTTGTTTTCTGAATCTAGGTAACTACCCATGTCGAGAATGTAGTTAAGCTCTAAACATTTTTGGAAACATTAATATTAAAGGGAAAGGGATACGTACGTACATACATGATGCATGGTTCACAAAAACAAATGTTCAAATCACATACCTTTGGTTATTGTATTAGAAGTAAACGAGCCTTAAAAATGGCATTCAATCCATTAAAGTTGTCAATTTTTCTTTTGGAATTTTTTGTGTTTGTTTGTTTATAAAAAGAAAGAAATTTATATTAATACCCACAAATAACCAAATAAGGTTTAGTTCTAATAAAATTTGAGTCATAAAATAAAGAAACATTTTTAAAATATGTTTGGAAGTGCCAACTAAGATTTACTATATTATCGGACATTGTGTTTTGATAGCTTAATCATTAGATTAAAGCTACAGCACGAGACTTGTTTTCAATTTCAACAATGTTTGTTAAAAAGTGCATGGCATTCATGTTGTAGAATAGCATGAGTTTAATTTGTGGAGTGAGTGCATAAGGCAAGTTTAAATCTTATGCACATTCAAAAAGATGTGGGAAGCGACCTTCCTAACTTAAAGCTCATAACCCAAATCCTGCACCAAATGACACTATATAGCATTTCATGTCACAAAAAACTCTACATGGCAAAATTTGGCCTTCAATCAGGGCACCATAGAATAATAAAACCACTTTTATTTTGCAAGTAGAAAACTAGTAAATGCTCTATTGAATTTAAAACATAGAGAGAATCCTTAAAACATGCATGTTTTACATAGTGAATTGTGCCTTCAAACAAAAGGTGTAGATGGACGCTTTATAACCTTTGACCTAAAAACTAAGATGTCATGTCCCTTTTTTGGAGGCTGATTTTCAAAAACATTAACCCATTCTCTCCCCGTGGGTCTAAGGAGGAAAGCAAGGGGAAGATCTAAATTACTTTTTTATTGTTGTTTAGGTAGTTGTTTTCATTTATTATCATTTATCCAATTGAGAAGCCTAACACTCCAATAGAGGAACTTAAGTAATTAGGAAATAAAAGTATTATGAGTATGTAGGCTATAATACCATTTGAATAATTAAAAGCACTTATCTTAAGGGGCCAGCCATCACTTTTATGTTATGAAGCCCTCCTTGTGGATATTTAAGGAGGTTGTTTGGGCATTATGATATTATGCTTTTGATGATTATTCATATATGGGTGAAAGTTGGCTAGTGTATCCCTTTTACTCTCTCTCAAGGACAAAACCCCTTGGGTTGAGGACCTCATCCAAGGAAAAAAACCCTTGGTTGGGAAACTTGTGAAGGACAAAAACCCTTCATGAGATTTTTGGTGTGCAAGCTGATTTGAAAAGTAATAAAGTATTTTTCTCTTGCATGTGTGGTATCTTTGGTGCAATATTATATATTTTTAGAGAGGGGCAACCTACCTTGGAGTGGAATTTTGGTACATGTGTGATGCAATTTTGGAAAATCTAAAATTACTCTCTTGTTCCCTATATTTTCTAAGGCCAAGATCCCAAGTTTGATGATTTTTGGAGATGATTTACTATTTTTTTTCAAACTTTATTATGTTCGTTGGTTAAGGTTTCATAATTAATTAATTTCACATCCAATTCTGGTTTTTAACTGTTGTAATTATTTTCTAAAGGTTTTCTACTAATTTTGGCATAAGTTTGGAAGGATTTTTGCAAGGTTTAAACCCTCTTTGAAAGGATTATCTCACTTAGGGAAGTCATTGCCCTAGGAAGGGTTTGGAATTCAATTTTGTAGGTTTATAATAGAATTTCTATAAATCTAATTTGTGAACTTTTAGCCATTTCCTAAGTCCCCCTAAAAGGGACATTGCAATGGTATCAAAGTGTCATCCTCCCAACCTATGAAGAATGGAAGACAAGTTAGAAAGGTTCGAGAATATGTAAGGGAAGTTAGCAAGGTCATTAGAAACCCTCACCCTAACTGTGGAGAAACTCTTCAAAGTTAGAAAAATCAAAGAAGAAGCCACTCCAAAGTCTTACAAGGCTCCAAAATTGATGTTTCACTATAGAGATATTTTGGAGAAGGTCTAGGATGCCCTCCCTTTTGTAGAGTTCGTGGAGTTGGAAAAAGAGAGAGTTGGAATGGGCACAAAGTCAAAATCCCAAGCAACAAGGAAGGGGTCAATGCTCCATAAGGGCACTGCATTCAAGGGTTTTGACGCTGCACATGAAGAACGGTTTGAAGGTCTGCACTTTGAAAGAAAGAGAGCCATGAAAGATGGAGATTTAACCTTTACTCCCATTGTTCTTCTGGAGAGTCAACAATATGAGGTAATTAATGATCATTGTTTGGTTAATATTGATGATATTTTTGCCTATGACGAAGCCAGGGATGAAAATAAGGATTTCAAGAAATAAGGGGAAGAGAAAGGGGAGGTTGGAACCCATTTCTCAAATAGACATGATAATAGTCAGTCAACTAGATTGGTCCTAACAGCAGTCAAGAGGAGGTCATTTGATGGAATACTTAGCCTTAACAAGAAGTCAGAGGTTACCCAAGATAGGCACTGACAACTTTGGAATGGATACAAAAAAGAAAAGACCCCATCCAATGAGGAAACCATGCCAAGAAAGAGTGTTGATTCTTACTCAGAAATTCTGAGTCCTAAGAAGGTCACGAGAAGCTCATGGTACAAATGTATTCCAAACACATTGCTTATCATTATGTCAATTTAGGTATGTATTCATCTTGCACAATGGTTTGGGAATGATAATTGTGTTTCAGTTTCATTGCTCTTTCCCATGTCGTTGTGGTGCAAGGCTTAACTTCAAATGCTTAATTTTTCCTTTAAAAGAGAGCTCGCCTTCTTTTCCTTATACCTTTTCCTTTGAAGAGGGTTCTATGCTTACTTATGTTGGCTCAGACCTCCCTTGCATTGAGGATCTCCATGATACTATCCATTACAAACTTCATATGCTTAAACAACTTTATACATGTCTTATTACTTGACTACACACTTGCATTAGTGTTAGTATTCGTATGAAAGCAAACAGTGAAACAAATATACCTTGATCATTGATCATAGCTCCATGTTCATACACCTCCATCATCTTTTCATCCTCCTTATGCCACATATGTACATGTATTTGTTAGCAATGCAAAAAGAGTTAGAACTAACACCTAGTAGTCCTAAAACAAAGCTAAATCAAATTCAATGTGCCATCATGCTTAGAGCTTAAGCAAAACTAATCTACTAACATCATTACATTAGAACATGAGCAAATATTCAAACTAACATGTTAATCCATTAATCTCTATCTCTATTGAATGTTAATGAAATGAACCTATTTAGATCAGGACTTAGCAATCAAAGGTTTGATTGTATGTTTGAATCCCAAGGTTTTCAAGAATGGAGTCTTGTCGATCCATGGCTAGAAGACCATTTGACATATCCTCATATGACTTCAAAACTTGGGTGGATGAATAAAAGAAATGAAAGTAGCTAGCTTCTCCAATGAAGAATGCTCCAAGATGACAAATGGCTAAAGCTTATTTGTTGTATGTTCACTTTTGTTTCTCTAGGAATATGTGTAAGTGTAGAGGTAGGAGGAAGGCTCTTTATATAGCCCAATGGATAGAAGAATCTCTACATCACTTTGTATGTGGGATAATAGAGATGTTGAGTTAGTTGTGGATAAGGGGGGTTTACAAAGGTTTGAGTTAACTTTAGAGGAGTTTAATTTTTCCTTTAGTGACTCATGGGGATAAAGGGGGTTTATTAATTAACCAAAGTGATTAATTAATAGGTGTGCAAGCTTATAAAAGCTTTTTAGAGGAATATTAGCATGATTTAGACTATAGACGGGAATTACAACAACTAAATAATGATTTATTGATTTAATGAAAGGGGAATCTAATTAATTAATAATAATGAATTAGTCTAGATAGAAGGAAGGATTAATTAACAGAAGGTCGTTAATTATGGGTATTTGTTGAATAGAAGACTTAATTAATAAATTAATGTAATTAATTAATGATGATAGGAGAGAAGATGAACATTATTGACAATATGTCACCAATTTGTGGGAAAGGAAATAATTAGCACAATTTAATTATTTAAATTTTTTAGGCTAAATTATAGGTGTCTACACCACCTTATGCACTGATTCCTTTCATCAATCACAACTCATGCATAGTCCTTAATACACCAGCTTGGACCTAGCATGTACCTTTGGTCTAGGTGTTCAAATCTTACTACAAAATATGTGACTTCCTCTAACACTTTTAGGAAACCTCACTTCACCTATCTGAAGGTGTATTGATCTTTCATTCCACTCTACACTTGCATTTAGTACTAGTTCTCCCTATTAGGTCTCTTGGCATTGTAGCCCTCCTAGCTTATAAATCTTCCTATAACTCCAATTTTCATGAAACAATCCCACACTCTCAATGATTATTCAGAGACACTTTATGGGGTACTAAAACATAACTAAATTTCATACCTTGTTGTTTTGTATGAAATAGTACTTCCTTAGTAATTGTAGCATGCCAATTAGGTCTATTTAGCTCTCTTAATCATGACAGTGGCACTTCTAGTGATGATCTAGCTTGATAAATGGTTGGAACACTTATGGGAGGTTCTCAACATACTCTCTCTTGAATTTCATATCCAGAATCATTGGTTTGTTCAACCATGCACCTCAATTCTCCCTTTTCATGTACATGTGCAATCTGTAATACAAAACATATTATAACTTTTTCCCTCGTGTGAGTTGGAACTTGAAATTTCACAGACCTCTACTCCTTGCCAAAACAGAGATGCTCCAAAATTTTCACTAGAATTTGATGGTTATAATTTTAGATGTGTCTTTCCCTAGTTAGGGCCCGAGAGCACATAATTCAACTTACACGACAAATTTCAAAGTTTCAAAAGATACAAAAAATTGAAGACACTTCTCTTATCCTCCTTCAATTCCCCATGCATTCACAAATATCTACAAACTCTCCCATGGTGATTGTTATGCTTTCACCTCTCGGCCTGGAACAGAGGGTTCAATAGGATTCATATAAGACAACAAGAAACATACAAACCAGAATCTCTATTACCCGCAACACCAACATATTCTCTTATTATTCATTTTAAGCCTTCATTACATTCTTTTTGAATCATCTTCCATGATTCAATTTCTCAAATATCTCTAAAAAGGATCTCCTCCTATTCTTGTCTAGGCCATTACATTATTGTTCTAGCTCCTAAAAGAGCTCATCAGCTCTTAAACTTAGGATTCTTGTTGAGAACAATATGGGAACAACTTGCATCCTCGTTCCACACACCTACACACACCCTTTTACATCTCATAATATCCTTTATTAGGCATAAACCACCTATTTCATACCCCTAAGATAGCTAAACAACCTCCTACTTTAGGTAAAGACCCTAACAACACCAAATCTCACTTTGTCTGATTTGTTTACACACAATAATAGACATTCTAAGTCTCTTTTGCATATTTTGGCCTCCATATGCACAATTAGGTCTTATTTAATGTTTTTCCAACAACCTACCTAAATTTGAATATTTGAATTACATGCTTTGGAGGGAAAAGAAAAACCATACTCCTAGACACCCTAGTCTCATCATGGCAAACAATCATGACCACATATTGATGCTCCTGCATCACGCTGCCATATTTATGTTCTTGTGATCAACATATTTCAAGAAAGAAGGACATATGAAGAATCTCTTGTAATAAACAATGTATGGATGGTTGGGTTCAATCTCAAGATTGTTTCCGCATGTCGGAGATATGCGATGTTATGAAATTTGAAAAAGGAAGGAGGTCTAATTTTAAAATCAATGTTATTGGCAATCTCATCTTGGCATGTTTGAGAATAAAAGTGCAATCAAACCTTATCGTGGGAAGTTCAAATAATTCTAGGAGAATCAAGTTAAAGGATGTCTTATGCACATGGAATATGAATACAATGATGAGAAAGTTGCCCTTCTTGGCAAGACCTATGGTTTACTGGGAAAGATAACAAATTTATTTTTCCATATTGTCTATGAACTAGCCAGTGTGCGTGTTTTTAAGAGGAAAGTATGGAATCAAAGTGGCTTGCATAATTAAGAAGATCACCTGCAAGATGGATGTATGGGAAATAGGGAAATTGTTACATCAAATATTTTGATAAAAGAGCGGTTTACACCTTGATGGATTGCAATCCTCAACAACTTTGGGTTTCTACTACATGTCCTTTTGACGTGACAAAGATAGGTCAGGTCATAAGAAAAATGCCTCTTCCCTCTTAGGCAACAGAACTAAGAAGATTTCAGCTGATGCATGGTGGTTTCTAGCCCTTGTCATTGTCAGTGCTAAGTAAGGGAAGGGTATTATTACAACCATGGTATTAATTTTCTTTTCAATTCCTAAGGTTGGGTTGTACATGTTCTCATTGGGAAACAATTCTAAAAAGGTAAATAGGAGGTATGTGCATACATGGCTTGTGTAAAGCGTTGAAATATGAGAATGAATGGGAAGAAAAAATGCTCCAAAATGATGCTAGGCACATTTTATCCTTTACACCCCTTAAATTTTGCAAGGGCAAATCAAATTTACTATTGTGATAAGTTGCACAAGTTAAAAGGAAGCAATGAGAAGGAGTTACCCCACATACCCGCGAGACACAAAGGAACAACAAGTTGGAAAGAACTTATTCTTTATAACATTATTTTATGTGCACGACCAAGGATAAAGAATTGAAAAAAAAAATGAAACGTTGTCATTGGAGAAATCACGTTCACACATGTGTAAAGAAAGATTGTACCATTTTTACATATTTTAGAGTGGATATATCAGTTTGATTGCATATTCTCAGTCCTTCTAGAGCGAATTTTTCAGTTTCTACCACCTTCATGGGATGATCCCTTCCATTAATATTTCAAGTTGGTTGTCATGGCACTTGCATGTAGCATGGATGAGATTGCAAAATCCTGTTTCAAGAATGCCCTTGGCCAGACATGTACAACTGTAAAGGAGTTGATTCTTTGAAGTTATTTAGAATAGGAGAAGGTAGGAAAAGGTTCTGGCTGGAAATAATCTTTATTCCCAACATTCATCACCTTGGTTTCACAATTAAGGTTAAAAGACAACTCACTATCATGATTGGTACCAATGAAGGACAAAATAACGAAACTGAATGGGACTGATTGGGTTTGTCTAACTGTTGATTACACGTTCCAGAGTTACACATCACAATAGTTTGGAGGGAGAACATTCAAAATACCTTGCATAATGATATGTTCTTAGCCCTTACAAAAGTGATTTCAATAATTGACTATGCCTTTTTTTAAGATGAAAATGATTAGCTACAAATGTAATCTTGTTAGCATGGACACCAACTAGTTGAGT
This sequence comes from Taxus chinensis, assembly GCA_019776745.2. Classification (NCBI taxonomy): domain Eukaryota; kingdom Viridiplantae; phylum Streptophyta; class Pinopsida; order Cupressales; family Taxaceae; genus Taxus; species Taxus chinensis. Next base: position 971,906,107 of record CM034146.1, on the reverse strand, counting down.
GGGAAAAAATAGGAGGGGCTGATCCAAATGGAAGAAGGCTGGTACAAAAGAGAGGAGCAAGATATCTTGGGGCATCCAAATTTTCAATTGCTTGTGGGACAAGCAATCTCGGGAAGGGGGGGACTATCATGTCCCTTTTTTAAAGGCTGATTTTTGAAGACGTTAACTCATTCTCTCCTTGTGGGTCTGAAGGAGGAAAGTAAGGGGAAGATCCTGAATCACATTTTTTATTGTTGTTTAGGTAGTTGTTTTCATTTATTATCACTTATCCTATTGAGAAGCCTAGCGCTCCAATAGAGGAACTTAAGTAGTTAAGCAATAAAGGTATTATGAGCATGTAGGCTCTAAATACTATGTGAATATATTAAAAACACTTACCTTAAGGGCTCGACCATCACTTTTTATGTTATTAAGCCCTCATTGTGGTCTATTTAAAGAGGTTGCTTGGGCATTATAATATTACGTTTTTGACGATTATTCTTATCTTGGTGAAAGTTGGCTAGTGTAGCCCTTTTACTCTCTCTCTCTAGGTGAAACTCCTTGGGTTAAAGACCTCATCTAAGGACGAAAACCCTTGGTTGGAAAACTTGTGAAAGACGAAAACCCTTCATGAGATTTTTTGATGAAAAACATCTTATATTATAGTAATTCAATACGATACAAAATAATTTTCAACAAAAAAGCGAGACCTCATCTAACGATGAAAATCCTTGGTTGGGGGAACTTGTGAAGGACGAAAAATCCTTCATGAGGTTTTTGGTGTGCAAGCTGATTGGAAACAGTAATAAAGTATCTTTCTATTGCATTTGTGGTCTCTTTGGTGTAATATTTATATTTGTTTAGAGTGGAACGACCTACCTTAGAGTGGAATTTTGGTATGTGTGATGAAATTTTGGCAAATATGAAATTCCTCTCTTGTTCCCCATATTTTCTTAGGCCGAGATCCCAAGTTTGATGAATTTTGGAAGTGATCTCCTATTTTTTTCAAGCTTGATGATGCTCGCTGGTTTGGGTTTCATTATTAATTAATTCCACATCTAATTCTGATCTTTAACCGCAAAAATTATTTGCTAAAGCTTTTCTAATAATTTTTGGCATAAGTTTGGAAGGATTTTTGTAAGGTTTAACCCCTCTTTGAAGGGCTTATCTCACCTAGGGAACTCACTTGCCCTAGGAAGGGTTTGGAATTCAGTTTTGTAGGGTTATAATTACAGTTCTATAAATTTGATTTGTGAGCTTTTAGTCATTTCCTCAGTCCCCCTAAAAAGGGACATTACATAAGATTCCAATTCAATATTAAATTTGTTCCATACACAATTTACATAAAATAATCAAATGCCAGTTTTGGTCACTCCTTCACCATCTACCTCATTACATCAAAGTAACTTCGAAATACTGGTCAACTCTGAATAAGCACTAGGACATATCTGCAATAAGTCTAGGCTATTAGATTACGTGTTGAACAAAGAAGGCATGGATTGCATTTGCATGCCTAGTTTATTTTAATAACCCCCTGATTACGAGCATATTACATGTCATCCATTTTTATAGCAGGAATTTAGCTTTTACTTGATGGCACAAGTCTTCCCTCTGCTATTGCTAATGCTTTCTCCTAAGAGATATTTCAATGGCAATAAAACATCATCAAAAACAGAGATGAAACAATACAAAAAATAAATATGTAAAAACTGATTACTAGAGGAAAATGAATGCAATTCTTGATTTAAATTTCTTATTCAATAGTTTGCATATTTGCAATGTCTGTTCAATGCAACAAATGCCGGTATGGGTGGAATAAATCAATGCAAAGTGAATATTGAAAACTAATAAGATGGATAAAATTAAGTGCTAAAAGATAAAATTCAATGTGTTCTTTTAAACAACTTAAAAAAAGAAAAATACCATGGATTTGCAAAAGTGAATTCCTGAAAGAGAGGAAATCATCATATAACCAAGTGAAATCAGATCAGAAATATTGGATGATAAGGAACCAGCATGAATCTCTTTGAGATATACAGTACAGCCTACAACTATAAATATCTTCCTAGTAATGACTTTATAAAGGCTTCTATAATGCAAGCTCCTGCAAAAGAGCATGAGAAAAGTGATATCAGAACTTATATTGCAATGAGTTCTTTCTAGGTGCTAACGTTCATAGTATTAGCTCACATAGAGACAAAAGCTATCAAAAACAGAAGAGCTTAGTAATTTATAGGACACATTTCTAAGGGATATTGGCACAAAATCACTCAAGAAAATGGTGATAAACTGCATCCATTTCTTTGAGTAGAATATGAAGTCATTGAGCCTAGGTTTTGATTTAAACTTTTAGTCATTGGCTCCCTAGGATTCCTACAACAATCTATGAGCATAAACGGAAACATCAACACACAAGATTGAAAAGGAAATGGATAAATAACATATAACTACATGGTGGAAGCTACAATTGAACCGTAACACAAAATATAATGCCATAACACCAAATATATAGAGAAACATTTATAAAACCCGAGTATTTATCTTACAAAGAGGGAAACTGGTCCTTCCTTTTTTCCGAATGGAACTAGCCTTCACAAGAAAATGTTAAAGGGTTTTAGCAAGAGAACTTGAGCAAAAAGATATGAAACCCTGGAAACAAGACTGCTTATCCAAAACAAGGATATGAAAACAGAAAATAACTAAAATCTTTTATTTATGTAAGAGCATAACTCCATTACAAATTCTTGTCTTCACAAGATTGCTTCAAAAGACACTGAAACTAGATACAAATACTCTAAGACTTACAGACTCTACTAAACTTCCGAAGTAATTTGATGTTTTGAGTGAGTCTCTACCATTCCTTATATAGGAAAAGAGAGAGGTTTTTCACTGGATTACTGAAAGACCTAAAGACCGGGAACCGATAACCCAGGTTACCAAAAGATTCCATAAGGATAGATCGATGAGCACATACCGCTCGTCATGAAACCTTTAGTAAGTGGGGAGGTCCACAATTTTACATAAAGTGATATCAAATCACTTCTTTATACAAAGGATGACAACAAGCCTATCATCATAGCATCATGGGTTGTATTGGACGCTGGGGCCAATGTCATCATCAAAAGAGCTGGAAGATTCCGCTGGTCGTTCTGTAGAGAAAATATCCCGTGTATTTCGTTCGTACCATAATCGTGATACTACTCAAGATCCATCAGTATCTCTTTGAAGATATCTTCGAGTGGGGAACAAATACTGATCTAGTATTTGTAGAAAGTAACCTGGTGCAGGAGGAGGTACATTCATCGTATGATGAATATAGATCTTTTGCCATAATTCTCCATTTGGGTTGGCATGGTGTCCCTGCGATGAGTTAGTGCGAACATAATAGCACATTTTGACATACCAGGGGATTTTACAATTTATCATAATGTTTCTAATAGTATCCTGACTAACATGAAGTAAAGGACTGTCAGAAAGCTTTATAGGCAGAAATTTTGACAAAAAATATTTGAAGTGATTATCTATATACTGCATATCACCTGGAAAACTGGGACGATTCCATGCATCATTTTCAAGGGGATGGCCTTCGGGCCATAATCTTGAAAACTCAAATCTCCACATGGTGTTGGGTCTAGGAATTAGTTGTCGTAGGCGTACTCCTTCAATAGGACGATCATCAACTGGTTATGTATATCTAGAATGGCGCCATTGCCATTGCAGAGTGCAAAATACGATAGGATCTTGTACTATATGGAATTCAGAGGTAGGCACCTCTGGATCAACAAACCTACAAGCAACCTCTGTCATCTGGTATGGTGATACGGAGATTATCCCTCTTGAGAGCAAGAGATGTTCGGCTTCCCATGACATAGTATTGTAACATCATTCTAGAGATCTCACAAAATTGGTGCAAGTGAAAGTATTCCAGATTGGACTAACAAATTCATGAATTATTTGAGTGACATTTACATTTTTATGTTGAACTAACTCTCGGCTAGCAAAATCAGCAAGAGCATTCCTTTTACCCGGAAATGTGTTCAACATCAAATTCATAGCTGTCAAACCACTGAGCCCATCTTTGAAGGCAACCATAACTTGTTTTGTTGGTGGGATCACCTTTATATAATCTGCCTTTGAAATGTTGCAAATCTGTTCTTAGTAAAAACTTTTCATGCTGTAGGAAAAACAGAAAAGCTTGAATGGCCTTCTTAGCAGCCAAAATTTCTTTATGGCTAGAGTGGTATTGAAGTTTAGGACCTTTAAAGGACCCAGAAGCATACCTGCAAATTGTCTCAGTCCCATCTACCATCTTCTCTTTGAGGATTGCTCCCCAAAATTCTTCATAAGCGTCTATCTCAACAATCTTGAAACCAGTACCAGGAAGAGACAGAGAAGGAAGTGTCTGGCAACTTTGTTTGATTCTTTGGACAGCTTTTGTCATCTCAAAGTTCCATGCTGGAGCATTGGAGCGAAGCCTTTTATTTAACAATATCCTATCGGCAGCAACATTTTTGTAAAAGCCTGCAATATAATTAACACAACCTAAAAATCGTTGAAGTTGTGTTTTATCAAGAATTGCATCTGGAAATAGGCTTATCTTGGATATGATATTTTCTTGCATTAGGATGGGTCCATTTTTAAGAATTATACCAAGAAACTGAACTGAATCTTTAAATGTTTCCATTTTGGTTAGACTGAGGCAGAGTCCATTGGTATACACGGTTTGGTAAAACTGTTCGAGATGCTCCAGATGATCTTTCATATGTTGGGAGAAGATCAAAATGTCATCAATATAAACAATTAAGAATTTGGATAAATGACCAAAAATTTGATCCATCTTTTTCTGAAAGATAGATGGTGCAGTCTTGAGACCGAATGGCAGAACCTTTCATTCATATTGGCCACCTGGAATGCTGAAAGCAGTTTTATAAGTATCTTCTTTGTTCAAGAAAATTTGCTAGAAACCAGATTTAAGATCAAACTTACTATATACTTTGCTGCCACTAATGTGAGCCAATTAAATCATCTCGGCCTAGAATAGGATGTTGAACAAGGCAATATGTACTTATTAAGTGGCTTATAATTACCACTAATATTTTCTTTCCTCTGACTTGCTCACTTCTCTTGTTTACATAAAATGCAGGACATGTCCAAGGAGACTTGGAAGACTGTATGAATCCTCCTTTAAGCAGAATGAATAGTCACAATAAAAACCTTACACAAAAATATAAAAAGCAAAAAAAACTTTTTTACCACTTATCATTTTCAAGGGCACTAGAGCCATGTCACCATATTTGACCTAAATATATAAAAGTACTAGATCATTTTTTTTTCCAATAAATTTTAGCTTAGGTCAAGCGTAATAAGGCACTTTAAAAGGCGTTGATTTGAAGCAGTAGAGATGCAGTAGTCAAACAATAAGAACTCGATGGAAAAAAAACCATCGATAGGAGGTGAGTATAAGCAAGTTATGTGGTGGTTGATCCTACATGCCCTTGATGGAGCCTTAGAAGGAGAGACAGTAAGCTTTAAAATATGCTTTGCAAGAAAAGTAGAAACAAAATATTTATGAAAAGAAAAGAAAAGAAAAGAAAAAAATGTATATGCCTATGTGGAAGCTTGCATTTTTCGAGGCACATTAAAAGGTTAGCAATTACCTAGTGCCCGCAATGGAGATACAGAAATGCAAAATTGTAATGTCCCCTTTTTCCAATCGAAGACCTTTGGCCTATTTTGTCAACCCGATGGCCAAAGGAAAAATATAAGGGTGACTTAAGTTATAATAAATTATTATAAAGTGCTATAAAAAATAAAATAAAATTATTAAAGCACTTATATTAATTTATTTAGCTTAATAAAAATAATTTGTAATCCCTATGGAAAATACGATTTGCCTTAAGGGGCAAAAGTCATTCTAAAGGGATTTATTATATTTTAATCCTCCTAGAAAGAATAATGGCGACTAGGGCCAAAGGGGATTAATGAAGCCTAGTGAAGATAAAAACATAATTAATTTATGTATTTTCCCTAGAGAAATGTGACTTGCACTAGGAGGGAAATTTTGTTGGGAAAAACATTTAATATGGGAAAATATTAAATGTTTGCATGGCAAAAATCATGTGAGCTCATTCGCTGGTTTGGAGGTTGGTTATTGGCTCTTTTCCTTTAAAAGGAAAGTCGACTTGCCTCTTCTATATTCCAGATTTTTATATGATATTTCTCTTGCATTTGAGCTTTGAGCTTTTACAAATTATATTCTAAGGACGAAAAACCTTAGTTTATACCTCTTGTGGACGAAAACCCCAAGAGTTCTCTTGTGGACGAAAATCCAAAGGGATTGAGAGGGTTTTTCACTCAGAAATTCCCATTGATGGTAATCAGATTTTCAGTGTTATTTTCAGTCATTTCTAGCAGTGTAATTTGAAGGCATTTGAGGAATAAAATTACAACAGTTTATCTTCTATTGGATCGACCCAGTTGGGGCAGATTTGGCTTTATATTTTGGAGGTATTTAGATCTGATTTTAATTGTTAAACCATTCACATATTTTTGGGAAATAAGCCAATTAGTTTCATAATTTTTCAAAGGGTTGTTTACCAGTTTTATAATCAAATTTTAGATCTGATTTCTGAGTTGATTTGGCATCCGTAAATTCTGATTTTTATATGAATGAGTTCCTAAAAATATAAACAATCATCCGGGATAGAGAAAATAATTTTTGGGGCTTATTTGATGCCCTAAATGTGTGGGCCGAAATAGGAGGATCAGATCTACATGTTTGGTAGTTGCTGTTTTAATTTGGTTTACATCATCTTCTTCCTTGTATTTTTCCAAGTTTGGGCATATGTCATTTGCCTAGATCGAAGTTGTGTAGAGAAAGTTATGCTATCTTGAAGATTGCAGCAGTTAGGGTTTTAAATATAAATTATTTTCCAGCTGTTGTAAAATCTGATTTTCACCATAAATTCTCCAGGGTTGTTCCAAGGGTTTGGGAGTAAAAATAATTATTGTATGTTGATTTTGGGTGTGTTTGCATATAAAAATAATTATTTCCCATAGCTATCAAAAGTATATTTATTATTTTGGGGGAAAATCTCATATTTGGGCAAAAGATCTATTGGGGATCTTTCAGTGGTATCAGAGCAATGTTCCTCCCACCCGGAGGGTTTTTGATTTGATGTAGCCACGAGAGTTGGTGATAGAGCTGAATCATGGAAGTTAGACAGAAAAGCTTTCCATGGAATATGGATAGCAATCTTCTTAGGACTATGATTACTACCCATCAACAGATGATACGGACCATGCAACAGATTATGCAAACAATGGACGTGGATAGGTCAAGAGATAGAAGAGACAGTTTGAGAGCCAGATAGGATCGGAGGCCTAGATCATCATCACTTTCTATTCACAGAAGTCCAACACCACAGGACAAAGAAGCGGAAGTGATTAGCATATTTGAGGAGTATAGCATTCTTCCTCAAGATGTTAAGGAGAATCTTCCTTTCATGGACTGCATGGATATACACCCGAAGATTGGCTACAAGACTAAGCAGGCAAAAGAGGAATATCACACTATAGCTTCCGAATGGTTGATATGTGGAAGGAACAGAGAATCTTCATAGATGGATGATACAACTCTTCATGAGAGCGCTTTGGTGTCTTCAAATTCTAATGAGGTATGCAAAAATTTATATGATAAATTTGATAGTGCTGATTTGAATTTGGTCATATCATCTACACATGAAGATAAATCAAAGTTGCAGCCACGGGAAGAAGAAGAAGAGCCTAGAGAGAAAGTGCAGGAAAGGAAATTTGTATATGCAACCAATGAAGATGTAATGGAAACTCTGAAAAGGTGTGACGAATGGACTACCAGAGCTAGAGCTGCCAAATTGATAGCCGCTCAAGCGAGACAATACCTACAAGAGTTCAAAACAAAGATGGGGACGAATGATGCAAGGGAGTCTAAACCCACAAAGGAAGGCTCGATGGAGCAACTGGCATATGAGGAGAAGCCTCGCATGGACACTTGTTTGAAATTGCAGGTTGTTGCAATCTCCAAACCAACAGCTCAAGACAAGTTGATTGATGAAGAATTTCAACTCTTTATGAACCGGGATGAAATCATAAGGTATGATGAACATAATAATGTATCATGTTTATTGTTGCCTAGTCCAATCTATTTTCATCATGGGATGCATAATATGGTAGAAAATGAAGTCTTCATTTTGGAGTTTGTTGAACCATTGGTCCAAATATATGAGCAACTTGTGGATGATATATGGTGGCAAGTTTTAGTTCACTTGACAGGAATAGGTGCCAGGCTTGCGGATCACTTCAGCATGTTTTGCCTCTTGTGCATGACACTTGGACAAAACAAGATCAGAATTGCTAGAGGGCAAGCAATTTTGGGAAGGGAAGACTATAATGTCCCCTTTTTCCAATCGAAGACCTTTGGCCTATTTTGTCAACCCGACGGCCAAAAGAAAAATATAAGGGTGACTTAAGTTATAATAAATTATTATAAAGTGCTATAAAAAATAAAATAAAATTATTAAAGCACTTATATTAATTTATTTAACTTTATAAAAATAAATTGTAATCCCTATGGAAAATACGGTTTGCCTTAAGGGGCAAAAATCATTGTAAAGAGATTTATTATATTTTAATCCTCTTAGAAAGGATAATGGCAACTTGGGCCAAAGGGGAGTAATGAAACCTAGGGAAGATAAAAACATAATTCCCTAGAGAAATGTGACTTGCACTAGGAGGGAAATTTTGTTGGGAAAAACATTTAATATGGGAAAATATTAAATGTTTGTATAGCAAAAATCATGTGAGCTCATTCGCTAGTTTGGAGGTTGGTTGTTGGCTCTTTTCCTTTAAAAGGAAAGTCGACTTGCCTCTTCTATATTCCAGATTTTTATATGATATTTCTCTTGCATTTGAGCTTTGAGCTTTTGCAAATTATATTCTAAGGACGAAAAACCTTAGTTTATACCTCTTGTGGACGAAAACCCCAAGAGTTCTCTTGTGGACGAAAATCCCAAGGGATTGAGAGGGTTTTTCACTCAGAAATTCCCATTGATGTTAATCAGATTTTTAGTGTTATTTTCAGTCATTTCCAACAGTGTAATTTGAAGGCATTTGAGGAATAAAATTACAGCAATTCATCTTCTATTGGATCGACCCAGTTGGGACAGATTTGGCTTTGTATTTTGGAGGTATTTAGATCTGATTTTAATTGTTAAACCATTTACATATTTTTGGGAAATAAGCCAATTAGTTTCATAATTTTTCAAAGGGTTTTTTACCAGTTTTATAATCAGATTTCAGATCTGATTTCTGAGTTGATTTGGCATCCACAAATTCTGATTTTTATATGAATGAGTTCCTAAAACTATAAACAATCATCCGGGATAGAGAAAATAATTTTTAGGGCTCATTTGATGCCCTAAATGTGTGGGCCGAAATAGTAGGAGGGTCAGATCTACATGTTTGGTAGTTGCTGTTATAATTTGGTTTACATCATCTTGTTCCTTGTATTTTTCCAAGTTTGGGCATATGTCATTTGCCTAGATCGAAGTTGTGTAGAGAAAGTTATGCTATCTTGAAGATTGCAGCAGTTAGGGTTTTAAATATAAATTATTTTCCAGCTGTTGTAAAATCTGATTTTCACCATAAATTCTCCAGGGTTGTTCCAAGGGTTTGGGAGTAAAAATAATTATTGTATGCTGATTTTGGGTGTGTTTGCATATAAAAATAATTATTTCCCATAGCTGCCAAAAGTATATTTATTATTTTTTTTGGGGGAAAATCTCATATTTGGGCAAAAGAACTATTGGGGATCTTTCAAAAAAGGCCACATCAAAGATACCAGCTGCTCATTAGAGGTTCTGTACAAGAATCAAAATGTAACCACTCAGCATTTTTATCACTTTAAGCATAGAAGAGAATGGTGCTACTTTAAAATGTGGTTGATACAAAGAAAGTCACTCTGAAGTGGGCAAGAAAAGAAAAGATTGCTAAGACTCCAAATGATCATTCAGTCACCATTTCAAGAGAACAAAAAATCCCACCCCTAACATATGTGCAACTGGAGCAAACAACTTTTATAGAAGTCTACCTAGTCTTTCACAAGGGCATGTTTTCATTGGAAAACATTTACAAAACCATACAAAGTAGTTTGTTCCTAGTTGCGAGTATCAACATCCTTCATCATTTCCTCATTTAGTTCAGACCACACTTTCTCAACTTTGGACACGAAATCTGCAAAATACAAAGTTCAAAAACATTCATCACATGATGTCCATGTATTGAATTAGATGGAGAGGTTAGGACTGTACCTCAAAATAAAAAGAGAAAAATGAATCTTGAAACACAGAGAAGTGAACATCGTTTATCACAACCCATAACATACTTAGCTTGAAATGAGGGATCCCAAAAGCAGGCCGGCATTAGGAAAGTTGTAGATGATTACAAGAAAAACGTTGAGCTAATAAAATCTTATTTCAAAGATCTCAAGGCAACCATGTCAACCTCAAGATGCTAAAGGGTGAAAAGTCTTAGGTGTAATCAGATACAGATCAATTGAACTAAAAACAGAAAAAGACATTAAACACAAAGCAATATGAAGAGTGTTATGATTCAAACTTTTCTTTCTGTAAATATGCAAGAACATTTATAATGTTAGTGCCAGATCATGACTTGTGCTTTAAGATCATTTGTGCTAGCTTTCACATCAGATGGATCATTGTCATGTTTATGTGGTGATTGGGTTTTGCGGATTGCCTGCAAGAAAGGGACGCATTAATCCATTATTCATCCCTTTGATGTTGCTAAGAAAAGTAGGTCTTGAGTATTTAGAAATTAGTAAGTGCTTGAGAAGAGGAAAAATAACCCTTAACATCATCTTGGAGGAAAAGCTTACTATATGGAAAATTAAATATAGAGTCATACCTTCATCAGTCTCAGTTTGGGATGCCGCATAGCATTCTTCTAAGTATGTAGAGAAACTTAAAGGCAGCTTAGCATAATTTGGTTTCAGCTGATTAAAAAGCCCCTGTTGCTCCAGAAGTTCCTGTGATTGATCAGCATTTATTGAGGAAATCATCCACCGCTTTTGAATATCAGATTTTTCTAATGGAACCCCATCGATATTTCTGCTGTACATGCTCAAAAATTGTTACGAGGAAGATAGGGGTTTTGTAGAAAATTCCAAAAATTTAGAAACGGTCTAATGCATTTGAAATTAGTACCTGGCCTGAGGTTTGTATATGGCAAGAAGCTCAGATGTAGAGGATTCATCTTGTAGTACCATGCTTCTCAGAATTTCTTCTTGAACTTGGAGGAATTGATTTCCTTGCAGCATTTCCTGGTTGGGAAATGAATGTTCAGCAGCTACATAACTACAAAGCAATGGGCATGAGATGGAGTGCAGAGGACAGAGGAAGTCTATAACAGGAAAACAAAATATGTTCTAAAATCACTTGTATTAAAGAGAGGAAGTTGCGTGTGTTAAGTGCAGTGTCTAGCTGCACCACAAATATTGATCTTTCAAAACCCTGAAGGAAGTGATAGATTCATCTAAACTTAAAGATGATACAACTATTTTCACTAAAATTAAGGCATAGACTTGCTTCAAATCTTTAAAATTTCTGTGTCGAAACAGTGAACTTGAATTTTGGACTAGATTCATGAAAGATTTTCCCTGCATTGTGTGAATTCTATGCAGAAATGAAGGTTTTGCTTTCAAATGGAAAGTAAATGTTAAATGTTGTACACAGATCTCTAAAAATGAAGGCTAAATGGAAGTAAGCCGAGAGAAAAAGTTTATTTTCCCTTCAAATCTAATAATACAGAAGTTTGGAATTTACCTTGTGCAGGCATTCCCTGTAATAACTGGCAAAGACCACTCTGCTTCCCTTCGTACCGAACTTTGCCTGGCATGGTATCTCCGACCATGTGAACTTTGGCCTTGAAATTAAGTGCTCCTCCTGCATAAATTGCAACATATACATATTAGTGCTTCTTGTAATGCCAGAAATGTTTGAAATTTAAATGTCTAGAGCAAGACTTCAAATTTTCTCGGTTAACATCAACAACCGCAACATTATTTCAAGCCTTAAAAATAAAACCTAGCAATTCAAAAGTTTAACCTAAAGACAAAGTTGCAGTGCTAAATTATAATTTTTTGAGAGCTAAATATTGAAGCAAAAGCGTCTAATTGAAACAGCAGCCAGAAATCTACATAGTTCAGTTGTAGAAGAAATTTTCTTCCTAACCACACTAAAAATCACCATTTTCTCGCTTCATCTGCACATGCATTTGAAAAAAACAACATCAGACATTAAAATAGCAGCTTCTAAACAAAATTTTCAACGGGTTCAAACGAAAATTGAATCAAAATCTGATCAGCATTAATGACAGCATACAAGATTTTTTTTACAAATTTTACATGACCTAGTTGCTGAATTCAGATCTATGCCCTATCTATCAATGCAAAACAGCACAACAGTATACACAACTAGTATATGCAGTGCAAGGGTTATATATGCAGGCAGACAATGAAGCAGATTTTCATAAAAAAGGTTGGTCCAAATGATACAAAATATGATGGTCCACTTGCAACACTATTGTTTTGACATTAATTTACATTGAATTCATTAATGGAAACCCATGTAAGCGCATTGAATTCATTAATGGGGACTCCTGTGAATACAGTAAATGACTGTTCTAAAGTAAAAATCTTATGCAAAATAACACCTTTTACACAAAAATATTCACATCATTTATTTTAACCAATGACAAGCATAAAAAAATATTTGAGTTTAGTTTTTCCTCGGGCTCTAATTTCTATGGAAAATAATAGAAAAAAATGAAAACAATAGTATCCTGCCGTTGGCAAGTACTAATAAAGTCGAAAAGAATCACTAGTATAGTTGAACGAAAGGTATCATTCCATAACATTTTCTTAATTTCAAATATCCTTCGCTCCAGGCTCACAGCTGCATGCGAGCAAATTTTTCCTTTATTAATTATGGGCTCAGATCTATATTTTGTAGATTCATTCAATTTTAAAGAGGCTGTTGGTATTGGTTTGGTTGGAAATTACAGCTATTCAGAACACATTTTCATATATGATGTATCTATTTGCTGTACTGATGAAAACAATGGTATTGTGTACAATTCAACGGTAAGATTGGTTTAATTTTGCCATCCATGTTCCTCTTCTGAATAAATTCACAGCCCAAGCTGCTACCTAATGAAAAACCAGCAAGGACAGTGTGTTCTGCCGTAAAATAATGGATGTGCCACGAGAATGAGAAAAAGCAAGCATTAAAAAAATAAAAATAAAGAGCTTATGATTCTTTGTATGAAAAGTTAACAATTACATGATTCTACAGATAAAGCACACTTTCTCAAAAAACAAATCCTGCAAATGAGACTGGTGTCACTACCATAGATACACTAATCATCAGTCTCATGAAAAATTATTACATAATGAACTTAGACTTTCATCTGAGGGTTTGGCATCTTAGAGCACTCCTCAGGTGGGTGCTTCACTTCCGTCAACAAAGCAACTACCTCGTTCATCGTTGGCCTTTCCCCGGGAGTAGAGCTGACACAAAACATAGCTATTCCAAGGGTCTGCGTCACCTCCTGGATCATTGGATCAGGCATCCCCCTCAGCCTTGAATCAAGAATGTTCAATGTAGGCTCACTGCTTCTCATCATTATTTTGACCCAGTCCACAATATGCAATCCATCGCCAATGCACGATTCCACTGCATTTCTACCAGTTAGAATCTCAAGGAGAACGATGCCGTAGCTGTATACATCACTTTTCTCCGTGATGTTCATTGTGTAGCCATACTCTGCAAGGAAGGGTTGGTCATAAATGAGTTCAAAAATGGGAAAATAAACAATACATTGAAGGCCTAACAAATATCTTTGAGGGCAAGAAAATATGCAATGAAACACGCAAGCCATCAGACAACCTAATACTTGCACCGAAAAATGACCAGGTCATAGGGACTCGATAAACATTACCAGGAGCAATGTAACCATAAGAGCCAGCAACTCTGGACATGGCAAGATGAAAATCAGAAGCAGTCATCAACTTGGCAAGGCCAAAATCTGCAAGATATGGCTCAAAGCTTGCATCCAGAAGTATGTTATTGCATTTGACATCTCTGTGCAAGATTGCAGGCGCACAATCATGGTGTAAATAAGAGAGTCCTTGAGCTGCTCCAACTGCAATTCTGTATCGCGTATCCCAGTCAAGAATTCTCTTCTCATGAAGTAACTGAGCCAGATTCCCATTTGGTATGTAGTTGTAAAGAAGAAGCTGAATCCGGCGATTGGTACAATATCCTACGAGCTTCACAATGTTGCGATGGCGAATGTTGCCAAGGATCTCTATTTCCGAAACAAAAGCATTTTGTTGTTCTCTTCCATCATCCCTTTTAGAGGGCCATAGTTTCTTCACTGCAATCACTTCTCCACTTGGCATTTCAGCTTTGTAAACAACTCCGGAACAACCTTTCCCAATAATATTGGTTTCTGTGAGATTCTCGAGAACATTCTCTATGGTGAAGTTGAGCTTTTGGAAGGGAATGAAAGTCCAAGGCCAAGAAAAATCATCTGGGACGGACTCCTGTCTAAATGGCTTACTTGTTTTGAATACTAAAAACCATCCAGTGCACAAAGCCACTGCTATAAGTCCCGATAAAATGCAGACCAGAACAGTGGTTATTCCAATATGGGTTGAGTGATGAGTGTCAAGAGAAGAACAAGTTTGGCCATCCAGAGATTGGCAAAGCCCAGCATTGTCCATGAAAGAATTCATTGTCAATGTTCTGAAAAAGGGGCTCGCAGGAAGGGGGCCAGAAAAATTATTGAAGGAAACATTCAGAGAAGTCAAGCTTGTGAGGGAACCCAACACCTTGATATCCCCAGAGAGGTGGTTGCGAGATAGGTCCAAGGATTGTAACTGTGTCAGAAAGGAAAATTCCATGGGGATTTGGCCAATAAACGCATTCCAACTAAGGTTGAGATTAATAGCCAAGCTAGTAATGGACCCAATCTCTGCAGGAATGGTAGAAGAAAGACTGTTACAGCTTAAATCAAGCAATGTAAGTTTTTCGCAATTCTTCAATGCTTGGGGAATCTTACCAGAGAAAAGATTATTGCAAAGAATCAGTTTGTTTAGATATTTGAATTTGCCCAAAAGAGATGGAATTTCGCCATTGAAGTTATTGTAGCTGAGGTCAAGCTGCTCTAAATTAACAAGGTTACCAAGCTCAACTGGGATTTTACCTGTCAAATGGTTACCATGAACATCAAGAAGCTCCAGAGATGTAACGTTGCCAACCTCTGGTGGAAGAGGTCCAGAAAAGTGATTTGTGAAGAGGTCCAGAAACACAAGGTTTTGGAGCCTACCCAACTCTGAAGGAATCCTTCCGCTCAATTGGTTTTCTCCCAAACGCAAACGAACAAGAGATTGACAGTCACCAACCATAGCTGGAATTGCTCCAGACAAATTATTTGATAACAACATCAACTTGCTAAGCTTTTGGAGACGGAAAACTTCTCTTGGTATTGAACCAGTAAGTTGATTATAGGACAAATCCAATGCATAGAGCTCAGTGCACTTTCCAAGACTTGGAGGAATCCGGCCAATTAGTTCATTACCCCATAGAAACAGAGTTTCCAGTAGCTTTAATTTACCAATATCCCATGGTATTGACCCGTGTAATTGATTTTTGTCTAGCTGTAGAGCTGTAAGGCTTGTACAATTTACAATCTCCCAAGGTATGGTGCCAGCCAGTAAATTATCAGTGAAATGAAGTTGCTCAAGTCCTGTCAACACACCTAGGTCCTTGGGAATGGAGCCAGAGATTTTGTTTGACGATAAGTCCAGTACTACAAGAGATGAACAGTTGCTAATCTCTGGAGGAATCGGCCCTTCCAATGCATTTCCCCACAGGAGAATGCTTGTTAACTGCTTTAATCTTCCCAACTCTGGAGGAATGGGTCCAGACAGGTGATTCATGTGAAGATAAAGATTTCTCAGCTCAGAGCAATTACCCAGTTCACGAGGTATGGAACCTGAAACATCAGTTGCATATACAGCAAAAGTTTGTAGGTTTACAAGACCCCCAAAGGAGGCAGGAATGCTGCCAGATACAGAAGTTGCAGCAACACCAAAGGTAGTAAGATTCGAGCATTGCCCAAGCTCTGGAGGAATAAGCCCACCCAGATCAATGTTTCCACCCAATCTTAACTGCTCCAAATTCAATAAATTACCTAGCTGAGATGGTATTGTCCCATTCAAATTATTGTCTTGCAAGCAAAAAATGCGTAAAGACTTACAGTTTCCTAGCTGTTTAGGAATACTCCCTTCAAGTTGGTTGGAATTTATGTATAGAACTTGCAGTTGAGTCAGCTTTCCCAGCTCTGAAGGAATAGGACCAGTGAGACTGTTTCCACTGAGATCTAACACCTCTAGTTGTGTCAGGTCCCCAAACTCTGATGGAATAGTCCCTGTGAGATTGGTGAGAGAGAGATTCAGGACTTTCAGAGATGTTAAGGTGCCCAACTGGGGGGTAATAGTGGCATTGAGGAAGGAGCGAGAGAGATTAATAGCAGTCACCTTCTTTTCTTCAGAGCAACTAATACCTTCCCATGAGCAGGGATTGTCATCCTTAGGATTCCAACTTCTCAAAATGGTGTCTGAAATTTGGGTACTTTCCAAGAGAACCAGTAGAGCTTTTCCATCAGAAGACAATGCATCCGCTTTCAGGTCAATGCCAGGCATCATTAGTAGCATTACCATGAAAGTCAAGGAGGACTTCATTTGGTTGAAATCCCAAACCTTAGGGTTTTTACAACATTTTGGGTTTTCTACCATTGTTGCGAAGCGACTGACTTGACCTAACATGCAATAGAGCAGAGCCAATCTCAAGGGTATGTATATTATGAGACTAAAACAATGAAATGGGCTTAAGATAGGGGGTTCAAATTCAAGAAGAAAATGAATTCTGCATTGAATTTCAAAAACAAGTAGATAAGAAGGAAGCAGCAACAGAGATGGCCATCGTATTAACCAGTGATTTTTGCATTGGAGACTGTGAAAGAAGGCTGAGCAGAAAAGCAAGCTTGAAGGCTCAAACACACCACTTCCCACTTAAAAAAATAAAAAAATAGAAAAAGATTACAAAATTGAGAAAATGGACAGACCACACTCTACATTGGTTTTCACGTTTTAGGAGATTGCCAAAAGCATTGAGAAACCAGAGAAAATACTAATTTTCTTATCCTCAACCAGTTAATGCCCCCATTCTCCAAGGCAGGAATGGAGGGAAAGCTCAAAACAACCCACGAGAGATTTTGGAGATTCTGCCACTGCACACCTCTGCTAATTTGACAGGAAAAACAAATCCTAAATTGCTATTTTTTTTAACCATTCACTGACAAGGAGAAGAAGACAATTCATCTGCATGCATCGTGGTAAGGGGCCAACGCAGTATTTTGATTGATAAAACTAATCCTTTCCTTTTCAATTTTGTAATAAAGAAGAGCAAGTAGGTCCATACCTGGGTGATACCCAGACAAAAGAATGTGCATTCCCATTGAAATCACAATAGAAGAAACAAAACACCATCCAATCAGAAAGCAATGGCTCCATTTCCCAATAATCCATCACTCCATCCACCACTCCACAGCTTTCTATTGACAACCATAAGTTATAACTATCTACATCACGTTTTCCCCTGGTCACCATTTAACCAAATCTATACTCCAGGGTTCTTCCAACAAAGCAAAGACAAGCTGTCCCCTACTTTTTTTCCTGCCATGTTCTTCTGCTATGCCTCCCACCCACCTGTACAGTATCTCACTTCTCCTCCACTTCACTGCACCACCATGGACTGGCTTGACTTCGGAAAAGTACACAGTCCCCATCTACGATTCACTGTTAAAAAACCCGCACTGAAATTATTCTAACATAGTTTTAATAGCACCAGATAAGTATTTACAGCCCTCATTGAATATTTCATTTTTGCTTGCATAAGATCTCAAACAGAGCCGCAATTCCATTTTATCTAGACCTTATACTGTCGTGAAATGTCTTTTACTCTAATTTGTACCTAGCGACCTGTGACTAGGTATTGGCTGGACTTATATTCCATTCCCTGACTGTGAAATCAGGCTTGCAGGTGCTCATCGTCACTGAGATTCTTTCCGGTGTTTCATGTCAGTCAAAATTTTATTCTTCGTTTAATGTAGCCTGTTTTAAAATTAAGGACAAGGAATGAGACTTTTTTTAAAAAATTAGAGAGCAACACTTCATTTTTCATGAAAATACTTGCAATGTATTATCTTTTACCCATATGAACCTTTGTTACCATATTTTCATAAAGAGGTGAGAAGGCGACCATGTGGACAACATTCTAAATGTGGATTTAGATGCATTACATGTATATGCGGAGGCTGCCGTTGAACTTCAAATTTATTGCGTCTTTCAAATCAAAATTTGTTGACGGTTGATTATTTTCGGTTCATGTATAATTGTTTAAAATCAGTATTCTTCTAATTAAAAATCATTATCTATTGAAACATCACTCACGCAAGGGTCGCAGTCAACATGAATCTGCACAAAAATCATTATCTATTGAAACATCGCTCACCCCATTTCTTATGCCCCACCATCTTGTTATGCACTCACGTATGAAATAATAAGGCGTGTGTTTTATTTAAAAACCGCACACGGTAATTTGACAGAATAGGTAACAATGTATTACATTGTCACCTATAGGTAACAATGTATTACATTGTCACCTATATGGGTACGTATGTAGGTAACAACATAATGTGTTGTTACCTATTCCGTCAAAACTAACTGCGATGCGACAGAAAATACTTTTTGCCTATTGTGCGAACTTGCGTGAGGGATAGGCTCTTCCAAATGTATATATGTAATAGACAACTATTATAAAATTTGACGTATAACTAATTTTTTAGGTTGTAAATATTTAAAGCTTGTTAGAATTTTCGACAATCATATACAATTGAAAACTCAAAAAATAGGGTACAACATGTCCATTTTTAGACCTGCGGAAGTTATTCAAAAAATATATGCAAAGAATCAAAAGAGAGATTGAAATTATAACATTGTATATAGTTATTTATCTGTGGATCTTGTACATGACATACTTGTGAGAAAAATGTATGGCTATTTACCTTTTGTGTTATGCTATCTAAAGCTACATATATATTACAATGTCACAAAGGCATGAAGAACCATTGTGGAAGTAGAATTGTTTTGGGACTCAATGTGTGACTCTTCACCTTTTTGTCGTTATGTGGTTAGTTGAAAGGTGCACAATATGTAAACCGTGGGAGTGTCATGTGGGGTGGCACAAGTTGAGCTAAACGATGTCATTGAAATTCCATAAATTTGTCATGTTGCAATTCCTTTTCACCCCACATTGGTTAAGCCTTTGAAGAATACACACTCTGTGCATGTGGAGATGGAGGTAGCATGTTGTCAACGCCTTGTGGTATTGCATAATGTGAGTTATCCTTAATGGTTTTCCATGGAGGTGTGTTAGACCCCACCAAAGTTAATGATGTGTACCACATAAGGTTCAGTGCATGCTCTAGTGGCACCATGGTTGATCTATACAAATTATGATGTACCATTACGGGGGTATGTGTGGCATTTGGTGTAGATGAATGGATGGTCTTGGAGGCACAGCGAATCCATGGTGAGATTTCGGAGTATCGCAATCTATTGAAGTGGAACCAAATGAATTGCAAGTTGTGAAGACATACTTGGTAATATCATAAGAACTATTGTTGATAGCTCTTACTAGATTAGTCACCCCTCCTTGCAAAGAAATAATCCTGATCACATTAATTCTAGAAAGTAAGTGTAAAACCTTATCTTCTAGTTGATATCTCATGAACCATCTAGATTGTTGTGGGATTTGACCTACTCTAACAACTTTGTACATTGGCATAAACAAGTTTATGTATACTTGGTTTCCATAATTTAATCTATATTTAACGGTGTAGGGTGTGCATCAGTAGGAGATGAAGTTATGAATGGGTAATATGCATATATGTATGACAAAATCTTCTTAGAATTTGGGACATCATGTGCTGAGCATGAAATTGTAGACACACAAATTTGGCATTTGGCACAAACAGAGCTCAAACACATTATCTTACACTATTATAAGGCCTGTAATCCCTTATTCCATTGCTCAAACATCTACAAGAATATCTTCATCAATAAAAAAACACCTTATAGATCTCGTACAGGCTTCTCTAAATCAACAGTTTGTTGGTGTATTATTTATAAGCACTAAGGTTAAGTTTACTTAAGAATTTGGTTGTTCCACTAATTATATTTAGTGTGTGCACATGTTACATGAAGTGTGCATTTATGCCTTCTCACCTCACGCATGTTATTACCCTTTGTGGAAGAAACCTTTGGTGGAAACCAATTTTAATTGAATCAATAGGGAAAGGGGAGCTTGGTCTTGCACAAGCTATTTATACCCCGCATCTCCCTTTGTATTGGCATTGTATTGTGAGTGAAATCAATAGTGTGTGTGCAACCACTATTGTGAGTGATATTATTCTATGTAATAATATTGTATACTTCCATTATGGTGTGTGTATGGTTTATATTGTGATGATGGTGTGCATATTAGATCATGGTTGGTTGAGTTTTCACCAACCTTATGTGATAGCATAACCTACTCTTATGACCATTACTCGACTAAATCCATTTGCATTAGATATATGTGTTTTTTGGTTTGCATTGATTTACATTCCAAGACGCGTGATTGATGTTAGCCCTTAACATTAACATTGAGGCCACATATTCCATTTCCATCAATTTGCAAAGTTTGATCCAAATGGTTTCAGCTTTTGGAAAGTTTTGTAGTTTCTAAATATATATGTCAGTTTATCATTTTGTTTTGACATTGGATTTTTTTTAGTGTTGAGATATTTTTGGCTTGGTTCGCATTGCATTGGATCTCAACATTGATATTGGATCATATCTAAGTTTCTCACTGATAAAGAGATAACACCACTCGAGATTTTCCATCTAGGTCTAGCTCTAACTCAGTATCCAACTTTTAACTTAGTGATCCAAACTTGATCTACAATGTTACCTAGGATAAAAACTTGGCAAGTTGAAGACTTCTTGGCTTGACGACTACAAAATGTACTCAAACACAACTTATTATGGTTTCCTTGTGGTTCCATCTCCCCTGAACAAATAATGAGTCAAGCCACTACAAGTTCATCCCATAAATTTGATCTCCACCTGTATACACCTAAATTTGGTCACATTCCCCTTAGCCCTTGATCGAATAACCAACTTAAACATGGGCACCTAACCATGGCACCCTTTCACCCCACATTAATAATTAATTTAATTATTTTAATTAAATTAAATAGCCATCCTCACAATATCCATTATTTTATTACCCTAATAGACCTATTTCTACCTCACCTAGACACCTCATCCAGCCACCTCACCCTAGACCTATTCTTGGCATGTTTCCATAACTAACAATAACTAAGTCTTACTTGCCTTAATGAGCTAAGATTTGGTCTAACCCTAAAATCAATGCCTAAGATTTCTCTAACTACATTCCCGCTCATTAGAAGGGAAGCTTCCGTTATGATCCGTGACAATAAACCAGACTTGGCCCAAGAAATTAGAAAGATCTGCCCATTTTTAGTAAACCTAGGGAATCCCACCCTTAACTGACATTGGTTAGACCTAAATCGATGCCGGGTCAAGACAGAACCATGGTCAATTACCATTGATTCACCTTAGACAACCTTGTTTGAGAGGTTCGCACATTGGAGATCAGAGAGAAGAGATCAGAGGAGATGCTTGTAGGAAAAACTGACAGGTCTTTTCACACATCTAGGCATTCTAGAACCATTATCTAGGACAGATCTAGAAGCATTGTACCCACGGTAGCATTCTGGGAAGTCACTGCCATGGCACCAAAAACCATTCCTTCTGATCAACCGTCACCATTACCATCCAGCCATCTAACCTACATCATAGTAAGTATACCTGTCATGCCAGCATATCTCCTATTTTCATTACTAGTAGGCTCGGTTACCTCTATTATTAGTTTTCTACCTTGCACTGGCTCACTTCCCCACCATCCTATCTCCATACAGATTTTGATCATTCCTCTCACCCACACCATAAAATCTCCCATTCTCACCTGCTACCTGCCTCTGAGTACACCTCTAAGTACTTTCACAACACCTCCCCATACTTACACCCACTCCTCACCATCCCCAAGTCATTAGCTCCAGTTCAAATCCCTACAATCATGAAATTATTGAGTTCCTTAAACCCCAATCCTACCGACACCGGTTATCCACGACCGTCATCGGTCCCTTACTAAACCGTCGTCAGTCATACCCGACCAACGTCTGGTCTCTATGTTTTATACCCTTCCCAAGAATAGAGCCAAACAACCTCCTACCAATTGATCCTAAAAAAACCCAGAATAAAACCCTGACCAGTCCTAGTACCTTGACAGTTACCTCATCCTGTTTAGATCCAACTATATCCTATCCTATTGTGATTGGATTTGCTTATTATACTTTAATGAGATACCAAAATCATATCAACTACAGTAGGAATTTACTTATTTCTCACATTAATTTGTTTTAAACAATGGATTGACAGACATCTAGGAAGTATCACAACTTCCCCGGAACTAGCATACGCTAGGAAATCCACTGTCATATATCATTTAACTTCTCTTTTGTGGTCTTATTTTCTATTAACAGGTAATTCCTCCTAGCCAAAAGGAAGCTCTCACAATCGAGCACTAGATTGAGAAGTCAGAACGTGCACACAACAACCATCAACCAACCCATTTAATAGGTATTCCTCCTAGCCCATAACCCTATTTGTTTCTTCATTCAAAAAATGTAAAGAAAAACGAGTGAAACATTTTGGCACGCCCGGTGGGACCCATCAACAGGGTTCTATTGCATTTTCTTCATTTATAGGCAAAATTTGTGTGTTTGTTTCCCTTTAAAAGGATTACACAGTAATTTTCTTCCCTAGTAATCCTCTCTTCTTTCTAATTGCTCTAAAAAGAAACATTTCTCTTGGTGCATTTTAAAAGGAATCATTCTTCTTTCTTGCTTTCTACATTTAGTGAAAGAGCATACCCTCTCTTATTCATCATTTGCTTCATCGAATGTAATCTTTTCGATTTGGGCTTAAAATTGGTTGCATTACATTCTGATTTTCTGCATTTAGCTCACATTAAAATGAGGGCAACCTATATGCTGGAAGTCATGCCCAATTGATGGTTGACACAAATAATCATAGAAAGCACATTCTCTCTCTTCTCTCTGTGTCTTACCAAACTGCACAAAATTGAAATATACACATCTTTCTTAAACAACATCTTACCTAGGAACACCAGTCCATGATCACATGATCAAATTGGCAGGTACTCCCTAGCTCATTACCTCCATCAAGTCATTATCTCAGAAGACGGCCTGCCCCCCCGCCATAACATACCTAAAACCTCTCCTTTTAGATATCCTTCTTCATAGGAAGCCTTCCTCACCAAAAACTCTATTCTAAATTCATGAGTCAGTCTTCTAAATAGCATAATATCAACACATTAAAAATCACTTTTTAGGTATGTGTTTTTAGTGTTTGATTGACGTGTGTTTTGAGGTGTGAGGATACACTTCTCCATTTTTCCATTTTGTTGCCTTACACACTCCACAATCACAGTTGGAGTATTATGACTTCTTTTGAGTGTGTCAGGACTTCATTGCATCATCTCCAGACCTCTGGGTTGATTATTTATCTCACTAAATTCACAACAATCCATTTTTTCTACATCTTTCCAATTTTCACAGTAACTAGCATCGGTTACCCCTGACCGAGCATCGAGTTTTTCTTAACCGGTATCAGTTTTATGTTCTTTTGGGTTAAATTGCCTACAGAACCCTTATTTCATTTTCTTTGTTGTCAAAGTTCCTGTGAGTCTCTGTACTCTCTCTACTTTGATAAACAATCATCATACAACTTGTTCATCTGACCATCACCAGTCTTTTCCTCATTTGATAAAATTGTTCCTGTCTCACAGTAACCGACCTCGGTTACCCCTGAACTGGCATCGGTCATCCTTAACCGGTATCAGTTACCCTGTGCTATTGAACATCAACTGATATATTACCCAAATCTACCTATAGACACCTTTTTTCTTCATTCTCACTACTCCATGTGTCATCTACAGGATACAGACATCACCTGATATACATTCATTCACATGGTGTTGACTCATAATCAAGCTAACTCTTATATTTCACGTAAGTCATCAACCACTCCCACCTAGTCCTGTGCACCCCTCTGTCCTATCACCCATGGATCCAACCCTACCTACCACCATTATTTGCAGGCAATGAGAATTTACATGACTCCTTGATCAGAATCCCGTGGCCTTATAGTTCTACCTTTCCCACTCTTCCACCCGAGACTCCTCAGGTCAGTTGATATATGGCATGCTTGTATCCATCTCTCCTACCCTTATTCCCACTTCTACATCAGCCCCTAATAATGTGGTGTTACCTTCACCTACTTCACCCCTAGTGGTTTCATAGCTAGGACCCATACCCGACATGACCGTTGCATCTACAGTATCACTCAGTCGCACCTGTAGTATCTGTTGTCCCCTCATCTACCACCTAGACCATAACCCCCTGTCTGCACCCATTGTTTCACAAATACCCATTACAACACAACCACCCATGGTTTCAGTGACCCCTACTCCATTCCAGAATATTGTCCTCTCCATCCCACAAACACTGCCCCCAATCGCTACTAGAGTCACTACGACTGTCCCACCTACATACACATACTATCAACAACCCCCTATCTCATCTGTTGCCCATTTTGGATACATACCCTCTATATCAGTCCCCTATTCTCAACCTCCCTATTCAGCATCACCATACAATGGAATGCCACCCATGTCACAGGTTTAATACCACCCCCCTTATGCCACAGGAGGGGTCCCTTCCACCACAACCTACCAATGACCTCATCAAATTGATGATGGAAAGGATGAAGACACTGGAAGCATCAGTTTCTGGCTCACGCGATTCTCTCACCTATGATGAAATCTATAATGAGCCCATTCATCCATCCATCCCTATTCACCCATACCCTGTACATTGGGAAATGCCAAAATTCAACCATTTCAATAGTAAAGAAGACCCGCAGCAGCATTTGTGGTCTTTCAAACATGGGTGTTACCTGATCACCCATGATGACACTTTACTCCTACAAACCTTCCTAATGTCCCTGACAGGACCTGCATTAGACTGGTATAGTGGGATACCAAGACACTCCATCTACTCATTTAATCAAGTATCCCAAGCCTTCTTAGATCACTTCTCCATCAACATTGTTAAGAAGGTTACCATGACTGATCTTTATTCCACATGACAGTACAGAGATGAGTCTATCGCTGACTTTGTCACTCACTGACGCAGCCTAATTAACCAGCTCACATTTCAATTACCTCAAACTAAACTCATAGAGTTGTTTACTTGGGCTTGCATAAGACACATCTCACTAACCTTGCAGGTGCATATACCTTTCACTCTTTTGATGAGGCATTCACCATGGCACGAAAATTAGAAATTCATGTTATCGAAGAGAAGAAAATTAAACTTCATAACAAGAACATCGAATTCAAATCAAATGATGCTTCTTCATCTTCGAAACCCCAAAACAATTATTTAAAACCCAAAGGATCTTCCAACGCCATAGTTCTCAAGGCTAGCCCCCTCATCAATCAAACCCATCCAAACCTCCTTCTAATCTCTCTCCCATCCAAGCTTTCTATTTCAGACGAGAACAACGAAAGTACACTTCGATAGGAGAATCTTATTCTTCTGTTTTGAAAATCTTGTTAAGGTTGGTGCCATTACCCTTCCACCTATAAAACCACATACTGGTTTTGACCCTGAGTGCCCCATGCCTGTGGGGTATAAGGAACATGAATTTTGTAACTATCATCGTGTCAAAGGTCATAGCAATAATAACTACATCACCTTCAAGAATATCGTCCAAGAAATGTTAGACAATGGATATCTAGTCTTGGATAGCCTGAATGCACCCGCTAACCAAAACCTACATATCTTCAAGAAACCATTCCCTAATCATGCCCCATCTTCCAACCAAGCTGGTGACACTTCAAATAATGATAGCAATGTCTGCGAGGTCCACGCTATTTTTAATGACATACCAGTTGCTTCCCAATTGCCTCATGTTCCTTCCATAGATGAAATCTTAGCCCGAGCTCCACTACCTACACAAGAACTGATTTCATCTACTCCTCCACCTACAGAGGAACCCCCTTCATTTTCTCCATCACCCGTGGAAGAGCCTATAATTAGCATGCCACCTTTGACCCCTCAAATTTCTGAGCAGTTGTCAGTGACACCTATCCTACTCATAGGAGAAAGCATGTCCACACCTACACCATCACAAGGAGATTCCACCTTGTCTGGCCCATCCTCTCCTCTACCCATGGAGGATCCTATAGAAGTACCATTACCTTTAGATGACCATTCACCATCAGACCTTCAAGATCCTATTGATCTGCTTTCAGTCTCTCTTACCCACAGAGTCTGAGGGCTAGCCATTTCCCATGTGTCTCAAACAAATTTTATGGGAATTACAACTCAATCCACATCATGGCCCCACTTACAACAACACCATTTTCATGCTTGGTCGATCACTTGGACTATGTCGATAGAGCCTTACTTTGGGGATGCCTTCTACTTCCTATTTCAACACAAATGTAGTTGTCACTCACTGACACCTCCACTATCTATCCAAAAGTGTTTCGAGTGACCAAACCAAACATAACCATGACTATTGCAACACCTTCCACATCACCACCCATGGCCCAACTCACACCTCTACCCATAACCCAACATACATCTACACCCAAACACCTACCCACGCCTATATCATCTCCCTTACCTAAACCTATCACTACCTTAGGGGTCATACCGACAGCTAGCCTTACTCACCCACCCATCAAATTAGATTTAGCCATATCTTCCAAAACTAACACTAAACTTACCCTAGCCCCTAAAAATAAGATCCAATCTCCTAGGCCTCATACACCAACCTTTCCTACCATGCCATTATCACCTTCACCCCTTCCATCCATCCTAGGACCTCACCCCTCGACCCTGGCCAAGAAACCCATGTCCACAAGTAAACCAAGAATGCAGTAACCCATTTCCTCATCACAGACCTCTAATATACCCAAGTGATCCCACACACTTCCACCCTCACCCGTAACCTTCTTACCACCCATACCTCCACTACCATCCATAAATTCTTCACTACCCATGACACTTTCTTCTCTTTCACTCACACCTCCTACCCAACCTACACCACCCACCTCCACAGCACCTCAGTTACCCCCATGGGTAACCCATCCTCTTCCACCATCTGGCTTTTCCCTCCACATCTCATACACCCATGTCATCATTTGCCCAAAAAGATGCAACCTAAAGCTAAAAATCCACTACCCTCCAATAAGGTAGTTAAACCAACCAAACCTTCCGCCGCTAGCTCTTCTACCATGCCCGTACCCAAGCAGATGCAACCAAAACCTAAGACCACTCCACACACCAAACTAGTAAACCAAACCACCCCCCTCCTATAAAGCCTCTTCCTCCACAATCAGTTGTACCTACACCCAAACCCACATTCACCTCCCATTGTGATCCACTAGCAAGATCCTATGCCAAAATCTTAACCAATCTCCTCGAAACTTTTGTCATCACATTACCACCTCTTAGACCTTACGACCCACTCAAACCCAAACCAAAAGGGTTTGACAAAACCAAAATTTGCACCTACCATCATGTGCCAGGACATGATGTAGAGAACTATAAGGCTTTAAAAACCACCCTTGTCCAATTATGTCCTCCTGAAGAAAATTTTGACGATGATGATCTTCTTGATGAGGACCCCATTTCACCTTTACCAATTTCCAAAGATCTTCTCCCATTACCTACTCAGCAACCAAAATCTCCACCCCCATAACTCTTTGATCCACCCCCAAGATTCGATATTAACATGGTCCATATAAGAGAGTTGGCCAAACCACCACCCAAATGCCAATGTGGCCTACTCATTTCACAAGGATCGTATCCCCCCACTAGGGTTTTGTCCCTCATGCCCCTATACCTTCCATGACACACCCTCTTCATCCACCTCCCCTCAGATTAACATGATCAACATTGCCACCCATGCTCAGAAAGATACAAGGGCAAAGGAAAAAGAAACTGGCCCATCAACCAACCCTATACCCAACATACCATCCGCACCCATACCCAAAGTCACCATTCGAGGTCCTGCATATCCTATTTCTGATGGGGTCACACATCGCACAATGCTAAAACAACTACACCAATCCCCCCGTCAAAATGTATTTATATGACCTCGTCCAAACCTCAGAGTCACATCGTCAAGCCCTCATGGAGGTCCTTCAATCTATTGAAGTCTTACCAAATGACCCCACACCCATAGCCTCCATCATTACCCCCTCACCATGTAGCCTCTCTCACTAGGTCATCACCTTCCTCTACACCTCCACCTACTCGCCAAGTGGCCACCCTCAACTTTTCAGATGAAGAGATCACTCCCTTCCAGTCTGATGACCCGACCCTACTCTTTTCATCTCCATCTTTATCGATAATATACACATACAGATGCGTTATGATCGATGGTGGTGCTAGCATTAACATCATCTCCTCCCATGCATATGACCAAATGCAATACCTACCAATTACATGCATGGTAACCCAGTTATGCTGTGCTCCTTCAATGATGCCATGACCTCTACCCTAGGTACCATTGTTCTCCATGTCTGCGTGGGTCCCCGCACTATCCCAAACTTTTCTATGTCCTAGAAGGGGAGTTCCAATATAACTTGTTGCTCAGCTGACCTTGGATCCATGCCATGGGTTGTGTCCCTTCGACTTTACATCGCTGCCTCAAATTTGAACATGAGGGACATAATTACACCATCCCTTCCAACCATCACCTTTCAAGACCTGTAACATGCTATATCAAATAATGATGTGCTTGTACTAGTCAAGGCATCTGTCCACTATCACTACTTCACCTTCACCTACAAGCCCATCCACCAAAACTGCCACTACCTCTGCTACATCTAACCTTGCTATCCCCACTGCAATTATAGCCTCTACTGCTGACCCCTGTTTCCCCATCATCTAGTGAGCCATTTATCCCCGCTACCCACATACCAACTACTGATCCCTTAGAAGGTGTTTTTCAATGCCTCACTCTGGGGGAATACCACCTATACAATATCGACACCTTTCTCACCCCAAGAGTATGGAACCTGTGCCAACACCCCAGTTATGACATCCACATTAGTGAATGTTTTTCCTTATGGCCCTCCCCACCTTCGCACTAATCTAACATATGGGGGACTTGATATGGCCACCTATAAACCTGAACCTCCATCCCAAACCCAACCATTTTCATCTGACCTACACTCCCTCACTAACCACCACTTCACTCACACTTTCCTCCACCGGTGCACGTGGAAAGGATTTGGCTTTGGATTTTATGAACAGGGCCGCCATACTGTCATTTCCTATACCTCTTGTAAACACAATGACCGTATAGTGGCATTGGTTTTGACACTTCCACCTTCCAAGAAGGTTCATGTCAACCTCATCCAGGATGGAAAATCTTCCCCACCTCATTCACCCACATTACCATATTCACCCACGGAGTCCATAGATCCCAAATCTATTCCTCCTAACTTATTTTTTTCGTAAACACCATTTCCTTGGGACTGCTGACCTATCAACGTGATGGAAAAGCTCCCTCTTCTCTCCCATTCCTGTATCCTGACATGATCGATGATGATACACCTTCTATTAACATCATTCAATGTCAAGATGATGAGTCCATCCTCACCTACCTTGGTGTGGAAGACTCTTATATTCATCAGTCGTTACACTCTAGAGATGCAAAACCATGTTGAATGAATTGACCATTGAAATCAACATTAACACTCAGGATGACCCACACATTCTAAAGATCGGCCAATCCTTAGATGTTACTGAACAAGAATCCTTCACTCTTTCCTTCAGGACCATAGCAATGCGTTTGCCTGGTCCTATGCCGATATGCCCGGTATTGACCCAAAAATCATGGTCCACAATATCGTAACCATCCCTGATGCCAAACCCATCAAACAAAAGCTGCGGAAAATGCATCCTCGCATTGCTCTTCTGGTCAAAGAAGAGCTTCAGCACCTTCTCTTGGTTTCCTTCATTCTACCCATTGATTATCCCTAATGGATTTCTAACATCATTCCTGTCACAAAGGTGATAGGGGGACTTTTCATTTGCACATACTTCTATGACCTCAACCTCACTTGTCCCAAAGATGATTTCCCCCTACCAGGAATTGACCAACTAGTTGATCTCACCATTGGCCATGAAATGTTATCGCTCATGGATGGTTTCTTGGGCTAACAATAAAATATTAATAGCTCTAGAGGATCAACACAAGATTTCCTTCATCACCCCTTGGGGGACTTTCCTGCTATCGAGTCATGCCTTTTGGCCTCAAAAAATGGTGGTGCTACATATCAACGAGCCATGACTTACATCTTCCATGAAATCATGCATCATATACTGGAAGATTACATAGATGATCTTCTGGCCAAATCTAAACATCAAACCAAACACTTGTCCATCCTTAAATTCATCTTTGACTGACTCATCAAGTATTGTGTGTGCATCTTCAACCAAAGAAGTGCATCTTTGTGGTACTTTCTGGGAAAACTCCTAGGTTTCATCATTTCTTTGTGTGGCATAGAATTCAATCTTGCTAAAGTCAAGGCCATTCTAGAAATGCCTCCACCCACTAATCTCCATCAACTTCAAAGCCTATAAGGAAATTTGTAATCCATTTGTCTTTTTATTCTCACAGCTTTCTGATCAATTGTCAACCATTTCATCATCTTCTCAAGAAAGACGTTTCATTCAAATGGGATGATGAATGTCATAAAGCCTTTGAAGCCTTAAAAAAATACCTCCTTCAACCACCAGTGCTCATTCCTCCTAAGGATGATCATCCCTTTTATCTATATATTTCCACCACTGACCATTCTCTAGGTGTCATGCTCACTCATCATGACGAGCAACACAAAGAGCAAGCGGTTTATTACATAAGTCGTACCCTTCTAGAATACAAAACTAGATATACCCACAGCTAAAAAAATCTTCTTAGCCTTAGTTTTCATCACCACCAAACTCCACCATTACCTACTCAATCACAAAACCTTCATCATTACTAATACTGACCCATTACACTATATGTATGCCAAACCCTATCAACATCAACGTGCCGCATGTTGGCTTATGCTTCTTGCCAACCTTGACCTCGAATTCATTCATCAAAAGTCCATTAAGGGACAAGTTATTTCTAACCAATTAGCCGACACACCTATTTTTGGGGATCAACCATCTAACTTTGACTTCCCAGACAAGTCTATAGCTACCCTTTCCCTAGATGAACCCACTTACCAAATGGTACTCTTCTTTGATGGCTCCAAGTGTCAGCATGGGGGTGGGGCTGGTGTTATCCTCATTCCCCTTGAGGGTGAACCTATGCCTTTTTCTTTCAAACTCAATTTTGATTATACAAACAATATTACGGAATACGAAGCACTCGTATTGGGTCTCCAGGATGCATATGCCTTAGATGTTAAGACAATCAATATCTTTGGTGATTCTCAGTTGGTCATAAACCAAGTCAATGGTATATACCAGTGTCATAATGAGATTCTTCAAAAGTATAAGCAACACGTAGACATAATTTTGACCACCTTTGACCATTATACACTTCAAACCACCCAATGTTCTACCAATAAATTTGTGGATACCATGGCCTATTTGGCTTCTCAGATACCTGCTTCACCCACTGACTCTAAAATATTTGTCACCATAAAAAGACTACAATCACCCTCTTATTTACCTCATGAAGTCTACTCCATTTTAACCATTACCCCTGACCCACATGACCTTTGGTATAAGCAATATGTAGACTATCTTTCCCTTTCCATTTTACCCCACTGATCTCACTCGTAATGGACAATGATGCCTTTCTTAAAAGTGTCTCTCGTTATGTCTTCATGGGTGGTCTTCTTTACAAGAACAACTTTGTTGGACATTATCTTATGATACCTTATGAGTTTTGAAATTCCCTACACCATTAAGGAAGTCCATGATGGAATTTGTGGAGGTCACTTTAGTGGTTTAGCTAGTCGCAAAACGCATCCTTTGCCTAGGCTATTATTGGCCAAACCTAAACCATGACTGTTGTGATTACGTTAAACATTGTGTGAAATGCCAGCAACATGCTAATCTCCACCACACACCTAGTCATGCCTTACAGGTTTCACGAGACCTTTGGCCTTTCTCTCAATGGGGTTTGGATCTTGTCAGTGAGATCAACCCCCATTCTTCACAATGCCACCAATGGATCATAACCACTACCGAATATTACACTAAATGGGTAGAGGCCATTCCTCTAATTTCTACAAAAGCTGAGAAAATATGTGAATTCATCAACCATCACATCATTTGTCGTTTTGGTGTTCCTCACCACCTCATCACTGATAATGGAAAACAATTCAAAAACAAAACCCTACACAAACTATGTGATGCTTTTGGCATCCAACTCAGTTTCTCATCACCTTATTACCCACAAACCAATGGTCAAGCCGAATCAACCAATAAAACCTTGAACAAAATTCTTATGAAGGTAGTCAATGATACTGGGAAAGATTGGCATACGCACATTCCTTTCACCTTGTGGGCTTATCGTACTAGTATTCGACACTTCGACTGGCTGCCACACCCTTTTCTCTAGTCTACGGTACTGAGGTTGTCTTACCTCTTGAAGTCTAGATTCCATCTCTCTGCATCTCACTACAAGACATGCTCAATGACGATGAATTTCACCAAGATCGTTTGGTGCAACTTGAGTTATTAGATTAACGTCATCTCAATGCTCTTGACCATCTCCAAATCTACCAAAAAATGTATCAAATGTGCCTATGACAAACATGTTCATGAATGAACCTTTTAGGTTGGCGACCTCATCCTAAAATAAAATCAACATGTAACCAAAGAGGAGAAAAGTAAATGGGGAAAATTTTCTCCTAATTGGCTTGGACCCTATATCGTTACCCATGCCTATGGATCAGGTTCTTTATCATTTGTCTTCACTCGAAGGTAAACCCTAACCTGAGCCCCTTAATGCCTTGCATATTTTACCATTTTATTGTTGATATCAAGTCCTATATCACTTTCTCATTCAGTTGATCGCTCATCCCTTGAGCACTGTTCACCTTCCATATTACCCATTTTTGAGGATCCGTGACTAAAAAGAATCATGTGATTCCCAGTCACCATTTCAGCCTTATCTTCAATATGAGTACCATGGACTCTACTCATAGCATGATTCTCATGGATACTTTTCATCTTTCTTCAAGATGGAATCCCATGATCATTCATCACTCAAAACCACCTCTTTCATAGTTAATCCTTGTGTGATATGTCTTGTCTTCTAAACAAGAACCTAATCCTCCTCTATAGTCTTGTCCATGACTTAAACATCTAAAAAAACAAAAAGGGATACAACTCCTTGAGTCAAACTTCTAGCAAAAGATGACTCCCTCCAAAAGGGACATCTCTTCACTCTAATTCCACCACTATAAATAGACTACTCCCTTAAAGGACAACTATATCATAGTCATTTCAAAAATGTCAATAAAAATATCCAGAAGCTTCCCGCATCGATCAGCTTCATGAAGACCTCAAGGAGATAATATACTCATCCCATATAGACTTCCCACATCGACCAGTCTATTAAAAACAAAACAAATGAAGAAAAAGATGAAATTTTTGTCATGGACTTGCCTATTCTTGATCCTCAGGTTTCTTGTTCCAAAGACACACTGTCGTACACTAAGTTACACTGAACCACCTATTCTCACCTCCTTTCCTTTTTAGCCTAATTCCCTTGTTACTCAAGGGACTTGCTGCAAACGCAACATTTCGTGATTATGTAACTTTCTTCACCCTTAGAATGGTCCATTATACAATGCCTTTAGGGTCTTATGTTCATAAGCCCCTCTTAGGTATGGTTGAATCATTAGGGTTCTTATCAATTAAGTGGCTCTTTTACCACTTCTTACCATTCACCTTCCTCATTACTTATTGATTATCCTATACAAGACCAGATCATCGACACTCTATTTAAAACAACTCAACCATTAACCTAAAACTCAACCATGCCTATGACCTTAAACCCAACCATGCCTATCGACCTAAACTCAATCATGCCTATGACCTACATTCCCCCATGCCTAACACCTATCAATCCATTCCTCTACTTCATCATAATATTCCCTAGCTTATGGGAGAACTACATCGGCCTGAGGTTCCTTTTTGTTGGGACTATGTAGGTAGCACTTTGAGGGCATGGGGCCCTTGGAGGTTAGCTCGGCCACTCTCTACCCTAACCAATTCCCCCTTTCCCTTTCCTATTCACATTCTACCCTATTTAGTTTCCCTTTTATATCAATAGCTGGAAATTAAACCTAATAAGCAACAATTGCATAAACATCTTATTACCATCATCAATTTACCATTTATCATTTCATCACATCTACCATTTGGCACCATAATCAACATTTTCATAAAAATCATACCCAATCCATACCATCACAAATTTGTCACACATTAATGAATTAGAAATTTGGACATCAACCATCGAAGCCTGACTCACCATGCCTAAATCAACCTAACTCAACCATGCCTAAATCAACCTGACTCAACCATGCTACATCAATGTGACTCCACCATGCCTAAATCAACTTGACTCACCCCATGCCTAAACCAACCTGACACCAACCATGCCTAAACCAACCTGACTCATCCATGCCTATATCGACCTGACTCAACCATGCCTAAATCAACCTGACTCAACATGCCTAAACCAACCTGACTCATCATGCCTAAATCAATGACTCCACCATGCCTAAATCAACTTGACTCACTCATGCCTAAACATGACCTAACTCTATCATGCCTAATCCACTAGATTTCCATCACATACATACATAATATACATAAAATGAAAATTAATAACATCCATTCATACTATAAATACCATCATCTATAAATTAGAAAGTCTTTGTATACACATACATGTGAAATATACTAGTCTCTCATACAAATAATAAACCTCACAATCTCTCATGATAATAAAAAAAACTCATATATACAGCCTCACCATCTTCGACACACAGGCCGGTATATGATCAAAAAATAACCAAAACTCTCATCTACATCCTCATCATCTTCGACACAGCAGGCCGGTATACATATCAAAAATATGTCAAAAACATGGATACACTGATCATCAATGATGACTAATCATCACCCCACCTGATATCCATCCATGTCTCATCAGTCTCCTCCATCTCCCCTCCAGTGGGGTGCCCTGCCAACCTCTCTCCACCTCACCTCAATCTATCCTCTGATGGTCCCTCACCTGGAGCTGGCCTCTGTGCACTAGTAGTCTCTCCCTGACCCTATCTCGGGGCTCACCGGCCCCCTATACTCTCTACACTGTGGGTACATGACCTGGTCCTCTCACTCGAGGCCTATTGTGCTCTATACTCTCCATAGGATAGAAAATCTATCCCTCCAGCCATCAGTTGTTCCTAATAATACCTCACCTCGACTAAGGCATCCCTCAACCTATATATAGGTACTATCTGTGGTGGTGCCATTGGCCTCAGCCCCTGTACCTTTCTCTTGAGACCCTTTCCCGCTGGTACTTGTAAAGAGGGACCCTGTCCCTGTGCCTGTGCCTATTCTAAGGGACCTTGTCCTACCCCTGCCTATATTTGGCCTAAAGGGCCACAACCTACACCTGTGTAGTGGCCAACTAGCCCTATAAACCTATAATTGTGCACTGTAGGGCGGCCACCTATACCCCATCCCCATCTCCACCCTGTGTGGGTACCTGTCCCTGTGCTACCTGGGCCTGTAGAGTGGCCACCTGTGCCTGCAAAATAACAACATGTGCCTCTGAGCTTGTCAGCTGGCCCCTGCACTATCCCCAACTAGGTAATAAAGGTAGCCACCTTCCCTTGTAGGGTGTCCCTCTACACTGTGATGGTGGCTAAATCTGGTTGCCCTGGCCTCGGTGGTACTACTCGTAAATGTGTAGCCCACCACTGCCTGTATCTATCAATCACCCTGACATCATCAATCTGTCGATCTATCACCTGCTCCTCCTGCCCTATCAAAATGTCAGCTATTGTAGAGGTAGAGGCCTCTCCACGTCATCCCTCCTATACTGT
Source organism: Taxus chinensis (assembly GCA_019776745.2). Classification (NCBI taxonomy): domain Eukaryota; kingdom Viridiplantae; phylum Streptophyta; class Pinopsida; order Cupressales; family Taxaceae; genus Taxus; species Taxus chinensis. Next base: position 971,869,574 of record CM034146.1, on the reverse strand, counting down.
GGGAAAGGATGGAGGTATATCCTGAAGTAGCTTGAACTGTCGTCTAACCCTTTCTACAGGTATCATGTCGTGCTCTCATACACGTCACCCCTCTATCCATCGAAGAAGCTATAGCTCCTATAGCTCCTCTTGCATCCACCCATATGATGGAAAACCCACATAGGGCCTCTAAATAATGTCCACATCAGAAAACTCCTCTAGCAATCACCTGTAATAGGCTACATCATGTGTAGCTCTAGCAGCTTGGTGCTCCCCAATTACAGGAACCCATCACCTAAAGCCCACCTGAACAAAACCCGACTTGAATGCATCAGTCTGGGGCATACCAACTAGACACACACACACAATGTGCTCATATGCCCAATAATGAAGTAGAAAAGTACAACACAGGCTAAACCTCCATAGACTCCCATAAGCCCATAACTCTCTGTATAACTATTCCAAGAATGTGGTGCCCATGCAAAATGGGTCCTGTCCTCCACCATGTCATGCAGAACCCCCATCAAGGCCCATGGGAATCTCCCACCCTCCACATCTGGCAATGCAAAGCAACAGACTACCTCCATCAATAACACTACCAGTCTCATCTCCTCCGATGGGCTTGGTACATATCCCCATAGCTCATACTGGCGCTATGAAACCTCAACTCTGCCAGCCCCTCACCAAACATGGTCAACATCAACTCCTCAGATGCCTCTGAGGAGATAGAATACACCTGTGTCCCCACTATTGGTAGCCATAGGATCCTGTACACATCCTCCAGGGTGACTGTGATCTCACTCTTCGGCAGATGGAAGGTATTGGTCACTGAGTCCCATCTATCAGTGAGAGAGAACATCAAAATCAGCTCTTGGACTATGTACCAGTAGCGTCTAACCCCAATCAGGCCAACCTCTGCAACATGGCAACAATCATCGGTTATCACACTCCCTTGTACCTCCACGAGCAAGGGAGGTACCCTATCTCTCATCCATAGCTGGTCCCTGGCCTACATTCAACCAATCACACACATTATTAAAACTTGATTTTACCCAACATTGACCTTCAACCCCTCCCTTCTTCTTGCCCCTTCACCCATTATCTATTTTACACTCTTTACCCTAACCACTTTCCCCTTACCCTTCCTAGACCTCTATCCCTTTCACCCTAACCAGCACCAGTTACTCTTGACCATCACTAGTCCATTCTAACTGGCATCGTTTCCCTCATACTTAACCACTGTCGGTGTACAAAGACCGATGTCAGCCATACATTGACCAACGTTGGTCACCCCCTACCTCTGACCTTTCCAACACCCTCTTTCATTCATTTAACCACAAATTTCAAATATTTTAACCTCCCTACCTCTACCCCTCTACATTTCCTTCTTCTTATCTCCAATAACAATAAAAGGATTAGATCTTACCTCGTCTCAACATCACCTCCATGGTGGCACATCTAACTGTTGTGCCGGTGGTTCACCCAAACTCTCTCCCACCTTTGCCATGTCCAAATCAACCTCCAACCTCTCTACCAACCACCTCCCTCCACCTAATCTCGTGGACCCATCTACCTGGCTCTCCTCTCCAACTGGATCTCTCCACCTCAGCTCGGTATAACCCCACATAATTTCCTCTCGCCATGACACAAAAGTCTTGTGCTCTCGTCATTTTCAAAAAATCCAAAATGTACAAATGAATCAGTAATATACAACTTTTTACTTTTTATATACTCACATCGACCTGACCGACATCGGTCCTGTGCCCTAGCAGACCGTGATCGGTTGTACCTACACCGACATCAGTCATGTGCCCTAGAAAACTATGGTCAGTTTACCTAGCCCATCACTGGTTCAGTATGACCAACATTGGTTACCTTTCAATACCCTTTCCCCATTTCCGACCCAAATTTACCCTTCCCCACCACCGTTTGACCTTACCCATCCTTATCGCAACCTACCTCCAAGCCTATATTACCTATCCCTGTCCTTAATTACATTTAGGGGATTTTCATTTTACACGTACCTCAGCCCTACCCATTCTGTGACCTAGCTACCTAGACCTGGAACATTGTTAGTGACCTGTGAACTCATGTGCTTGCTATACCTTGCGACACCGTTACCCGTGTTATTTGACCTAAAGACCTTACCTTGCCTATTTTCATGTTGTTTATCCTGACCCAACCTTTGGTGTACCGAAACATACCTAAACGTTCATACACCTGACCTACATTGTGTTTTCGCACCATATCCTATGCCCTGGACACCAGAATCACTTCAACCTTGTTCGAATAAACCTATCGACCTTGGATGATGTAGAGTTTGCAAGCTCTTCAACCTCGAGTGGTGTCATAGTTTTAAACATGTGCATGTGTTTGACTACCACTACCTTTGACCCTGGCCCATTTACATGTTTTCCTATTTTTGACCTCTACCCTTTCCCACATTCGCCCACATCTACGCTCCTTTTCACCACATCCACCTTTTATCAAACCACTCACCACTTCCGTCTTCCACCTCACCAGTTCCTAGTTTGAGATAGAGCACCTTCACCCACACATGGCTCACCCACTTCTTATTTTTTTCAGCATCGCTTACCAATACAAGCTACATGATAAAAAGGGGAAAATGTAGACACCTAAATTTGGTCACATTCCCCTTAATCCTTGATCGGATAAACAACATAAACATGGGAACCTAACCATGACACCCTTTCACCCCACATTAATAATTAATTTAGTTATTTTATTAGATTAAATACCCATCCTCACAATATCCATTATTTTATTACCTTAATTGACTTAATTTCCACCTCACCTAGACCTATTCTTGGCATGTTTCCATAACTAACAATAACTAAGTCTTATAATGAGCTAAGATTTGGTCTAACCCTAAAATCAATGCCTAAGATTTCTCTAACCACATTCCTGCTCATTAGAAGGGAAGCTTCCGTTCTGATCTGCGACAACAAACCAACTGGGCCCAAGAAATTAGAAAGATCTGCCCATTTTAGTAAACCTAGGGAATCTTGCTTTAACCGACGCCGGTCAAGACGGAACCATTATCAGTTACCATTTATTCACCTTAGCAACCTTGTTTGAGAGGTTGGCACATTCTAGACCAGAGAGAGAGAGATCAGAGTTGTGTGCAAGCAGAACCAGCATCCTTTCACACATCCAAACATTCAGAGCCAACACCAGGATAAATCTAGAAGCATTGCACTCATGGAAGCATTTTGGGATTCACTGGTATGGTACCAAATACCATCCTTTTGATCAACTACCACTACCATTCAACCATCTAGTCTACATCACAGTAAGTATACCTTTTTCCAGCATAGTCCATTTTAGTACAATAGTCTTGCTACTTCTATTATTAGTTTATATTGTGCATGTCCATTTCCCATCTCCTACCTGCTTGTAGATTCAACCATTTCTCTACCCACACCACCAAATCACCCATTCTCACCTACTACCTACCTCTGAGTATACCTTAGACTTTGACATACCTCTAGTTCCATCTTTTTTTAGCTCTAGTTCAATCCCCACAATCAAATCTTATTAAGTTCCTTTCACCCCGACCCTACCAACATCGGTTATCCGTGACTGTTGTTGGTCCCTTCTAAACCATCATTGGTTATACCCGGCCAACGTCAGTCTCTGTGTTTTATACCCTGCCCAAGAATAGAGCCAAACAACCTCCTACTAATTAACCTAAACAACCTAGAATCAGACCCTAACCAGTCCCAGTACCTTGACAGTTACCTCATGCTTTTGATCCAACTATAGCCTAGCCTGTTGTGATTGGATTTTCTTATTGTACTTGAATGAGATACCTAAATCATATCAACTACAGTAGGAATTTACTTATTTCTCACATTAATTTGTCTTAAACATTGGATTGATAACCATCTATGAAGTATCACACTTCTCGGAACTAACATACGCTAGGAAGTCCCGTGTCATATATCATTTAACTTCTCTTTTGTGATCTTGTTTTCTATTACAGGTAGTTCCTCCTAGCCAAAAGTAATCTCTTACAATCAGCACAGGATCAAGAAGTCAAAACGTGCACAACAACCATCAACCAACCCATTTAACAATTATTCCTCCTAGCCCATAACCCTATTTGTTTCATCAGGCAAAAATGTAAAGAAAATAGTGAAACACCACCCAGCTCGATAGTGATTCATCTCACAACACAACTATGATTGTTTATTAATCATTGTGACTTCAAATTGGTCCTTAATGATAATTCAAGCCACTTTATTATGTCTGCACAACAAACTCAATTATATCCCTCAGATCTTTGTAGCTCTAATTCAGTGAGGTGACCCTATAAACCCCCTAAATCAAGGTAGAGTTTTAAAGGCTTCACTCCACCCAAGCTCTCATCCTTATTAAGCATATTATTCCATGCCTTGATCTAGCTATCAAGAGCCACACTCTCTACAATTGTTTTACTTAGTATGAAAAATCTATATTCTCTAACTAGTGTTCTAAATAGGTTCAAAATAAACAAGATTTGAACCCTGCCATAGGAAATACTCTAATACCATATAGGAATTGAGGAAGACCCAATAAAACTCTACAATTCAAGCATCCACACAAAGAAATTAGATGAGAGTAAGAGATTCACCAAAAAAATCATGATTTATTAAACTAAAAAGGAATATACAATGCATATGTGTGTGCAACCAATGATAGTTACACTAGAATAAAATCTCCATAAGAGACTACATCTCCACCAACTTCAGAAATGGCTATAAGCCCCAATCTTACTTCCAATAAGGACAAAAAGGTTCCTTTTAGAGGAAAAGTATGAGGTTGAGTGAAAGTTGAGATATAATTATTCCCCAATATACACCTCACCCTTCTCACACATGTGAGGATAATTACTACTTAAATTTTCATTTACCAATGTTTTGCGCATAATAAATCTCACCTTCGTAACAATACTTCCTAAGGTGGACTTCACAACACATGTGAATATGACACACCATCCTCTTGAATATCACATTAGGTGACATGGTTAAAGAGAAGAAGTCTTATGTTCATAAATATGGGTCCTAACAACTAGGATTGATGAGGTATTCATTTATAATGATAAAAAAAGAACAATGAAGTTGTTGAAGTAAATGTATTCTAAAGATAGTGAAGAGTACATAAGAGTTACTATAGTACGTTCTCCATCATAAGGAAATGCATGTGTAAACACCAAAATTAGGTCATACTACACTTGTAAACATTTTTAATTAAATTAACCATACATTACCTATTCATATCCCATAGTGCACATGATTAATTGAATTAATTACCTTAATTAATTTAATTAACATCCTCACTTGACCACCTCACCCAGCCAACTCACACAGGCACCTCACTCCATGACCCACTCAAACCCCATTAATGACCTAAGACCAAGTCTAAGCCTATCCTAACCAACCAATTCTTAGTTTAAACCTAGAATTAACTCCTATTAACAAACCTAAGAGGAATCTTACTCATCCTTCTGTGATCTATCACTCAAGAATCACACAAAGATTGAAGATCACGCCAAAAAGAGAAACAATCAGGCTATTTTTGGCCAACCTAGATATTCCCACCTTAACCAACACTGGTTATACCTCAACCGACGTCGGTCCCCTAACCATCTCCAATTAGGCTAATTACATTTCCAAAAGCATTTGCTGAGGTTGGTCATTTGATTTAGGATCTCACATGAATAGAGACTTGGAGCACTCAAATTTTTGGAGCACTTAGGAAAAGGAAAGCACCCAGGAGCACTACCAACAACCATTGACATCCATCACCTTCTTCACGATCATGGATTCACACAGAGAAGCATGGAGGCTTAAACTACTGTGGCACATACATGACATACCTTCTCTTTGGATCTCTACCATCATTTTTTTCATCACCTACACTCTTCAGACCCATTCTTCAGTAAGTACCTAACATCTCTTCAGTTATCTCTATTTTCTTTCAGTAAGATCATCATTCCTCTCAGTAATTTACTTTTATGTACATCCGTACACCTCCTTCCTCCCACCAACCTATCACCTTACCATATCTAGCCCTTTCACCTATCTTCACCCTCTCCTAGTCATCTTTGAGTCAATAATTTCATTTTATGACCTCACTTTCACCATTTCCAGCCTCTGAGCGATCACAGAGAGCTTGGAAACTAGTTTCTAAGAGCCTTTTACTAACTACCCCTACCAACACTGGTTAGCCAACCAACATCAGTCATCCTATCAAACTAGCATTATCCACACAACTGACATCGGTTACTGTGTCTGGAAACATACCTTAGACCAACGAGCTCATACCCATTCCATAATAGCCTAGAATCACTCCTAATCTTTACCAGATCTTACCCAGATCCTGTACCAGACCTGCAACCCAATACTAGCCCTTCACCTGACCCGTTTTGACCTCAATCACCTTTTATCTTACCTTTCTTATTTATTTTTCATGAGATACCTAAATCGTTTCAATTCCAATAATATTATAATTTCATGTTTATTTTTTATAGAATTATTATTGTTATATAAAAGTGGATTGACAACCTGTTTAGGAAGCATCACGCTTCTCAGATCTAGCTTCTTCTAAAAATTCTACTCATTGTTTTATTTAACTCTATCTGGTGGTATTATTTTCTATTTACAGGAAGTTCCTCCTAGCCAAAAGGGAGCTCTCACAATTAGCATTGAATCAAGAAATCAAAACGTGTGCACAACCTTCAAATGATATCACAAATAGGTATTCCTCTTTAGCCTATCATCCTCTATTTGTTTCATTAACTTGTTAAGAATCCGATGAAATATTTTGGCACACCCGGTGGGACCCATCTGGGGTTCCTTGCATTTATTCATTCTTGGGGAATTGTTGTATTTTTATTTTCTTTTCCAAGAGGAAGTCAACATTAAATCTTCTCCTTGGGAATCTTCTCTTTCTTCTATTTGTCTAAGTCACATTTGTATTTCGGGACTAAAAAGAATCAATATTTTTCTTATTGCATCTACATTAGTGAAATTCTTTCCCTTTCCTATTCACTCTTTGTTTACATCGAATATCACATTTCAATTTTGGGTTCTAAAATACTTGCATTTCATACTTATGTGCTTGTATTTTTATCTCACATTAAAACTGAGGGTAACCTATATGTTGGAAGTCATGCCAAGTTGATGGTTGACATAATTGAATCGTAGAAGAATTTTCTCTTCTCTCTCTTTGCAAAACTTCAAAAATATAATTTACACATCTTCTTAAACAACACCTTATATGGAAGAGACTTTCAATGATCACACGATCAGAGGGTTGACAATGGGTGCCCAGTTGGTTTCTCTGACCAGTCATTATTAGAGAAAGCATTGCCCCACCAAAACATAACCTGAAACTGCCCTTAGAACTTGCCTCTTCATAGGACACCTTCCCAACCAAAAAACTATGTTATGAATTCACAAGTCAGTCTTAAATAACATAAGCTAAAAGGATAAAATTCACTTATAGAATTTCATTTTTTTCTTATATTTTTCTTGAGTTGTGAGGTTGTGTTCTTCATTTTATTCTTCTTCCTTTCATACTCCATGATCATAATTGGTGTATTCTAATTGTTTCTGAATGTGTCAGGGTCCAGTACTATCATACTTAGACTTTTGGGATGATATTCCATCTAACTTAATTCACGAAATCAATTTTTCTTCTTTTTTGTCAAATTTCATAATGACTGTCATCGGTTTACATATGGTCATCATTAGTTTACCTAACCAGTGTTGGTTTCTAGCTCTTTTTGGTCATTCTACCCAAAAACATTATTCATCATAGCTTCTATTCCTTTTTAAGTTCTCAGGACATCATCATACCCTCATAATTTTAAAATCACAGTTACATACAACTTCCTTATTTCATGTTCATCATTTTTTACCTCATTTGCTAAACTGTTGATTTCCCACATTAATTGGCATTGGTTACTGTAACCATCATCAATAATCCTTTTAACCATCATCGGTTAGTCCAACCATCGTTGGTTCCTATGTTTTGTTTTTTAATTAAAACATCGACATGTTTCACCTCCCAGAATCTATCCTTCTCCATTTCTGATGTTTTCTGTGTCATTTACCAAGTTTATGATAATTCACATGGTTTTGACTCGCATCCAAGCCAACACCCTTATGTTTCATGTTAGCCTTCATCCACTTCCACCTAGCCCATCACTACCTTCTATCTTGTCACCTTTGGATCTAACTCAGCCCATCACCATTAGTACTAGTGACGAGGAGTTCACAAGAATCCTTGACCAGAATCCCACTTCCCTACAGTACTATCTCACCCACTCATCCACCCAGGAATCCTCAGGATAGTTGGTATATGGCCTACATGTGTCTATCCCTCTTACCCTTTCCCCCACTTCCACGTTAGCTACCACTAGCTCAACATTACCTTTATCCATTTTACCACTTGTGGTGTCTTGAGTGGACCCCACATCCACTATAATTGTTGCACCTACAAAATTTATCACACCCATGGTGTCAACCATCCCTTCACTAGCCACCCTGAACATAACCTTGTCTACACCTGTCACCTCATATATACACATTGCATCATAACCACCCATGGTGTCGGTAACCCATACCCCATTTCAAAACCTCATCTTGTCTATCCCACATTCCTTACCCCCAACTACCACAAGATTCATTACGAATACCCCACCTATTTATACGTATCACCCACAACCTCCAATCCCGTCTATCATTTATTTCAGATATCTTCTGCCCACATCTATTCCCCCTTTGTAGTTCTCATACTTGGCACCCTCATATACTAGGATGTCATCCACATCATACATTCATCATTAACCCCCTTATACTACAGGGGGTGCCCATTCATCACAACCCACCAATGACCTCATCTAGATGATGATGGAAAAGATGCAACCATTAGGAGCATCAGTTTCTGGCTCTCACAAATCCTTAACTTATGACAAAATCTGTAATGAGCCTATTCATCCATCTATCTCCATTCACTTATACCCTGTACATTGGGAAATGCCCAAGTTCAATCATTTCAACAATAAAGAGGACCCACAACAACACTTGTGGTTGTTCAAACATGGATGTTATCTAATCACCCATGACAATGCTTTACTCCTACGGACATTCCACATGTCCTTGACAGGACCCACGCTAGATTGGTATAGTGGTTTACCCAGAAATTCCATTTACTCATTTAACCAAGTGGATCAAGCATTCTTAGACCCTTTCTCAATAAATTTCATCAAAAAAGTCACCATGATTGACCTATACTCAACACGACATTAGAACGACGAATCTATCAAAATTTTTGTTATTTGCTGGCAAAGCCTTATCAACCAATTAACATTCTAGTTACCTTAAGCTGAGCTTATAAAGTTGTTCACTAGGGCTTGTGCCAGGAACATCTCACCAACTCTGTAAGTACAAACCTTTTGTACCTTCGATGAAGCATTTACCATGGCACAAAAACTAGAAATTTGTGTCATCTGTTGGTGCCCATTTTAATCCTCTGCCATTTTGACCTAATTTTTCCTTTGGTTTGCATGTTCTGAAACGTGTTTTCTTCATAATTGGTGGTCTGCAAAGTTTCCCTCCAGATTGAATGCCTTGAAATTCTCACAAACTTATCATTTTTGTCCAACTTGAAAGAAAAATACATGCATGCCCTGTTTTGTGCCCTAAATTTTCCAAATCCACGGGCCTCTGTCATTTTTTCTACTTTTCCCAGCCTTGGGAGCTCAAAGTTGTTCATTTCATGCATTTTTCCCCTCAAAAATCCTTTGCCAGGGTCGTAAACTGCCTAGCATCATTTCCCATTTGTTTTTTGACCAACAAATCCTTCACCCACAAAGAAAAAATCAAATTTAGGCATCTCTGGAAAATTTTGTATTTTTGACAGTCATACGGGCATACTTTACCCATCAAATTTTATCTCAAATATCATCTCCTACGTGGCCGTTTCTGGTTGGATAGGGATCCGCGGGTTTGTTCTAAAAAACTCAGTGTTTTTTAATTTTTTGAAAAAAGTGCAACTTTCCCCCGCAACTCCGTAGGTCCCAGAGGAGGACACATGTCATGTTCTCATTCAAAGGTGGGATAGAAGTCTTACGCGGAACTTAGAACATTTTTTCTTTTTTGGTGAAAAGGAAAAACGTTGAGGAAAGGGCTGCAGGTCTGCAATGGAACAGAGGGAGACACGTGGCGGGTGTAGAAGGGAGTGTGGACTGCCAGAGGCAAAAGGGAAATTTTTCCCTTTTTGCAAAATGAGTTAGAATGAAAATTTGAAGCGTTAGATCGCAAACAAGCAAATGGAGACACGTGGCAGGGACAGAATTAGAGGCACGGGTCCGCGGAAGAAAAGTGGGAAAATTTCCCTCAGTGAAAAAAGGGAGTTAAAATGTGAAATGAGCCCACAAATCCTTAGCGATAGAGAAGGTAACACGTGTCAAGGACAAAGGTGGAGGTGCGGGCCCATGGGGAAAAAAGTGAAAAAATCCAAATTTCTAAAAAAGGTGGAAATGTGCAGAATTGAGTTGTGACTTCAATGGGACACACAATGTGCCACGTGTCAACACCAAATTTCAAGAGCGAAGGGGCGGAGAAAAATGTTAAAATTTTACATTTTTCCAAATATATTAAAAAGTCAAAAAGTGATCCCAAATCCATTCTCAATCGCATTTTGACACGTGGGGGGCTTAGATTAAAAGGAGAAAGGGAAAATCAATGGTAACTGTGCATTTTTCATTTTGGCTGCCATTTGAGCTCTAGGAAGCTTGGAGATGTAAATTTTGCATAAATTTTCATCAATTTTTTGGGAAACTCATGTCGTTTGTGCCTGTAAGGATCAATGCAATTGTTTTTAAGGATCAACTTGCAGATTTGAGGTGTTTTTGGAATGATTTTTGCCCTAGCCCATGCAAAAAAGTGAAATATCAAGTCAAGAAGTTACAAAATCAAATTTTGGAGGGATAAGGATGAAATAATAAAATGAAAGGGGTCTACATGCTTTGAGGATGAAAATCTTGCCTCCACAATGGATAATGATGAAGGTTTTGTAATGATTCACCTTTTTTGAAACACATGGCAACTTTTTTTGCAAATATGTTAAACGTCCCTATCTACGAATTAGGTTGGAATTCTGTAACAAACTTGATGCTTGACATATTCTTTTATTGGGAAGGAAGGATAAAATGTAATAAAATGTTATATAATGCATGTTTTTTGACATGCAAAAGGTCAGAGAAACTTCGAATTTCACGGGAAAATCTAGGAAGAAGCCCATTTTTTGAGAAACCGCATGAGAACCATTTCTAATTCCTTTTTGCATCAGATTTGTATCATGTTGAGTTGGTTTCAATTGTAAAGCCATTAACAAGCTCTGAGATTGTTCCTATAACATTCCCCTGCTGATAAATTTGGTCATTCTGGATTATTTTGTGTTGTCTCTTGGCAAAATTTGCATGCACTTATGTTTCAGAATGTTTTCAATTTGTGTTTCTTGCTCTTGTTGTAGTCTTGTATTCAAAATCTCTCTTGATCATACATGGTCTCATTTCTTGTTGATAGTTTAGTGGCATTTGCAATCTCACATTCAGAAGAGCTTTCATCTGATAAAGAGATAAACAGATTTAAAATCACTTTACCTTCCTTGAATTATGAGATTTTTTGTAAACCTTTGGGTGCACCTTAGGTCATGATAAAATAGAGATTTCTAGATACTTTGTTCATTCATTTACTTCAAGATTTTGTGGCAGGTTGTCAAAGATTGTGTGGAAGAGTGCAGATCTAGGCTTCCATTTATTGCACATATCCTAGTTGAAGGAGTACCTTAACCCATTTGAAACATCCTGTTGTTTAGGTCTTCCAAATTTCTTGCAAAGGTCCTCAAAGAATTTGGAAAATTCTGGTTAGTCTTGTATAAAATCTCCCACCAAAATTTCATTCAAACAAACTAATCCTACCCATAATACCCCTGCATTGCATTGTGTGTCAACAAAATAAGAAAATCCATTTACAAACATGCACAAAGAAAATCAAGATCCTACAATGTCTTCAGTAACCCTTGCCTTGCATTGAAATTATCTCCATAATCTAGAAGTGACAACTTGTGAAAGTCAAATTTGGAGTGTTGATCATATTTTCCCAAGGTCCCTTCATACTATTTACACAAATTGAAGGATATCTTCATCTCCTTGACCATTTGAGGGTTATAAAATAGGTCCTCCTACCTTGGTTGAAAGGCACAACCTAAAACAGTTAGGACAAGATAAATTCCTATTCTAGTGCTATCCATCTCTCCACAAATCTGAGTGTCAGTTAGATCACATCCCCGGCTACAAAAAGACATACATCATAATTTATTTATCTTCAAACTTCATGCCATATCTTTGATGCTTCTCAAGTTGAAAAGGAGAATAAATTTGGGTACCAACATCATCGAAGAGAATAAAATTCAATTGTGTAACAAAAACGCCACCTTCAAATCAAATGATGCCTCTTCAGCTTCAAAACCACAAAATAATTATTCAAAAGCTAAAGGATCTGCCAACACGGTAGTTCTAAAAGATGGCCCATCTCATCCATCTAGCCAAGTGAAACCTTCCTCTAATCTTTCTCCTGTTCAAAATTTTTAGTTCAGACGAGAGAAACGAAAGTACACTCTAATCGGGGAGCCTTATTCCTCAGTATTCGAAAATATTCTTAAGGCCAAAGATATCACCCTTCTACCCATAAAACCACATACTGGTTTTGACCCCGCTCATCATATGCCTACATTGTATAAGGAACATGACTATTGTAGCTATCATCGCATCAAAGGCCATCGTGATGGTAGTTGCATAAGCTTTAAGAACATTGTCTAGGAAATGTTAGATATGAGATCTCATCCTAGACAAACCAAACACACCAGCAAATAAAAATTTACACATATTTAATAATTCATTCCCTAACCATACACCATCATCTAATCAAAGTGATGAATCTTCAACCAAGGATAGAAATGTTCGTGAAGTCCATGTTGCTTTCAACGTCGTACCAACCATTCCTCAATTTACTCCTATCCTCTCTATTGAGGAGATTCTAGAATGAGATCCTCTACCCATGGAGGAGCCTACCTCATATACTTCTTCACCCATAGAGGACTCCCATTCATCTCCCTCTTCACCCAAAGAAGATTCCACATTTTTTGCTGATGTCGTCTCACCATCCACCTCACAGCCTAACGAACAAACTATGACATTAACTCTCCTACCCACAAGAGAGACTTCATCACCATTTTCTCCCCCAAAAGAATAATCTACATCACCCCACCTACCATCTCTCCTACCCATGGGGGACTATTTAGATGCGCCACTACCTGTTGGTGACTATTTCCCATTAGCATTCCAAGATCCTATTAATATGCTCTCAGCTCTCTTACCCACAAAGTCAGAGACCAGCCAGCTCCCTATCTCATAAATATATTTTATAGGGATTTCTACTAAATCAACATCAACTCCTATTACTACAGTTCCATTTTCACGCCTGGTCAATAGCTTGGAGTATGTTGAAAATTCCATTCTTTGGGGACTTCTTCAGCTCCCCTTTTCCACCCAAATGCAAATATCACCTAGAGATACCTCCATGATCTATCCGAAGGTATTTCCAGTGACCAAATCAACCATGACCATGCATGTTAAAATGAACTCTTCTTCATTGCCCTTGCCTACATCCGAACCTTTACCCACAACCAAACCCATTCTTGTGCCTAAGATCCTACCTGCACCTACATCTTCACCCATATTTGGACCCATCGCTACCTTGGGTGTCATGCCAAAATAAAACCTTGTCCACCCACCTGTCAAATTATATTTATTTTCATCTTCCCAAACTCGCACCAAAACTATTCCTCAACCTGAAAGGTAGACCCAATCTTCTAGGCCACATACACTAGTTTCACCCACCATGCTTCTATCACGTTCACCCCTTTTGTCTATCCTCAGACCTCACCTATCTACCCTGGTCAAGAAACCTCCTACCCAAAGTAATCAAAAGTGTAGCAACCCACCTCTTCATCATGATCCTTTATTACACCCAATTGACATGTGCAACCTTCGTCGTCACCCGTAGCTTTCTTATCACCTATGCCCCCACCAGCTACCATAACCCCATCACTACCTATGTAAATTTCTTCTCTTCAACCCATACCTTCCACCTAGCCTCTACCAAAAAACTTTACCACACCTTCATTATCACTATGGCTAACCCATCCTCTACCATCATCTGGTTTCCCTTCTTCATCTACCTCTCTTCCTCAAAATAATATGATCCAAGTTGCCACTCATGCTCATAAAGAAAAAGGGAAAGAAAAAGAACCTAGCCAATCCACTAATCCTATGCCTAACATATTGTTTACACCCACACCCAAAATCACCATTCGAGGACACACATACCCTATTTTTTATGGGGTCACCCATCGTATAATGTTAAAATAATTACACCAATCCCCTCTAAAAATGTCCTTGTACATCCTTGTCCAAACCTCTAAATCACATCGACAGACCCTCATGGAAGTTTTACAATCCATCAAGGTTTTACCTAACAACCCCACACCTGTAACCTCCATTATCACCCCTCACCATATGGATTCTCTTAATAAATCACCTCCTTCCTCTACCCCTGCTACTACCCATCAAGCAGATGCAGTCAGTATCTCTGACGAGGAGATCATACCTCTCCAATCAGATGATATTGATCCCACTCTTTTAATCTCTATCTATATTGATAATATACGTGTTCGATGCATTATGATCAATGACAGATCTAACATCAATATCATTTCCTCCCATGCATACAAGCAAATATGCATCCCTGTAAATTACATGTATAATAACCCAGTTATGTCGTGCTCCTTCAATGATGCCATCACTTCCACCCTTGACACCATTATTCTTCACATTTGTCTGGGCCCACGTACTGTGTCGGAATTATTCTACATTTTAGAAGGGGAATTCTAGTACAACTTGTTGCTTGGCTGACCTTGGATCCATGTCATGGGTTGTGTTTCTTCAAATTTACATCGTTGTGTCAAATTTGAACATGAAGGACATAACTACATGATCCCCACTAACCCTTCACCATTCAAAACCTATAACATGTTGTACCAACCTAATGATGTCCTTATACCATTTAAGGCATCTACCACTATTGTAACTTCTCCTTCACTGATAACCCTATCCACAGATGTTGCCATTACCTCACCTGTGCCTACCTCTTCTATTCCCACTACTACCATGACCTCTGCAACTGACCCGTCTACTAACCCGTCTAGTTCCCAACCAACTAATCCTTCTTCTTCCTAATTTCCTGGTAATTCATCTATTCCGGCTACACACATATCCACTACCAATCCCTTAGAAGGTGTTTTTTAATGCCTCACTTTGGGGGAATATCGCTTGTACAACATAAACACATTCATTACTCCACAAGAGTATGGTAACCTACACCAACATCCTTGTTATGACCATCACATAGGTGAGGTCTTCCCTTATGGTCCTCCCCACCTTCACACCAAATTAACATATGGGGGACTTGACACTTCCACCTATTCACCCAAGCTACCTTCCCAAACATGACCATTTTCATCTGACCTCCAATCTCTCACCAACCACCGCTTTTCCCACACTTTCCTTCACTGTTGTGCATGGAAAGGATTTGGCTTTGGGTTCTACAAATAAGGCCATCATACTGTCATCCCGTGTACCACACGTAAACACAAAGACCACAATGGTATTGGATTTTTTGAACCATCTTCTAAGAAGGCCCACATCGACCTCATCAAGGATGATGAACCTTCTCTACCCTGTTCACCAACATCACCACCTTCACCCGCAGAGTCTATAGATCCTAAATATATTCCTCCTAGCTTTTATTTTTCATGAACACCATTTCCCTAGAACCTCTAACTTAGCAACGTGATGGTGAGGCTCCCTCTTCTCTTCCCTTCCTATATCTTGACATGATTAATAATGATACACCATCCATTAATTCCATTCAATGTTAGGACGATGAGTCTATCCTCACCTACCTTGGTGCGGAAGATTCCTATATTCACCAGTCATTTCCTTCTGAGACGCAAACCATATTAAATGAATAGACCATTGAAATCAAGATTAACACTCATGACAACCCACACATTCTAAAGATAGATCAATCTTTAGACGCTGCTGAACAGGAAGCTTTCACTTCTTTCCTCTAGGGTTATAGCAACACTTTTGCTTGGTCCTATGCTAATATGCCCAGTATTGACCCAAAAATTTGGTCCACAATATCGTCACCATTCTTGAAGCCAAACCCATAAAATAAAAGCTACGGAAAATACATCCTCGCATTTCCCTTCTTGTCAAAGAGGAACTTCAACGCTTTCTTTTAGTTTCCTTCATCCTACCCATTGATTATCCCTAATGGATCTCTAACATTGTTCTTGTCATAATAGCGATAGGGGGACTCCACATTTGCATGTATTTCCATAATGTAAACTTATCTTGCCCCAAAGACAAATTTCCTCTACCTAGTATTGATCAACTAGTTGATCTTACCATTGGCCATGAGATGCTCTCACTCATGGATGGTTTCTCAGGTTATAACCAAATATTACTCACCCCAAAATATCAACACAAAACCACCTTCATCACTCTGTGGGGGACCTTCTACTATCATGGTATGCCCTTTGGCCTTAAAAATTCTGGTGCTACATATTAGTAGGCTATGACCTATATCATTCATGACATCATGCATCGCATATTGGAAGATTATGTTGAAGATTTTCTTGCCAAATCCAAACATCATGCCAAACACCTTACAGTCCTTAAGTTCATCTTTGACCTTCTCATCAAGTATTATGTCTACCTTCAACCTAAGAAGTGTGTCTTTGTTGTTCTCTCGGATAAGCTCCTTGGTTTTATCATTTCTTTGCATGGCATAAAAGTTGATCCCTCTAAAATCAAGGCTATTCTCGAAATGCCTTCACCTACTAACCTTTGCCAACTTTTTAGTTTACAAGGTAAGTTGTAATCTATTCAACATTTTATTTTGTAGCTTTCCGACCGCTACCACCCATTTCATCATCTCCTCAAAAAGGATGTATCCTTAAAATGGGATGATGAATGCCACAAAGCCTTTGAGGCCTTAAAATAATACCTCCTCCAACCACCTGTGCTCATTCCTCCTAAGGATGACCAACCATTTTATCTTTACATTTCTGCTATTGGTCATTCCTTGGGTACCATTCTTGCTCATCACGACGAGCAACATAGGGAACAAATGGTTTACTATATAAGCCATACGCTTCTAGACTACGAAACTAGATACACCCATGCTGAAAACAATTTCTTAGCCTTAGTTTTTTTTCCCACTAAAATTCGTCATTACCTACTCAATCAAAAAACCATTAGTGTCACCAATACTGACCCCTTACATTACATGTACACCAAACCCTACCAGCACCAACATGATGCACGTTGGATCATGCTTCTTGCATATCTATACCTTGAATTCACTCACCCAAAATTTGTAAAGGGCCAAACTATCACTGACCAACTTGTAGATGCACCTCTCTCTAGAAATCAACCCTCTAACTTCAATTTTCCGGACGAATCCATTTCTACACTCTCTTTGGACGATAGTGTTTACCAAATGTCCTTATTCAACAATGGTTCCAAATATCAGCGAGGGGGTGGTGTAGGTGTTATCCTCATCCCTCTTGATAGTGAACCTTTGCCATTATCCTTAAAACTAGATTTCGAATGTACTAATAATATTTCTTAATATGAAGCGCTCATACTGGGTCTATAAGTCACTATCACCTTAATGTTAAATTGATTAATATTTTTGGCACCTCTCCTCTCAACTAGTTTTAAACCAAGTTAATGGTATATACTAGTGTCGTAACAAAATAATTCAAAAGTATAAGCATCATGTGGACATACTTTTGACTACCTTTGACAATTATGAACTTCAAACCACCCCACATTCCACTAATAAATTTGTGGATACCATGGCCTGCCTTGCTTCTCAAATACCTGCTTCGCCTGCCAAATATAACATATTTTTCACAGTAAAAAGGTTACAATCACCTTCTTATTTATTTTGATACGTAAACCTCATTGGAATCATTACATTTGACCCACGTGACCTTTGGTATAAGAAGTTTGCATAATACCTTTCCTTGTCAATTCTACCTCCCGACCTTACTCATTATGGGAAACGCACCTTTCTAAAAAGTATCTCTCGCTATGTCATCATGGGTGGCCTTCTTTATAAACGTGGCTTTGATGGTATCCTCTTACGATGCCTTAAAAGTTCTGAAATTCCTTATACCATCAAGGAAGTTCATGACAAAATTTGTGGAGGTCACTTCAGTGGCTTTACTATAGCGAAATGCATCCTTCACCTGGCCTATTATTGGCCCACCCTCAACTATGATTGTTGTGACTACATCAAATGTTGTGTGAAATGCCAACAAAATTCTTATCTTTATCTCACACCTAGTCATGCCTTATAGGTCACACGAGATCTTTGGCCTTTCTCTAAATGGGGTTTGGATCTTGTCAGAGAGATCAATCCTCATTCTTCACAATGCCATCAATGGATTATTACCACAACCGAATACTACACTAAATGGGTAGAATCCATCCCCTTCATCTCTATAAAAGACAAGAAAATATGTGAATTCATTAATCATCACGTCATTTGTCGCGTTGGCGTTCTTCACCACCTCATCACTAATAATGGAAAATAATTCAAAAACAAAACCCTATGGAAAATTTGTGATGCCTTTGGCATTCAACTTAGTTTTTCTTCACCTTACTACCCATAAACAAATGGCAAAGCTGAATCAATCAACAAAACCTTGAAAAAAATTCTTATGAAAGTGATTGATGATATGGGAAAGGATTGGCACATGCACATTCCTTTTGCTTTATGGGCTTACTGTACTAGTAATTCGTACTTCAACTATGGCCACACATTTTTCTTTGGTTTACGGTACAAATGTGTTCCTACCTCTTGAAGTCTAGATTTCGTCTCTTTGTATCTTGCTCAAAGAGATGCTTAACAATGATGAATTTATCCAGGATTGTTTGACACAACTTGAGTTTTTTAGACGAAGGTCATCTTAATGCTCTTGATCATCTTCAAATTTACCCAAAACGTATCAAATGTGCCTACGAAAAGCATGTCCACGAATGAACCTTGCAGGTCAGTGACCTCGTCCTAAAGGAAAATCAACATGTAACCAAAGAGGAGAAAAGTAAACGGGGAAAATTCACTCCTAATTGGCTTGGACCTTATATCGTTACTCATACCTATGGATCAACTGCTTATCGTTTGTCTTCACTTGAAGGTAAACCCAAAACTAAGCCCCTTAATTCCTTACATATTAGACCATTCTATTATTGAATCAAGTCATATATCACCTTCCATCTATTTAATGCTCATCCCTTGAACACCATTCACCTTCCATTTTAACTATTTTAAGGATCCACGACACAACAAGAATCATGTGATTACCCATCACTTTTTCAGCCCTATCTTTAATATGAGTACCATGGCCCTATTCATGGCATGATTCTCATGGATACTTTTCATCTTTTTAAATATGGAATCCCATGTTTGTTCATCACGTAAACTCTCTCTTACATTTTTAGCCTTTGTGTGCTATGGTTTTGTCTTCAAACCAAGAGCCTATTTTTCTCTATAGTCTTGTCCATGACGTAACAGTATAATAGCAAAATAATATCAAAATTCAAATGGGATTCAACTCCTTGAGTCAAACTTCTAGCAAAAATATGATTCCCTCAAAAAGGACATCTATTCTCTCTATCTAGCTATTATAAATAGACTGCTCCCTCGAAGGACAACTATACAAAGCTATCCATATTATACTTAGTCTCTCATCAAAAGAGGACTATTCTTGCAAAATAAATAAAATATTCAGAAGCTTCCCACATCAATAAGCTTCACGAATACCTCAAGGAGATAATATACTCATCCCACATAGAATTCCTGCATGGATTAGTATATAAAAACAAAAGCAAAAAGAAGAAACTGATAACTTTTTCGTCATGCAATTGCCTATTTTAATCTTGGGTCTCTTACCAAGTAGGCATGTTGTCTTATACCAAGTTAGACTAAAAACAAACCATTTTCACCTCATTGAATTTTCACCATAATTTATTACCTCCTCAAGGGACTTATAATAAACATGACATTTCGTGATCATGTGACTTTCTTTACCCTTAGAATAGTCATTCATGCAACGCCTTTAGGGTCTTCTGTTCATAAGCTAATATATGGTATGGTGGAATTGTTATGGTTCTTATTAATTAGGTGGCTCTTTTATCTCCTTCTATCATTCACCTTCTTCATTTCTTGTTGATTCTCCTATACATGACTAGACCATTGATACCTATGTTTTAAGGATTCCCCTTTCACCAAAATCAATCATGCCTAAATGATCTAAACTCAGCCATACCTAAAATGACCTAAACCCAACCATACCTAAAATGACCTAAAACCAACTAGGCCTAAATGACATAGACTCAATCATGCCTAAAACCTACCCACCCATTCCACTACCTCATCTTATTTTTCCCTAGCTTATGGGAGAACTACATCGGCTTGAGGCCCCTTTTTGCATGGGCTATGTAGGCAGCACTCCGAGGGCATGGGGCCCTTGGAGGTTAGCTCGGCCACTCTTTACCCTAACCAATTCCCCCCTGCATGTTTTCAATTAACATTTCACCTTACTTAGTTTCCATTTTTCACAAACACTTGGAAATTAAACAATTAACAAATGTAAATACCTGCCATTTTCTTAACAACATCATATCATACATCCATCATTTCACATTTCCATGATATCAAATATTTTGGAAATCTACACCATAACATACATATACATCATCATTTATTTCCCATGTTACCAATAACTTGGAAATTAAATCAAAACCAACAAATTTTAACTCCACCATGCCTAACTCACATAGACTCAATCATGCCTATACTTGACTCAACCATGCCTAAATGACCTAAACTTAACCATGCCTAACCATGACTCAACCATGCCTAACTAACCTAAACTCAACCATGCCTAAAAATGCCTACCTCAAACTCCACCATGCCTAACCGACCTAACTCAACCATGCCTACATGACCTTGACTCAAACATGCCTAATTCACCAAGTTTCCATCACATACACAATAACAATGGAAATTAAAACCAAGTACATCATTAATACATACACATCACCATCATAATCATCATCTATATCAATGAAAAGATTTATGTATCAATACATATGTACACAACCACAAATAAATACAAGTATCTCAAGATGCTCAAATACAGTCTCACTATCTTCGGCACATAGGCCGGTATAATAATAAAAATCACAAAACTCTCATGTACATCCTCACTATCATCAGCACAAAGGCTGATATATACCAAAAATCAGATACACCAATCATATCAGGTGACTAGTCGATCACTCCATCTGATATCCATGAATGTCTCATCTATCTCCTCCTCCTCACCTCCAGTTCAGAGACCTGCCTGCACCTCCCCACCTAGCATGGGTCTTGACCTAATCTCTGCCTACCCCTCACCTAGGACTGGCCTCCGTGAACTCATAGCCTCACCTTGACCCTACCTCTAGGCTCGTCGGCTCCCTGTGCTCTTAGAACTATGAGTGTCGGATCTAGTCCTCTAACTCGCTACCTGTTGTGCCCTAACTCACCATAAGAATCAACATCTATCTGAGGTGGATGCTGGTAATAGGCCTATCATAGCATAACCTCATTGATTTCTAACCATGGTCTAACACTAACCTATGAATCTATGTACCTGTGATCTGTGTCCTCCTCCCTGTACCATGAGACCATATCCCGCTATAGTTTCTTGTAGTATGGGACCATGTCCTTGAGTCTGTGGAAGGTGCCTGTGCTGCAACCTAGGCCTATAAGGCCACAACCTAAGCCTGTGTGGTGGCCAAATGGCCCTGAAAACCTACTACATATTCATGTAAAGTGGCCACATGTCCCCCATCTCCATCTCCACCCTGTGTGGGCACCTTTCCCTATGCTACCTAGGCCTGTAAGACCACTACCTATGCTTGTAAAATGTAAACTTGTGCCTCTGACCCGATAAGCTGCCTTTGTAAAGTTGTAATCGGTGCCTCAAGGGTAGCCACCTAACCCTGTAAGGTATCCCTTTATAATGTTATGATAGCTAAGTCTGGCTGACCTGGCCTTGATGGTGCCACTCATAGCTACGATGCCCACCACTACATATATCTATCGGTGATCCCCACATCATTGATCTGCCTATCCACCACCTGTTCCTCCTACCCTATAGGCACACTCAGTCGTAGTGGAGACATATGTCTCTCCACGTCATCTCTCATGTATTATGGGAAGGGTGGAGGCATGTCCTGTGGCAGCCCAAAACTATCATCTCACCCTGTCTACAGGTATCATCTCATGCTCACCAACACGATGCCCCTAAATCCACCTCAGTAGTTATAACTCCTCTAACTCCTCCATGTCCTTGTATGAGGGATAGCCAACATATGGCCTCCAAACAATATCCACACTAGATCATCCCTTCAATAATTTCCTGTAATATGAAACATCATGTGTGGCCCTAGCCACCCTTTGTTTCCCACCAACTGATACTCACCGTCTATATTTGACTCTGACCAAGCCACCCCCCGAACTAATCAAGTCGGGGAAAAACAACTGGACACACACATATGATGTGCTCATATGCCTATCAATGCAGAAGAAAAGTGCAACATAAACTAAATCGATGAAATCTCCTATATGCCTACAACTCCCTATACTGCTCCACTAGGAAATTTGATGCCCATGCAAAACAAATCCACTCCTCCACCATATCTTGAAGCAATCCCATCAATGCTCGCAGGAATCTACCACCCTCAACATCTGGTAAGGCGAAACAACATACCGCCTCCATCATCAAAACAACCAACCTCATCTCCTAAGGATGGGCTACATACATATCTCTGTAGCTAAGGCTCACACTATGGGTACCTCAGCTCGCCCATCGCCTCCCCAAAAAAAGCCACTATAGGCTTCACGAAGATCCTCTAAAGAAATAGAATACACTCACTCACCCAAAATCGATAGTCACAAGATCATGTATACATCCTCCATGGTGACAATAATCTCACCCGTCGGTAAATGAAAAGTGTTGGTCATTGAATCCCATCTATTGATCAGTGTGACCATCAAACTAGGATCTCTAGCTACATTCCTATATTGTTCAGATCCTAATCAATCCAACATCAGTCATATGCTCCCACTCCTCCATAGTCACACTTAACCACATCTCTACCAATAGAGGCGGTACTCTGTCTCACATATGTAGTTGGTCCCTAACCTGCATCCAAGAAAACACAACATTGTTAAGACCTCACTACCTCCAATTACATCTTAACCCCAACACCATACCCAATCACACCAATCCTGCTTACCCCATTTACCTAATTCACATACCAACTTCCTACCCTTTACACTCATGACTCATTACCTTCACATTATTTCACCTACTCACCTATCCCATCTAGCCAAAGATCATATTTTACCCTTACCCCTCTACAACCAGTCATTACTTTCCCCTTCTTGACCTCTTTTCCTTTCATACATAACCCTTCTTACCCTTTTCCCTCTTTCACCCTAACCGGCCCCGGTCTCCTTGACCATCACAAGTTCTCCTTGACTGACATCGGTTCTGATTAACCAGTGTCAGTCACCTTAGTCTTGACCAATATCAGTTATAGCCAACAAACTTCAACCAAACCTTGACTGACGTCGGTCTCTGTCGTAACCCCCAAAAATAAAACCCCCTCCTTTATTTCTTAAAAATTGACCAAAAAAAACCTACAACCCTACTTAACCCAACCACTTACACCCCACATTTATTTCTCCCCCTACTTAGCCTATATTTGACCTCACCCTTTGGATTTCATCTATTTTTCACCCACATTTCAAAATTAACATTCCCACACAAAATTTCTTCATTTAAAACACAATTTGGAGGAAATCAACAAGTTAAGAAACACCCCTTACCTCATCATGGTGTCACCTACATGGTGTCACGTTTGGCCACTGTGCCGATGGTCCACCCTAACCCTCTCCCACATTTTCCATGATTAAAATTTACCTCAAATCTCTCCTCCAATCACACACCTCTAAACAACCTCATGGAACCAACTACCTAGCTCCACTCACCACTTAGAAACCTCCACCTCAGCTTAAAGTTTCATACTATCACTTTCTACGGAAGCACTATCGCTCTATCATTTTTCCAAATGACAACAAGATAAATTGAATATGTACAACAATTTTTTTTCTTTTTTATACCCAAATCGACACAACCAACATCGTTCATGTCATACCCTATTAAAATGACGTCGGTTAGACCTTAACCGACATCAATTACCTACCATTACCATTTACACCCCCTTTTACCCATTTTGAGCAAAGTCATTACTGCCACATACCTTTTTCCAATACCTACACCCATTGTACCCTACCCACAAGCCTAAGCTACCCATATAATTCCTTAATTATGTTTAGAGATTTGTTATTTTACCTATACCTTGGCCTTACCTGTGCCACAACCTATTTACCTAGACCTGACCTATTTTTTGTGACCATTGAACTTGTGTACTCATTATACCTTGTGATGTTGTTACCTATGTTGTTTTAGCCTAACAACCATACCTTTCCCATTTCCATGCCGTTTATCCCAACTAAACCTCTGGTGTACTGGATCATACCTAAACGTTCCTACACCTAACCTACGTTGTGTTTCTGGACCATAATCTATACCCTAGATACCTGAATCACTTCAACATTGTTTAGATAAACCTATCAGACCTTGGATGATGTAGAATTTGTAAGCTCTTGAACCTAGTATTGTGTCGCAGTCTATATGTGTGTGTGCATTTGATTAAACTTAATCATTACCTGATTTTACCCTTTCCCATTCCCTATTACATGATTTGACCATTACCCTTTACCCAATGTGCCTATACCCTTACCCACAACCCACCTACCTTTAGTTTCACCAACTACACATTTATCAAACTACTCACTAACTTTGTATACCACCTCATCAGTTCCTTGTTTGAGGGGGATCACCTTCACCCACACTTGGGGCAACCCCACTCTCACCTATACATGGGGCAATCACTTCTTGTTTTTTTCAATGTTGCTTATCAATACAAGCTACGTGACAAAAGGGGAAAAATGTAGACACCAAAATTAGGTCATGCTACCCTTATAAACATTTTTAATTAAATTAACCATACCTTACATATTCATATCCCATAGTGCACATGATTAATTGAATTAATTACCTTAATTAATTTAATTAACATCCTCACTTGAAAACCTCACCCAGTCAACTGACCTAGCCACCTCACTCCATGACCCACTCAAACCCCATTAATGACCTAAGACCAATTCTAAGCCTTTCCTAACCAACTAGGACTTAGACTAAACCTAGACTTAACTCCTAATAACAAACCTAAGAGGAATCTTACTCATCCTTCCATGATCTATCACTCAAGACTCACACGGAGATTGAATACCATGCCAAAATAGTAATAAACAAGGTTTTTTTGGCCAACCTAGATATTCCTACCTTAACCAATGCCAGTTATACCTCAACCGACATCGGTCCCCTAACCTTCACTGGTTACGTTAAAAACATTTCCAAAAGCCTTTGCTAAGGATGGTCATTTGATTCAGGATCTCACACGAATAGAGACTTGGAGAACTCAAATTTCTGAAGCACTTGAGGAAAGGAAAGCACCCAAGAGCACTACTAACAACCATCAGCATCCATCACCTTCTTCATGATCATGGATTCACATAGAGAAGCATGAAGGATCAAACTACCGTGACATGTACATGATGTCCCTTCTCTCTAGATATCTGCCATCATTGTTTTCATCACCTACACTCTACAGACCCATTCTTCATTAAGTACCTAACATATCTTATTTTATATATATTATCTTTTAGTAAGATCATCATTCCTCTCAGTAATTTATTTTTTTGTACATCCGTACACCTCCTTCCTCCCACCAACCTATCACCTTACCATAGCTATCCCATTCACATATCTTCACCCTCTCCTAGTCATCCCTGAGTCACTAAGGCCATTTTGTGACCACACCTTCACCATTTACAACCTTTGAGCAATCAAAGAGAGCTTAGAAACCAGTTTCTAAGAGCCTTTTACTAACTTCCCCTACCGACACCAATTGGCCAACTGACATCGGTCATCCTGCCAAACCAGCATCGGTCACATAACCGACATCAATTGGTTACTATGAATGGAAACATACCTCAGACAAGCGAGCTCATACCCATTCCCTAATAGCCCATAATCACTCCTAATCTTTACTAGATCTTACCTAGAGCCTGTTCTAGACCTGCAACCCAATACCAGCCCATCACCTGACCCATTTTGACCTCAATCACCTTTTATCTAACCTTTCTTATTTATTTTGCATGAGATACCTAAATCGTTTCAATTCCAATAAGATTGTTATTTCATGTTTATTTTAGATAACATTAATATTGTTATATAAAAGTGGATTGACAGCCTATTTAGGAAGCATCAAGCTTCCCAGATCTAGCTTCTATTAGGCAATCCACTTGTCATTTTATTTAACTCTATCTGGTGGTATTGTTTTGTATTTTACAGGTAGTTCCTCCTAGCCAAAAGGGATCTCTCGCAATCAGTATTGGATCAAAAAATTAGAACTCACACACAACCTTCAACTGACATCACAAACACGTATTCCTCCTTGTCCTATCACCCTCTATTTGTTTCATTAATTTGTTAAGAATCCAGTGAAACAACATGGTGAAAATAAAAGAAGGTTGCATTAGAAAATGTTTTGAATTTTGAAACCACCAAATAATGTTGGCTTATAAATAATGTTATGAATTTTGAAAACCAAATAATGGTTTCCTCGATGACATGTTTTGAATCAAAAATGGTTTTGAAAAACCTAGAATGGTTAGTAAAAAAAAAATCAGCATGAAAAAATAACCATCCTCTACATCCGTTGGAAATAGGCACAAGGTACAAGGCATACTTGAACAACTAAGGAAATATTATCACTACATAAAACCCCTCATAATGTTGACTAGGGAGTGAATAAAACACAACTTAATATATTTAAATAGTGTTAATGTTGGAGGTGTGTAAAAAATCACAACAAAGTCCTCCTATGAGAGTACCCAAAATTCCATATGATGAACTATACAACTGAAATGTGAAAAGGGAGTGTAAAAAATCACACACATGAATGAAGGTAGAGAAATATAAAAACTTCCATGACACTTTATCATATGAAAACCGCACCCGATATTAGTTATAGTTTATCAAATAGGCTAAAAAGATAAAAAGCTTTAAATCTGATTTAGGATCAAAATAAATATACAGTACAAATGCAAAGAGTGTGAAAATATACACACTTTTAAAAAACAACATGCAAATATGAGTTACCAGTCAAAATTTATGGCCTGAAAAAGGTTCAAAATACATGATTTAGTCAGCTAAAATAGGCCAAAAATTGCTAATTCTAAAACTCCAAGTTTTCAAAATAAAAAAATTAACAGTGTGATTTTTTTTTATCTTGACAACCTTCATGGATCAAAAGTTATAAGCCTTGGAAAAAATGTACTCCAATAAAAGTGGTCAATGGTAATAGTCTAGCCCTCGGGAGCTAAAAATGCCTAGTTGGTGGGCATATGGCGGGCCAGGGGTTGAGCATAGGTCATAATGTTAGATGGTGGTCATATGGGGGACCAAGGGCTCAGTGTGCATAATATGTCAAATGTGCATATGATTATAAGCACACAAAATGCACCAAAATTTTGTTAAAACTTAAAATACATGTTATGGGTGCCTCGATGTTTTGTTTGTTCCGAACTAATAATTTCTAGAAATCTTTTGAAGTGAGGAATCTAAAAAATATACTTTTATCCCATCATTTTTTAGAAAAATGTAAAAAAAACTAATGTCTTCTCTGTTGCTCCTTGCTTTCCCAGTAGAGTTGAACTTTCAAAAAATCATTAAAAGCACCATATTTTTTAAAGTTTGCATTTTTCTAAGTAGAATTCATAAAAAATATTAGATTATGCTCATAATTTTAAGAGTTTTCCAAAAACTTAAAAAAACCCAAAAATGGCCCTATTAAAGTAATTTTAGTTCAAATAAAAAATACATATTAGGTAATTCTAAAAACCTGTAATGTTTAAAATTTGGATTTAAAAATGCTTAAAGGCTCAAGAAGAAGCATGATAATTATGGAATTGGTGAAGTTTTTGAAATATGTAGCTTAAAAACTCTCTGAATGCAATTTGATATAAAAAAACTTCAAAAAATCTTCTTCATTCAAATCCACAACAAAAAGTGCAAATAAATTTGAATAAAAATCTAGATCAGAGAAATTTATAAGATGTGGATTGTATATATGTCTCGGATACCATATGGGAAATTCTATAATACCATACACAAATTGCGGAAGGCCTAGGAAAACTCCACAGTTCAAACATCAACACAAAGAACTCAAATGAGAGGAAGAGATTCACCAACAAAATCATATTGTATTAAACTAAAAAGGAATATGCAATGCATATGTGTGTGCAGTCAACAATATGTAGACACCAGTTTTTGTCATCGTTCCTCCCCTTTGCCCCGCATTTTCCTACCTTTATTAGGCTTACCCATTCGAATCCATTGTCCTCCTCAATTTGAGATAATTTCTGTTTCCCACCAAAAATACATGTTCAATTTATAAGCTAGGAAAAATGCACTACTAACAAGGAATTAAAATACTAACAATAATACCTCCTCCTTCACGTTCCACAAAAAACCTCAGAATGGGCCATGAAACATGGATGAGCCATGATTGTGTGATATGTAGGTGCTTTTCTCGAAATGGAGCAAAATCTTCCTGCAATAATGATCTACTTACTTTTCACCAAATAGATAAAAGGATTATGGATTTTGGGTGCTTCAAGATGAGGCTATTTGAGCATTAAGACGAGGTGGAGGGATATCCTTTACTCAAAGGATGCAAGAACTTAGAAAGGGCATTCACACTTATTCTCCATCCTTAGAGGGAAGGGGTAAGACTATATTTATAGCCTGGGGAAGTGATTAACTTAGAGTAATTTAAGTAATCATGGTTTGAAAATGTGGGAAAAATTAGGTGAGTGGGGACCACAAAGAATGGGTGAAGATTTGAATTAAATTTTTTTAACTCATGAGTGGAGGATTTTAGGCAAGTTGGGACCACGAAGAGTGGGTGAGGATTTGATTTTGGATTGTTAATTCAATAATAGAAAAACATGGAGAATAATGACATGTGGTAAGGATTAGGTTATTTTTATATTTGAAAGGGATAATTAATCAAATTATATTTGATTAATTCATAGTGCATTTTTGTGGGAAATGAGGTAGGGGAATTAATTGATTTGAGACAGGCTTTGAAATTAAGGTGTCTACATTTTCGCCTCTTTGGAAGGGTACTATGAAAGTAGTTTCCTTTCAAAGAAAGTAGACAAGATGGAGTGAATATGCCTCAGGTGGTAGGATTGAATATTTTTTAAGAGATTCTTCTTAAAGGAGGTGTTCCCTTGATAAGAAATTGTTAGAGGAAGAAAAGAGAAATATTTCTCTAAGAAGTAGAAAAAAAATTCTCTTGTGAGAATGGGGGAAGAATTAAATCTACTTTTCCTAAAAATTAGAGAAAATGTTTTTTAGAGAGAATAGAAGGTGGTGAGTGATGGATGTCATGGTATCCTCCAAGACAAAAATGTCATGAGAAGATGTGATTATGGATATATGTGATGATGCTCCCTCAAGAGGGCTGACAAGAATGGAATTTAAGATAGAGCTCTCGAAAAAAGGAGAGATAATTATGCGGAGAGGAGGACGATAATGGGTTTTAAGATAATGGAATGACTATATGACGTGAATGGAGAAAGGATTCAATCGGCCTTGAATGCTAGGTGAGAGGGTGTGTTGAATGATGCAATGGGAAAGAGAAAAGGGAATGAAAAAGATTGGTGGTTAATTATGAGAAGAGAAAGAAAGATGAAGGGTTATGGAGATAGAGGAGGGAAAAAAAGGAATGAAAGAGGTAGAAGAGAATAAAAAAGAGGGATGATAGGGGAAGAAAGGAATGATGAAGGACAAACAAGAAGAAGATAGGAAAACTACAGAGTACAGGGTAAAATACTGAAATAGAGAGATGTGACATATGAAGAAAGCAATAGAGATAATAAAGAGGGATGCAGGAAAGCGAAAGAAATGATAGAGCTAAGAAAATCAAGAAATGGGGAAAGATAAATAAGAAGGAGAAGACGAGGTGGGAGTAGAGGGTAAAATTGATGAAAAATTGAAAGAGGACGAAAGAAGAGGTTGAACGGAGAAAACAAAGAAACTATTAGGGGCAAGGAAAGTGTGAAAATGATTAGAGAAAAGAAGATAAACGGGTACATAATGAACGAAAAGGTAGGGGTGGTAGAGAAAAGGAGGGGTGGTCAGAAGAAATGTGAAAATTATGGGGGAGGAAAGAAGAATAAAGAGAATACAGGGAGAAGATTGAAGGAACCAGATATTCGTGAGGAAGACTAAGGAAAAGAATATGGAATAGATTGTATGGAGATGCATGTGGAGGGTGGGATGATAAAAAAGATGAGAAAATGCTGAAGAGCCAGGTTATCGATGGGGAAGTAAGGAGGAGATGTGAGGTAAAAGGGGGAAGAAGATGATACAGAGGACGTGAAATAAGACGAGGGGTGGGAGAGAGAATAGGATAATAGAGAAAATGATGTAGAAGGAAGGGAATACAAAATTGGGATGATAAGTGTAGAGTAAACAATATGAAAAATGTAAAGAGAAGAAAGAGGGGAGGAATGACACATATTGGAAAAGATACAGAGATGCATGAAATGAGGATACTAGGATTACGAGAAAATAGACAAATGATGTATGATAAAAACAATAAAGATACTGAAGAGGGTGAAGGGAAGATGGAGAGGTGGGGAAGAAGCAACAAAAAAGGGTGGGAGTGGGGGAAAATAATGGGAGAGAAAAGAGAATGGGGGATAGAAAAGGAAATGTAAGTGCGGGGATGTAAGGGAAAGTCCACTAACAATGAGTGGTGGGGAAGGATGAGAGAAAAAATGAAGAAAGGGAGAAAGGTAACAAGGAATGGAAAGGGTGACACCAACGAAGGGATGTTAGGGAAATCCCACTAACAATGTGTGGTGGGCGTAGAGGAAGGAAGGAATGAAGGGAAACTAGAGAAAGTCCAAGGGAGTGAATGAGGTCATGCGAGATGAGGATTGATGGTTTTTAGGGAAATTACACAAACAATTTTTAGCTTAGGAATAGAAGATGATGATGAAATAATGTTAGAGGAATGTTAATAACAATGGAGAGTAAGCATGGGGTAGATATGTGGGAGAATTCGAGAAGATGAAGTGAAAAGAGTAAATAAAATGTGAGGTATGAGTTATGACTAGGTGAAAGTGAGGAGAGGATGCAGAGCATGAGGAAGAACAAGGTGAGGATGAAGAAACAAGACATGAAAATAATGGGAAGAAACAGTATGAAGGATGATGGATTAAGAAGGAAAAAATGGGAGAAAGGAACATGGTTATAGGTGGAAGATAGTAAACATATGTTGTGAGATGATACGTGGAGAAAGGATAATGGTAGGAGGAAAATGTGGTTGGTAGGAGAGATCGGGTGGAAGAAGCGATCAAAAAAGTGAATGAAGAATGAGGTGAGGGAGAAGTTCAGAATGACAAGTTTAGCTTAGGGAGGTCCCTGACGTAATATTGTCATGCGACAGAAGTGGTTAAGTAAGATTGCCAAGTGAGCGACATTGGAGATGACAAGTGGGAATGTAAGAAGTGGTGTTTACGAGAATGGAAGAGGAGGTGAGAGCATGTGATAATGGGGAATGGCGAGAAAAGTGAAGGGTGAGGATGTGTAGTGATGGGGAAAGGTAAGAAGATAGATCATCTTTAAGAGGGACTCTTAAGTGATATCGACATGTTGTGCGAATGGTGAAGCAAGATTGCCAAGAAGAGATGGTGATAGTAGTGGTAAGAAGATGTGATGATGGGGAATGAAGAGAAACTATGGATGGAAATAATGTAGAGTGATGGGCGAGTCCAAGATGATAGGTCATCCTTAAGAGAGACTCTTAAAAAAGATAGTTAAGTAAGATTACCAAACCAACAGGGATGATATGTAAGGAGAAATAAAACCTATATTGGGTACAAGGGTGGAATGGTTGGTGAAAGAAGATGATCACAATGAGAGGTGGGAGAAATAAGATGGGAGGGGGGAAGGCCATAGGGAAGATCAACCTTAAGAGGGACTCTTAATTAAGATTCCCATACAACAGTGATGGTTAAGTAGGATCGCCAAGCTGAAGAAGAAGAAGAATGATGATAGAGTTGGTGGGAATAGGGTATGAAAAAATGGAGGTAAGGGGAACCCTCAAGTGAATTTTCTATACTACGAAAGTGTGTAAGTTGGATGACTAGGCAGAAGATGGATTCGGGGAAGGATGAGAAAAGAATGATTGATGTATACCAGAGTGGAAGAGGAGGTGAGAGGAGGTGATAATAAGGAAGAAAGGAAATAAAGGAGTGTAACATGAATGGATGAAGGAATATATGTGGTGGAGGGTGGAGAGTGTGAGGGGAATCCTTAATTGGGATGCCTGCATAGTGAGAGTAATGATGTAAGAATGAGAATCAGAAGAGGTGAAATGGGAAGATGTGTGGTGGTGATTGTTGTTTAATGAGAGGGGAGATGGTGGAGAAGCTTCTACAATGGGAGGATCTTAAGGAGAGGGTAAACCTCCATCGAGGATCCCATATAGAAGGGGTTATTAAGTAAGATTATCAAGCGGGAAGCATAAGAGTGAAAGGAAAGAATACAAATGACTGAGAGGGGACAAGAATGGTGAGAAGGATAATATGGGGATAAGTGGTAGAGGAGTAGAAATGAGGAGCGCGGATGAATGTATCAAATTCATGGTAATCATGGTGGGGGAGGAGGAGCTATTGGATAGGGAATGCTACATGAGAAAGATATTCAATTAGGATTTGCAAACTACAACGGTGATCAAGTAGGATTCACAAAATGGGGAATGTATTAGTACGGATGAATGGAGGGAGTGAAAATTAAGATGTTGATCATACAGGAAGATACTCACGTGATGAAAAACATCTTAATTTTAATATAGCACATAACATGATGCATCATAATATAAAATACTAGGATGACTAGACTGTAATATGTGTGATAGCATACACAAGGGCCATCAAAAGGTTTGACGCCCCAGTACGATATGCAAGTGGAAGAGAGCATAGACAGAGACCATCAAGAAAGTATAATTCCCCAATATGATATGCAATCAAATAACATAAGTATATTAGAGAGAACATCAAGATACATAAAATCAAGATGCCCCATGTAATATATTAAGATACAAGAAAACAATTAATAACTTGTTACTAATAATGCAACACAAGAACCAATAAGCATGTCCTTAACGTATTCCATACTGAGGATTGATTGGATGTTCCCCCAAGCAACGGTACAAGGAAATAAAAAAGGACAGGGTCATTGTCCTCAAACGAGGAAACCATGAGAGCCGGATTTTCCCCAAGTGAGGATTCACGTGAGGAGAAGTGGTTTAAATTTGATAGTCATAAAGTGATTGGATCATTCGTTGGGGATAATAGATCATATGATGAATTATGTGTATTATTTTAGAGTTTTTGTGAACTTTTGGAGTTTACAAATTTTTTTATTTTTTATTTTATTTTGTGATTTTGTGGAGTTTACAATTTTTTTAGATTTTATTTTATTTTGTGATTTTGTGGATGTTTTTTTTGGAATTTTGAAAAGTTTTCAAATGTTTTTCGTATTTTGGATATTTTCTAATGTTTTTGATTTTTGGATTTTTATATTGTTTTTTGGAGTTGTGGATATTTTCTACTGTTTTTTGGATTTTTGGATATTTTCTAATGTTTTTGGATTTTTATACTACTATTTTAGAGATTTTCTAATGTTTTTTAGATTTTTAGATTTTTTCACTGTTGTTGGAAATTTATGGACCAGAATGCACACTTATTTTGAGATGTGATAAACCAGGATATTGTTTGTATGTACCGTGTTCCGTGTGGTAACTCATGCTCTGAATAGCAAAAAAATTCTCATTCCATTGGTAGGATATGTTGGTGATGATATGATGAAAAAAATTCCAACTCCATTCTTGACTCCACACAACTAGTAAGATGTGAGGGCTCATCACCAAGAATCAAGAAGGATGTAGGAGGTAGATAATGAATATAGAGACAAATGCCAACAACAATCACTTTGGGAAATTGTGACTCAATTCTTCTTAGCGTCACTGAACCAATTTCAAAAATGCCCTTCACTCTATGAGTCACGTGTTAGACTTAGACAGTTACGTGGCTTGCTAATTGGTAAGATATGAGGTGAAGGGATAGTTCTCTCTTCACTTAGGCATCTAAATTAATTCTTTAGGTATTCTATAATTGTAAGCACTGCCAGATTTATAAGATTTTGTATTCTTGAAATGACTCTCTATGCCTTGCCCCATGCTACCAGTAAGAAGCAAGGGCTTATCACCAAAGGAAAAACATAGGTGAGTAAATTCATTTTTTGTTTTTTTTTTTTTTTTTAATTTTTGAATATTTTTGCAATATTTTTATGATTTTATGAGAATGAACCTCTACATTTTTCTCCATGCCACCTGTAAGAGGGAAGGGTTTATCACCGAAGCTAAGACACAGATGAGTAAGGGCACCTTCCTCCATTCCCAGTCTCACACTACCAGTAAGAAGTGTGGGCTTAACACCAAATACTATGAAGAACGAAAGATGTGACATTGAATTATTCATAATTTATTGAATTGATGGAATTTTACAATAGTGATTTGTTTTTTGGGAAGGAACATTTTCCCCCAATCTCAGCCCCACATGACTTGTAGGATGCAAGGGTTCAACATCGAAGACTAAGATGGATGATCAAATGAACTGGGTACAGAAATTTTGAGCTTTGTTATGAAAGAGAGAATTTCTTTGAAGGGAACATATTGCCATTAGTAAGCTTCTAGGTATGACCATAGGTGAAAGTGACTAAAAATGGGAGATATTATAAGAAAGATGATGCTTACAAACTTAATAGGATCTATATTAGCACTTGTATCATGATGATAAATATGAATATGTGATTTTGATAATGAAAATATCTGCCAATGGAAATGAATAAATTTAAATTATTCATAGATAAGTTAGACAGAAGGAAACAATGTACACATCGTTGTTTTAAAATTTATTTAAATGAACTGCATTCATTTGTTCATCAAGTTATTGACCATCTTCAGTGGCCAACTTATAGGCTCTAGAGCCAAATTTGGTTGTAATTACATAGGGTCCTAACCAATTAGGGTCAAATTTTCCTTGTTTTTCTTATTCTTTAGTAGTATTCTTTTGATTTTATTTTAAAACGAGGTCACCAATTTTGAATTCTATGGATCTTACCTTTTTATGATAATTATGTTGCAGTAGATTTTAATAGACTTGAAGATGATTGAGGGCATTAATTCATTTTTCATCGAGAAGCTCAAGCTCTTAAAGCCGTGACTATCGGTACTCATCCTCAATAATTACATCTTTAAGGGAGGTTCTCAAGGATGGGATTTCTATCTCAATAGGTAAAATGGTCTCACAACCATAAACAAGGGAAAATGGTGTGGCTCCAGTAGGTGTGTGATAAGATGTACAATAAGCCCAAAGAGCAGGGTGAATTTGAGTATGCCAATTGTGTCCATGGGTGTCGAAAATTTTTTCCATGATGGATTTTAAAGTCTTATTGGTTGCTTCTGCTTGACCATTACCTTGAGGGTAATATGGAGTAGACCACTTAAGTTTGATGTGAAAATGTTTGGTGAGGTATTTTACATCCTGGTTTTTAAATGATTTTCTATTAGCTGCGACAAGAGCAAATGGAATACCAAATCGACAAATGAGATTATTAAAAATGAATTTCGAAATTTGGCTACTGGTAACATAGGTGAGAGGCATAGCTTCCACCCATTTAGTGAAGTAATCAGTAGCGGTAATGATGAAATTATGTCCATCATACGATGTTGTTCTAATTTTATCGATGAGGTGAAGTCCCCATTGAGAGAAGGGCCATGTTGTGGTTATCGATTGCAATTTTTGGGAAGGTGCGTGGATATGACAACCATGATTTTGACATACTTGGCATCATTTAACAAAATGGCATCCGTCACTTTCCATGATGGGCTAATAATATCCAACTCACAGGATTTTCTTGGCTAAGGCTATACCGTTTTTGTGCGCTCCACAGATACCAGAATGGACTTCAGTTAGGACACTCAAGGCTTCTTCCTGATTAAAACATCATAGCAAAGTGCCATTATATCCTCGTTTATAAATATTTTTTGCTAAAAATGGTGTAATGAGAGGCACGTTGTGCTAAAGCACGTTTATGCATTGGTTTCATGTCAGTTGAAATGTTTTATCATAGATGAAGGTGTAAAGATCATGGTACCAAGGGTTATTCGGACCCACAATTTCACATACCATAGTGTTTTTCAGGAAGATCATGCGCAAGCATTAAGAGATGTTCTATGAGAAAATGTGCTTGGGGTGGACTACATGCAATTTCTAACATGGATCCAATAGTCACCATAGTATCGGTAGATTTATTACGAATTTTGGGGATTTGATCAAAGTTAATTAATTGAAAATATCTTAGAAGGCTATCCACCATGAGCTTATATGGGATAATTTTTTCATCCTTGACCTGGTATTCATCAGTAACTTGTTTGATGATAAGTAAAGAATCACAAAATATAGCTAACTATGTAAGATTCCAATATAGCTATTTTTAATCCTATGATTAGAGCTTCATATTATGTGATATTGTTGGTACATGGGAATGCTAATCAAAATGATTTGGGGATGACATGTCTGCTAGGTATGATAAGAAAAATACCAGCTCCGGAGCCATGGAGATTACAAGATCCATCAAAAAATAGAGTCCAAGATGACGTGATGTCTATACGTAGAAGATCTTCACCAGGAAATGCAAAATGGAGTGGTTTTATGCTAGGAAGGGCTACCTTGGCAATTTGGTCTACAAGGGCATGTCCTTTAATTTATCTCTACGGAACAAACTCAAATTTAAATTCACTAAGTAATATGACCGAACTAGGCATTCTTCCTATGAGAATGGGTCGAGACAAGAGATACTTGAGGGGATCAATCTTAGTGATCGACTTGTTTGTGTGATTGATAAAGTAATGACGTAACTTATGGAATGCAAAGGAGATCGCAAAGCATACTTTTTTGATTTGGGAATAACATACTTCATGCTCAATAAGTGTTTGACTAAGGTAGTATACAACCCATTCTTTTCCTTAATCATTGTGTTGTGCTAACGGAGCTCCTATGGCATGTTTAGTGGTAGATGTATAAAGCAACATGGGTTTATCTGCAATTGGTGACATACAAAAAGGTGGGCTAGAGAGGTATTATTTTAACTTAGCAAAAGAGTTTTGACAACTGTGATTCTAGTAGAATTGTGCATCTTTCTTGAGTAATTGGTTGAAGTGATGGAACTTATCAGCCAACTGTGATGTGAAATGTCGAATAGATTGGATTTTTCCCTGAAGACTGCGTAATTATTTTAGGTTTTTAGGAGGAGGCATTTCCATAATGGATTTGAATTTTGTAGGATCCACTTCTATGCCTCTCTGTGAGACAATAAACACTAAAAATTTACCAAAGGTCACCCCGAACATACATTTCTTTGGGTTAAGACGAACCTTATACTCACGTAATCTGTCAAAAATTCATCTCAACACACCTAGATGCCCTATTCATGTTTTTTATTTTTCTAATGTATCATCAACATAATCTTCCAGGATATCATGTAAAATATCATGGAAGATGACAATCACCTCATTGATAGGTGGCACTAGAATTTTTCAAGCCTAATGACATGACCTTATAATAGAAGGTGTCCCATGGTGTAGTAAATGCCATTTTATGTTGATCCCTTTTAGCAATACATATTTGATTATAACCAAAAAATACATCCATTAAGGATAGCATTTCATGGTCTTCCATAGAATCAACAATCATGTCTATATTTGGCAAGGGAAAGTCATCTTTGGGAAAAGCCTTGTTAATGTCTCAGAAGTCTGTGCATATACTGATGTCGGGGATTTTCTTAGATATGAGAACTATGTTAGATATCCATGCTGAATAATCAATAGGTTGGATAAATTCATCTTCCAAGAGTTTCTCACATTCAGATTTGACAAGCAATGCTACTTGGGGATGCATTT
The DNA here is from genome assembly GCA_019776745.2 of Taxus chinensis. NCBI lineage: Eukaryota > Viridiplantae > Streptophyta > Pinopsida > Cupressales > Taxaceae > Taxus > Taxus chinensis. The sequence continues at coordinate 971,831,026 of CM034146.1, read as the reverse complement.
TGTGTAGTTTTTGTTTTACAGGCTTTGCATCTGGATGCACCACAAGGTGGTGTACTACAAGAGATGGATCCAGGCCTGAAATGTCCTTATAGGTCCATGAAAATCTATATTGGAATTCAATAAGGAGTGTTGTGAATTATATGCATTCTTGGTCAGACAGACTAATGCCAAGTTGTATAATTTTTGGTTGTTTGATGGTTCCAATGTTTATGTATTTAGTTTCTTCTAAAAGCATTTTAGATGTATCCTTTTTGGAGAATTATGCTAATGGTTGATGTAGGTCATCAGTGTCAGGTGATTTGGGGGAGTTGGTGCTTCACCAAATAGTGTGTGTACATAAGAGAAAAATAGATAAGGTAAGGGTAAGGAGGAATACCTGTGAGTGAAGGTGGAAGGTAGAGTGCGCTCATCCCGATTTACCGATCCAATGTTGATTGCAAGGACTTCCTTTTTTCTAGGAGGAATTACCTGCAAATAAAAACAAGACCACAAAAGGAATATTAAACAATGTATGTAAGTGGAATGCCTATCGTATGTTATATCCGGGAAGTGTGATATTTCCTAGATGGCTTTCAATCCACTATTTAAAAAAATTACTGTAAGAAATAATATGAACCACTAATGTCCTACTTTAGTTGATATGATTTAGGTATCTCATTCAAGTAAAATTAAAAAATCTAATCTAATAAGCTAGGTTATGATCAAATCTGGAGGTCCGATAGGTGAATAAAGCGATTGGGATAGGTCAGGGTTGAGCTTTAGGTGGTTTTTGTTGTTTAGATGAAAGGTCTGAGGTTGCTGTTACAAGCATATTTTATAGACACAGAGACCAATGTTGGTCTTGTATGACTGATGTCAATTGAGAGGAAACCGATGACGGTTCATGTTAGCTGGCATTGGTAGATTTGGACTAATAGAAACTTAGTGAAGGTAGGTTTTGGTGATTCTCTGGGATTGCCTAGGGAATGAACAGATAATGTGGAGGTAGATGACAGTCCTAGTAGTAGTCAAAGGTGTCTGGAGTCAGGTATGGGAGGATGGGAGGTTGTAGGTGGGTGGGTAAAGGGATTGATAGGGAGGTGAGAGGTGATGGGATGTAAGGGAAACTAGAACTCTCAAACAGATATGAAGAAACTAATCTAAATAAATATGGGAAGGTGTAGATCCAAAGGTACTTACTGGTGTTTATAGACCTAATGGTTGGATGGAGGTGATGGTTGATCCATAGAATCGGTGGTCAGTGCCACAGATGTACTTCCTGGAACATTACCAAGAATGCTTGCCTTTTATATCAGTGTTTGGTGCTAGTTCAGGGTGTTTGGATGTGTAGGAGTGCTCTGGTGCAGGCTTGCATGCAAATCACTCTTCTCCAAAGCTCCAATAATTATTCCAACCTCTCAAACAAGGTTACCCAAGTGAATATATGGTAACTGATGATAGTTTAAGGGTGACCGACGTCGGTTTAGGGATGACCGAAGTTAGTTAAGGCAGGAAATCCTAGGTTTATTAAAAATGACATATCTTGGCAATCTTTTTAGCCAGCTCTGTCTATTCTTGCAGTTTAAAAAAAATGTTGTGCTTAGATAAGTGGGAATGTGATTGGAGGAAGAATAGGCATGTTATTTTAGGGTTCAACTAAGTCTTTGTTAATTAAGGTAAGTAGGACTAAGTCTTATTTAGTTATGGTGAGTGGATATTGAGTCCTAGTAAAAGGGAAACATGCGAAGAATAGGTTTATGATGAGATTTCCAGGTGAGGTGGTGGGGTGAGGTGGAAATTAGTTTAATTAAGGTAATTAAATAATGAATATCATGTGCATGGACATTAATTTAATTGTGGGTAATTAAATTAATATACATATGGGGTAAAGGGGGGGTGTGACCTAAATTTGGTGTCTACAGTTGGTACAAGATTTTTGTGTGTGATGTTGAGACTTTTTATTGACATGTTTGTTTGATAGGGTAGCAAAGAGATTTTGACTATGGGTAATTTTCTGTTTTCACTTCTGATCCAAATTTTCCGAAGGTGAAGGATCCAAATATTTTATTTCTTCACCAAAATAGGCCGATTCATCTAGACTAATTTCAAATCCTTTTCTATGGTTAGAAGTAGGGTTTTGATCGCGAGTTCCAAGGAATTCTTCGATGGCTTCATCATTTTGGAATATGTCCATGGCCACATGATATGATTGGCCATGGTCTATGAGATCCAGACGCGTAGGCTCAAAATCGATGACATTAATAGAGAAATTTTCAAATTAAAGTTGTGTTTTAGCGAGATCCTTGAAAAGGCTATGTGTAGACCCAGTGTCACTATTAGAGTTTTTGTTATCGTTATCGCTTGAAATTAATACAAGAGCAGTATCGAATACCTTGAAACCCAGACCATGTTTACCGTGATGTTGTGTGCAATTAATTGGGTCTAAATGAGCTTGTTCATTTGGATCGAGTCTTTTACTCTTCCATCGCATGTTTTTCATTATTCGACGAGATTTGGTAAATTGGGGGGGACTCATAACAAGGAACAAAGTTTTCATTATATAACCAAGATCTTGAAGAACTTGGAATATGTTCGTTGTCGAGATAACTAATTTTTTTCCAAACTGACTGTCCCATTTGGTAAGTGGGATGGATTCTCAGATGCAGAGCGTTGGGTTTTCCATAGTTACATGGGGATTTGTTGATGTAAAAATATTCTTACATCTTTTAAAATTGATATTCAACGCATCCTTTATCAATGATTTTGAATGTGTGGGATGGGGGATCAATAGGTACCTCATGTGGCGGGGAAGTCAGTTTGGTAGTTATGAAAGATGAAGAAAATGGGTTATAAGAAGAAGGGGGTGGATTGGAGGATGAAGTTTGGTTAATTAAAGGAGAAGGTATCTCAATAGAAGAGGTATGGTTGGATGAAGAAGGTTGAATAGGCATAGAAGAAGATGGTGTGGTGGAAGAATAATTTTTGTTGGAAGAAGAAGCTTGATTAGTGGAAGAAGATGATTGATTAGTGGGAGGAGAACTAGTTGAAGATTGTTGATTAGAGGAAGAGAATGGATTGGAAAATGTGGTTTTGTTAGAAGATGATGCTTTCGGATCATATTTAGGGAGTGTATCTAGATCGACATGTGTTTCGTTAAGGATTACATGAGGTGGAGTGTACTTATATATTGATGGACAATAGTGATCATGTCTATACTGTCCTTCGAGGAATTTACAATACTCAAAGGGTTGAGGATCCACATGTAGCATAAATTCCTTGTCCAAATGATGAAATTTAATACATTGGTGGAATGTTGATGGGACAAATTTCATGATATGAATTCATGGTCGGCCGATAAGAATGTTATATGAAAATTCTATATCCACCAATTGACATACCATTTCTAAGGGAATGGGTCCAACTTGGAGAGGTAACATGATTGTGCCTTAAGAATTTCTTTCACTATTATCATACCCATGAATGGTTATGATGTTATTTTGTAAATCATTTTCAATGTAATCTAGGCAACGCAAGAGTTTTATGGAACACATATTAAATGCGGATCCATTTTCAATTAATATGCGCTTGATATTACGATGAGTTATATAACCATCAACATATAAAGAATGATTATTAGCGATATTGGGATTAAGAAGGTCAGCATGAATAAAGGATAAAATAGGATTAGGGACTGTAATATGTGCAATTAAAACCTAGAATTGTTGTGAATTGATGTCCTCAAGGACACGAGTGTTATTCAATATTTGCATAAGGTTGCGTTGTAGTACGCGAGAAGAATTAAGTAATTCCATGATGCAAATTTATGTTGTAGTCTTCTCTAATTGTTTGAGAATATTGAATGATGGCGTAGGTTATGGACTGGAATTAGTGGTGGAATTAGATGGTGGATTAGGAGGTGGTGTGGGAGATGAAGTGGCAGATTTTTTTGTTGTAGGGACCCACATTTTTTTTCTATTTGGTGGTGATCAAACAGTTTAGTTATGATCTTTATAGCTGCCACTAAGTCTTGGTCATAGTCTATGGTCGAGATGACTGAGTCATACTCGACGCTGCTTGATGATTGACCATTATCTTTTGAATTATCATCATGGTTAGGGAAGGGGTTTTTGAACATGTTAAGTTTTTCATTGGGTGTTTTATCTTAGAAGTAATTTCAACTCCTATCTCTCCATGTTCAATCAGGTCTTGGACATAATGGTGGAGTTGCATGCATCAATCTATAGAGTGCCCTTTTATGTGATGGTAATTACAATATTCATTGTTCTTATACCAATTCATTTTGGGTTATCCTTCTTCAAAGGGTTTAACAATGGGATATGTAATACCACATGATGAAAGACACTAGATAGGCTTTGTCCAAGAGGATTGAAATATCTTCGCATGTCCTAAGAAGGAGCTTCCTTTCTAGAGATTATAATTGGTTGTTTATATTTTAATGTGTTGATCAGATTGTTTTGAATGTTTTGGACATGGCGAGAATCAATAACGCCATCGTTGACTATATTTCAGTTTTGGTTAAAGAATTTGGATTTGTCCTAGTTTTGAGAGGCATCTCTATAAGGTTGCTCCCTAAAGAGTGTTTTAAGTAAGCCCTTATAAATGAGGGTTTTTTATCTTTGTTCATTTTTCAATGAATTCTTTGAAATTACTCAAACAGTGCATTTGTATGTGGAATGATAATTTGGCATTGAGATTTGGAACAAAAATGCTAACTAATTTTCTTTCAGGTATTGAGCAGGGAAATCTGTTTGTAATTCCTCTCCATCATTGTAAAAAAGAGTTGAAGTTTTCATTGGGACTTTTTATAGTGTTATAGAGATCAAGCACGGTTATTTATGAGTCTTAGTTGAAGGAAAAATGTTCAACAAATTTTTCTGATAAGTTTGTGAATGTTGTGACCGATCCTTTGGGAAGATGGAAAAACTAGTCTAAATCCTATCCTCCTAAACTTTGAGGGAATAATCGTAAAAGATACGTGTCACGATAAACAACTTCTTGACATTGCATGTAAAACTCCTTGACATGTTCACGGGGATCATCTTTTCTTTAGTATTTATAAAACTTTGGTATTTCAAAGGATGACGGAAATGGTAAGCATAATATTTTTGTATCAAATGGATAAGGACACAATTATTCAAAGTTGAGTTGCTTTGATTGTTTTTGTAGTCCTTGAATGGTGTCTTACATATGTTTACATTCTTGTGTGAATGGAGAGGTAGGGGACAGGTTATCAAGAATGTCGTGAGTATTGGGGTCTGGATTGGAGTCTTTTAACCTTTCAACTCTAGCAGTTGCTTCCTCAAGTTTCTTTATTAACTCTTGGATTTTAGTGAATAATTCATTGGCCGAAGAGTTATTTGGATTGTTTGGTATTTCGTTGTGATAACTTGATTCACCATTGTTGATAATTTTGTTTAAATTTTATGTCCTGAAGTCAAGGGGTAGTTTTTCCCCCATGGCTAGGATGCATAATAGATATTCGTTCTTGTTTTGTTTTATCACCCTATTTACTTGTTCTTGTTCTTCATTGGTGAGTTCTAGTTATGTGACTTCTTCATCATCATTTTCATGATTGTGAATACATGTGAATACCATGATGAGATAGGTGTGTGCCTGATTAAGATGTAAAAAAAGGTGAGGAATTTTTAGCTGGAGTGATTAAATGTGAACTTGATTGTTTTGGATTTGGCTTGAATAAGCTCGTTATTACTAATAAGGAGATTAACTCAAAAAAATTATCTCAATATGATTGTGATATAACTTGATACAAGCTATTAGGGAATTTGTGTCATGTTGTGTGGATTTGGCATGAACAAGCTTTGGATAGTTGATAGGGAGAGTAACTCAAACAAGTTAATCTCAATATGGTTGTGATATAACTCGAAATGAGTTATGAAAGGATTTGTGTCGGATGTGATTTAGATAAACTTGATAGTTGAAAAAATAATGATTGAACTCAAACAAGTCTCCTAATGTCAGTTTGATATAACTTAAAAACATGCTGTGAAGGATTGGTTGAAGCAATCTAATGAAATCGGTGCAATGTTTTGGTCTTTGTTGTTGGATTGCTTAAACATTTTGCTTGGTATTGAATCAGTCGAGAAATGGTTTTTTTATGGAACACGAATAGGATTTGAATTTTTTACAATGAACACATTGATATCAACCAATTTTAATTATAAAAATAGTGCTAAACTATTTTGTTGACAATTAACAAGTAGTCATGTCTATCAAATTATTTTTGCTTAAGAGGTAAATTATCCAGGAATGATCATTGTTTCATGCAATCCTACAAGTATGTTGTGGAATGATAGATGGAGGATCTTATCACTCCAAAAATATGCTTCCTCCGATATACCCTAGTCTTGATATACCTAATTCTGTATAGGGACATATTTCGTATGGGGAACCCTTAGAGTAATGGAGGAGACTCACCAATTCTTACTTGCCTGCTTTAGAGTGAATCACTGTTGCAGCCTAGAATTCAATGACATAAATCCAATGAAAACCCTATGCACGCTGGCACATCACTCATCCTAGACTGAGCGCTCACCCGAAACATGTAAAGGTACCAGTCCCTCTTTAGGGTTGTTGTACCAGGATGTTAGCATGACGAAGAATTAACATGTGTAGCTCCATAACTAACACATCATTCTACAAAGCATACCAGATCTATGTCAAAGGAAAAATAGAACTAAGTACTAACCATGATGAGATCAAAAAGCATACTAGATTCAGATACTCATAGAACTTATACTTAGATTCAGTCAATATCCTCCATTATATTCAATGCATAAAGTTACAAAAGTTTCATTATAATATCAAAAGTATGCGCGTAGTAGCATAGCACTGTATGTCTCAATCTCATCACCTCTATGTCACGATCTACTCTATTCTCCCTCTATTACACAATCTAGTACATATATATAAGGGCGGGGACTTTCCCTTCACCACTTATCCATTCCAATAATAGGTCACATGCTATTCTTAGCCACCTGCCTTTACAAAACTAACCATACATGCAATTGTGCCAACAATATACTACTACTAGCTAGCTGATAGTAGTAGATATATTTTCGGCATGTGTCCATGCAGATTACTTTGTGTCCAATCCTCAAAAATTAGCCAATGTGTGGTGCCCACTTCTCTTCCTTATTTGTGTGCTCTACACGCCATCTCTAAAAATAGACCTTATGAGTGAAAATGGTTAATTCCTAAACTTATGTTCCGCGCGTGCGTTCTTCCTATCCATTCACGCCTTTACGTATGAATTAATTTCCCACGCAGAATTCTTGTGTGCTTTCTCTATCAAGTGTTATTTGATCAAAATTACCCCACACTAATTTCATTGTCACCCCGATAATGGTCATCTCCATCAACTGAAGTAAAGAATAGAAAAATGGAATGAATGGAAAGAATGAAATAATGTAAAAAAGAATGTTTTACCCTGAAGTCTCTTCTTCAGCTTGAACAACTAATTCAGGATATTCCTGTTTTATTTCAGTCTCTAGGGTTTGCCATTCAATGAGCACTTGCTCTGCTTTTTCTGGAATGTCCAAAGTAATGGACTCCAATTCATCCCTCGTAATCTCCCCTTTTTCATTTTGCAAGACTAACACACTGCTAGAAATTGAGGTCATTCTTCCCTCTAGTAAATCCATCTTCTATCCAATGAGCTTCCCAAGCTCTTCCAGTTGAGTCTTGTGTGGTTCTTGTCCTGATGTCAGGGCCTCACGCTTATGCTTAACCATTAATAATCTTTCTACGTGGCATAATGTTTCATCCTTCATTGCTCTCTGGACCTCATTGTTCTCTTCCAGGGTCTTTACATTGATAAGCGCCTCTGGAGATGTGCAGATGTTTAAGGCTCGGTCTACTTTCTTCAATTCTTCTTGTAGTGCTTGTAGCATTCCTTCATAGGATGTAATCTTCCACGTCACTAATCCTTCTCTTGTTCTGCCTCTTTTTTCCAGATCCTTTGGCATTGGCATGCGCAGAGGCTCATCTTCAATTACTAGGTCCACCAACTTTCCTACATAATGTATTGTTGAGGGAAACATCGATGGTACCTTTGGCTCTAAGTGTGTCCTAGCTCTTATGACATTATCACCAATCTCCTCTGCGATACTGATAAATACATCATTTTTCTTCTATACTAAGTCCCTCTCCTGTGTTAGGCACATTATTTCTCCATCCTTAGTTTAAATATCCTCACTGAGTGCCCTAATTATGGCAGCCTTGTCCATATTCCGTCTTGCCACCTTTGTTGAGACTTTGACCAATGCATTACTCACCTATTCATTCGACATGATAGTAGGCTTTACTATCATGTGTCTAGCCTAAGGTGTCTTCTTCAACCTCCTTGATACACATGCCTCCTCACATACATCAAAAGTTGGCTCATTCATGTGTGTGTGCATGAACCATGCAACTACTTCCTTGTACGCACTGTGACCATATCTTCATCCATGAGCTCCCAACCATATAAGTCTTTCTGGGTCAATGTGCTCTGGAAACAAGCACGGATAATTTTTCCTATGTGCTCAGCATAACCTATAATTGGTGGAATGTGCTCTCCACTCTTTCTTCTAGACTATTACTACTTAAGAAATTTAGCGTCCAAATTTGGGACTTGTGTCTCCATGTCCTGAGAATTTTCTACAGCTTTCTCCTCTATTACCTTTTCTTCCTCTACTCTTTCCTTCGATTCCTCATCCTTTTGTTCTTCTATGTTCTCTGGAAGTGTAGAAGAAATATGTGCACTTTCCTCTGACTCTTCCACCTCCTCATTCAACTTTAGTTTCCTCCTTCTCTGCGTGGTTGTCTCCTTCTATGGAGATATTCTAGGTGATTTGTGCACAATTTGTGGAGTAGCACCTTGGGTCCTTGTTCTCCTGAGCACCCTCTTAAATTGGTGCTCTCCTTGGACTGGATTCAAGTCCTCATCATCTACTTCTTGTGGTTGAGGTGGTGTAGTGGCATGCTCAGCTTCATCCTTATTCATAGAATATCTTCTACCTCTATGATCTAAACCACCACTATCTTCACTCTCATCCTCCTCATCCTTCACTTTAATTATCTTTATGGGCTTAAGCGTTGGGATGTTCTCCATTGTATGCTTTCCCTTTGGTGGTGCTGGAAGTGTGAACTCATCTTCCACATACTTTTTATTCTCCATCTTTGGCTTTAGTTGGAGATACAACAACACTGCTCTAATATCTCCCACTACCAAAATTATTGGTTTGATGCACAATACATCCAAAATGAGTCATTCAACATATGAACCACACCTTGGATACACATATTTCCTCCTTAGTGTGTGGTAGTCGAAATCTACCTTATCTGCGTTGATTGTGAGTCGTCACGTATCTGTAAAATTGTGTACTGACTCCTGGAAGTACCTTGCTGTGAAGGCATATGGAAATTTACACCAAGGACTCCATGCTCCATCCTTCATGGTGAACCGCGCTATACAAAAATGTTGTTATATAGCAAACTAGACAACCTTGCCAACTACTGAAGGCAAGTCTTTGGGGATGTGCCATTCTTCCTCAAAATCCTCGCAGAGCCTATCAAACCACTTCTCAGCGCTTTACTTAAACTAGTCTATCATTGATACCTCACACAAGTACTTCTTGATGCATTCTATAGACAACTTTTGTTCCATTGGATACTCCCATACCTTCTCCTTTGGTCCATCAGGTACTCTGATTTCCATGAACACCAGTGATAATAGAACAGCTCCAAAGCTGATCTTTCCTCCTACGCACGCTTCCTCAATAATTGTCTCTAAAATATAACACAAAATTTTATAGACTAATCCTTCAAACATCTTTTTGGCAATGTGCAGCCATGTGGTGTTCACTTGTGACCACCTTTCCTGCTCATTTAGCTTTGTAATAAGATGTGCAGATGCTTACACAACTGGATGCTTCTTCTGTTTGTCAATGTCCATACTGCGCAGACCCTTTTTGTACCCCAACTCCTTTTTGGTCTCCAATATTGTAGTATTGTTTGTCAGTTCATCTTGCAAATCATCTTCTATGCCTTTCAAGCCCGTTACCAATGAGATGAGTGTGGCTAAAATTCTGACTCTAGGACCTACAAAGTGGAAAAATTCCTTGTATACTCTACTTATGAGCCATTGGTATAAAGGATCATATTTCCCATAGTAAGGGAGCTCATATAGTTGGTAAAATCCTATCTTCTGCAAGAGCTTCTTGCCAGCATTTTCATACACCAACATGTCTTCCGCCATGCATTTATTTGTCTTTGTGTTCAACAACGCGTCCAACTCCTTATTCTTTGTGGTACGGTGATTTTACTCACTAACCTTACTTTTCCTTATGTGAGAATCCCACTCCTCACCGATGATAACCCCTTTTGGATATTGCATATCAGAAAATTTGGTTTCAGTATCCATCTCTTCTTCATATTCTACCACCTTCTTCTTTCCCTTCATTCCTCCTACAACTGATTTCTTGGGTGTAATTTCTACCTTGCAATCTTTTGTAGATCCTTGCCTTCTTGAATTCTAAAATGTGTGAAGCAAAACCTAGCTCAATTCAGTGTGCCCTAGGTGAAATAACGTGCCCAAATCCTCTCTTTCATTTCACTTTGCTCAAACCCTTCACCACTGGGGACACAAGATTCTTCTGCACACAAATCTCTTTGTCATGAATGGTTACACACCTATTACACCTTAATACGATCACTCGGCTCTTTGCACTTGGCTCCTTTTTAGATACTATTAATCGCAATGGTAAAAATGAACTTGCATCCCATCCTTATATAGATTTTCAAAATTTTGATGCATTCATTTCTCCTTCACCTACCAAATATCCTCTCATTAATTGACCAATTCCATCCTTTCCACGTGTTTCATCCTCGGGCCTTAGTGATAACCTCCTAGCACACCTTCCTACCCTCTGGTCATAGAATTCTTTTCAGTGTACGTCCTTTCACTTAAGTACCTCATCACTACACCTTCTACTGGTAGTTTCTATGGCCTCTGCTTACCTCACGTTATATTGTTTCTTCATTTATCTTCATCTTTGGTCACTTTTTAGAAGCAATCCTTTGACTTGAAGAACACTCGTAGTAGCTTATTCTTTTCATCTTTCAATTCCCACAATCTTGTACTTGGATATCAACAACCACCCTGCACTAAAAGGATGTGCAGTCCTCTGTGCATAAACATGCTTCATGTAGTAATTAGATTCATGTGTGCAAGTGCATTTATTTCACAACACCAACTAAACTGAAAAAGCATAGTGACAAAGAAGGAAACATATTAAGGAAATACAAAATTGCAAACCTAATCTAAATGGAAATACCACCTTATTACAAACACCAAGAAGCCTTATTTATAGTAGGGCTTCATCCTACTCCCGTTGAAGTAACCGGGTAGTCATGTTCCATCAAGTGCTTCTAACTGGAAAGCACCTCTTTCAAGTATGTAAGTGATAACATATGGCCCTAACCAATGTACCTTAAGTTTTCTTGGATGGCCCAAGAACTTAGAGTCATAAATAAGTACCATTTGTCCATTCTTAAATTTCGTATCCCTTATGTTTCTATCATGCCAGGCTTTCTTCCTAACCTTTTCTTGCTTCTGACTCCAACATGCTATGTCTCATCTCTCATCTAGCTAAATTATCTTCTCAATATATTCTTCTAAAGCTTGTTCATTAGCTAGACGACCAGTGTGCGCAATATGCAAATAAGGTAACATAAAATCCATAGGAAGAATGGCTTATGTACCAATCACTAACTAAAATGGTGTGGCTTTGTTCAACCTTTTATATGTCGTTTGATATGCCCAAAGTACTATAGATACTTTATCATCCCAATCCTTTCTTCCAACATCACAAAAAAATTTTAATTTCTGGCCCAAAATTTTTTTGAAAGCCTCAGCAGTCCCATTTTGTTGAGGTTTATAGGGCATAGTCTTATGGTGTGCAATCATGAACTCATCTAATAAAATTCTAATTATCTCATTAAGAAAATGTGTGCCTCTATCACTGGTTAAACTCAAAGTACATCCATACCTTGTAATAATATGTTCCCATAGAAATTGAGTTGTTGTAGCCATTGTACAGTCCTTGGTAGGTGTTGCTTCTATGAACCATGTCAGATAGTATGTGCAAGTTATAATATAGCGTGATCCAATTTTGCATGCAGCTAGGGAAATTGGACCCACAAAATCTATAGCCCATTTCTCAAACGTTTTTACACTGGTAATTGGTCTAAGAGGCATTTCATCTCGTTGAATTGGTCTTCCAAGATGTTGACAGTGATCACATGCCTTACAAAATTCCTTACAATATTTATACAGGGTCTCCCACCATAACCCAGCGAGAATAATTTTGCGCACTATGGCATCACCTGCATAGTGACCTGCTACAATTCCACCATGAACTTCTTCCATAATGCCCGTGTGCTCATGTTCTAATACACAATGGTGCAATATTTCATCTTGGCCCATTTTTTATAAGTCACCACTAATTAACATATAAGGTGCAATGCGTTTAACAAGTTGTTTCTTCTCCAAGAATTTCATTCCTTCTGGTGTCATCCCTGTGTGTAAAAAGATAGTAATGTTATCTAGTTCTGATGGCATGCATTGTAACATGTATAATTGTGTATCTGGCATGGTATCCTTAATTACTTGTGCTTCTTCTCCTGACTATATTCTCTATAGATGGTCTAGTCTAGAAATACTTTTCCCTAGTTTTACCACAACTATGAAATCAAACTCTTGAAGTAGGAGCACCGATCGACATATGTGCCCTTGTAAAACATGCTTATTTACAAAATACTTCAATGCCATGTGATTTGTATAAAAGATGAATGGTGTAGCTAGTAGTTTCTGACAAAATTTATGCAAAGCATAGATCATGGAAAAAGCTTCACGCTCTGTAGTTGTGTAATTTTATCATGCAAGAGTCATCTTTCTACTAGCAAAACAAATAGGATGATCTACAAAACCTTCGCCAGGTTGAGCCAACACCGCACCAATGGCCATGCCAGAGGCATCAACATGTACATGGAATGGTTTGTCCCATGAAGGAAAACGTAGAACGGGCATGGTAGTAAGTTTTTCCTTCAATGTCTCGAACATGTGATGCTACTGTTTACCCCAGTAGAATGTACCTTTCCCTTTCAGTAACTCTTCTAGAGGTGCAGTGATTTTAGCATAGCCTTGGAGAATTTTTTTGTAATATCTTATATGTCCCAAAAATCTACGCACCCTACTTTGATTGGTAGGCTCCCCAAGGCCTATAATGACTGCAAACTTTGCTAGGTCAACCAACAAACCCTCTTTGTAGATTATGTGCCCTAAAAGTATCCCAAATGGTGTAGTAAATATGCACTTCTTGATGTTCAAAGAGATACTCAACTGTTTACACCGTTCAAAAATTAAGCATAGATTGTCACAATGGTACTTAACTAATCCATACACCATTTAATCATCTAAGTATACCTGTAAGAAGTTGTGAATAAATTCTTTAAACGCTTAGACAACTATGCATGAAAATACAGCAGGCACATTTTTTAGACCAAAAGGCATGACAGTATAGGTGAAGATACCCCATTCAGTAGTAAATGTAGTCTTTTCCTAATCCTCTTTTGTAATTATAACCTGATGATACCCAGAGAACCCATCTGTAAAATAATATATTTTGCACCCTGCAACTCCTAGTATTTTGTCAATAAATGGCGTAGGGAATGGATCTATTACACATGCAACATTTAACTCCCTGTAGTCCACACATATTCTAATTAGTCCATCCTTCTTACTACTGATCACCATTGGACTAACCCCTTCTAACTCATCAAGGGGCTTGATAATTCCATATTTCAACATGTTATCAATCTCTTCTTTGACTTTTTCATGCAAATTGGGGTTTATTCTGTAAGGCTTCTTCCTAACTAGGCACGCCCCCTCTCTAATTTTTATCTTTATCTCCCCTAACAACTCATGCATGTCTTTAAGTTCATGGTACATCCTAGTAAATAGTTCTTGGTATTACCTTAATAACTCAATGATTTTTTCCACTTCATAGTTTGACCAATAATCTCCAATTATAGCTTCCTTAGGCTCAGTATCTGTGCCAATATTCACTCGCTTTGTCTTCATAGGTTCATGATAGGCGCACGGTGGTCTTATCTGCACTGTCTAATACCTCATGCCTTCCTATTGAATGGTTTACATCCAGATTATCTACTTCTTCATCATCTATTAAGTATACCATTTTTCCTTTCTCTTTCTCAAGGCAAGTGTGTTGAAGTAATATTGCATCAGCCTTTGATTCTTTATCAAGATGCGCTCATGAGTCCTCTTTATCTAATAATTCTTGGAGGAGTTCTTCAGCCTTGGCACTATCCCCCATAGTTAAGCACTTAATAACTTTTAGTGTTTCTTCTACTGGAGGTTTTGGAGAGAAGAAGTCAAATGTCTATGCCATTCCTACAACTAAATTCTACCAATTTCTAGTTTCTCTATGGAGTTCTGTATATACATACCAAACACACATGAAGCCTTGTAAAGTGAAACAAAACTAGTGCACCCATAGTGACAATGGTAAAGCTTCTTTCCCTTCTGTCTAGAGTCTCTCACACTTCTAAACATGGTGTTGAACAAGTTGATCACCATGATAGTTGCATATTTGTGTAGGTGCATTACTCCTAAAGAACCTAGTAGCAAGAGCAACCCCAATTTCATTCCATTTGACCATATTATCCCTGTGGACCACCCACTAGTGGGCTGATGTCCCACATAGTGTATATGCTAGAATATTTCTCTTCTCTAGTGGTTCTATCCATTTTTCTTCCATGGCACATAAGAATACCATGGGGTCCCCTTTGCCTATGTAAAAAGGTACCGAGTTGTTACCTATCCTCCTTACATAACACGGTTTAGTGCCTTGAGGGAATATGCTCTTTACTTCACGCCCTACCATCTCATAAGTGTTGTCAGCCCAATTATCATAAGCAACACTTGTAGTATCACTAATAGACTATGCATCCTCCCACTAAATTAGGCCTTCTTTGGTTAGTCCAATCATCTCTGGATCTCATATGGCACGTACATAAATCCTATTCAAATATTCTTCACTTAAGGGCTCAACATAAGGTGTAGACTTTCCATTTGTTAAAGGGATAATGACCCTTTCCTCTTTATTTTCAAAACTGATATATCCCTTGTTTAACTGGAGGTCAACATTATTTGCATAGCACTAAGGATGCCCTAATAAAGCTGGGAAGCTATCTATTGTTCCAGCACTAAAAATTCAAAGTCTCCAATGAACTTTTCTCCTTGTATGGTAATGGACGCATCTTTTAAAACTCATATGGGAGTGGCCTTAGTCCAATTAGCCATGAATAATACATTAGAGGATGGCTAAAATGGGGGTCTCCCCATTTATACTCATGCATCTAAAGTAAGAACATTGACTTTCACGCTTGTATCAATCAGTATATTACTCAACAGCCACCCATCCACAACAACATTTAAAGTAATTTCCTTTTCATAATCCATGCTATAAGGAGGGAGATTTTCATTCAGGATCTTCCATCTTGTCTCAATACTTACATGCAGAGTTCCCTTTTAACCAATTCCCTAATAGTGGAATGATGTTCTCCTGGCGCAACATTTTGCACAATTATCTCAAATCATCTATATCAGTTTGGACTATCTCTGATGCTTTCTTTTGCTCCTTTAAATATTGCGTCTCACCCTAAAGATTCCTTAGCACTTCCATGGTATCCTGATAAACCTCTTCTAATAGGTAGGACTTGGGTACAGTGCATGAAGAATGTCATCCTTAGTGATGGTAGGTTTTTGCTGTAATGCCTCCCTGACATGTGCTACCTAAACATGAGTCATGATCTTCACTTGTAGTGCCTCAGGTTTTACTACCATATTGGGAATCCATTGATTGTCCACATTGCATTTTATCCTAACCATCCCCATGCCTTTTTTTTCTTGTTTATGTTGCTTACTCAGATGCTTATATAAGTCTAGGAACTCTTCATAGCTATGATTCTTCCCACATAAATAACATGTAATATTCTGAGGACATTCACACCTATAATGGTCAAAAGATCCGCATGTATAACATGTTCCGTGAGGAAACTCACTTCTTACACCACCACAGCCTCGTCCTTCGAATCCACCGCGGTATCCTCGATCTCTACCACAAATGCCTTCAAAGAACTCCTCATTTTGATTATAGCATGCCTGATATTGCTCCCGATCTTAATGCTTAGTCTTTCCCTTAGAATTATCTGAAACTCTTATCTATCATACACCAATATCAATAGCATCATGGATTTTTCCAATCAGTTGGCAGTCCTCCACATCATGTGTTGTGGACCTACAGATTTTACAATAGCTTGAAACGTTCTTCCTTATCACGTGTTGCAATAATGGGTAGTGGCTAGCATCATGGTTTAAATGGCATATCTCACAATCTATCAGCAATGAGTGTATTGTTCTATGAGGACAACTATCCTTTGTGTGACCTTCTAATTCACAATTTGTACACTAAATTCCTGATCATGTTTCATAGGTTGAATTCGCTGATAATTTCTCTAGTTGTTTGCCATAGTTGCAATTTGTGCCTCTAAGAACAGGCTAACTCTAGTATCAATACTCCTAATTACCTCAACACGTAAGGATGATTCTAATGCCTTGCATAGATCAATATATGTCTTATGTGATAGTCCCCTCCTAAATGGTGTAATCAATCCTCTAACAAACCATTGTGTATGTTGGGTTATGTGTGTGTCATAAGAAAGCTTTGATAACAATGTTTTAAACCGTGCATAATACTCTCTAACACTCACGGTAGTGCCTTGTTTGATATCCTTGAGTGCACTTATACTCTTCTGCTCAAACTCAGGGATATGGAACTCTTTAAGGAATGCATCCTTTAAAGCTGTATAATTTACACAAGTTTGATCAGGGTCAAACTTCCTGTACCAACTGTGTGCACGTCCTTGTAACATAGTAGAAAATTAGATTTCCCTACGCTTAGAAATTTGTGATTGCTTTTGTGTGCCACAATATTTCACACATAAGACATGTTCAGCAGCATCTTCTATACCCCTATACTCTGGAAGACGTAGAGACATTTCCATATAAATATTATGGGATTAGGGTGGACCTTTTCCACCTGATTCAGAACCTTTAGTGTTTCCTTAGCCTCCATAACCTCCAGATCCACCTAAACCAGAACTTCTCATGCCTCCTAATCCCAAACCTGTAGTTGGAATACGTCATGTAGATGTACTCCCCTGTGCTCCAACAATAGTACTATACTAAACCCCTATGGTCTGTGAAGTAGTTCCAGTTCTTGAAGTGAATCCAACATTTGGTGTGCTCTTATTCTGTGTGAATGATGCGCCTAAAAAACACACCTCCAAATAGCAATGAAGTCATCTATTCTACCATTAATGTACCTTCTCTCTTACTTTCCAAACTTGCCCACTAAATACTGGTCATACTAGATATTAGAAAACCAAGCGCAAGGGCTAGGTACCAGGTGGATTCAGATGCACGCCTGCGGCCCAGGTCATCTCTGCTAGCACACTTCCTTTTGAGGCCAAGGAGAGTTTCTTGTCATACTTTCCCAGATGGGAGAGTTTCCTGATGCTTTGGCTCCACATCTTTTTACATGAGCTCCAAATTCCTCACGAGCCATCTCTCTCCTCAACTCCATCTGTTCTGTAACATCACACTACTTCTCTATCTCCCTCTCACATGCCTCATTATTTTTAAGCCACATTTTTTCCTTTTCATTTTTGCCTCTAGGTTTTCCATCTTTCACCAATCCTGTCCCCACCCCCCGTGCATGGTGGGGTTTAGTTAGCTCTCAGTTTACTCTCTAGGTTCAAATTTACCATCAAGATCTTGATCGTTAGTGGAATGCCTTGTAGGCAAATTTGGATCAGAAGTGAAAACAGAAAATTACCCATAGTCAAAATCTCATTGCTACCCTATCAAACAAACATGTCAATAAAAAGTCTCAACATCACACAAAAAATCTTGTACCAACTGTAGACACCAAATTTAGGTCATACCCCCCCTTTTACCCCATATGTATATTAATTTAATTACCCACAATTAAATTAATGTCCATGCACATGATATTCATTATTTAATTACCTTAATTAAACTAATTTCCACCTCACCCCACCACCTCACCTAGACACCTCATCATAAACCTATTCTTCGCATGTTTCCCTTTTACTAGGACTCAATATCCACTCACCATAACTAAATAAGACTTAGTCCTACTTACCTTAATTAACAAAGACTTAGTTGAACCCTAAAATAACATGCCTATTCTTCCTCCAATCACAATTCCCACTTATCTAAGCACAACATTTTTTTTTAAACTGCAAGAATAGACAGAGCTGGCTAAAAAGATTGCCAAGATATGTCATTTGTAATAAACCTAGGATTTCCTGCCTTAACTAACTTCGGTCATCCCTAAACCGACGTCGGTCACCCTTAAACTATCATCAGTTACCATATATTCACTTGGGTAACCTTGTTTGAGAGGTTGGAATAATTATTGGAGCTTTGGAGAAGAGTGATCTGCATGCAAGCCTGCACCAGAGCACTCCTACACATCCAAACACCCTAAACTAGCACCAAACACTGATATAAAAGGTAAGCTCTCTTGGTAATGTTCCAGGAAGTAAAATCTGTGGCACTGACCACCGATTCTATGGATCAACCATCACCTCCATCCAACCACTACGTCTGTAAACACCAGTAAGTACCTTTGGATCTACACCTTCCCATATTTATTTAGATTAGTTTCTTCATATCTGTTTGAGAGTTCTAGTTTCCCTTACATCCCATCACCTCTCACCTCCCTATCAATCCCTTTACCCACCCACCTACAACCTCCCCATCCTCCCATATCTGACTCCAGACACCTTTGACTACTACTAGGACTGTCATCTACCTCCCCATTATCTGTTCATTCCCTAGGCAATCCCAGATAATCACCAAAAACCTACCTTCACTAAGTTTTTATTAGCCTAAAATCTACCAATGCCAGCTAACATGAACCATCATTGGTTTCCTCTCAATTGACATCAGTCATACAAGACCAACATGGGTCTCTGTGTCTATAAAATATGCTTGTAACAGCAACCTCAGACCTTTCATCCAAACAACAAAAAACCACCTAAAGCTCGACCCTGACCTATCCCAATCGCTTTATTCACCTATCAGACCTCCAGATCTGAT
This sequence comes from Taxus chinensis, assembly GCA_019776745.2. Classification (NCBI taxonomy): domain Eukaryota; kingdom Viridiplantae; phylum Streptophyta; class Pinopsida; order Cupressales; family Taxaceae; genus Taxus; species Taxus chinensis. The sequence continues at coordinate 971,811,753 of CM034146.1, read as the reverse complement.
CATAACCTAGCTTGTTAGATTAGATTTTTTAATTTTACTTGAATGAGATACCTAAATCATATCAACTAAAGTAGGACATTAGTGGTTCATATTATTTCTTACATTAATTTTTTTAAATAGTGGATTGAAAGCCATCTAGGAAATATCACACTTCCCGGATATAACATACGATAGGCATTCCACTTACATACATTGTTTAATATTCCTTTTGTGGTCTTGTTTTTATTTGCAGGTAATTCCTCCTAGAAAAAAGGAAGTCCTTGCAATCAACATTGGATCGGGTAAATCGTGGATGAGCGCACTCTTACCTTCCACCTTCACTCACAGGTATTCCTCCTTACCCTTACCTTATCTATTTTTCTCTTATGTACACACACTATTTGGTGAAGCACCAACTCCCCCAAATCACCTGACACTGATGACCTACATCAACCATTAGCATAATTCTCCAAAAAGGATACATCTAAAATGCTTTTAGAAGAAACTAAATACATAAACATTGGAACCATCAAAACAACCAAAAATTATACAACTTGGCATTAGTCTGTCTGACCAAGAATGCATAGAATTCACAACACTCCTTATTGAATTCCAATATAGATTTTCATGGACCTATAAGGACATGTCAGGCCTGGATCCATCTCTTGTAGTACACCACCTTGTGGTGCATCCAGATGCAAAACCTGTAAAACAAAAACTGCACAAAATGCATCCCCAAGTAGCATTGCATGTCAAATCTAAACGTGAGAAACTCTTGGAAGATGAATTTATCCAACCTATTGATTATTCAGCATGGATATCTTACATAGTTCTCATATCCAAGAAAATCCCCCGACATCAGGATATGCACAGACTTCTGAGACATTAACAAGGCTTTTCCCAAAGATGACTTTCCCTTGCCAAATATAGACATGATTGTTGATTCTATGGAAGACCATGAAATGCTATCCTTAATGGATTTATTTTTTGGTTATAATCAAATATGTATTGCTAAAGGGGATCAACATAAAATGGCATTTACTACACCATGGGACACCTTCTATTATAAGGTCATGTCATTCGGCTTGAAAAATTCTAGTGCCACCTATCAATGAGGTGATTGTCATCTTCCATGATATTTTACATAATATCCTGGAAGATTATGTTGATGATACATTAGAAAAATAAAAAACATGAATAGGGCATCTAGGTGTGTTGAGATGAATTTTTGACAGATTACGTGAGTATAAGGTTCGTCTTAACCCAAAGAAATGTATGTTCGGGGTGACCTTTGGTAAATTTTTAGTGTTTATTGTCTCACAGAGAGGCATAGAAGTGGATCCTACAAAATTCAAAGCCATTATGGAAATGCCTCCTCCTAAAAACCTAAAAATAATTACACAGTCTTCAAGGAAAAATCCAATCTATTCGACGTTTCACATCACAGTTGGGCTGATAAGTTCCATCACTTCAACCAATTACTCAAGAAAGATGCACAATTCTACTAGAATCACGATTGTCAAGACTCTTTTGCTAAGTTAAAATAATACCTCTCTAGCCCACCTCTTTTGTATGTCACCAATTGCAGATAAACCCATGTTGCTTTATACATCTACCACTGAACATGCCATAGGAGCTCCGTTAGCACAACACAATGATTAAGGAAAAGAACGGGTTGTATACTACCTTAGTCAAACACTTATTAAGCATGAAGTACGTTATTCCCAAATCGAAAAAAGTATGCTTTGCGATCTCCTTTGCATTTCCATAAGTTACGTCATTACTTTATCAATCACACAAACAAGTCGATCACTAAGATTGATCCCCTCAAGTATCTCTTGTCTTGACCCATTCTCATAGGAAGAATGCCTAGTTCGGTCGTATTACTTAGTGAATTTAAATTTGAGTTTGTTCCGTAGAGATAAATTAAAGGACATGCCCTTGTAGACCAAATTGCCAAGGTAGCCCTTCCTAGCATAAAACCACTCCATTTTGCATTTCCTGGTGAAGATCTTCTACGTATAGACATCGCGTCATCTTGGACTCTATTTTTTGATGGATCTTGTAATCTCCATGGCTCCGGAGCTGGTATTTTTCTTATCATACCTAGCAGACATGTCATCCCCAAATCATTTTGATTAGCATTCCCATGTACCAACAATATCACATAATATGAAGCTCTAATCATAGGATTTAAAATAGCTATATAATCTATTTGTATATCTTTACATAGTTAGCTATATTTTGTGATTCTTTACTTATCATCAAACAAGTTACTGATGAATACCAGGTCAAGGATGAAAAAATTATCCCATATAAGCTCATGGTGGATAGCCTTCTAAGCTATTTCAATTAATTAGCTTTGATCAAAATCCCCAAAAATTCGTAATAAATCTACCGATACTATGGTGACTATTGGATCCATGTTAGAAATTGCATGTAGTCCAACCCCAAGCACATTTTCTCATAGAACATCTCTTAATGCTTGCGCATGATCTTCCTGAAAAACACTATGGTATGTGAAATTGTGGGTCTGAATAACCCTTGGTACCATGATCTTTTACACCTTCATCTGTGATAAAACATTTCAACTGACATGAAACCAATGCATAAACATGCTTTAGCACAACGTGCCTCTCATTACACCATTTTAGCAAAAAATATTTATAAACGAGGATATAATGGCACTCTGCTATGATGTTTTAATCAGGAAGAAGCCTTGAGTGTCCCTAACTGAAGTCCATTCTGGTATCTGTGGAGCGCACACAAACGGTATAGCCTTAGCCAAGAAAATCCTGTGAGTTGGATATTATTAGCCCACCATGGAAAGTGACGAATGCCATTTTGTTAAATGATGCCAAGTATGCCAAAATCATGGTTGTCATATCCACGCACGTTCCCAAAAATTGCAATCGATAACCACAACATGGCCCTTCTCTCAATGGGGACTTCACCTCATCGATATAAATTAGAACAACATTGTATGATGGACATAATTTCATCATTACCGCTACTGATTACTTCACTAAATGGGTGGAAGCTATGCCTCTCACCTATGTTACCAGTAGCCAAAATTTCGAAATTCATTTTTAATAATCTCATCTGTCGATTTGGTATTCCATTTGCTCTTGTCACAGATAATGGCAAATCATTTAAAAACCAGGATGTAAAAGACCTCACCAAACATTTTCACATCAAACTTAAGTGGTCTACTCCATATTACCCTCAAGGTAATGGTCAAGCAGAAGCAACCAATAAGACTTTAAAATCCATCATGGAAAAAATTGTCGACACCCATGGACACAATTGGCATACTCAAATTCACCCCGCTCTTTGGGCTTATTGTACATCTTATCACACACCTACTGGAGCCACACCATTTTCCCTCGTTTATGGTTGTGAGGCCATTTTACCTATTGAGATTGAAATCCCATCCTTGAGAATCTCCCTTAAAGATGTAATTATTGAGGATGAGTACCGACAGTCACATCATGTCCAATCCTCCAAAATTAGCCAATGCATGGCATGCATGTGTCTACCTCATTTGTGTGCTTTGCACACCATCTCTAAAATAGACCTTATGAGTGAAAACGATTAAGTCTTGAACTTCTGTTCCACGCGTGCATTCTTCTTATCCATTCAGGCCTTTACGTTATGAATTACTTTCCTGTGCAAAACTTCTTGTGTGCTTTCTCTGTCAAGTGTTCTTTGATCAATAATCACCACGTCTAAAACAGGTTTTGTGAAAAGGTGTAAGGCGATGGGGTGATGAATGTGTATTGTTTCCTTATAACTCACCCGAACATTTACAGGTATAATACACAAGATTCATTGTTATAGATATTTAGGCCATGACTCACATGCTCCACATGATAGCATTATCAGTAAGTGAAGATTAGTGGTGAGGTAAATACCAAACGTTGTGATGAGACTATGTCTCAAAGTGAAATGCATATGCAAATGTTTTTGGTGCATGGTAGTCAAGTCCACATCACCAATCTAGCATTGGTGGTGATGAAATCCACCTCTACTACATGCAAAAATAATAATGATGATGTGATTATATGCAAGGTTCTTTCCAACTTGAAATAAATTAGTGGTAGAAAATGACAATGTACCTGAGTATTCTAAAATTGGTTTTTTTTTGTTTCACTAGTTTTCTTTGAATGGTGGTCATTTTACAGGATTTTTTTTTGTTTTTTTTTATAATATGCTAATGACATGATCCTATAGAAAACAAATTAGTAGTTATCCTGCAAACAAAATGTTAGGAAGAAAAATGATTGTGGTTATTTTTTATTTTCTAGATCTCTCAAAGGTGCATGAAAAAGGAATACACATCCAACAATTGATTGAAAAATAGAGATAATTCAAATTATTTTATTTAAGCTACTGTTGACGCAAAATCACAGCACCCCTGGACGCACATCAGGCTTCTAGGTTGATGTTCCGGCATCCAGTGTGATTGCACAACATGGAAACCTCTCTCCAAGCGTGGGACTTGTAAAACCAAGAGAGGAATCTCCAGAGAAAGGCTGGTTCCTATTCCTCTGTTTAGATGCACCAATGAAACGCAGAGGTTTACCCAAAAAAAACTAATCTAACTACCAAGGAGACAGGGAGAGAGAAATGCATAAAAATAAACCTAAGCTAGGGAGGTGATGCACCGAAGGAATGAAGAACATAAGCTTTGAAAAAATAAACACAGACTATATAGATGCAATACCACACCACGCACAGGTAACCGAAATGCAATGAGAGATCAAAATGACAACAATGAATACATGAGAGGATTTAAATTTAATCACAGACATATATATTGCTCAGAAAATCGATTCAATACATTGCAGTGGCCAAGAGGCAACAATGGCATTACAGTCTATGTGGGAGGCTTGAAAAACTCCACGAATTCTCTTGCAAGCAGGAGAGAAGGTGAGGGATTGCAAAACAAGAATTTCCAACCGTTAGAAAGAAGCCCCTCCTTACAATTTATAGGAAGAATGAGAGAGAAAAGAGCAGAGGGAATTCGAAATCTGCCCCAACCACCTCCTGAATGCATTTAACTCATCTCATCATGGCAGAAGTGGCGGATCCTGGCGAAACGGCGGGCTGCCTAACAGAAGCGGCAAACTCTCTGCTGCATTAAAACTGTTGGTTGACACATTACTTCTATTTGTTGTTTCGCGCCAGAGGCTTTTTCTTGATTTTTTGTCCTCTAAACTGAACCAAAATGCAAGATTGGCCTTGGAAATGTGTAGAGAATTTTACCATCTTTCCATTGATATAAAGAACATGCAAATCCGAGCTCTGGATCAAAAGTTATGGCGATCTGAAGATTTAGGGCACGAAAAGGTGAAAACAGCTTTTTGAATTCCTTCCCGCGCTCTGCCACCTGGATGACATGTGGCAGGCTCTGATTCGCTGAATAATTCCTCTCTCCTCTACCTTTTGGCGGGATTTCCTTTGAAATTTCCTCGTGGGCCCTTAAATGGGACACGTGGCACGATCCTATTTGTTCGGCTCGGTGCTCGAAAACTCGCCCTTTGACTTTTCTGACCTTTACTCCTATGAGGACACGTGGCAGCTTTTGATTAGTCCACGGGCCTGCCAGCTCTTTCGCGCCCTTCGCGTCTTTTTGTCCCGGATGTCCCAAACCGTTTGGGACAAAAACCTCCGATCCGCCCGAAATGGGCTTCCTTGTCCCTCATTTGGCTGATGACACGTGGCGCAAATTTATTGGCTTTCGGCTTTTTCGGCGATCCGCGTCCCGCGCGTCCCATTGTCCTATTTTGCTTTGTGCTCTTTGTGCTGATTTCAGGCGAACCGGCCGGTTCACGTCCATTTGTCCCGCTTGTCCCATTTCGCTTTGGACTGTCTGGCCCTTTTTCGCCCGGTTCGGCCGGTTCGCGCCTTTTTCACCCGCTTGTCCCATTTGCATCCCTCTCAGCAGTTAGCCAATTTTTCCTCTCTTTCGGCCCAGATCGGCTTTTCGCGCCCTCCGCGTACTTTTGTCCCCAGATGTCCCTGTTACTACTTGGGCCGCCTGGAGGCTTTTCGGCCGATCCGCGCACTTTTTTCCCGAATGTCCCGACTTGCTTCTAGGACTAGGACTTAGCCGATTTTCATGATTTTTCCTGGATCAGCCTATTTGCCTTTCTGCAACTTTTGATGCATGTTATCGAAATTTACCCTGGGGGGTGAAATTTTGACAACAGTTTTGACAACTCAGCGGGGTTACCTGCCTGCTAGGTAGAAGATTAGTGGCCTTTTTAGCGATCCATTGGGCATGGGGTTATAAGCGATAACCTGAAACGAGCCTGATACTGCAACCTCTTCTCCAGCAACACTCCGAACTGTAGAAAACGACCCGAGAGCAGCGAAACCTGTGCCAAAGCACTTAGGGAAATAGAATCCTAACTACAACAGGACAATGTGCATACACACTTAGAGGAAATAAGAAAAATCTAGTTTAATATCTACAAGGGTAAAACATTTCTCTTAGTAGCAATGTTTAAGATAGATTCCGTTAACCGGAATCGGAAGTTCCTCTCCATCCAATGCAGACAATTGGAAGGCATTACTATTTTTGCATCCCGTGACCATGTAGGGACCACTCTATATGGCATCAAACTTGGAATGCCTTCCTGGTTTTGCCCGATCTGCATCCCATTTCAGAACTAGGTCCCCTTCCTGGAAGGTCCTTGCTCTAGCTCTCTTATCAAACCATCTTTTTACTACGGCCTTGTTGGTCCGAAAATCTGTCGTGTGGACAGATCTATGGATAGACGGGCCAACGTGTGCAGGGCTTAGCCCCTCTTTGAGACAGCAAAGCGAAACTGGTTTATTTGCTACTTCTACTAGCAGGAACCTATGCAAGTCTCACAAATTCTGCCTTCAGGGGTTGGGATCTCATCCCAGTAGAGTGTTCTAGGCTGCGAAGAGAAAGGAATAAAAGAAGGAGAAGAGATAAAGAACAGATCCGAAGGAAGAAAAGAAATGAGATTCCAAAGCGGAAGGGGTCAGAAGATCTATGCTTTGGGCTTGGTAGTAAACAGAGCCAAACCTACTCGCATAAATGAACAAAGCAATACTGATAAGCAAGTGACGGAAAAGTAGATATGAATTCAACAGAATAAACTCATGCAGATCTAACATAAGAAAGATCTTAATGTATAACACAGTTATTGAGCACAAAGTCTGAATAATTGTATTAATTGTTTTTATCTGTTACAAGAAAGCTCAAAGTCTTCCTCTCTTCACCTCTATTTCTATCTGAAAAATGTTCACCTTTTTTGAATACAACAAGTATTCTAGTATATATAGAAGATGAGGAGGAGAGAAGACAAAAGCCAACAAAACAAACACACAAAATATCTTACAAGATATTTACAAAATATCTAAAGTCATGTTGACTTTTACATCTTTGAGTGGATGACATCATCCCATGATGCAACATGGATGATGTCATCGTTTGTACCAACATACTTGAGATATTGCGAAAAGAAAGTCGGAGAATAGAGAGGAGAAGAAGAAGAAGAAGAAGAAGAAGCAGCTACTCGTCATCATCATCCTGCAGCCGAAAAGGGGTAGCTTGTTTCTGATGCTGCTCAGGAGATGAGATGTGGAACTGAGCGCGGTATTCCAAGAACTTGCTGATCATTGGCGCAAATTGATCCTGTGATGGATCCTTGTGCCTTTCACTGATTGCTTCGCAAGTTTCCCGCTCATCAATGAGCTTTTCGGGGACCCTGGAATAGTCTTTACCCGCCTCGATTAGGGACCCGATGAAGTCTCTACAGGCCAGTAGGTTGTTGATGGATTCGATGTCGAAAGTGACTTCTGGCCCTGTCCCTTGAGAAGCTAGCTCCTTGAAAATTCGGATAGTATCGTCAGCTGATCTCAAGGTGAGGGAAGGAGTGAGCAACCCTGGAGTTCATAGATAGAACAATCTTCTCCATTTGATGCATCGCATCCAGGGCCTCTTCCTTCACCTTGTCTATCTTCTCTAACACAAATTCGAGCTGATCTATCCTGTAGTCCAGAGTGGACATAATCTTGTTGAGGGTCCTTGGATGACCGAATACTCCAAACTTGACCAAATCTTCGACTGAACAGTCGAACATTTGTTGGAAGGCCTTGTGTTGGAGTCTTGCGTTTTCGAGCTCTTCTGATACTGGACTTGCTAATGTTTGGAGTTCCTTATTCGCCTTCTCGATGTTCAGGTATAAACTAATATACTCGGCGATCACCTTTTCACTATCCTTAAGGATTTGGCTCCTCAAAGCAGAAACAGCCATACCCTGCTCGCCGATCTTTGAATATTCATTGATCTTCTCCTGACTGAGCAGCTCAGGAGTCTCGGCGGCAGTTGTGGGAGGTGCACTTCCCATCTTCTGTAGGGCTTGAAGCAGGTATTTATTCTGCTCTTTCAGTAGCCTCTTTTCTTCCTTTGTTTCCTGAAGCTTTTCGCAGAGTGCATCAACTGCGGAAAGAGCTTCCCCCTGGAGACTTTCAGAGGATGTCCCCATTGTGACTTGGGTCACTGTGAAATCTGCCGGAGACAGATCTTCTTTCTCTTTGGTGAGATCGGGGTAGGCAATTTCCATAACTCTCTCACCTGCAGCGCTCTTGGAGAAGCGTGTAACCGGCTTGTGCTTCTTTTGCTCCTTTAGCCGGAATGACTGAAAAGTCCATCGGAGCGATGGGGACTTTCCTCTTTGGTTGGCTCAGCTGCTGAGAGATCCAAGCTGGTCCTATTGAAGAAGGACCAGAGACAGAGGGGGAGAGCAGCAACGGTAGAAGAGGGGAAGAACGTGGAGACACGCGGCGGCGGCATTGAAAGAATAGCCGAAGACATGCCCACGGGAGGAAGGGAAACCGCAGCTGTAGAAGACATGGGAAGGGAAGGGAGCCCGGAAATGAGGGAAGAAATGGAGGAAGACAAATCAGCGAGAGAGGAGAAGATGGACGAAGAGGCAGGGGAGAGAGTAGAAGAAGGGGGAGAAGACACAACCAAAGGAGTGGTTGCCGACATCTGAGGAAGGGGAGGAAGAGAAGAAGAAGGGATAGAAAGGGACCTCTGTAGTTGTAGCGATGCCGGACATCCTGGGTGGATGGGCGTATAGGACTATCCTCTGCCAATTCCTTCTCTGGCGAATCCAGGGTTATTACTTGTTCAGGCTCTGAAGGAAGAGGACTTTCAGGGGCCTCCTCCTGAATGGTGCTAGGCTCACCTTCCGCAGCTTTGCCTTTTAGCTGCTTCTTTGACCTTGGAGGTGCATTACCCAAAGGAGAAGTTGTAAAAATCTACACCGAGGTAGATTAACCCATTCATGCGGCACCAATGCTCTGTTCTCCGCATAGTCTCCTTGACCCTCTCCTCGATTGTCTGAGGAGCCTTGCTTCTGTCAATGTCCGGGAAGGGCCAATCATCCCCTTCTGTGTCATTATACACTTTGTCTACTTCGTCTTCCGTGGTTTGGAAGCCTTTTGGGACAATGGCCACTCCGTAATGGATGATTTCCGTTAATGCTAAGCGAGAGTGATCCTTTCTTCTGAGTTCTACCTCATGGAGAACGTCAATGTAGATATCCTCAATCTGAGGGACATGAATCGGATCAAGCTTAGCCATTGGTAGACAGCCCCTAGGGTCGAATGTAGGCCTTGCTGGGAAATCATGCTTTAGGTTGAGCAATTCTAGCTCAGCAAACATCTCCTTCGCCTTGTGATAGCTGGAGCATGTGTAACGGCCTACTGTGAGGGGGGAAAGGAGTTCCGCCCTTCTTTCTCTTGAGGCACTTTTCATGGTATGTGACGAGCTGTCTTGATAGTTCCAATAAAATCAGCTTTGGTCCAGCATACCTTGGCAACCTGGTTGGTTCGCCCAAAAAGTTGACCGCCCTTAGATAGGTGAACGTGGGAAACTGGGGTGAACAAGGCCCCCCCACTTCTCTGTGACTGCCACTATGTTTTTGGTTGTCCGGCCATGAGTCAAATTTGGCCGCAACATGCACATGATGTGATAGAAGAAAACATCATTGATCTTAGCGAAGTGTTGGGATGCTGTTCTCCAGCTTCAGCTCTTGATAGTATTCATATATTTTGGCCTGAGGCCAAGTTCCACTTCGGTGCAGCCCTAGATAATCCCTTTCAGACGCAGCAGCATACACTATGTAGGAGTTCATGTGGAACACTCCTGTTGTAGCGAACTGTTGCAGTTTGCTCGGATATTGTGCTGCTTATTATCTCCCCCCAGCAGAAACGCTGATCGGGCAGATTCTTATTCATTGTTTCCAGGTACCGCAGCATCCACTTATGGAAGTAGTGAGCATCTGAAAGACCGAAGACTCTGCTCAGGAAGGTGATTGTATCACTGAGTTCCTCTGAGAAATCACTCCGGTGGATAGTTTGAGGCCACCGGGTCACTACCTTCTTATTCTTGAGGTAGACCTCATTCATCAATTGCATGCACTTGTCTTCGTAGTCCTCCCAAGCCTTGAGGCATTCTTGCTGGCTAACAGCCACATAGTTTCGGTGGTGAGGGATTCCAAGCATCAACTCAAAGCGACGGGGCAGTAAGGTTTTATAACTACCTCGCCTTTGCTGTTCTCGACACATCTCGTGTCTTTGTTGAAGGATTGTTGCAACAATCATCATGAACTCGTTATTCACAGCGCTGACAGGGATTCCTCCGGCAAAGTGCAGGGCGCTGCCTATCAATTTATCCATCCATGGACTCCTTGTCACTTTCTGAGTTCTTACCCAGAATTCCTCTATGTCAATGTGGCCCAGTTCAGAATCCCTGACATCCATATTACACTCTGCCTGTGATTCAGGCATTCTGACCCTCTGATATTTGTATTTCATTTCTTCTTCTGTTAGCTTTGCCTTCCCTCTTGGTTTGATGGGTCTCTTGCTTGACGTAGACATGTGTTCTTCAAGGCTTATCTGATGATCTGCACGTAGAAGGAGCGAAACCCAATCCAAGAAGCTTGAATTAGTCATTTGATCTTCCATTGGAATACTAGCAGAAGAAAGAGTTAGAACTTTTAAGGTTCGGGGCGCAGGGCGCATGAGAAATGTATATAACAGGCTGTATAGTCAAGGCGCACAGGAAAAGGGTTGCAACAGAGGTTAAGTTGGCGCCAAAGGCACATGGCACATGGATGAAGCAGACTGCATTATATAGAAGGGCGCACAGGAAATGCATGTTACATTGAGATTTGGTGCGCCCTTTTGGCGCGATGGGCAGATTGTGCAACATGGAAAAAAAGGCGCGCCAAAGGTATATGGCGCGGCGCATGGAGGGTCTACACAACATCATGTACTTGCAATGGAAGGTGCGCCCGCGCCTTGGAGGTTTTACACTTGCGCAAATAACTCTTGCGTTGCATGGAAGCTGGGCGCGCCCTTTAGCGCATAGAAGAGGGATGCAACAGGGGTAAAGGGTGCGCCAAAGTTTTTATGGAAGCGCGGGATTATAAACTTTGCAGCATGTAAAAGGGGGCGCGCTTCAAGGGCGCATGAATTTAAACTGGCAGCAGGATGGCAGGGTGCGCCCTAGGCGCGGATCTTGAGCATGTTTCATGGCGGGTAAGTGCGCCGAGTGGGCGCGACTGTCTTGATTGTAACAAGGCGCGCCAGTGCGCCATTTCAAATCATTCTTACTCATTTCCTCCACCTAAATAGTTACTTGAGCAAGTAAGGTTTTATAAAAGGTTTAATCAAGCCAAGCCATTCAAGATAGCTCCCTTTACCAGCAGATCTGGAAAAAGGGAAGAAGAGGAGAGAAGAAAAACGATGGAAAAGCTCAGGGGGGAAACACCTAAACATACTCTTTTAAACACAGACCAGCAGACCAAACACAGACCGAAACACGAAAGCATGCAATGAAAAAGAGGATGAACCTCTTACCTTAAATATATGTTAAAATCGAAAAGCGGGTCCACAGGGTGAGATAATGACAGAGCAGAGCTGACAAATCCAGAGCGATCACGTGCTTTGACAAAATGCAATGAAAATGACACGGCGGCGCACGGGTATATATAGAAAATTTTGTCATTAATGCGCCACCAACTTTTGAAATGGCGCATGGAAACAGCTGTCGACAGGGGGAAAACGTGCGCCCTTTGGCGCATGGAAGGAAATGACAACAGGAGAATGAGCGCGCCTTTGGCGCATCAAACGAGTTGTCGACACGAAGCTATGTGCGCCCTTTGGCGCACCAAAACTTGATGTAACAAAGATATTACGTGCGCCCTTTGGCGCACCAAAAACTCACTCAACATCCTTTGGCGCACCGAAAGACGTGCTAACATGGAAAACCATGCGCCAAAGGCTTTTAAGGAGGCGCATCAAAAATTGATGTTGCAAGGCAAAACCATGCGCCCAGCCAAAAAAGGCTCAAAAAGACTAAGTTCAAAAACTGAATTTCCCGGGAAGGGATTTTACAATATTTTGAACGCGAAGGATCCCTAACGAGGGATCGAAACAAAATTTTCGGTAAGGTTATCGGTAAAATTGCCCTTGTCAATTTTACAGGATAACAGCTGGCTCTTTCTGGGGACTATCCCTGAGTGAAACTCGGGGGTAGAGAATCCCAGATCACATGTGCCTATCCATTGGGTACGGAGTCAAAAACAAGGGGGACCGGAGGGAGAACAAAGGAAACACACAAAAACCGAAAGCAAACACACGACTAAAGCAAACACACAACTAAAATAAACTGTACAAAGAAGAGAGCAAGCTCTACTTCCTGAAGATCTTGAGATGTTGCCCGCTATAGGGAAGCGGGAGTTCAGCTCCATCCAGATATGAGAGATAGAAAACTATTCCCTCCATTGAGTTGCTTGATTTTGAAGGGCCCTCTCCATAGGGAATCAAATTTTCCGTGCATACCCTTTGGCTCTCTTCGCTTGTCCCAGAGAAGGACGAGATCTCCCACTTCAAAATTCCTCTGCTTGGCCTTCTTGTCGAAAAGCTTCTTCACTTGATTCTGATGTTCAGTGATCCTGTCGACCACCCTTACTCTCTTTTCTTCAAGTTCCGCAAGGTACATGATTCTCTTTTCCAGAGAACTCTGAAAAGTTTCATCTTCGATTGCTCGTGCTAAGCGTAGAGCAGGAAGTTCCGCAGGAAATGGGAAGTTCGGCATCAGTGCCATATAACACTTGAAAAGGTGACATGCCGAGAGACCTCTTGGGAGTAATACGGTCCGCCCACAAAGCGTCGTACAAAGACTTGTGCCACATCCGCTGATTTTCATCTACTAATTTCCGTATGATGGTTACCAAGTTCTTATTACTGGATTCCGCCTGACCATTTCCCTGAGGATAATAATCTGAGGTATGTGCTAAATTTATCCCATATTCATAGCAAAAGCTAATAACTTCCCGGGAAGAGAAGTTAGAAGCATTATCAGCAACGATTTTATTTGGAATGCCAAACCTGACAATGATATTCTCTTTGATAAAACTGCAAACTACCTCGGAAGTGGCATGCTTGACAGGTATGGCCTCCACCCATTTAGTGAAGTAATCTGTTGCCGTGAGGACATAGCTATGTCCAGCACTCGATTGAGGATTGAGTGCACCAATAAAATCAATTCCCCATTGCCTGAATGGTTCATTGATAATGACCGGCCTTAGGGGGAGGGCAGCCAACTTGGGCTTGCCGACGAATTGCTGACAGGGTTCACATTTTGCCACCCAGGTAGCCGCATCTTGAAAGAGTGTCGGTCAGTAGTACCTGGCTCAAATGATTTTGTGCGCTGTCACGGAAGAAGAAAAATGGCCTCCACAGGCTGAGTTGTGAAAACTTTCCAGCAGTTTTACTTGCTGGGGCTTGTCAACACATCGCAGAAAGACACCGTCTATCCCGCGCTTATATAAACCTTCATCCCAGATGACATATTTAGCTGCCCTGAGCTTTATAGTACGCTTTTCCTTTGCAGTGAGGTGCATTGGGCATTCGCCGTAGGTAAGGAAGAAAGCGATGTCGGAGTACCATTCGTCACTAGTTGAAACAAACAAAACCAGAGGTAGAGAATCAGGCCCTTCCAGAGGGCTTTGCGTTTCGTTGGTGCAATCTCCTTTCTCTCTAGGGCCATCTGAGTCTTTGTTTTCAGCCATTAGCTGACACAGGCCTTTGCCTCTTACCAATTTGGTTGGCTTAATGTCCAGGTCATATTCCTGGACCTTTGCGATCCAATTCCCTCTTAAGCTTCCTAACTCCTGCTGAGTTAGAACTGACTTTACCAAAACTTGATGTAACAAAGATATTACGTGCGCCCTTTGGCACACCAAAAACTCACTCAACATCCTTTGGCGCACCGAAAGACGTGCTAACATGGAAAACCATGCGCCAAAGGCTTTTAAGGAGGCGCATCAAAAATTGATGTTGCAAGGCAAAACCATGCGCCCAGCCAAAAAAGGCTCAAAAAGACTAAGTTCAAAAACTGAATTTCCCGGGAAGGGATTTTACAATATTTTGAATGCGAAGGATCCCTAATGAGGGATCGAAACAAAATTTTCGGTAAGGTTATCGGTAAAATTGCCCTTGTCAATTTTACAGGATAACAGGCCTGATCCTTTTCAATCGTCTGAACTGCATGTTCTCTGATTTCTTCTAATTCCATCAATTCTGCATACCTAGCCTCCATTGGTTCGAACTCAGATAACTCAAGATGCTTCATGAGCTCCAAGGCTGGTAATTCTAATGATATAGGCAATACTGCCTCCTTCCCATAGACCAACTTGTAGGGAGAATTACCTATAGACCTCTTTGGTGTTATTCTGTCAACCCATAATGCTGATTTTAGCCTTGTATGCCATGTTCTTTGATTCTCATCCAGAGCCCTTCTGATGATTTTTAGCAAATTCCTGTTTGTGGACTCTGCCTGTCCATTACCCTGCGGGTAATAATTTGAAGAGGTGCTCAAATAGATTCCATTCTTGACAGCCCATTCTGTAATTTTTGAACCTATGAATGCTAATGCATTATCTGATATGATGGTGGCCGGTACACCGAACCTGGTTACTATACCTTCATAAAAGTCTAGTATGTTAGATTCACTTGCCTCTTTGAGTGCTACTGCTTCGGTCCACTTGGTGAAATAGTCTGTCGCTGTAAGAATCCACTTGTGGCCTTGACTCGAATTGGGATTGATGACTCCAATGAAGTCTAATCCCCATTGCATGAATGGATGATCTACTAAAATCAGACGAAGGGGCAGTGCTGCTAACCTTCCCTTCCCTGTGAAGAATGCACATTTCTTGCATTTTTTGACCCATGAGTAGCAATCATTGAATATAGTAGGCCAATAGTAACTAGATTTCATGGTTTTGAGAGCTGTTACTCGTGGGGTGAAATGGCCTCCTGCCTCCCCGTCATGGAACTCTTGTAAGATCCTCTCAATCTGACCTGTTCCAACGCATCTCAATAGAACACCGTTGATGTCTTTTTTTAAACAAAATACCATCAACAAGCACATAAGGAACTGCTTGTAGTCTGAAGTACCTTCTTTTTGCTTTGCTCATTTCTGGAGGGCACATGCCTGTCTGTAGGAAATGTATCATATTCTGAGTCCAACAGGGAGTAGACACATCATCATTTTCCTGTTTTTGATCATCTTGTAACAGCAAGACAACGTCTTTTTCATTACCTGTTTCAACTTGTTGACTTAAGGCTAGCTGCTCACATAGTCCCTTCCCACGAACTAGTTTGGTAACCTTGATCTCGATGTCATATTCCATGACACGGGTTATCCATCCTACACGTTTCTCATTCAGATCCTTGTTCAGAAGGAAGTCCTTAACCCCAGCATGTGAGACTAATAATTGGATCTTGTTGTTTGAGACTAGGTGCTTGAATTTCCTAAAGCTTCTGATTACCGCAAGGACATGCTTTTCAATGAAAGAGTACCTAGTTTTGTATTCCTCCAAGCCTTGACTGAAGAAAGCAACTGGTTGTTCTAATCCTCCTTTGTTTTGTTGTACCAGGATTGCAGAAATCGTTTCCCCACCACTAAAGGCATATAGCACGAAGTCATTGGAGAAGTCTAGATTGACGAGAGTTGGAGCTTGAGATATAGCCTCTTTGATTGCCTCAAAACTTGCCTTGCCTTCAGATGTCCACTTAAATGCCATGCTCTTCTTTAACATCAGCGTTATTGGCTTCACAAGAGCAGCAAAATTTGGGACAAATCTACGGACGAAATTGATCCTTCCCAAGAAGCTTTGAAGAGCCTTCTTGTGACTCGGCAATGGCAATGCTCGAATTGCTTCAACTCTTTCTGGGTCAATCGTCAACCCCTCCTTTGAAACAATATGGCCTAAAAGCTTTCCCTCGTGAGCCAAGAATATGCATTTTTTGGGATTCAATGATACCCCAAATCTTCTACATCTCTGAAATACTTGCCTCAAATGACAGAGGTGATCCGCTGCACTTTTTGAGAATACAGTGATATCGTCAAGATATATCAAAACTATTTTATTGATCAACCCCTTGAATGCCATATCCATTGCCCTTTGGAAGGTGGCTCCAGCATTTGATAGCCCAAATGGCATTTTCTTGTAGGCATAGGTCCCCCATTTGGTGGTGAAATCCGTCTTGAATTGGTCATCTTCTTTCACCATCACCTGATTGTACCCTGAGTAGCCATCTAGGAGAGAGAATCTCTCTGAACCGGATACTACTTGCAATATTTGTTCCATTGAAGGAAGCGGGTAATGGTCTTTGAGGGATGCCCTGTTTAGGTCTCGGAAATCCACGCACAACCTGATTTCTCCACTCTTTTTCCTGACCGGAACCAAGTTTGCAACCCAGTTTGAGCGCTTGATCGGGAATATAATACTCACCTCTATCAGCTTGTTAAGCTCTTTCTTCATTAGAGGCTCAATGTGAGGGTTAACTGGTCTCTGCTTCTGCCTGACGGGCTTAGCATCTGGATCCAATTCTATGGTATGTTGTGCCAAATTTGGATCGAATCCTCTTAAGTCTTCGTAGCTCCAAGCGAAGACATCTGGAAATTCTTGGCAAAGTTGTATGAAATCTGATTTCTCCTGTTCGGTGGCCACTTTGCCAATTTGAAGTGTTTTGCCTTCCCCAACCGGAATTGGCTCTGAATCTTCTCTCTTGACTTGTATGTTTGCCTTTTCCTTACGAAACTGGTCGTTAGGGTTGAAGATAGACTCCAATGTTACCAAACCCTTAGGAAGCTTGTTTGTCCGCAGCTGCACTACTTGATCCCCATACTGCTGCTCTAATCTGTCCTGATTCCTAGCTGAAAATTCAGCTTCTTCTTGCAAGAAATTGACGATCTGTTGATCGTTCTCAAACACCTGCCAGCTTGTGTTATTATCTGGAACTGCTGGCCTTACAACCACATGGATGTGTGGCTGCGTTTTTCCTCTTCTGATGTTGTCAACCACATCAAACGTTGCTCCAACTGCTGCGAGCCTATCTGTGGCTTCATTTCCTTTCCTGGGTATGGACATAATGTTGAAAGCTTCGAAATCCTCAATGAGGTCCCATACCCTATTCTTGTAGCTCCTCAGCAAGTCGTTTTTTGTAGCATGTTGCCCCCTAACTTGGTTGACGATTAGCTCGCTATCGCCAAACACCTGCAAGTTCTTTATGTCCTTTTTCCTAGCCCAATGAAGTCCATGAATCAATGCTTCATATTCAGCCGTGTTGTTCGAACAGGAAAACTGGAAACGGAAAGCTGAAAAATATTTGATGTCCTGTGGTGAAATCAACACTGCGCCGCCTCCAGCACCTTGTCTGCTTCTCGAACCATCGAAGAATAATCTCCAGACTTTGTTTTCATCTCTTTGTTCAGGCTGGATGATGTCAGGAATGGGTGAATTTTCCTCGTGTATACAATACACGCCTAATTCAGATTCTTCAATTTCTTTGTATGGGTCAAATTCATGACTTTTGTTTGCCCATTCATCCAAAGTTAAATCAGGAATTCCCTCGACCTTAGTACCTGTTTCTAGATCACTTGAACATTCCTCCTGATCAAAAGCTGAGCAATTTGCATTGATAGGGCCTGGTACATAAGGCTCAATATGGAAATGGGCAATTGGTTCTGACCTGATTGTTGCTTTGGCTCCATACCTTGTCCTAAAAATCATGTGTGACCAATCTGCAGATAAATATCCACCGATTTTTGCAGTGAAGTCTCTTGATAGACACAACGCAAAGAGTGGCGGAAGGTCAATCACAGACACGTCTTGCAAAACTGTAACATTAGGACAGGAATGTAGTGTTAGGCTTAACCCCTTGATGACCCCAACAGTCCCTACTGCCGTTCCATCTAGCTGTACTACTCCTTTCAGCACTGGCTCATATTTCAAACCCAACTGATCCGCTATTTGCTTCGGCATTACTGAACTACTGGCCCCTAAATCTAACATGCAGTTGTGCACCAAGTGGTTTCCAATAATCAATGAAACATAGAAAGGCGGAGGCTTCAAATATTTCCTTGTCTGGTCCCCATCATGTTGCACTGCATTAGTGAGAACTTTCTCATGTCCCTGGTTTGATACATTTGTGGCAGACCAATTAGTCATTGCAGCTTGCAATAAATCTCGTTGTCCTGGGATCGCCAGTGATTCCCACATGGAAATGTTCACATGTGTCTTCTTCATTTGATCGATGATGTTGAAAGGGGATGAACTGTCTTTTTGCTGCCCCTTACTTGGTACAACCTTTTCTGGGACTTGAACAGGTGCATGTATTGCTGCAACAGGTACCTTAAGTTGATTTTGCACATTTGGAGCTATGTTTGGTCTACTGCCCCCTTGTTGTGTAAGAGTGGGTTGAGAAACAACTGGATTAGACTGTTGTCCCTCTTCTATGCTTCTCTTCTTTGACCGTGTATGGGAAGCCACGCCTTGAAAAGGCTGTTGGTTAACTCCACAGAAGTCTTTCGTTTGCCAATTTGCCAACGTGGTTTCTGTTGGAGGTCCTTCTTGTTGCTGTTGATTCTCCTCCTGGCTTGGATCTTGAGCAACCCCAATGGTTTGCACCATCAAGGCCTGATTTAGTGCACCATTGAAACATGCTGACTGATTGTGAGGTAGATTACAAGGGTAACACCAGTCGTACTCCTGTGCCATATTATTTTGTGCTGGTACTAATGCCTTAGAGGCAGATATGGCATTTGGATTATAGGGCTGGAAAGGTCTATTGACAGGAGGCCTTGTTTGATTCACATTTGCAGCTGGATTAGGTGGTCTTTGAGGCTGATATGGCTGCCTATTAGGTTGAGCTTGAGGCTGATACAAAGGTCTAAAACCTTGAGCTTGTTGTCTCTTGAGTGTGACCAACTCATTACCTAAATTTTACAGTTGTTTCATGACTTCTTGCAGCTCATTTGGGGCACTTGGAGATGAAGTGGAAGCTTCATTTGAACTCTGATTCCTAGGAGTGGGAATAGGAGCTAAGACAGGTGCTTGACTAGTACTTGGGCTCTCTATACTTGGATATAATGGCATTGGGGGCCTAGGAGCTAGCTTGCCAGCTTGAATCAGACAATTTTTAGCTCTAATGGCAATACTATATGCAGCAAGGATAGTTGTGCCTCCCATAGATTGAACCAACATAGAAATATCAGAATTTAAAGCTTTAAGGTAGTATAGAAAAGCACCTTCTACTGTTGGCCTGACTGCTACTGGAATTCTATCCCAAGATCTTTGAAATCTGAAGTTGAAGTTAGTTAGCTGCTCATTGGAAGCTCTCTTGATGGTTGTCAGCTGCTCCAAAAGAGACAAGTTGTCTCCCTTCTCTCCAAATTGATCATGAAGTGCAATACATAGCTGATTCCAGTTTGTGATAGAGCCAGCTCCAAGGATCCTAAACCATTGCAATGCTTTCCCCTTGAATGAAGACACTAGCAATTTGACAGCTACTTGCATCTCATTAATCTCATGGATTGCACAAATATTAGCAATGTCCTTGACATGATCACCAGGAGTGGTCTGATTTTCTCCAGTGAAGTATGGAATGTTCTTCAGTGCTGCAACTGGGATTGGATTTTGTGCATTGAGAGCAAGTGGGCTGCTACCTGTGAAGTTGACATAGGGGTTCACTGGTTGCGCCATTCTGATTGGTCTTAAAACCCTTGTATACTGAAAGAAAGGCCGCTTAGGTGGAGGAGTTGAAAGAGTTCTGTTTGGTGGAGATGGAGACCTTTGAATCCTTCTTCCTCTTTACCTTCTTCTTGGAGATAATTGTAGGTATTCAAACAACACTTCTTCTTCTCCAACTCTTGACCTTGTGATTCTTCTCATAAGCTTTTAGGCCTGTACTGCTACTGGAATTCTATTGATTCTTCCCCTTGGAGTCGCCAGATATGTAAATAATAGCTCTTTTAAGCAAGAAAATTGCAGCAGATGCATATCAACCTTGCTGCAATAAAAATGAGACCTCTAGGTCCCACCGGGCGTGCCAAAACTGTTGACGCAAAATCACAGCACCCCTGGACGCACATCAGGCTTCTAGGTTGATGTTCCGGCATCCAGTGTGATTGCACAACATGGAAACCTCTCTCCAAGCGTGGGACTTGTAAAACCGAGAGAGGAATCTCCAGAGAAAGGCTGGTTCCTATTCCTCTGTTCAGATGCACCAATGAAATGCAGAGGTTTACCCAAAAAAAACTAATCTAACTACCAAGGAGACAGGGAGAGAGAAATGCATAAAAATAAACCTAAGCTAGGGAGGTGATGCACCGAGGAATGAAGAACATAAGCTTTGCAAAAATAAACACAGACTATATAGATGCAATACCACACCACGCACAGGTAACCGAAATGCAATGAGAGATCAAAATGACAACAATGAATACATGAGAGGATTTAAATTTAATCACAGACATATATATTGCTCAGAGAATCGATTCAATACATTGTAGTGGCCAAGAGGCAACATTGGCATTACAGTCTATGTGGGAGGCTTGAAAAACTCCATGAATTCTCTTGCAAGCAGGAGAGAAGGGAGGGATTGCAAAACAAGAATGTCCAACCGTTAGAAAGAAGCCCCTCCTTACAATTTATAGGAAGAATGAGAGAGAAAAGAGAGAGGAATTCGAAATCTACCCCAACCACCTCCTGAATGTATTTTAACTCATCTCATCATGGCAGAAGCGGCGGATCTTGGCAAAACGACGGGCTGCCTAACAGAAGCGGCGAACTGTCTGCTGCATTAAAACTGTTGGTTGACGCATTACTTCTGTTTGTTGTTTCACGCCAGAGGCTTTTTCTTGATTTTCATCCTCCAAACTGAACCAAAATGCAAGATTGGCCTTGGAAATGTGTAGAGAATTTTACCAGCTTTCCATTGATATAAAGAACATGCAAATCCGAGCTCTGGATCAAAAGTTATGGCGATCTGAAGATTTAGGGCACGGAAAGGAGAAAACGGCTTTTTGAATTCCTTCCCGCGCTCTGCCACCTGGATGACACGTGGCAGGCTCTGATTCACTGAATAATTCTCTCTCCTCTGCCTTTTGGCGAGCTTTCCTTTGAAATTTCCTCATGGGCCCTTAAATGGGACACGTGGCACGATCCTATTTGTTCGGCTCGGTGCTCGAAAACTCGCCCTTTGACTTTTCTGACCTTTACTCCTATGAGGACATGTGGCAGCTTTTGATTAGTCCGCGGGCCTGCCAGCTCTTTCGCGCCCTTCGCGTCTTTTTGTCCCGGATGTCCCAAACCGTTTGGGACAAAAACCTCCGATCCGCCCGAAATGGGCTTCCTTGTCCCTCATTTGGCCGATGACACGTGGCGCAAATTTATTGGCTTTCGGCTTTTTCGGCGATCCGCGTCCCGCACGTCGCATTGTCCTATTTTGCTTTGTGCTCTTTGTGCTGATTTCGGGCGAACCGGTCGGTTCGCGTCCATTTGTCCCGCTTGTCCCATTTCGCTTTGGACTGTCTGGCCCTTTTTCGCCCGCTTGTCCCATTTGCATCCCTCTCAGCAGTTAGCCAATTTTTCCTCTCTTTCGGCCGGATCGACTTTTCGCGCCCTCTGCGTACTTTTGTCCCAGATGTCTCTGTTGCTACTTGGGCCGCCTGGAGGCTTTTCAGCCGATCCGCGCACTTTTGTCCCGAATGTCCCGACTTGCTTCTAGGACTAGGACTTAGCCGATTTTCATGATTTTTCCTGGATCGGCCTATTTGCCTTTCTGTAACTTTTGATGCATGTTATCGAAATTTACCCTGGGGGGTGAAATTTTGACAACAACTACAAAATGCCCCACTAGTATGAAATGTTGATTTAAATTTGATGATTTGATTGGGGGTCCTGCAATGTTAGAACAAGAACTAAACAATCGCGACCGTTTATGTTTTTCGGGATCACTCAAAGGCGTAGGAAAAGAGCATATGCAGATACAATTGAGAAATACTTTGGAAAAAATGTAGATAATTATTTCACTTAATCATGATTGCAAAATAGCGATAATGATTATCTTCACCAAAAAAAAATGATGAAAGAAGAGTTGTAAAACGTTACCAGAAGTGTCGTCATGGAAAGTTGGAATGTAAGGCAATTTTTTTTGTTTTGCAGAGCTTGGGTGGCCTCCAATGTGCAAAGGAAGACTCAGAATGAAAATCTGATAAGTATGGCAAGATAGGTATGAATAGGTTTTGTATTGGTGAAAAAGGTCTAAGAAAATGATTGGTAGTTTGTACCTACAAACAATGTTAATAGAATGATTACTAAAAATAATTAATTATAATCATGAAGTGTGAAAAATCACAAAATTAAGTTGATAAAATAAAATGTGGAGATTATGAATGAGTGCGCAAAAGTTACAAAACACGATAAAGAATGAGCTTGAAAAAGAATCTCAAAAAGTGATAAATATTGCACAGGTGGCTGGAAAAGGGAATCAACATTGGTGATTGACGATTGGGAAGAACCACACAAGAAGGTACAAATTTGAAATATCAAATTGTGAAAAAATTGGAAAATGATTTGGTACAAAGTGAGCAAAGGCAACTAAAAATAAATAATGATAAAAGACATAATTAAATAAGAGTGTTATTAAAATCATGATAAAGAGAACATTAGCAATAAAAATAACTCGAATCTGCAACGTGATGGGAGTGTGAACATGGTGGGTTTGTGTAGATGAATTTTAAAACGAAAATGTGGATGTATATGCCAATAACATGGATTTATATGATGAAAATGTGGACCTGGAGGAATACATGCCGAAAGGTGATTAGAAATGGGAGATGTTTAAGACAAAAATGGGGAATTTTAAGAGGAGGCAAAAGCATAAAAATTATTAACGGAGATGGGATAGGTGAGGGTTATTAAAGTGGAGGCTCTAATTACAAGACAAAGTGACATAGGGTAGGTGTGGATGGGAGGGCGAATAAAGTGGAGAATCGTTTTTGTGGATCTTATGGATGGGGATAATGGTACGTGAGAAGGGAGTGGAAATAGTAGTAGCAGATTTAATATTTGGAGTGGAGTATAACTCCAAGAGGGATGGGAAATAGTAAAGTAGATATGATACATGGATATGACTGAAGTTTTGAAGAAAAATAGTGAACCTAAAAAGGAACGGAGACTTTTAATTAGTAGAGGATATGGGATGGAGACTTACGTGTTAAAGCCAAATATTATCGAAAAGTTGAAGATGAAGTATTAATGTATATGGGAATGCCACCAAAATGTAAATGGACTATGTGGGATTCCAAATGTGAATATGACGAAAGTGTGAATATTAAGTAATGTACAAGAATAATGTAAATGTGAAAAAAGTGTCCGATGAAATGGACTTCGAAATGTGAATACAAAAGGAAAATGGTAACATATAAAGGAAGACTGAAGATGCGTATGCATATACCGAAGTAGTGATGAATGATAGAAATAAAAATATTGTGAATCCCAGGTCATGTAAGAGGTTAAATGTGGAGGTTCGGGATTACAGTCTGGGCATTTTGTAGGATATGCGTGAAGCACGACTGGGTAGGTTGAGTAAATCACCCATCGGGAGAGAGGTGGGTGCTTGTGGTAGACAAATAAAGATGCTATGTGGGGTTGCAATTTTTTTATGACGTCCTTGTGGAATGTAAGTTCCCCTGGGAGGTGAAGATACAAAGTAATATAAATAAATAAGAGCTTCCCTTTTGACCTACTTATGTGCTTGAACTGGTTTCTCAGTCTACGCCAACCATAGGACAAGAAAGAGGAACTAAAATTTTTAACAGAGGCAGTATATGGTATATAAATATGGTGGCAGTGTGGGAGCTGGACCGAGGGCCGAGGGATCAAGGAGAGTAGTCGTGGCCGAGTGGGGATGTGTGTGACACAAAGAGTGGGAGATAGGATATGGGGAGTGAGGAGGGATCATAGGGGGATGCTCGAGTTGGACAGGATCGGGGTAAGAATGGATGTGGGTAGTGCATGAGTGTAGGGAAGATGAGTGGTGAGGTGAAGTGTAGGGGTAAGAATGGACGTGGGAATGGTGGGGAGATGAGTGGTGAGATGAAGTGTAGGGAAGAAGTTGGGACTGTATGGGAGGGCGGAAGAAACGAGTGGTCGGGAGTCGTGCAAGGGTTGGGGATGTGAACAGAGAGCTAGGAGACGTGATTGGGGGGAGATGGGTTGATGTGGAGGGGAATAGGGAGAGTTTTATTTTAGTTTTTATTTATCTAAATAAATATCCTTGTATAGAAATTGAGATCAATGTATTCAAGAGCTAAAATTTTAAAAATAGTAATAAAATGTTTAAATAAAATAAGAGTTATATAGATTTTTTATTTTTTTTGAAAGCATAATGTACATTGAACTTTAAAATGAGATTTGAAAATTAAATATAAACTATGGGAGTTTCAAAATTAATATCTAGATATAGTTGAAAAGGAAGATCGAAAGAAATAAAGATATTGTTTTTTGTTTTTTTTTTTGAAACAAAGATCGAAAAGTATGAATTTGAGGAAAACAAGATATTTAGTGATTTAAAACTAAGATTTAAAAATTTATTAGTAAAGAAGATCGATTCCCGACAAGGCAATAAAAATAAATAAATAAATTCATTTCCTAGTTTGGTTTCCCATGACAATAAGATGATAAGCTAATGACTTATTCATGTGATATTATAGATTATTATTGAATAGCCAAAAGCGATGTAAAACAACAAAATAATGTTTATTGACAAAGAATACTAACCCAATCAAAACGACGATATCATACTTTGTATGGAAATGACGAGAAAACAAAAAAAGAAGTGTTCTCCAAAACCAGAACTGGGAAACTATTTGAAATGTAACCTCTATGACGACATTAGGATTGAAAATTTCTTTCATGATCCATAAGTATCCAGATCAGGTGATGGATGTCCTTCTGCAAAACACCAATCACCGAAGAGATCAAAGACAGGATGAGCATTGTAGGTTCATTGGTACTATACCCTGTAGATGCACCACAAGACACCACACAACAAAAACACTACCCACAATGTGAAGGTTAACCAAATAATGCCATAAGGCATGAAAAAGGAAATAATAATGAACAATAATAAACAAAGAATGGATAAAACCACTAATTGAGAAATCAATGGTAACAGATCAAAAGTAACCGAGTGTGCCAGAATGTAAGCTAGGAAAAATACACTACTAATAAGGGAGTAAAATACTAACAATAATGCCTCCCATTCGCTTTCTGTAGAAAATATTAGAATGGGATAGAAAACAAGGATGATCCCTGATTACATGATATGTAGGTTCTTTTCTCAAAACGAAGCAAATACTTCCTACAACAATGATCTACTTACTTTACACCAAATGAATAAAAGGATTATGGATTTGGGGTGCTTCAAGATGAGGCTATTTGGGCATTAGGACGAGGTGGAGGGATTTTCTTTCCTCAAAGGATGCAAGAAATTAGACAGGGCATTCAATCTTATTCTTTGTCCTTAGAGGGGAGGGGTAAGGCTGTATTTATAGCCTGGGGAAGTAATTTAAGTTTTTTGGTTTTAAAATGTGGGCAAGATTAGGTGAGTGGGGACCAAAAAGAATGGGTGAGAATTTGAATTAAATTTTTTTAATTCATGAGTGGAGGATTTTAGGTGAGTGGGGACCACGAAGAGTGGGTGAGGATTTGATTTCGGATTATTTGTTCAATAGTAGAAAAACATGGAGAATAATGACATGTGGTAAGGATTAGGTTATGTTTATATTTGAAAGGGATAATTAATCAAATTATATTTGATTAATTCAGAGTGCATTTGTGGGAAATGAGGTAGGGGAATTAATTGATTTAAGACAGACGTGAAATTAAGGTTTCTACACAATTAATCAATCTTAATTGATTAATTGATCCCCTTTTAATACCTAAACCTCGTTATCCAAATATTCCAAATTAAGTCATATCACTCAAAAATCATTCAAATCATGAAGCCCACTCATGATTTAAATAAATCAGAACAATCTTTATCAAATCCACTATTTCACCTAATCATTCAAATCATGAACCCCACTCATGATTTAAATAATGCAAAATAATCCTCATCAAATCCATTATTCCACCTAATCACTCAAATCATGTCCCCCCCACTCACTTAATCGGGTTACTTTGTTAAACCTAGGTTACATGATAACCCCTACACTAACCCCATCTCCAGGCTATAAATACAGGCCTTCCCCCCTCTTTCGAACAAGTTAAGAGTGATAGAAAACCTCTAACATTATAGTCCCTCGCTTACCATAATATCAATCACAGTGCCCTTGTAGTGCCACTTGAATCACCATAATACCATCCTCATGCCTTTGTGGTTCTCTTATCTTGGTTTGCTTTGCATTCACTTTGAAATTTTGCACCAATATGAGATAGTCCTCAAAAACTAACTCAGTTTTGGTTATAATATTGTTTTCTAAGCCAGTGAGGGGTTACTTAAGATGCATATTGGTTTGTATTCTAACCTTACATTTCTCATTTCATTTCGATTTTCTACTTTGTCAAATTCCATTCCTTACTCAAGATGTTACCTCCCACCCAAATGCTACTAGAATCCCATTTCTAAACTTGGTTTTCTTTCCAAATTCTTTCTTAATGGCCTTTATTATTTCTATTTTCCTTAATGTAGAACATGGAGTTTTGAATCAGATGATTTTCATTCTTAATTGGAGATTTTTGGAACTTTTGTGTCTGTTATTTGTTTCCTTAATGAAACTTCACTTCTTCTAAATGGCTCTAGTACCTACCATTAAAAAAATTGTGAACATTATAAAATAAATAACTTGTTGCAAAATCTCTTTCTACAATAGTCATTAGTAATTACATAATACCATATTAGAAAAGCTCAATATATTACAAATACCCAAATGTTAGTGTATGTCATAAAATAATTTGGTATCATTTTTTTAGCATGTTGTAAATGCATGGTGCTTGGAAAGCATGTTCTGTTGAATTCTTTCATGCAAGATAGAAGAATCACAATAAGAAAATTTGAAGCCATTGAGATTTACTTTATCTTCAAGACCTCTTCCAATTAAGTATTATAAGTAGGAATGAAAATATTTGAATTCCTTAGTATAATAGCATATTTGATAAAATATAATTATTATTGGTAAGATCAACAATGATTTTCCAATAATATGAAAGCAATATTTCGTGATATAGGAATAATTTTATTTTATTTTGAATAAAATGACAAAGTATTTATCTTTCTGTTTGTTTTGATAGTAGATATTATTAGTTTAAATCTTATGATCTCCAAGTGTAAGCTCTACACAACCGTAACACATCTTATTTTTTTTTAGTAGAGGCAAAAAAATTATTTGATGGTGATATTGATAAATGATAATAATAATGCTTATATATAAGGGGCATAACCTAAAGTTAGGGCTCTCACTTAGTCGACCTCATCAGTCAAGCTAATGAATTTGGTTGGGAAAATATTTTGCAAGATGTCATTGATCGAGCTAATGATGTCAGCTGCATATAAGCCTTTAAAAGGTGAATGAGGGAAAGAAGGGTGGATTATTAAAGACACTTAGAGTAGATGGAAATTTGATATGTAGGTGATATAAGGGGGTAGTATGGACGTATAAAATGGTGGTATTGTAGCAGTAGGAATGGTAAGTGCCACATCAATCTCCGACGTTATGTTATAATCTAACCATGACCATTTCTGGATCTACACCTTAAAGCACACACTTGACAAACTAATATTCAAACAAACTACAAAGAGAAATAATTAGTAAGTGAAAATAAGATGTATACATATGCTCAAACTGAATGTCATCGCATGTCACAATAATGCAATGCATGAGGTCTTCAGGAAAGAGGTATAGTACACCAAAATCAAAGTAAATGACTATAAACGAAGTAATAATGAAACTAAACATAATGAAATACACTGACATTGAATTAATTTGTGAAAATAGATGCATGTTGAACCTCTTGTCTCAACCATGGAGGGAATAAATTTTCTTAGTAACCCTAATGATATAAGACTAAAAAGAAGACAACATTATGAGCATACACAAGATAGTCTAAAAAGAAAGTATAATCAATGTAAAGAGTTGTCAAATTAAAGGTACTAGGATGGGTTTGGATTACCTAAAAATGGAGGCTAAATTAGGTCTAAAGCTTTAGGAAGTTTGTAAAATAGGTTCTAGGTTAGGTTTGGGAAACCTATGAAATGACCATAAAATGGGTTCTATGTCAATTTTAGATATCTTATTTAAGGAAATAATAAATAGGTGTGGGAAGCCTATAAAATTTCATAAGGTGCATGAATGGGAAATAAAATTGTTCTAATATGCTTTCAAAATAGTGCAAATAAGAAGGTAAAAGGAACATGTCATGTTCAAGTAGCCTATAGGGAGAGACTAAATTAGGTGTAATAAACCTTGAAAATGTCTTGAGGTTCATAAATGGGACATAAAATGTATCTAACATAACTTAAAATTGAGTCACTATAATATAACACTTAAAATCCCAAACATAACTAAGATGATTATGAGAAAGAATGATAAATGATTGAGAGAGAACATCTTAGAAGTTTAAATATATAGTTGATACAAAGTAGGGATGGTTTAAGTGAAAGTACTTAAACCCTATTGCATTCACAATGCTAACTATAATAAAATAGATGGAGAAGAGGATGGAAAGAAGTGTTGGAAATTAGGACACTGAGAGGGGGGTGAATCAGTGTTTAATCAAACTTTTACAGACATTTCCATTTCCTTAATTGTGTTATGATGAACACAAGAAAATAACATGAGAGAACACACAGAGACATAGAATTTAATGTGGGAAAACCAACCTAAAAAAAACCCACTGAAACCAAGAAATATGCTTAGGAACAAATTGTACTATGTCTGTTATATTGATTTCATGGCAGAGCTTCAAATCAACCTAGAGTTGCAACTCCAAAATATGACCAAGTTACTACTTAGTCTGGAAGCTTCAACTCCAAAAATTTGGTTCAACTACAACTGACCTTTAGTGAGCTTCAACTTCTTAAATACTTCACAATTATAAAAATACCGGATATAATTTTAATTTAGAAACTAAATTATTCAAGATGTATTTTCATATATGTAGTTTACATTATATAGGAGGATGTTCTCCTTAATAAAAGGAGTCAACATCAATCCTCATAAACCCACATATCTCTCGCCAATCCCTATAATCTCATAAACCCACATATAGTTACATGATTTGTTCTCACAACTCACCAATAATAAAACTATTACAACTATATTATTAATATGAGTTCTATAAACTCATTATTAATAATAGTACATGTTATTTACTAATGTTACACAATATTTTGGTAACATTCACTGCCCTATTGTTAACATTATTAATTCCCAATATACACTCCCCTAATGTTGACATTATAGAAACAACAATCACACTTCCTTCTGCAGCTTGTCACCCATGCATGCTCATGATCTGGATGGTTTTGTAGGTCAACCAACAACTTGAAACAAAGGATGGTTTAACAGGACAACCCACAACCTAAAACAAAGGATAGTTTTACATGAAAACCAACCTAAAACAAAGGATGGTTTTACAGGACAACCAACAACCCAAATATCATGTTGTTGCTTTTCCTTTGTGCTTTTTTTTGTCCACTATGTCTTTCATTTAGGGAATCATATAGGAACCACTTCTTACTGAAGTAGACACCAAAATTGGGTCACACTCCCCTTGGTCCCTTGTTAAATAACCAACTCAAGCATGCTCATCTAATCATGGCCCCTTCCACCCCACATCACCATTAATTTAATTAATTTAATATATATCCTCATAATATATAATATCTAATTACCTTAATTTCTACCCCACCACCTCACCTAGACACCTCATCCAACCACCTCACCCTAGACCTATTCTTGGCATGTTTCCATAACCAAAAATAACTAAGTCTTACTTGCATTAATGAGCTAAGATTTGGTCTAACCCTAAAATCTCTCTAACCACATCCCCGCTCATTAGAAGGGAAGTTTTTGTTCTAATTCATGAGAATAAATGAACTAGGCTAAAAGAAATCAGAAAGGTCTACCCACTTTAGAAAACCTAGGGAATCCCACCTTAACCGACATCAGTCACCACTCAACCGATGCCGGTCAACCTGGAACCATTGTCGGTTACTATTTATTCACCTAAACAACCTTATTTTTGGGTTGGCGCATTCTGAGAGCAAGGGAACGAGATCAAAGCTACATGCAAGTGAAACTAGTATCATTTCACGTATCTAAACATCCGGATTTATCACTAGGATAGATACTGAAGCATTGCACTCATGGAATCATTCTGGGACCCACTACTATTGTATCCAACATTATTCTTCTGATCAACATCCATCTCTATTCAGCCATCAAAACCTGCATCATAGTAAGTACGTCTCTACCAGCATTTTCTATTTCAGCATAGTTAGCTTTTTTCATTCCTATCATTAGTGTATACTTTGCATGTTCATTCCTCCATTTCTTATTAGCTTGTAATCCTACCATTTCCCTTACCCACACCACCAAATCACTATTCTGACCTAATATTTGTTTTTGAGTATACCTGAGATCTCCATAGACCTTCTCATCCACTCTCCCAACCTCATTTGAGCTCATATCAGCCCCTACCATTCGATCTATTCAAGTTTCTTTTACCTCGACCATACTGACATCGGTTATCCACAACTATCGTCGGTTCTACCTAAACTAGCATCGGTCATACCCGACTGATGTCGGTCTCTGTGTTTTATACCCTGCCCAAGAATAAGCCAAATATACCTCCTGCCAATTGACCTAAATAACCTAGAATTAGATCCTGACCAGTTTCAGTGACCTGACACCTACCTATTATTTAGATCTGACTATAACCTAGTCTATTATATTAGATTTTCTTATTGCACTTGAATGAGATACCTAAATCATATCAACTACAGTAGGAATTTGTTTATTTCTCACATTAATTTGTTTTAAATAGTTGATTAACAGCCATCTAGGGAGTATCACACTTCCCGAATCTAGCACATGCTAGGCAGTCCAATGTCATATATCATTTCAATATCCTTTTGTGGTCTTCTTTTCTATTACAGGTAGTTCGTCCTAGCAAAAGGGAAGCTCTCACAATCGACATTGGATCAAGAATTCAGAACGCACGCAACAACCATCAACTGACTAACATTTAACATGTATTCCTCCATAGCCCTTACCCTTATTTGTTTCGTCATTTTGAAAAGGTAAAGAAAATGGTGAAACATTTTGGCATGCTCGATGGGACCCATCAGGGGGTTCTTATTGCATTTTCTTTATTCCTAGGAAAAGTTGTGTGTTTGTTTCCCTTCAAAAAATATTACACATTAATCTTCTTCCTTGGTAATCTTCTCTTCTTTCTAATTGCTCTAAAAGATACTGTTATCCAAAATTCACCCCCCCTGGGTAATTTTGATAACATGCATCAGAATATTCAAATCCCAGGCATATTGATTGATTCAGAGCAAACATCATGTTTCTGGGGTTCCCTCAGATTTTTTCTAACTCCCCTGGCCGAAAAAGGAAGGAGTAAGCTCTGAGAAAATGCGAAACAGTTGCAGAAAGGCAAGTAGGTTGATCCAGGAAAAATTCGTGAAAATTGGCTAAGTCCTACTCAAAGTCACCTTTGGGACGTGTGGGACATAAGGACGCGGATCGGCCGAAAAGCCTCCAGGCGGCCCGCTAAGCATTTGGGACAATCGGGCCAGAAGTACGCAGCGGGCGCGAGAAGCCGATTTGGCCAAAAGAGGAAGAAAAACGACTGTGTTGCTCGGGACGTTCGGGACAATAAGACCCGAACCGGCCGGATCGGCTGAAATGAGCACAAACAATCCGAAAAGCATTCGGGACATCTGGGACAAAAAGACCCGAACCGGACGGTTCGGCTGAAATCAGCACAAGGAGCACTGGGACATCCGGGACAAATGGACGTGGTGGACGCGAAGGAGCTGAAAGAGCCAAGAACCAACCATATCATGACACGTGTCATAAGGGAAAAGGTCAAAGGGTGAGTTTTCGAGCACTGATCCGAACCAATGAAATAGCGCCACGTGTCCCAGCAGGGGCCCACAAGGAAATTTCAAAAGAAAGCCCACCGAAAGGTAGAGGAGAGAGAATCGCGTGACCAATCAATGCGTACCACGTGTCATCCAGGTGGCGAAGCGCGGGAAATATTTCAAAATTCGTTTTGGTCTGTTCCGTGCCCTAAATCTTCAGATCACCATATCTTTTGATCCAGACCTCAGATTTGCACGTTCTTTATATCAACGGAAAGCTGTTGAAATTCTCTGCATGATTCTAGGATCAATCTCAAGTTTTGGTGTAGTTTGGAGAGATAAAATAGAGAAATGGATCTGACGCGTGATAATGGCAAAAGGCGATGTTTCAACAACCTGTTTTAATGCTAATGGGTCGCAGTCTTCTTTAGCACGGCCAGAAGTGACATTTCAGCGGCCAAATTAATGCAGAATGGGTTGTATTCTCCTCTAAATTGGTCAAAGATGGCAGGGTATGGGTTGGTAAGGTATCCCATGCCGTTTTAATGCATCTGCAGTCAATGAGGAATGGGATTGCACGTTTTCCCACGTTTCTGTCCCCTGGGCTCGACCCATGCAATGTAAAAGCCAGATTTGGCTCATTTGGAGAAGTTGTTTAGTCTTTCTGCTCTGCCCTCCCTTCTTTTCTTCTCTAGGGTTGAAAATGGAGTTCGAGCCTCCTCCCTTGCTCTGTAATGGCGTTTTTGCCTTTTACTAATGGAATGATGTTCTGTGCAAACTTCTGGAGCAACAAAACATGTTTTGTGATGCATCTGTCCATCCTTTCTCATTTTTGCTTGTTCTCTTCTTGCCTCTCTTCATTGTAGGTATTTGTGCATGTTTGAATGTTCATTGTAGGTCTGGAGCTGTGTTCATGGAGTTTTTGGGACATTTTCTGTGTGAAATCTATCCTTGGGCCTGTGATGCATCTGTCCATCCTTCCCATTGCTCACCTCTCTTTGTCCATGGTAGTTTTGATAGATGTTCCAACATCGTCCTTCTCTGGTGTATCACCGTTTTAGTGTAGGCTTTTTCTATTTTTCCCTTCTCTCTCTCTCTCTCTCTCTGTCTCCTTGGCATGGTTAGATTAGGATTAGATTAGCTTGCTTGCACTGGAATAGCTTGTGGCAGGTAGTTTAGGAGCAGGAACCAGCCTTCTCTAGAGATTCCTCTCTCAGTTTCACAAGTCCCACGCTTGGAGAGAGGTTTCCATGTTGTGCAATCACACTGGATGCCTGAGTGATCATCCTAGAAACCTGATCTGCATCCCGGGGTGCTGTGATTTTGCATCAACAGATACACTTTCTTTTGATGCATTTAAAAGGAACCATTCTTCTTGATTTTTGTATTTAGTGAAAGAGCATACCCTTTCATGTTCACCCTTTGTGTCATCGAACATAATCTTTCGATTTGGTCTTAAAATTGATTGCATTACATTCTAATTTTTCTGCATTTAGATCACATTAAAATGAGGGTAACCTATATACTAGAAGTCATGCCCAACTGATGGTTGACATAAAGAATAATAGAAAGCACATTTTATCTCTCTATGTGTCTACCAAACTTACACAAAATCAAAATATACACATCTTTCTTTAAACAATATCTTACCCAGGAACATCTGTCAGTGATCACACGATCCGATTGGCAAGTTACTCCCCAGCTCATTACCTCTGTCGAGTCATCATCTCAAAGAACATCCTGCCCCTGCCATAACATACCTGAAACCTCTCCTTTTAGATATCCTTATTTGGAGGATGCCTTTCTAACCAGAAATTATGTTCTAAATACACACAACTCAGTCCTAAATATCATAAGCTAAACAAACATAAGAAAATCATTGTTAGGATCATGTTTTTTTCTTAGCATTCTTCTTGATTTGTGTTTTGAGGTGTGAGACTACGACTCCCCCGCCATTGTATTTTTCCCTGCACTCTTCCACCATCATAAGTTGGAGTATCCAACACCATCTCATGCCTTTTCTTTTCCTCTTTCCCAATCTGTTTCATTCAGCAGTGTCAAGTTCTCAAAACCCAAATCCATCTGCTGTCCCAAGTGTTGAATCCATCCATTCTCCACCTCAGTCTTCCACCATCTCTCAATTCTTCTTTCCTTTTTCCTTCCAAACAGTCATCCCCCCTCCACAAGAGCTAACAGAAATACCCCCTCCTCCAAAGAAACAAGAGGTTTCACCTCCTCCACCACCACAAAAAATTGTCAAATCAGTTGAGTTTCAACCCATCCCTCCTCTTGCATTCCCAATCCATGTGGGAAGAAGAAAAAATTGAAAAAAATGCAGTCAAAGGAAAAGCAAAAAGAGAGCCCAACAAAAAGAAATGAAATTCAGAGTCTTGAAGAGTTTGGGCTGCCAAATTTTGGGATGACAAAGATCCCCTTGATGGTTAAACCTACAGAAGAGGCTAAGGTTGACAAATGGTGGTTAGGACTGATTTTTTGCATAACCAAAAATACTATCTTACTTGCATTAATGAGCTTAGATTTGGTCTCACCCTAAAATCCTCTAACCAATCCCCGCTCATTTAAGAAGGCGAAGTTTTTTGTTCTCAATTCAGGAGAATAAAATGACGAGGCTCAAAGAAATAAATCAGAAAGGTCTACCCACTTTAGAAAACCTAGGGACTCCCACCTTAACCGACATCATCACCACTCAACCGATGCCGGTCCACCTGGAACCTTGTCGTTACTATTTTATTCCACCAACCAACCGTATTTTTGGGTTGGCGCATTCAGAGGCAGGGAAACGAGATCAAAGCTACATGCAGGAAACTAGTATCTTTCACTTATCTAAACATCCGAATTTATCCACTATGATAGATACTGAAGCATTGGCACTCATGGAATCTTCTGGGACCCACTACTATTGTATCCAAACATTTTCTTCTGATCACATCCTCCTCGATGAAGCCATCAAAACCGGCATCATAGTAAGTACGGTCTCTACCTAGCAGTTTTCCTATTTTCGCATAGTTAGCTTTTTTCTTCCTATCATTAGTGTATACTTTTGGCATGTCCGTCTCCATTTCGTAATTGCTTGTAATCCTCGCATTTCCCTTACCCCCACACCACCGAATCCCTACTGACCTAATATTTGTTTTGTGAATTATACCTGAATCCGTCCATAGACCTTCCTCATCCACCTCCCAACCTCATTTTAGCTCATATCGCCCCGACCATTCGTCTATCAAGTTTCTTTTTACCTCGACCCATACTGACACGTTTTCCACAACTATCGTCGTTCTCCCTAACAGCATCGGTCCATACCCACTGATTTCGGTCTCCCTGTGTTTTATACCCTGCCACGAATACGACAATATACCTCCTGCCAATTGACCGAACTAACTAGAATAATCGCTACCAGTTTTCCGTGACCGACACTACTATTATTTAGATCTGACTATAACCTAGTCTATTATATAGATTTTCTTATTGGCATTGAATGGAGATACCTAAATCTATCAACACGTAGGAATTTGTTTATTTCTCACTTAATTTGTTTTTAAATAGTTGATTAACAGCCATCCCTAGGAGTATCCACTTCGTCACACTGCGAGGCCTCCATGTCATATTCATTTCATATCCTTTTGTTGGTCTTTCTTTTCTATTACAGTTAGTTCGTCCTAGCAAAAGGGAAGCTCCTCACAAATCGACATTGATCAGATCCGACGCACCGCAACACCATCAACTGACTAAATGTAACCTGTATTCCTTCCCTAGCCCTTACCCTGTTTTGTGTTCGTCATTTTTTAAAAGGTAAAAGAAAATGGTGAAATCATTTTTGGCATGGCTCGATGGTACCCATCATGGTGTTCCTTAATTCCAGCATTTTCGTTCGTCCTAGGAAAAGCTGTGTGTGTTTCCCTTCAAAAAAATATACACATTACGGTGCCTGGTACTCTTCTCCTTTCTAATTGATCTAAGATATGTTATCCAAAATTCACCCCCCCTGGTAATTTGATAACATGCATCAGAATATCAAATCCCAGGCATCTTGATTGATTCAGAGCAAACATCATGTTCTGGGGTTTCCCCTCAGATTTTTTCTAACTCCCCTGGCCGAAAAAGGAAGGAGTAAGCTCTGAGAAAATGCGAACACAGTTGCAGAAGGCAAGTAGGTTGATCCAGGAAGAATTCGTGAATGAAAATTGGCTAAGTCCTACTCAAAGTCACCTTTGGGACTTGTGGGACATAAGGACGCGGATCGGCCGAAAGCCTCCAGGCGGCCCGCTAAGACATTTGGGACAATCGGGCCAGAGTACGCAGCGGGCGCGAGAAGCCGATTTGGCCAAAAGAGAGAAGAAAGAAAAGGGAAGAAACGACTGTGTTGCTCGGGACGTTCGGGACATAAGACCCGAACGGCCGGATCGGCTGAATGAGCACAACAATCCGAAAGCATTCGGGACATCTGGGACAAAAAGACCCGAACCGGACGGTTCGGCTGAAATCAGCACAAGGAGCACTGGGACATCCGGGACAAATGGACGTGGTGGACGCGAAGGAGCTGAAAGAGCCAAGAACCAACCATATCATGACACGTGTCATAAGGGAAAAGGTCAAAGGGTGAGTTTTCGAGCACTGATCCGAACCAATGAAATAGCGCCACGTGTCCCAGCAGGGGCCCACAAGGAAATTTCAAAAGAAAGCCCACCGAAAGGTAGAGGAGAGAGAATCGCGTGACCAATCAATGCGTACCACGTGTCATCCAGGTGGCGAAGCGCGGGAAATATTTCAAAATTCGTTTTGGTCTGTTCCGTGCCCTAAATCTTCAGGTCACCATATCTTTTGATCCAGACCTCAGATTTGCACGTTCTTTATATCAACGGAAAGCTGTTGAAATTCTCTGCATGATTCTAGGATCAATCTCAAGTTTTGGTGTAGTCTGGAGAGATAAAATAGAGAAATGGATCTGACGCGTGATAATGGCAAAAGGCGATGTTTCAACAACCTGTTTTAATGCTAATGGGTCGCAGTCTTCTTTAGCACGGCCAGAAGTGACATTTCAGCGGCCAAATTAATGCAGAATGGGTTGTATTCTCCTCTAAATTGGTCAAAGATGGCAGGGTATGGGTTGGTAAGGTATCCCATGCCGTTTTAATGCATCTGCAGTCAATGAGGAATGGGATTGCACGTTTTCCCACGTTTCTGTCCCCTGGGCTCGACCCATGCAATGTAAAAAGCCAGATTTGGCTCATTTGGAGAAGTTGTTTAGTCTTTCTGCTCTGCCCTCCCCTTCTTTTCTTCTCTAGGGTTGAAAATGGAGTTCGAGCCTCCTCCCTTGCTCTGTAATGGCGTTTTTGCCTTTTACTAATGGAATGATGTTCTGTGCAAACTTCTGGAGCAACAAAACATGTTTTGTGATGCATCTGTCCATCCTTTCTCATTTTTGCTTGTTCTCTTCTTGCCTCTCTTCATTGTAGGTATTTGTGCATGTTTGAATGTTCATTGTAGGTCTGGAGCTGTGTTCATGGAGTTTTGGGACATTTTCTGTGTGAAATCTATCCTTGGGCCTGTGATGCATCTGTCCATCCTTCCCATTGCTCACCTCTCTTTGTCCCATGGTAGTTTTGATAGATGTCCAACATCGTCCTTCTCTGGTGTATCACCGTTTTAGTGTAGGCTTTTTCTATTTTTCCCTTCTCTCTCTCTCTCTCTCTCTGTCTCCTTGGCATGGTTAGATTAGGATTAGATTAGCTTGCTTGCACTGGAATAGCTTTGTGGCAGGTAGTTTAGGAGCAGGAACCAGCCTTCTCTAGAGATTCCTCTCTCAGTTTCACAAGTCCCACGCTTGGAGAGAGGTTTCCATGTTGTGCAATCACACTGGATGCCTGAGTGATCATCCTAGAAACCTGATCTGCATCCCGGGGTGCTGTGATTTTGCATCAACAGATACACTTTCTTTTGATGCATTTAAAAGGAACCATTCTTCTTGATTTTTGTATTTAGTGAAAGAGCATACCCTTTCATGTTCACCCTTTGTGTCATCGAACATAATCTTTCGATTTGGTCTTAAAATTGATTGCATTACATTCTAATTTTCTGCATTTAGATCACATTAAAATGAGGGTAACCTATATACTAGAAGTCATGCCCAACTGATGGTTGACATAAAGAATAATAGAAAAGCACATTTTATCTCTCTATGTGTCTTACCAAACTTACACAAAATCAAAATATACACATCTTTCTTAAAACAATATCTTACCTAGGAACATCTGTCAGTGATCACACGATCCGATTGGCAAGTACTCCCCAGCTCATTACCTCTGTCGAGTCATCATCTCAAAGAACATCCTGCCCCTGCCATAACATACCTGAAACCTCTCCTTTTAGATATCCTTATTTGGAGGATGCCTTTCTAACCAGAAATTATGTTCTAAATACACACACTCGGTCCTAAATATCATAAGCTAAACAAACATAAGAAAATCATTGTTAGGATCATGTTTTTTTTCTTAGCATTCTTCTTGATTTGTGTTTTGGAGGTGTGAGACTACGACTCCCCATTTTATTTTTCCTTGCACATTCCACCATCATAGTTGGAGTATCCTAACTTTGCCTAAGTGTGTCAAGACCCCTTCTCCTCATTTTTCAAGTTTCTGAGTTTGATTCTTCACTTAATTTAATTCACAAAACCTATTTTATTCATTTCTTTCTAATTTCACAGTCACCAATGTTGGTTCAGAGACCATTGCCAGTTCACATCTGACCATTTTCAATTAAACCCTAACTGGTGTCGGCTTCTAGCTTTCTAGTTACTTTACCTAGAATAGCCTTCACCACTCTTTCTGTTTTATTTCTGGCCCTCAACGCATCATCATATTTCTCCCCTGTTGATACCTACTGTCATACACAATTTTCCCAGTACACATTTAACATTCTTGTTTCATTCTTTGAGAATGGTTTTCTTCCACAGTGTCTAGTATCAGTTTCAGCAACCATCATCGGTTTTCCCTCAACCGTCATCGGTCAACCTAGCCTTCATCGGTTTTCCCACAACCATCACCGGTCAACCTAACCATTGTCATTTTATTATTGTGGATTTTCAAAATCTAGACATTGACTAGATTCACCTCTCGGACCCCATCATTCTCTATTTCTACTACTTTCTGTGTCATCTACAGAATACAGTCTTAGCAAGTCAGCACTTGTTCACATGGTGTTGACTCGCTGCCAAACGAATGCCCTCATATTCCATGCTAGTTGTCAACTGCTCCCACCTAGTCCATCACCACCTTATATCCTATCACCCGTGGATCCAACCTTACCTACCACCATTGCTGTAGGTGCCGAAGAGTTTGCACGACTCCTTGAGCAGAATCCCATGGCCTTGTAGTTCTACCTTTCCCACTCTTCCACCTGAGACTCCTTAGGTTATTTGATATACGACATGCATGTATCAATCTCTCCTACCCTTATTATTGCTTCTGCATCAGCCCCTAATAATATGATGTTACCCTCACCTGCTTCACCTCCGGTATTTTTGCAGCTAAAACCCATACCTATCATGACCATTGCGTCTACATTTTCGATCACACCTGTCGTATATGTTGTCCCCTTGATGACCACCCAGACCATACCCCAGTCTGCACCCATCATCTCATAAATACCCATTGCAACACAACCACCTATGGTGTCGGTGACCCCTACTCCATTCCAGAATCTTGTCCTCATCCATCCCACAAACATTGTCCCCAGTCGCTACCAAAGTCACAAAGACCATCCCACCTACATACACATACTATCAACAACCCCCTATCTCATCTGTCACCCATTCTGGATATGTTCCTTCTATGTCAGTTCCCTATTCTCAACCTCCCTATCAGGTTCAATATCCGCCCCCTTAAGCTTCAGGAGGTGTCCCTCCATCACAACCTACCAATGACATCATTAAGTTGATGATGGAAAATATGCAAACATTAGAAGCATCAATTTCTAGCTCATGTTATTCCCTCACCTATTATGAAATTTGTAATGAGCCTATTCACCCATCCATTCCTATTCGATCATACCCCATACATTGGAAAATGCCAAAATTCAACTTCTTCAATAATAAATAAGACCCATAACAACATTTGTGTTTCTTTAAACATGGGTGTTACCTGATTTCCCATGATAATGCTTTACCTTTGAGGACTTTCCCAATGTCCTTGACAGGACCTACATTGGACTGGTACAGTGGGCTACCAAGACACTCCATCTACCCGTTTAATCAAGTATCCCAAGCCTTCCTAGATCACTTTTTTCATCAACATTATTAAGAAGGTTATCATAAATATTCTTTATTCTACACGACAGTATGATGATGAGTCTATCGCTAACTTTTTCGCTCGCTGGTGCAACTTCATTAACCAGATCACATTTCAATTACCTCAAATTGAGATTATAGAACTATTTATTTTGGCTTGTGCTAGACACATCTCACCAACCCTACAGGTGCAAACCTTTCACACTTTCGATGAGGCATTCACCATGGCATGGATATTAGAAATTCGTGCTATCGAAGAAAATAATATTCAACTTTGTAACAAGAACATTGCATTCAAATCAAATGATGTTTCTTTGTCTTTTGAAACCCCAAAACAACTATTCAAATCCCTAAGGCTCTACTAATGCCATATATATCAAATCTGGTCCCCCTCATCAATCAAACCCATCCAAACCTCCTTATAATCTCTCCCCCATCCAAGTTTTCCAGTTCAGATGAGAGAAATGAAAGTACACTTCCATAGGAGAATCTTATTCTTCTGTTTTGGAAAAGCTTTTTAAGGTTAGTACCATTACCCTTCCACCTATAAAACCACATACTAGTTTCGACCCTGAGTGACCCCTTTC
The DNA here is from genome assembly GCA_019776745.2 of Taxus chinensis. Classification (NCBI taxonomy): domain Eukaryota; kingdom Viridiplantae; phylum Streptophyta; class Pinopsida; order Cupressales; family Taxaceae; genus Taxus; species Taxus chinensis. The sequence goes on along the minus strand of CM034146.1, from coordinate 971,770,380 downwards.
CTATAGGGTATAAGGAACATGAATTTTTGCAACTATCATCGTGTCAAAGGTCACATGACAATAACTACATCACCTTCAAGAATGTTGTCCAAGAATTGATAGACAATGGAGATCTAGTCTTGGATAGCCCAAATGCACCCGCTAACCAAAACCTGCATATCTTCAAGAAGTCATTCCCTAATCATGCCCCATCTTCCAACCAAGCTGGTGATACCTCAAACAATGATAGTAATGTCCGCAAGGTCCATGCTATTTTTAATGACACACCAGTTGCTTCCCAATTGCCTCATGTTCCTTCCATAGATGAAATCTTAGTCCGCACTCCCCTACCTACACCAGAACCTATTTCATCTACTCCTATACCCACAGAGGAAACCCCTTCATTTTCCCCTTCACCCATGGAAGAGCCTATAATCAGCATGCTACCTTTGACCCATCAAAATTCTGAGAAGTTGTCAGTGGAACCTCTCCTACTCATAGAAGATGCAAGTCGAGCGCCTACACCAACACAAGGAGAGTCCACTTTGGCTGGCCCATCCTCTCCTCTACCCATGGAGGATACTATAGAAGTGCCACTACCTGTAGATGACCATTCACCATCATACCTTCAATATCCCGCTGATCTACTTTCAGCTCTCTTACCGATAGATTCCAAGGCTAGCCATTTCCCTGTATCTCAAACACATTTTACGAAGATTTCCATCCAATCCATGTAATCCCCTCTTACAACAACACCATTTTCACGCGTGGCCGATCACCTAGACTATGTCAATAGAGCCTTACTTTGGGGATGCCTTCTACTTCCTATCTCAACATAAATGCAATTGTCACTCGCTGACACCTCCACTATCTATCCAAAAGTGTTTCGAGCGACCAAACCAAACACAACCAAAACTATTGCAATACCTTCCATGGCACCACTCATGGCCTAACTCAAACCTTTTCCCATATCCCAACATGCATCTACACCCAAACCCACACCTATATCATCTCCCTCACCTAAACCAATCACTACCTTAGGGGTCATACCGACAACTAGCCTTACTCACCCACCCATCAAATTAGATTTAGCCACATCTTCCAAAATTAACACCAAACTTAACTTGGCCCCTAAAACAAACATCCAATCTCCCAGACCTCATACACCAACTTCACCTACCATGCCATTATCATCGTCACCCCTTCATCCATACCAGGATCTCACCTCTCGACCCTGGCCAAGAAACCCCCGTCCACTTGTAAACCAACAGCACAACAACCCATTTCCCTGTCACAGATCTCTAATATACCCAAGTGACCCACACAACTTCCACCATCACCCATGACCTTCTTACCACCCATACCTCCACTACCATCAATAACTTCTTCGCTACCCATGACACTTTCTTCCCTTTCACTTACATCTCCTTCTCAACTCACACATCCTACTTCCACAGCACCTTGGTTACCCCCCATGGGTAACCCAGCCTCTTCCACCATAATATTTTCCCTCCACATCTCATATGCCTATATCACCTTTACCCAAAAAGATGCAACCTAAAGCTAAAAATCCACTACCCTCCCATTAAGATAGTTAAACCAACCAAACCTTCCATCACCAGTTCTTCTACCTTGCCCCTACCCAAGTAGATACAACCAACACCTAAGACCACACCACACACCAAACTAGTAGCCCAACCTACTCCCCATCTTGAAAATAATCTTCCTCCATAGTCATTTGCACTTGTACCCAAACCCACATTTACCTCTCATTGTGATCCATTAACAGGGTCCTACCCCAAAATCCTAACCAATCTCCTCGAAAGTTTTTTTCATCACATTACCACCTCTTTGACCTTAGGACCCACTCAAACCCAACCCAAAAGGGTTTGACGAAACCAAAATTTGTGCCTACCATCATGTGCCAAGAAACGACGTAGAGAAATGTAAGGCCTTAAAAGATTCCCTAATCTAATTATGTCCTCCCGAAGAAAATTTTGACGATGATGATCTTCTGGATGAGGACCCCATTTTGACTTCACTAATTTCCATGGATCTTCTCCCTGTTACCTATTCAATGACTAAAATATCCACACCCACAACTCTTTGATCCATCCATGAGATTTGAGATTAACATGGTTTATATAAGAGAGTTGGCCAAACCACCACCAAAATGCCAATGGACCCTACTCATTTCCCAAGGATCGTATCCACCGCTAGGGTTTTGTCCCTCATGCCGTTATACCTTCCATGACACACCATCTTCATCCACATTCCCTTAGATTAACATGATCAACATTACCACCCATGCTTAGAAATACAAGGGCAAGGAGAAAGCAACTGACCCATCAACCCACCCTGTACCCAAGATACCACTCGTATCTATACCCAAAGTCATCATTTGAGGTCCTGCATATCCTATTTCTAACGAGGTTACACATCACACAATTGCTAAAACAACTATACCAATCCCCCCTCAAAATGTCTTTATACGACCTCATCCAAACCTCAAAGTCACATCATCAAGCCCTCATGGAGGTTCTTCAATCTATCAAAGTCTTACCAAATGACCCCACATCCATAGCCTCCATCATTACCCCTCACCACGTAGCCTCTCTCACTAGGTCTTCACCTTCCTCTACACCTCCACCCACTCACCAAGTGGTCACCCTCAACTTTTTAGATGAAGAGATCACTCCCTTCCAGTCCAATGACCTCGACCCCACTCTTTTCATCTTTGTTTTTATCGATAATATACGTATACGACATGTTATGATCGATGGTGGTACTAGTATTAACATCATTTCCTCCCATGCATACGACCAAATGCAAATACCTACCAATTGCATGCATGGTAACCCTCTTGTGTTGCATTCCTTTAATGATGTCATGACCTCTACCCTAGGTACCATCATTCTCCATGTCCATGTAGATCCCCGCATTGTCCCAGAACTTTTCTATGTCCTAGAAGGTGAATTCTAGTATAAATTGTTGCTTGGCCGACCTTGGATTTGTGCTATGGGTTGTGTCCCTTTGACTGTACAATTGATGCCTCAAATTTGAACACGAGGGACATAATTACACCATCCCTACTGACCCCCTCACCTTTCAATACCTGTAACATGCTATATTGACCCAATGATCTACTTATACCAGTCAATACATCTATTACCACCACTACTTCACCTTTACCCATGAGCCCATCCACCAAAAATTCCACTACTTTTGATGTGTCTAAACTCACTAACCCTACTGCAACTATAGCCTCTACCATTGGCACCCCTGTTTCCCCTTCATCTAGTGAGCCATCTATACCTACTACCCACATACTAACAAATGATCCCTTAGAAGGTATTTTTCAACACCTCACTCTGGGGGAATACCACCTATTTAATATCAATACCTTCCTCATCCCACACGATTATGGGAATCTGTGTCAACACCCCAAGTATGACATCTACATCGCTGACATTTTCCCTTATGGCCCTCCCCACCTTCGCACCAATCTAACGTATGGGGGACTTGATATGGCCACCTATAAACCCTGAACCTCCATCCCAAACCCAATCGTTTTCATCCAACCTACACTCCCTCACTAAATGCCACTTCGATCACACTTTCCTCCACCAGTGCACGTGGAAAGGATTTGGCTTCGGTTTTCATGAAGAAGTCTGCCACACTATCATTTCATGTACCTGCTCATAAACACAATGAACGTAGTGGCATTGGTTTTGACGCTCCATCCCCTAAGAAGGTTTTCATTGACCTTATCCAGGAAAATAAATCTTCCCCCTCTCATTCACACACATTATCATCTTCACCCACGAAGTCCATAGATCCTGAATCTACTCCTAAGTTTTTTTTTTCGTAAACACCATTTCCCTGGGACCGCTGACCTATCAATGTGATGGTGAGGCTCCCTCTTCTCTCCCATTCCTATATCCTAACATGATGGATGATGATACGCCTTAAATTAATGTCATTTAATGTTAGGACGATGAGTCCATCCTCACCTACCTTGGTGCAGAAGACTTTTATATTCACCGGTTGTTACCCTCTAAGATGCAAACCATGTTGAATGAATTGACCATGAAAATCAAAATTAATACTCAAGACAACCTGCACATTCTAAATATCAGCCAATCTTTAGACGCTACTGAATAAGAAGTGTTCACCTCTTTCCTTTGGGACCATAGGAACACATTTTCTTTGTCCTATGCCAATATTCCCTGTATTGAACTAAAAATCATGGTTCACAATATCGTAACCATTCCTGATACCAAACCCATCAAACAAAAGCTATGGAAAATGCATCCTCACATTTATCTTCTGGTCAAAGAAGAGCTTCAACTGCTTCTCTCAATTTCCTTCATTCTACCCATTGATTATCCCCAATGGATTTCTAACATCGTTCCTATCACAAAAGCGACAGGGGACTCCACATTTGCACAAATTTCCATGACCTCAAGCTCGTCTGTCCCAAAGATTATTTCCCACTACCAGGCATATACCAACTAGTTGATCTCACCATTGGCCATGAAATGTTATCACTCATGGACGGTTTCTTAGGCTACAATCAAATATTACTAGCTCCCTAGGATCAACACAAAACTACCTTCATCACCCCTTAGGGTACTACATATCAGTGATCCATGACTTACATCTTCCATGACATCATGCATCACATATTGGAGGATTACGTAGATGATCTGCTCACCAAATCCAATCATCAAACCAAACACCTACCCATTCTTAAATTCATCTTTGACTACCTCATCAAGTAATGTGTTCGTCTTCAACCAAAAAAGTGCATCTTTGCGGTGCTTTCCAAGAAACTCCTAGGTTTAATCATTTCTTTGCGTGGCATAGAAGTCAATCCTGCTAAAGTCAAGGCTATCCTTGAAATGTTATAACCACTAATCTCCATAAACTTCATAGCCTATATGGAAAGTTGCAATCAATTTGTCATTTTATCTCACAGTTTTTCTGACCATTGTCAACCATTCCATCATCTTCTCAAGAAATACGTTTCATTCAAATGGGATGATGAATGCCATAAAGCCTTAAAATAATACCTCCTTCAACCACCAGTACTTATTCCTCCTAAGGATGACCAGCCCTTCTACCTATAGATTTCTACCACTGACCATTCTCTAGGTGCAATGCTTGCTCATCGCGATGACCAACACCGAGAGAAAGTAGTTTATTACATTATGCATACCCTTCTTGACTACAAAACTAGATATACCCATGCCTAAAAAATTTTCCTATCCTTAGTTTTCATAGCCATTAAACTTTGCCATTACCTACTCAACCACAAAACCTTCGTCATTACTAATACTGACCCATTACACTACATATATGCCAAACCTTATCAAAATCAACGTGCCACATTTTGGCTTATGCTTCTGGTTGACCTCAACCTGAAATTCATCCATCAAAAGTCCATCAAGGGCCAGACTATTGCCGACCAATTTCATGACGTGCCTATTTCCGAGAACCAACCCTCTAACTTCTACTTTCCAGACGAGTATATAGCTACCCTTTCACTGGACGAACCTGCTTACCAAATGACACTCTTCTTCGATGGCTCCAAGTGTCAACATGGTGGCGGGGCTGGTGTTATCCTCATTTTTCATGATGGTGAGCCTATGCCTTTGTCTTTCAAACTCAATTTTTATTGTACAAAAAATATTGTGAAATACGAAGCACTCATATTGGGTCTCCAGGTTGCTTAAGGCTTAGATGTTAAGTCAATCAACACCTTTGGTGATTCTCAGTTGGTCATAAACCAAGTCAATGGTATATACCAGTGTTGTAATGAGATACTTCAAAAGTATAAGCATCACGTAGGCATACTTTTGACCACCTTTGATCATTACGCACTTCAAACCACCCCATGTTCTACCCATAAATTTGTAGATAACATGGCGTACTTGGCTTCTCAGATACCTGCTTCACCCGCTGACTCTAAAATCTTTATCACCATACAAAGACTACAATCAACATCTTATTTTCCTCGTGAAGTTTACTCTATCGGAACCATTGCCCTTGACCCATGTGACCTTTGGTATAAGTAATATGCAGACTATCTTTCCCTTTCCATTTTACCTGCCGATCTCACTCGTAATGGACAACGTGCCTTTCTTAAAAGTGTCTCCCGTTATGTCATCATGGGTGGACTTCTTACAAATGTGGTTTCAAAAACATTCTCTTTTGATGCCTTACAAGTTCTTAAATTCCCTACACCATTAAGGAAGTCCATGATGGAGATTTTGGAGGTCACTTTAGTGGTCTCACTATCTCAAAATGCATTTTTCACCTAGGCTATTAATGGCCAACCCTAAACTGTGACTGTTGTGATTATGTCAAACGTTGCGTGAAATTTCAACAACATGTTAATCTCCATCACACCCCTAGTCATGCCTTATAGGTCACACGAGACCTTTGGCCTTTTTCTCAATGGGGTTTGGATCTTGTCCATGAAATCAATCCCCATTCTTCACAATGGCACCAATGGATCATAACCGCTACTGAATATTACACTAAATGGGTAGAAGCCATTCCCCTCATTTCCACCAAAGCCAAGAAAATATGTGAATTCATCAACCATCACATCATTTTTCATTTTGGTGTCCCTCGCCGCATTATCACTGATAATGGAAAACAATTCAAACAAGGAGAAAATTAAAAGGGGTAAATTTGCTCCTTATTGGCTTGGACCCTATATCGTCACCCATGCCTATGGATCAAGTGCTTATCATTTTTCTTTACTCAAAGGTAAACCTGAACCTGAGCCCCTGAATGCCTTTGCATCTTTGATCATTCTATTGTTGATATCAAGTCCTATATCACTTTTTTTTCAATTGATTGCTCGTCCCTTGAGCATTGTTCACCTTCTATATTACCCATTTTGAGGATCCATGAATAAACAAGAATCATGTGATTACTCGTCACCTTTTAACCTTGTCTTTAATATGAGTACCATGACTCTACTCATAGCATGATTCTCATGGATACTTTTCATCTCATTCAAGATGGAATCCCATCGTCATTCATCACTAGAAACCTCCTCTTCACAGTTAATCTTTGTGTGCTATGGTCTTGTCTTCTAAATAAGAATCTAATTGTCCTCTATAGTCTTTTCCATGACTTAAATGTCTAAAAACAAAAAGGGATACCACTCCTTGAGTCAAACTTCCAGAAAAAGATGACTCCCTCAAAAGGGACATCTCTTCTTTATATTCTACCCCTATCAATAGACTACTCCCTTGAAGGACAACTATATACAGTCATTACAAAAATATAATAAATATTCAGAAGCTTCCCGCATCAATCAGCTTCACGAAGACCTCAAGGAGGTAATATACGTATCCCATATAAACTTCCCACATTGATTAGTCTATTAAAAACAAACAAATAAAGAAAAAGATGAAATATTTGTCATGGACTTGCCTATTTTTGATTCCAAGTTTTTTTGTTCCAACAGACACATTTTCGTACACTAAGTTTACGATCAATCACCCATTCTCACCTTGTTGATCAAAGAATACTTGTCAAAGATCACACAAGGAGTCCACATGGGAAATAAGGCCCAAAACCAAGGGTGCAGAAAGATAGAAAGGACCCCGCGTGCGGAAGCCAAGTTCAACTTTCAGGACTTAGCTGATTTTGAGCATAAAGACCTATTTTTAGAAAATGGCATGCGGAACACACCAATGATGCAGAGACATGTGAGCCATGCATTGTCTATCTTTGGAGGACTGGATTAAATCATTTTTTCATGGAGACGAGCTAAGAATAGAATTGACACTTCAGTTAACTATAAGAGGACTATAGATAACACACTTGTATGTGTGGCTATCAATAGCATGGAACATATTTCTAGAATAGATAAGTGGGTGAAGGGAAAGTCCCCACCCTATATATATGATGTTAGGGACATAGTAGAGGTGTGGGTGTGTGTAACAAATAATATATAGTGTGTAAGTGTAACAGAGAATATACAGAGTGTGTGTATGTGTGATATATGCATATGACTGAATTACTATATCAGAACCATATGCGCATTGGTATAAATTGAAAATATTGTAAGGAGCTTCTGTGTTTATTAATGGATGGAATTTATTGGCTGAATCTAAATTCATTCATGTGTGTAACTGAGTAGTGCATGTTCTTGATTCAATCATGATTATTGTTTAAAGCTTGTTCTTTCAAAGATCTGAATATGGCATGCATTGTAGAATGATGGAATAGTTATGAATCTATATGTTTCTTCCTTCATCATGCTAACATCATGCTACAGCAACCCTAAAGAGGGACATGGTACCTTTTTGCACTTCGGGTGAGTGCTCAGTCAAGGCTGAGTGATGTGTCAATGTGACTAGGGTGTTATCTAGTAAATTCTAGGCTACATCATTGGTTCCATTGTCGGGACCTCTTTTTTAGTTGTTTTCAGGATGGTTCACGATGAAGACATACCAGTTAACTCTAGAAAGTAATGAGGAATGGATACACTATCTGGAGGAAGAATATGTACAGTGGTTCAGCAATGGATTTGAGTTTAATGCACGCACTTGGGTAGAACATAATCTGTATGACAGCTTATATGAGAGCTTTTTCGTTATCTTTCCGGTAGAACTATACGAGTGCCTTACTTCTTATGCATCTCAGTGGAATTGGAGGTCTCGCGCACTTTTCTGGACACTGGAAGAATTTCAAACCCTTTATGATGCTGATCTAATCTGGACTTGCATTGTGGATACATGGTTCCATGCTGTTCTAAACAGTTATATTTTGGAATAATCAATTTCTATGTACTCTTGCCCGGAGGTAGCTGAATTCCATTTTTTGTGGTATCCAAGAGGAACACATTTGCAAGGTATTCCACTGGTGATCAAGATCTTGATGGTAACTTTCAACTTGGAGGGTAAACCGATGGCTAACTGAACCTCACCACACACAAGGGTAGGAACATGTTTGGTTTAAGATGGAAGACCTAGCAGTAGAGAGGCAAAGAGAGGAAAGGTGGCTTAAGTATAATGAGGTGCGTGAGAGGGAGATAGATAAGCAACATTCTGTTGTAGAAAGTATGGCATGGAGGAGAGAGATGGATCATGAAGGATTTATAACTCACGTAGAAGACATGGAGTCAGAGCATCAGGAACTCCCCCATCTTGGAAAGCATAATAGAGATTCCCCCTCGGCCTCACATAGAAGTGCACCAACAGAGACTACCTGGACCACGGGCACACATCTTAATCCACCTGGTGACCTAGCCCTTGCACTTGGTTTTTTAGTATCTAATACGATAAGTAACCAACAAACTAACTTGGGAAGTAGGAGAGTAGGAGTAAGTTAGGGATTAAGTACATCAATGGTAGGACAAACTAATTCAAATTCATTTGGAGGAACATTCTTAAGTGCATCATCCACATAGAATGTGAGTGCGCAAAATGTTGGATTCACCTCTGGAACTGTAACTACCTCACAGACTATAGGGGTTCAGTATAGTACTACTATTGGAGCATAGGGGAGTACATCTACAGGTCCTATTCCCACTACAAGTGGAGGATCAGGAGGTATAGGTGGTTCTAGTTCCGGTGGATTTGGTGGTTCTAGAGGTAGAGGGAACAGATGAGGTTCTGGATCTAGTGGTCAAGGTCCACAACAACCATATAATATCTATATGGAGATGTCTCTTCATCTCCTGGAATATAGAGGTATAGAAGATGTTTCTCAACATGTGCATATTGATTGATACAGGTGCGGAAGTAAATGTGCTTACATTAGATGTATGGGTACAAATGGGGAGGCCTCCATTACAGCCATCATCTAATGTGTTATTTATGGCAAACCAGAATAAGGCCACTCCCATAAGAGTTTTAAAAGACACATCTATAACTATACAAGGGGCCAATTTCACTTGGGATTTTTAGGTATTAACACTTATAGAATTAGACAATTTTCTAGCCCTACTTGGATGCCCCTGGTGTTATGCAAATAATGCTAACTTGAGATTAAATAAGGGGTATATCAGCTTTGAAAATAAGGAGGAAAGGGTTGTGATACCTTTGACAGATGGAGATTCTATGGCATATGTTGAGAATGTAAGTGAGGAGGACTTAAACAAAGTTTATGTACGTGTTATTTAGGACCCAAAGGTTAATGAGCCATCAAAAGAAGGTATCCTATAGTGGGAGGATTCTCATTATATTAGTGATACTACGAGTATTGATTGCGACAATCAGGCTCATGGTACATATGAATTAGTAGGACGTAAGGTGAAAAGTGTGGTTACGTGCAAGAATTGAATTCATTTGATTCAATGGATAGGTAGAACAATACCTTGGTATACATGGGAAAAATATCTTCCTGCATTTTTGAAGTCCATGGAAACATAATAGACAGATCAAATTAAGAGAAGATATATGTTAGTATATATAATGTGTAGGACAAAAACGCGCTGGTGGGTAGTCCATAGAGATAATCTTATAAAGTGGGAAGAGATTGGAGTAACTTTTTCTACTAGGTTTATAAGGAACAATGCAACTACACAAATCTACACTTATCATGGTGATCAACCTGTTCAGCATCACATTCAGCAGTGTGAGAGACTCTGGATAGCAGGACAAGAGGCATTACCACCTTCACTCTGGGTGCATCAACTGTATTCTATGCTACAAGGATACGCATGTGACTAGTATGTATATGCAAAACTACATCAAGAAACTGGAAACTGGTAAGATTTGACTATAGGAATGATAGAAAGTTTTAACTACTTCTTGACTAAACCTCCCATAGAAGAGGTATTTAAATTTTTCAAGCACTTAACTATGGGAGATAGTGCAAAATAAAAAGAGCATATTCAGGAATTATTCAATGAGGTAGAGTTCGGAGCATGTTTTGAAAATGAAGAAGAAATGGACTCCATACTACTTGAATGTGCTTGCCTTGAGAAAGAGAAAGGAAAGATGGTTTACGTCGTGGATGACGAGGAAGTTGAGAACTTAGATATTGAACATTCACACGGGGTGTGTGGGGTCTTGGAAATTGTAGAAAAGGATACGTGTGCTTATCACAAACCCATGAAGATAAAGAAGGTGAATATAGGTTCGGAGGCTGAGCCTAAGGAGGCCATAATTGGAGACTACTGGTCAGACTCGAAGGTAGCAAAGATCATTGAGTTACTCAGGGATTATCAGGACTTATTCCCTCAAAGGTATCATGAACTTAAAGGCATGCATGAATACCTTAGGGAAATGAAGATAAAACTTAAGGATGGTGCACGACTAGTTAGAAAGAGACCTTACAGAATGAATCCTAATTAGCGCAAAAATGTAAAAGAAGAAATTGATAAAATGTTGAAATCTAGAATTATCAAGCCCCCCCCCCCCCCCCCCCCTTGATGAGTCAGAATGGGTTAGCCCAATGGTGATCAGTATCAAGAAGGATGGATGGATTAGAATATGTGTGGACTATAAGGATATAAATGTTTCATGCGTCACAAATCCATTCCCTACACCATTCACTAGGGAAATACTAGGAGTTGTAGGGCAAAAAATATATTCCTTCACAGATGGGTTTTTTGAGTATCATCAGGTTAGGATTGTTTAGGAGGATCAAGAAAAGACAACATTTACTACTGAATGGGTCATTTTTTCCTATATTGTGATGCCTTTTGGATTGAAAAATGTGCCTACTGTATTCTCATGCATAGTTGTTCAAGCATTCAAATATTTTATTCACAACTTCTTATAGGTCTACCTAGATTATTGGACAATATATGGGCTTGTGAAAGAGCATTGTGACAATCTACGCTTAATGTTTAAACGGTGCAAACAATTGAGTATCTCTTTGAACATCAAGAAGTGCATATTTGCTACACCATTTGGGATACTGTTAGGACATATAATTTGTAAGGAAGGTTTGTTGGTTGATCCAACCAAAGTTACAGTCATTTTAGGCCTGGAAGCGCCTACCAGTTAAAGTGAGGTGCATGGATTTTTAGGTCATATAGGATATTATAGAACATTCATCAAAGGGTATGCCAAAATTTTTGTACCCTTGGAAGAATTGTTGAAGGGGAAAGGTACATTTTATTGGGGAGAACCACTGTAGTGTGTGCTTGAGATATTAAAAGAGAAACTTACTACCGCACCCATTCTGTGCTTTCCCTCATGGGATAAACCATTTCATGTGCATGGGATAAACCATTTCATGTGCATGTGAAGGTATTAGCTCAACCTGGTGAAGGTATTATAGATCATCCAATCTATTTTTCTAGTAGGAAGCTGACTCCTGCTGAACGAAATTATACAACCACAGAGCATGAAGCTTTGTTAATGACCTATGCATTGCAAAAGTTTCGACATTACTTGTTAGCAACACCATTTGTGTTTTATACAAATCACATGGCATTGAATTTCTTAGTAAACAAGCCCATCTTACAGGGGCACATATGTAGATGGTGCTCCTATTTCAAGAGGTTGACTTCACAGTTGTGGTGAAGCCAGGGAAAAACAATTCTAGACCAAACCATTTATCTAGAATCGATTCAAGAGAGGATGCACAGAAATTTGAATAAACAATGTCGAATGCACAGTTATATAGGTTACAACATGTGCCCACGAAATTAGAGGACATTGTTGTCTTTCTACGAACAGGTATAACACCAGAAGGAATGAATCATTAGAAAAGAAGCAGCTTACTATATGCGTGGCACCGTTTATGTTAATCAGTGGTGACCTTTACAAGCTAGGAAGAGATGAAGAATTACGTCGTTGTGTGTTAAAGCATGAGCATAAGAATATCATAGAAGAAGCTCACGATGGTATTGTAGGAGGCCATTGTGTAGGTGATGTGACTGCCCGAAAGATCCTACTTGCTGGATTATGGTGGGAGACATTGTATAAGGACTGTAAAGAATATTGTGAGGCATGTGATTATTTTCAGTGCCTAGGAAAACCAGGGCAAAGAGATGAGATGCCTTTAAGACAAATTACTAGTGCCGAACCATTTGAGAAATGGGCCATTGATGTTGTAGGACCTACTTTTTCAACCACGCGTAGGACTGGATTTCACTATATCATTACTTGCACAGATTATCTCACACGTTGGGTAGAAGCAACACCTATCAAGGACAATACGGTAGCTATAACAACTAGGTTTCGATGGGAGAATTTTCTTACAACCATCCTTAGGAAAATAGAACTGTTGAGGCCTTCAACAAGATTTTGAGCCAAACTTTGACAAAAATTTATGATGCTGGAAGAAAGGATTGGGATGACAAAGTTTCAACTGTTCTTTGGGCATATAGAACAACTTACAAGAGATTGAACAAAGACACATCATTTCAGTTGGTGTTTGGTGCAGAAGCTGTTCTCCCTATAGAATTTATGTTACCTTCTTTACACATTACGCGCTAAAGGTCTAGCTTATGAACAAGCTTTAGAAGATCATATCAAAAAGATGATTCAACTGGATGAGCACCGAGCCATAGCACGATGGAGTCAGAAGTAGGAAAAGGCTAGACAGAAGGCATGGCATGACAAAAACATAAGGGATAAGAATTTTGAGATTAGACAAATGGTAATTCTTTATGACTCAAAGTTCTTGCGCCATCCAGACAAGCTCAAAGTACATTGGTTGGGGTCGTATGTCATCACTTTTATACTTGAATTAGGTGCTTTCCAGTTAGAAGCACTTGATGGAACACGGCTACCTAGTTACTTTAACGGGAGTAGGCTGAAGCCCTACTATAAATAAGTCTTCTTGGTGTTTGTAATAAGGCATTATTTCCATTTAGCTTAGGTTTGCAATTATGTATTTCCTTCATTGTCGCTATGATTTTTCATTTTAGTTGTTTTTTTGTGTAATTAGCACACTTACGTTCATGAAGCTAATTACTATATGTAGAATGTTTATGTGCAGAGGACTGCACATACTTTTAGTGTGGGGTGGTTGTAGTTATCCAAGAAAAAGACTATGGGAATTAAAAGGTGAAAGTAATAAGCTGCTACAGGTGTGCTTTAAGACAAAAGAAGATTTTTTCTCAAAAGTGACCAAGGATGGAGATGAATGAAAGAACAGTATAATGCAAGGTAAGCGGAGGCCATGATAGCTACCAAGAGAAGGTACAATGATGAGGTACTTGGGTGCAAAGGTGCACGCTGAAGAGAAGTCTGTGACCAGAGGGTAGTAAAGTGTGCTAGAAGGTTATAGCTAGGGCACGAAGATTGTAACACTCTGATTTTGTATGCTAACTTGGTGAATGTTTTACATACTGTTATAGCTCTTGAAATGAAAGCAAACATGTTAAGATATGTTTTGATCTTAAGAGAATGTGTTGCTAATTTGGATTCTTGCATACTGTGGCTTATTGCATGGACAACAAATATTGTACTTGTATGTTTGCTGATGTGACGACAGATTGTCGTATAATTGCTTGCTCTTGTGCTGATTGACAGCATACCCTGAATCAATTCCATTGATTCAAGTATGCTGAGGTCCTCTTGTGTTTTCTATGTTAATTCACACTTGAACTGGACTAGGATTATTATAAGCGTGCAGCGTCTGATTACAGGTGTGAATAGCTAGCATGAAAATGCCAACGACAGGGGTTCGATTCTTGAACCCTGTACTGTCGAATTCGGGACCTCATGGGGCGAGAAATGCCTAGACACGGGTGGCCTTGGCATGTAATTGGAAGGACGGAACGTCCTGCTCTGCGTTAACGTGGATGTTAGCAAGGGGCTGGAAGGAAGTTGTTAGTGTTAGTGGTTAGTGTGAATTAAACCTAAACTAACCCTAAGACCTAACATACATCCTACACTACTATCCTAGTGGATTTTTAAATTATAAAAAAAAGGGGGGGAAAAATAAATCTAAATCCTAAAACCTAAGGTCTAACTAAGACCTAGGTCGAATGAACTATGTAACCTAAAACTAATCCTAAGCTAAAGGGGTACGCAGACCCTTGGGAAGAAAAGGATAAGGATGGATAGGAGGCATTCATTGGCATTTATGAATTGTCCCTTCGGGGACGGCGCCAGTTTTGGCGGGACAGGTAGGAGATAGAGGTATCCATTTGGAAGCTTGGCTAAATTCATTTGCATGGAAAAATTTGAAAATTGGAGACTTGCCAACCCAAGTGGAGGTGGCGTAGAAAATAAGGAAAAAGGGCGAGCCTTTATTGCATTAATGGTTCTTGATCCTCGCGACCAGCTCGCCTTGGGAAGTGTATGAGGGAATTTTGATTTTCATTTTTTGTTGATTCGAGCTTTTGCAAAGTTGCTCTGCATTTGGTTTCTTGGTCTGGTTCAGTCGAACCAGCTCTTGCATTCGACATTTTCTTGGAAGTTTTGAGGCTGTTGATCAGCCAAGAAGAAGGAAGAAAGTGCTGGGAATATTGTGTTGCCGTTGTGGAAGAAAAACGCGGCAAAACGAAGCTTTCTTCGAGTTATGGAAAAGAGATTACAGGCATGTTAAGCCCTTCTCTTTAAAATCTTTGCTTGATTTAAATGTTTCATTAAAACAACCCTCCTCTTGGGTTGGGATTGCTTGATTGTTTTTGAGTTGATTTGGAAATGGATTTATTGATTCTTGCCTTCTTTTCCTTGGAAAATGATATGAAACGGCTCTGGTTGCTCAGCCTTGATTTGTTGTTGCTTAAATTTGGTTGGAATAGGAATTACCGTTGTGGTTGCTGACAGTGTTGTAGAAAGAAATAAACATTTTCTTCCTCTGTACATGTGGTATGGAGTGGACAGGCTGTTTAAACTTTTTCTTATAATGTAATCGTTCTCCTTGATGTTGTGCTTGGAACTGCTATTACATGTGAAGAGAAAAATGGAATTTCAGTCATGTTATGTTGCTATGATATGGGTTTCCTTCCTTTCTTGCTGTCATTTTTGGAAATAATGGGGTACAGTCGTCCCCTTGCTGTTGTGGTTAATCCGTCCTTGCATTTGATTGGTTGGAAACACTTCCACGACGTGCTGGTTTGTTGACAGTATGGTGTTTGAAATAGATATAATTCTTTCACTGTTCGTGTTGTTTGAAAGTGGAACAGGTGTGTAATCGTTCCTTATGGTGTAAAGGTTTTCCATTTAGTGTAATCGTTTCTTTACTGTGTATGTGGAACTGTCTTTGCAAGAAAAGAGGAAATGGAAATACAGTCGCATATATTGCTGTAATTTGGGTTCTGTTGAATCTTGTTGTCATTTTGGAAATGATACAAAATACTGTTATTGGTCGCTGAGTTCAGCTGTCCTTGTATTTCTGGAATGAAATGCTTTCCTGTTGTGCTGGTTGTTTAACAGTATTGGGAAAAATTGTCATATGTATCACGGGTCTGTACGTGTTAATTGAGTTATTTCTCTTTTGAAACCATAAGTTCTTTTGTTGATGAACTGGAATGAAAGAAGCGATGGTTGTTGAAGTTGTTTCATATTGAAATTTTTAAAGGAAATAGATTCTCTTCCTTCTACTGTCTTGGATTCTGATGAAAGTGGCATTCGGGTTCTCTACGAGTAATTGAACTCGAATTGAATTCAAGTATTAGCAACATTTCCATGGTTGTGCCTTTTCTTGTATAGGAAATGAGCAATTACATTTTGGTATCCGTGAAAATAGGAAAAGTAGACTGTTTTTCCTTCTGAAGTTATTGATGGATTATATTTTCTCCTTGCTGTGAAAATAGGATGGTTTTATTGTGTTTTCTTGATACTGTTCGGTCTTCTTAATCAGACTATTGATGCAATTATAAACTAGTTTTGTATTCTGTGCAATGAATGATTATAATTTCTTCTTGCTGTAATGAAGGATGACCCCATTGCGTCTGGCAGTCGAAGTTTGACCTTCTGATATTATTTTGTTTTTACTATCTTGAGAATGCAAATTTGGCTGGAATGTTCATTGCTGTAGCTTGTTGGATTGCAGCTGTACTGGCTATGTGAGATGCTTATCAATGAGAACGTTTACGCTATTATCTATCTAAGTTGAGTTGTCTTGCTTAGAAAAACGTGATTGAATGTTTTTACTTCATTCTGAAAACAATGATTGTTCTTAATGAAATAGTAGAGAATGAATTCTTCTCTTTTTGCTATTTGGGACTCTGAAAGTGACATTGGAATTATAGTGTCTAAGACTCGGTCTTGCTGTAGGTAACAGCCATGTACCATTTGTTATTAAGAACTATATGTGTTCAGAGGCATAAAAGATTATATGAATATATATACTTGCGTGGTTGCAAATTTGTTGTTGGTTAGCTATACAGTGTAAGAAGTAAGGAATCTTCTAGTATAGCAAATACCTAGTATACATATTGATATGGCTTGCTCCACGATAATTGTAATGTCTTACTAACCTGTTTGGCATTTATATGAACTGGAAATGAATGAAATTATTCTTGCTGCCAGAAAGTGAATTCCGAGTGGATTTTGTAAGTTTCACTCTGAACTGTTATATTTATTTGTCTTTCGTCTGGATTCCACTGTTAGGACAGTCATGTGGAAAGAGATAGAGATATGAATTAATGTTTTAGAAAGATGATCTTTCTTCTTTCATTTAGTTAGGAACCTGGAATTCGTGAATGAAGAATTTTATGGAGCTTAGATGAGAGCTACTATATGCATTGCTGTTCGCTTTCTTGTTTGTACTTGAATGCTTTAAAACTTAATGTGCTTCATGAACGGAAAGGGAAGTAATGGATTTATATTCAGTTAGTTTCATCCTTTGCATTTGTTATTAATGAAAGGCGTGGAAAAGATAACTGTATGCTGTATAGGCAGCAATCTACTTGAATTCCTAACTTTACAAATTTTGTAAATTGATACTTGCAATGATTATGTGAAAACGGGACAGCAGTCCCTTGGCTGGTTGTGATGATATTCTGATGATTTAGTGGTTATGCTGATCTCTCTTTTGTGCTTTTCGAGATTGATGTTTTGATGTTGTTTCATAAAAGCAGGGTTCTTTTATTGAAACAGTTAGTTGAAGCATCTTATTTTAAGGATAAGTGCTTAATGTGCTCAGTTCATTGAACTGACCCGTGCAATTCATTTTGCAGATGGAATATTATTAGAATGAAGACTTGGCTGTCTTCTGATGCCTCTTGATAAAATATAAATTAAATTGTAACTGTTGCTTTTATTCCTCTTTGAGGAATTGTGAAAGAAGAAAATATATTCTTCTGTCCATGAGTTGTATAGATGCTTTGTAAAAACTATACCCAATCAGTTGGATTGGCAAATGTACAAATTATGACTTGAAATATTGAATACAGTTACAAGTGTGATATTTTCAATAATTATATCAGTTTGATATTGTTATATAAATTGGGAATAAAATGTTACTTCTCGATTTGGAATTGTTTCGTAATCCTTGGATGGATGCTGAATTGAAACTGATATCTATTCTTACTTAAATACAACCTTTAAGTTGAACAATGCAATTAATTCATACTTGGGTAAAGATGAATTTTGAATTGACATTAAAAAGGATTAAGAAGAATATGATTTTATAATCAGAGGGTATTCAGGATTAGCTTAGGAGCTAAGGAATATCAATTTAAATTTGGAGTATTCGAACTTCGTTTTCGAACTTCGTTTTCGAACTCCATCATTGATCCCGTTTGATAAAAATTTAGATTAAAGGATATAGGATACATATATCCATAACTAATGATCCTTAACTATATAATGTTAAGGGGAACAAATGAGTTCATTTCTTGAAGTTTAGACCTCGTTTGAATGACGTCTAATAAGTTAATATTCTGAAATAAGTTGCAGTTGGAAACATCTTGGTTAAGTTTAATAGGTTAAACTTATTATGTCCGTCGGTACGGACTGCTTAATCTAATGATTAAGAAATAAACCAAGTAAGGAAATGTAGCTCTTCGATACGAAGGAGACGATACATAATGAACTAATGGACAGTTTAGTCCCTTTTAGTTATATACAACTGCAACGGAAACGAGGATCAAGGGATCAGCGTGGACACTGAAAATTGCTTAAACTATTAACTCGTGGCTAAGTCACTTGGGCAGGATGTGTATTCTCGTTGGGAGAATTCTGCAGGACATTGGCATACGCCAGCTACAGCAAGGTGTCTTCATGAAGACGGGGTCTTCATGACGACACATTGTTGCAGCTGACATATAGCAATGCCCTCCCGAATCAAAACATTTAGAATACATAGGCTGAATGTGTAGATCTTAGCTGGGGTGGAGATAGGGTATGATTTGGTATACGGAGTGACTCCGGAATACTAAAGATAATCAGACACACAGAGTCGTGGGGTAACGACACCGTATGTCTGCGTATCTTTAGTTACCTGGAGTGCCTTCCTAGACCCGCTCATATTACTGGCTGGAATCGAAAGTTTAAAACGGAACTTAAACGATGAGGACTGGTAGGAACCAGGAAAGACCATTCTAGATAACAGGTGAAGTGAAGTGAAGGACGTATTCCATAGATGTGTATCACATTCAGGAATATGATCATGCAAAGCATGTGAAAATCTTTGGCCAAAGTATCGCAATTGCTGGTTGCGTTGTCCTTATCACTTAATTTAAGATGCAGGATGTCAGATGAATATCAGTAACAGATATTCAGATAGGCTTCTTAAATGGATCACTTCGATAACCGGGGAAGGTTATGAGAACAAGTATATAAAATATACTATGCATAAACAAACATGAAGGATCGGTTGTTGCCGAGTCATGTACATGAAGGATCGGTTGTTGCCGAGTCATGAAATGAAGGATTGTTGAAACTCCAAGCCATGAAAATGGAAGATCGGCAGTTCATCGAGTCATTTACAGTAGCATATAGAATCTGTTATGAGATTGAATGGCATTGAATGTGTGTTCCATATTGTAAATATGTGAACAGGGAACATTCGTTTTTAAAAGAAATTGTATGATCCAAACTGTGTGGTTTTGGCAGAGAACAATTATTAAATCTTGAACGTGTGTTTGAATTTTATAATTCATAACAGAGAACGTTATATATATATATATATAAATATTCCCTTGTTCTGGTGTTTTAAAATGGGGATGTTACAAAGATGTACCATGCAGAATGAACGGATTTGGTCAATGAATGAGGGGATATTTTGTAGGTGAAGGAGCAATAAATGCATCAAAATTTGAAAAAATTATATAAATATGGAATGTGAATTCATTTTTACCATTGCGACTAAGAGTATTTGAGGAAAGAGCTAAGTGTGAAGATTCAAGTGATCGGGTTAAGGTGCGAAGGGTGTGAAACCAAGCATGACAACCAGATCTGTGTGACAAGAAGCTTGTATCCCCAGTGGTGAAGGGTTTGAGTGAAGCAGGGAGATAGAAAAGAGTTAGGTTATAAATTTTCCACTTAGGGCACGATTGAATCAAGCTAGGGTTTGATTCGTATAGTTGCAGAGTTAAAGAGGAGACATTTGCAAGGTTAAAATGGCACCTAAGAAGGCATCTAGAGCAATATTGAAAGGAAAGAAGAAGGTGGTCATTGAGGAGGAAGAGATGGCACCCGAAAGCCATTTTTCATAAATAAAATATCCAAAAGGAGTCATCATCAGCCAGGAATGGGATTCACCCATCAGAAAGAGAAAAGTAAGTGAATACAATCACAGGACTTCAGAGAACAAGAAGGAACTCGATTCCTTGCTCACTACTAGGATGAACAAGTGCACAGCGGATGATATGCCAGTTTATGATGATGTAGGCAAGAAGCTTCTGAAGAGAATTGGGGTATACCAATTATATGAGATTCCATATTTCAGGAAGTATGAGCCCTTGTATCAGTGGCTCATGAGCAGGGTGCACGAGGACTTCTTCTACTTTGTAGGACATAGAGTGAGAATCTCATATGCGGTTATCTCATCAGTTATAGGTTTGAAGGCCACAGTATAGGACATAAAAAGTGATCTCATAGATAAAGCCATGATTTTAAAGACTAGATAGGAGTTGGGGTCCCTAAAGGGTCCGCATAGAATGCATATAGACAAACTGAAGAATTATCCAGTTGTGCAAGTTGTAGCACACCTTGTTACCAAGTTCAATGATCAAGAGCGGTGGTCACAGGTAAATACTATGTGGTTACATGTGGCACGTAAGATGTTAGAAGGGGAAATTTAAAAAATTGCAGGCTATATTGCAGAGTAAATAGTCGAAGAAGCACGCACATGAGGGAAGATCATCTTTGGGGTTTTTCTACTATCACTGGTATTTATGGAGATTGGAGTACCAAATGGATCGAAGGAAAAAGTATGGGAATACCCCATGGAGAACAAGTCACTAGCTAAAAGATTCAGCAAGTACCTATGTAAAGGGGCCATGAAAAATGACGTAAAGCAAAGGGCAGAGAAATGGTATGACAGGATCTGTGTGAAATTTGGAGAATATTAGCACATCCTAAAGGACCTACCAGCAATGGTAGGGAAACAAGTCTAGTTTATTGTATATCAACATTTCTACATCGTGCACTTCCTAATGAAAGATGGAGTCTAGAGCCCTTAGTGTAAATTGCCTTATGCATTCACTGTAAGGTATTTCCAAGCATCTGTTCACAAATTTATAGACATGTGTTGATTGGTCTTCAATGCAGATAAGGTAGACTGCGACTACCATACATTGAGGAAGAAGTATGTGTATTCTAGAAAAAGTGATTATACAGAGAGGATCATTTCAAAGGTGCTGAATATTAAGCCAATAAGTATTGTTGTAGTAGTTGTGGGGGCAGCATTGGTGTATCTCTAGCTGAAGCCAAAGTTGGAGAATAAAAAGTATGTGGAAGATGATTTTTCACTTCCAAAACCACTAAAGGGAAAGCATACAATGGAGAACATCCCAGCGCCTAAGCCCAAAGAGCCAATTAAAGTGGAGGAGGAGGAGGAGGAGCGCAAAGATAGTGGTGGTTTGGAGTATAGAGGTAGGAGACATCCTAAAAATAAGGGTGAAGCTGAGCACATTGT
This sequence comes from Taxus chinensis, assembly GCA_019776745.2. Classification (NCBI taxonomy): domain Eukaryota; kingdom Viridiplantae; phylum Streptophyta; class Pinopsida; order Cupressales; family Taxaceae; genus Taxus; species Taxus chinensis. Next base: position 971,748,426 of record CM034146.1, on the reverse strand, counting down.
TACACCACCTTAGCCACAAGAGGGGGATGATGAAGACTTGAATATAGTCCAAGGGGATCACAAGTTTAGGAGGGTTTTTAGGAGAACAAGGACCCAAGGTGCTACTCCAACCACTATGTGCAAATCACCCAAACTCTCTCCACAAAAGGAGGCACCCGTGTAAAGAAGGAGGAAACTGAAGTTGAATGAGGAGGTGAAAGAGTCAGAGGAAAGTGCACCTAATTCTCCTACACTTCCAGAGAACACAGAAGAATAGGGTGAGGAATCAAAGGACAAAGAAGAGGATGAGAAAATACCTAAGGAGACAACTGCAGAGAATGTTCAGGACATGGAGACACAAGTCCCAAATTTGGAAGCTAAAATTCCTAAGTAACAATGGTCTAGAAGAAAAAGTAGAGAGCACATTCCACCAGCCATGGGGTATGCAGAGGATGTAGGAAAAATTGTCCATGCCCGCTTCCAGAGCAAGATAGCACAGAAGGATTTATTTGGCTGGGAGCTAATGGATGAGGATATGGTGACTGTGCGCACTTGAGAGAAACTATCATGGTCAATGCATACCCACATGGATGAGCCTGACTTTGATGTGTGTGAAGAGTCATGTGTTTCGAGATGACTAAAGAAGGCACCCCAAGCTAGATACATGATAGTAAAGCCTATTGTCATGTCAGATGAGTAGGTCCAATGCATTGGTGAAGTTTTCTACTGAGGTGGCTAGAAGAAACATGGACAAAGCTGCAACGATCAAAGAGATGCATGACGAGCTAAAGACAAAGGATGCAAAGATATCACACATAACATAGGAGAGTGACTTCACATAGAAGAAAAATGAGGTATTTATCAGCATCGTAGAGGAGATTTGGGACAATGTCATCAGAGAAAGGCCACACTTGGAGGCCAAAGTACCATAGACGTTTCCTTCAACGATACACTATGTGGGAAAGTTGGTGGAATTGGTACTTAAAGATGAACCTCTACGCATGCCAGTGCCAAGAAGCTCAAAACAAGATTTTAAACATGAGAATGCATTAGTGATGTGAAAAATTACATCTTATGAAGGGTTTTTGCAAGCGTTACAAGAATTATTGAAGAAAGTAGACCAGGCTTTAAACATATGCACAGCTCCAGAGGCACTTATTAACATAAAGACCCTAAAAGAAAACAATGGGGTCTAGAAAGTGATGAAGGATGAGACTGTGGGCCACGCAGAAAGATTTTCAATGGTTAAACAGAAGCGTGAGGCCCTGACAGTAGCATAAGAGCCACACAAGACTCAGCTGGAAGAGCTTAGGAAGCTAGTTGCGTAGAAGATAGATCTTTTAGAAGGGAGAATGACATCGGCCTGAGGTCCCTTTTCACCGGGACTATGTAGGAAACACTTTTAGGGCATGGGGACCTTAAAGGTTAGCTCAACCACTCTCTACCCTAACCAATTCTCTCTGCCCCTTTCCTATTCACATTCTACCCTAGTTAGTTTCCTTGTATATCAATAATTAGAAATTAAACCACACAAACAACAATTGCTTAACATTTTTACCATCATCACTCATACATTCATTTCATCTTGTCTACCATTTCTTTACTATTATCATACATTTTCCTACTAAACATCTTAACGTAATCCACATCATTATTAATTACACAAATTAATGAACTAGAAACTCAACCATACCTAAACAGACCTAACTCCACTATGCCTAACTAAACCTTATTCAATCATTCCTAAGTCAACCTGACTCGATCCATGCCTAAGTCAACCTGACTCGATCTATGATTAAACTAACCTGACTCCATCATGCTTGAACTAACCATGAGTCAATCCATGCCTATGACCTGAATCCATCCATGCCTATGACCTAACTCCGCCATGCCTACACAACCTTGTCTCTATAAGGCTTAATCCACTTGATTTCCACCTATCTATACATAGCAATGCAAATTAAAACATGTACACCATCCATACTATAAATACCATCATCTATGAATCAAAAAATCTATGTAAACATACATGTGAACATAGATACAAATAATAATCACAATCTCTCAAAAGCTCTCATATACAACCTCACCATCTTCAGCATGTAGGCTGGTATACATATCAAAATATGTCAACAACATGGATACGCTGATCATCAATGATGACTAATCATCACCCCATCTGATATCCATCCCTATCTCATCAGTCGCCTCTATCTCCCCTCTAGTGGGATGCCCTGCCAATCTCTTTCCACCTCACCTCGATCTATCCTCTGATGGTCCCTCACCTAGAGCTAGTCTCCATGAACTGGTGGCCTCATCCTGACCCTGTCTCGGGGCTCGATGGCCCCCTGTGATCTCTACACTATGGGAAGGTGACTTAGTCCTCTAACTCGAGGCATGTTGTGCTCTATACTCCCCATAGGACAAAAATTCTATCCCTATGGCCATAAAAATATCCTGATAATACTAGACCTTGCCTAAGGCATCTCTCAACCTACCTATCAGTAATGTATCTGGTGGTGCCATCAGCCTTAGCCCCTGTACCTATCTCTCGGGACCTTGTCCCACTGGTATCTATAAAGAAGGACCATGTCCCTATGCCTGTGACTGTCCCACTCCTTCCTGTATCTGGGCCTGAAGAGTCACAAATTACACCTATGCACTGGCCAACTAGCCCTACAAACCTATAATTTACACCTATAGGGTGGCCACCTATACCCCATCTCCACCTCCACTCTATGCGGGTACCTTTCCCTACGCTACCTGGGCCTGTAGAGTGGCCACCTATTCCTGCAAAATAGCAACCTCTGCCACTGAGCCTATCAGCTACCCCTGCACTATACCCAACTGTGTAATCAAGGTCACCACCTACCCCTGTAGGGCATCCCTCTACACTATGATGGTGGCTAAATCTGGTTGCCCCAACCTCGGCGGTACTGTTTGTAAGTGTGTAGCCCACCACTGTCTATATCTATCTATAACCCTAACATCATCAATCTAATGATCTCTCACCTACTCCTTCTGCCCTATCGGCACTGTCAGCTGTGGTAGGGGTAGAGGCCTCTCCACATCATCCCTCTTGTACTATGGGAAAGGTGGTACTATATCCTTAAGTATCCCGAACTGTCATCTAACCCTATCCATAGGTATCATCTCGTGCTCTCCTACACATCGCCTCTCTATCCAATGAAGCAATTATAGCTCCTGTAGCTCCTCTTCCATCCACTCATATGATGGAAAACCCACATAGGCCCTCTAAATGATGTCCACACTGGAAAACCCCTCTAACAATTGCATGTAATAGGCTATATTATGTGTATCTCTAGCTACTTGGTGCTCCCCAATTGTAGGTACCCATCGTCTGAAGCCCACTCGAAAAAAACCTGACTCGAATGCATCATCCCAAGGCATACCGAATGGATGCACACATATAATGTGCTTATACACCCTATAATGAAGTAGGAAAGTACAACATAGGCTAAACCTCGGTAGCTACCTATAAGTCCATAGCTCTTTGTATAACTGTACTATGAATGTGGGCACCCATGCAAAAAGGGTCATGTCCTCCACCATGTCATGTAGAACCCCTATCAATGATCGTGGGAATCTCCCACCCTCCGCATTCGGAAGTTCAAAGTAGCAGACTGCCTCCATTAGCAAAACTGCTAGCCTCATCTCCTCCGGATGGGCTGGGTACATATCTCCATAGCTCATACTGGTGCTATGGAACCTCATCTCCACTAGCCTGTCACCAAACATGGTCAACATCAACTCCTCAAAATCCTCTGAGGAGATAGAATACACCTATGTCCCCACTATCGATAGGCACAGGATCATGTACACATTCTTTAGGGTGATTGTGATCTCACCCATTGGAAAATGGAAGGTATTGGTTGTTGAGTCCCATCTATCGATGAGAGCGACCATCAAGCTCATCTCCCAGACTACATTCCAGTAGTGTCTGACCCCAATCAATCCAACCTCTGCTACATGGCGTCAATCATTAGTTATCGCACACCCCCGTACCTCCATGAGCAAGGGAGACACCCTATCTCTCATCTGTAGTTGGTACCTAGCCTACATTCAACTAATCACACACATTATTAAACACTTGACTTTACCCAACATTGACCTTCAATCCCCCCACCCACTATCTATTTACCCACTTTTCCTAACCTTTCCCCTTACCCCTCCTAGACCTCTAGCCTTTTCTCCCTAACTGACACCGGTTACTCCTGACTGTCACCGGATCGATATAAATGACACTGGTTCCTCTCATCTCTGACCGATGTCAGAGTGATAAGATGACATCAGCCATACCTTGACTGGTGTCGATCACTATTCCCGTGTTGCAAGCCCAAAACCCCCATTTTCTCCCCCCATTTATTTCCCATTTCCCCTACACACCTACCCAAACCTACCCCAAATTACTCCCCAACCCTTTTTCCTCTACCTATCACCTTTTGACCTCATCGTCCCTTAACAAATTCAACCACACATTTCAAATTCTCTAGCCTACCCAAACTGACCTACCCATTCCCTTCTTCTTATATCACATAACAATGAACGGATCAGATCTTACCTCATCTCAATGTTACCTCCATTTCCGACCAACAATTAACCAAACCAGCCACCATTTGACCTTACCCACTCTTATTGCAACCAACCTCCATGCCTATCTTATCTATACATGTCCTTAATTATTCTTTGGGACTTGTTACTTTACCCATACCTTAGCCCTACCCATGCCGTGACCTAGCTACTTGGACCCAGAACATTGTTAGTGACCTGTGAACTCATGTGCTCACTATACCTTGCGACACTGTTACCCATGTTGTTTGACCTAATGACCTTATTTTGCCTATTTTAGTTTCGTTTATCCTGACCTTACCTTTGATGTACTGAAACATACCTAAATGTTCTTGTACTTGACCTGTGAATTGATTTTGCACGATATCCTATACCTTGGATACCAGAATCACCTCAACCTTGTTTGGATAAACCTATCGACCTTAGACGATGTAGAGTTTGCATGCTCTTTAACCTGGTGTTACCGTGCCGCGGTTTATACATGTGCGTGCATTTGACTATTGCTACCTTTAACCCTAGCCCATTACCTAGATTATCTGATTGGACCTTTTCCCAATTACCCCCATTGTCCACCTTCCTCTTCATCACATTCACCTTTTATCAAACCACTCACCGATTATGTCTTCTACCTCATTCATTCCTAGTTTGAGGGGGATCACCTTCACCCACACATGGGGCAACCACATCTTATTTTGTTAGCCTCGCTTACCAATACAAGCTAGGTAATAAAAAGGGGAAAAAGGTAGACACCAAAATTGGGTCACACTCCCCTTGATCCCTTATCAAATAACTAGCTCAAGCATTCTCATCTAACCATGGCCCCTTCCACCCCACATCACCATTAATTTAATTAAATTAATACATATCCTCACAATATTTAATATCTAATTACCTTAATTTCTACCCCACCACCTCACCTAGACACCTCATCCAGCCACCTCACCCTAGACCTATTCTTGGCATGTTTCCATAACCAACAATAACTAAGTTTTACTTGCCTTAATGAGCTAAGATTTGTTCTAACCCTAAAATATCTCTAACCACATTCCCGCTCATTAGAAGGTAAGTTTCCATTCTAATCCGTGAGAATAAATGAATTGGGCCAAAAGAAATAAAAAAGATCTACCCATTTTAATAAACCTAGGGAATCCCACCTCAACTGATGCTAGTCACCACTCAACCGATGCCGGTCAACCTGGAACCATCATCGGTTACCATTTATTCACCTAAACAACCTTGTTTTTGGGTTGGCACATTCTGAGAGCAAGGGAACGAGATCAGAGCTGCATGCAAGAAAAACTAGCATCCTTTCACGTATCCAGACATCCAAATTCATCACCAGAACAAATACTGAAGCATTGCACTCACAGAATCATTTTGGTAACCACTGTTACGATATCCAACTCTATTATTCTGATCAACAGCCACCTCTATTCATCCATCAAAATATGCATTACAGTGAGTACATCTCTACCAGCATTGTCTATTTCAACATAGTTAACTTTTGTCATCCTTATCATTAGTTTATACTTTGCATGTTAATTCCTCCATTTCTTATTATCTTGTAATCCTACCATTTCCCTTAAACACACCACCAAATCGCCATTCTGACCTAATATCCATTTTTGAGTATACCTGAGATATCCACAAACCTTCTCATCCACTCTCCCAACCTCATTTGACCTCATATCATCCCCTGTCATTCTATCTATTCGAGTTTCTTTTACCTCGACCATACCGACGCCGGTTATCCACAACCATCGTCAGTTCTACTTAAACTAGCATAGGTCATACCCAACCAACATCGGTCTCTTTTTTTAATACCCTGCCCAAGAACAAGCCAAATAAACCTCTTGCCAATTGACCTAAATAACCCAGAATTAGATCTTAACTAGTTCCAGCAACCTGATACCTACTTATTATTTATATCTGACTATAACCTATCCTATTATATTATATTTGCTTATTGTACTAGAATGGGATACCTAAATCATATCAACTACAGTAGGACTTTGTTTATTTCTCACATTAATTTGTTTTAAACAATGAATTGATAGCCATCTAGGGAGTATCACACTTCCCGGATCTAGCACATGTTAGGCAGTCCACTGTCATATATCATTTAACTATCCTTTTGTGGTCTTGTTTTCTATTACAAGTAGTTCCTCCTAGCCAAAGGGAAGCTCTCACAATCGGCATTGGATCAAGAATTCAAAATGCATGCAACAACCATCAACCGACCAAAATTTAACATGTATTCCTCATTGGCCCTTACCCTTATCTGTTTCATTATTTCAAAAAGGTAAAGAAAATGGTGAAACAACTTAATATAAACTGAATAGAGGGAAAATTGAACATTAAGACCATGTTCCAGTTCCCCCCTCAATGTGAAAATTTCACTTATTCAAACAGGAACTCTAAAATCATACTGCAAATATGAAATAAAATAAAACACACATACACACACTGCCACCACAACTTCGTGCGGCCTCATCATTGGTGACTGACAAGAGGTCGCTGATTGACCTCTAGCCTCAGTTGCCTTCATCCTTCATGAAACATGTTGCTAGCTCAGCTGATATTGAATTTAAGGCTCAGTTGTTTCCACATTGTTTATTGTATAGTATCCCTCCCATAATGTGAAACAACTTATTTTTCGGACGTTGGGTAGCACCGAAAATGTGTCCGTAAGGAAATTTTTTTTATTTTTTCAAAATTTTTTTTACTACAATGACAAATGAAGACTTTATGACGTTTGACACTATTTGACAATATGAGGACTGGACTAGGAATTTAAAAAGCAATAAAATGAGATTAATTTTTAAATAAAAAATGAATTTGACAATGACAATACCAAAAAAAAATGTTTCAACTCTTTTACATGACCTTGACTGGACAACTACAAATTTGACAACTATTTTGACAAGAATTCTTGACACTACAAACAACATTATTATCATATGACACTTAACAATATGAAAATCTATGCTATATATTAGAAATTAAAACTACAACTACGGAAGGCTCTCACATTTAAAAACACATTACCAAAGATATATCACTCATTTTAGCAAAGTATAAATTTATGTATTTGTTATAATTGATTATGACTAACTCTCTAATCCTAATTGACCAAATACACTCTAAACAACATACTATAACAATGACTCCAATAAACCTTTTTAATAAACTATTGAACATAGCTTTAAAATGACGAAAGTACAAAAATTAATATAAAAAGAGGACACATATGAGCACATTTCACTGTTCTTTTAGAAATACATGGGTGGGATATCTTGACCGATCAAAGAAAAGAATACCTGATGTAGAGGGATCATTCATTACATGCATGCAAAATTCTTCTGACTTGATGTGGCACAAGAGTTCAGGAAGCTCATTACAGGTGATGTATGGACATCCTCCTCTTCCGTGGTGAACACGCTTTCACTGCAATTGATGTTAATGGTGAATCTGAGATGGAAGAAAAGATATGCTTTTCCAAGATTGGACATTTCTATTATATGTGCCATGCTTTAGTCCAATGTGATATCACCATGCCTATTTAGGAGCAAATAGAATTTAAAGAAATTTGTGATACTTTCAAAGACTTAGTTAAAATGAAAGATCTGATAGAGATTACAAAACATCTCTGCAACAGATTGGATGGTGAAGTGCAATAAGGGATTCGTGATTCCAGCTTGGATTTGTATATAAATGCACATCCAATCTACCTATACTTTCATGTGGTAAGAGAAAAACGTTTCCACACTTGAATGGCGGGCTTCACACGTTGTAAAAAATACATAGCCTATTAAACCACTAATCAATATACAATTTTAGACTCTATAATGAACACACTATGTAAATAATTAAATTTTTATAGGGCTCTTGCATGTGATTATTTCATGCAACGGGACAACCAAAAACAACGATGGATCTCCCCCTTCACTATATTCAAATCTCCGTATTTTTTCACTGATTTGATCCAACTGCTCTGATACCACTGTTACATACTACACAATTATAAAAGCATCAAATATAATTATAATTTAGAAACTGAATTACTTGGGATGTATTTTCATATATGGAGTTTACATTACATAGGAGGATATTATCCTTAATACAAGGAGTCAACATCAATCCTCAACAACTCACATATCTCTCTCCAATCCCTACAATCTCTCACACTAAAATAGTTATGTGAGTTGATCTCACAACTCACCAAAAATAAAACTATTACAACTATATTATTAATATGAGTTATATAAACTTATTATTAATAATATTATATTTTATTTAATAATGTTACACAATATTTTGGTAACACAACTCACAAGGAGGCTTCAACCCCGTATAATTTAACCAGCTACAACTGATATTTAGTGAGCTTTAACTCACAGAGAAGCTGCAACTCCCCAAATGCTAAGCTTCTACTTAGACTTGTTCAACTGATTTGGTTGTGCTTATTTTGTTGTCTTACACAACTAATAATGACCTCTAGATTAGCACACTTTCTTGCTCAAATATGCTTCTCAACTGACCTTTGATCTTTCTCTGTCATGTTCATCAACTAAAATGCAAGGCATGACTTCATCAGTCTTGTCTCATTTCATGTTCTCTCTTGTATCTTCTCAATTCTACTCCAAATACTCCCTCCTTCTAAACAACAACCAATCTATGCATATTTTTCTCTTGTCTTTCTTAAAATTATGGTCAATATCATCTCACTTTGATGAAAATTCTATTTTTAACAAGGGACCTTTTTCACTTCTTGAATTATTCTATTTGTACAAGTATGATATAGAGATTTCCAAACTCATCCCCTTATGTAGATCATGCATTCTTTTATATATGAGACTCCTACATTCATACACCTAGCTAAAATCTTTATTTCATAATCTTCACTCTCACAGCACTTGTGTGTGAAAAATATTCAAGTACCTTCTCTACACATCAAAAATCTTTGACAAACTTAAAATCATTCCTCTTGGTTCATCTTCCTTCACACTTGTCATTGGACTATACTTCTATATTACCCTTTTTATGCTCATCTAGATTTTTGTTGGATTTACTCTCTTTTTTACTTGCATTAGTGACCATTCTATTGACATTTCAACCATTCATAACACACTCATATCAATTATCCTGAAGGTATGCTGAGCTAGAAAACTACTAGAATAGGATATCAGACTATCACAACCAAGCCGAGAAAATTGTGTGATCATTAGAAATGCTAGGACTATGGCGCCTGGACAGGGTCAAGGGTGCCTAGGGCACTACATAGCTCATCTAGGCACTTGCAAATTCTCATAACCTCAAAAACTCATTTTCAAGGGTCACGAGATGTTCTTTGGGTGTCGCATTTAGTCGCATATATGTCATTGTAGTTTTCTATTAATCACCTAAAACATGTAAAGAGAAAGAGCACCTACAAAACCCCAAAAAACATCAACTACTAAAAATAAAGAGATGCAAATGGGGAGTTGGATTAACTCTGATGGTCACCCAATTGAGTGAAATTAGGATATAGGCATTGCACTACATTTTAGAATCCATGTAGTTTTGTGTGTGTGTGTGTGTAGAATCATGCCCTAGGTGGCTCTTGTGCAAGTCACACTTGAATAATGAGTAATAACTAAATGTAGAAAATATAAATAGATGTGTGCATGGAAAAATAAACTTCACCTTCTATGAAGCGTATGTATAAGAATGAAGTATCTTGTCCCTTGAATGAATGCTAGATGGATGTTGTTTTGCTCTTGTAACACATTCGGATGCAACTTTAGGTGGTTATAATAGATGTTTAGTGTTTGGTCCTTTATTATGATCACATAGCTTTGTATTTATATGATTCCCTTGGTTGAATCTTTTAATAAACTAATAAAAAGAAAACTAGTAAGAAATAAGATGCCCAAACGACTAGAAAAGACACAACAGATGCAAACAAGATGCAAAGAGGTTGGGGGGCTCCTAGATGGGACAGGGGCACCTAGGCGCTGGCGTCTTGGCTGGGTGTTAGTGTCTAGAGTCTAAAATGATGAAGTATCAAAAGACATACTGGGCAAGGAGTATAAGACTAAGAAGGAAAATAGAAAATAAGAAAATATGACAAATATAAATTTTCTCACTTAGGAATCATATGAATAATGGTATGTGATCAAAACTAGAAATATACCCAAAGTGTCTGATTTAATGTCTATAACAGTTATTAATATTAATAAATCCTCAAACAACACTTTAGAACCCTAAAACAATTACAGATGGAATAAAAAATCAAATCGCTTATCCGTTTTGTAAGCTTTTTTCGCATTTCTTCATATTAGGACAAAAGGTTTTTCCATATTTATCATCCATATAAAACCCAACCATTAGTGGAATACAAAAACACACATAAATCGATTAAGTAGTAGGCCCAACTAGGTTATTAACAACAACATGGTATCACTGCTCTCCACATAGCTAGTCGTCGGAAGTAAGGACACCAAGTAAATGAAATATATGTGAAAAAACACAAATTTAATCCAACACTCGATGTTGATGAGACAAAAATAACTAATTCATGAGACATTCACATATGGAAAAACCTCTCTCCAAATTTAACAAAGTCACTCTAGACATAATTCTATAGTTTGCTCAATAGCCCTCAGGTAAGCCAAAGAACACTTAACCATATATTCATATTCAATTACATAAAGAAAAAAATCCCTAATTTAATGTCACATTAAGTTAAAAGTGTAAACAAAATCAAAAAATTATGGCAATTAATGCATGTGTTTCCCGCAACTCTTTTATCACGCTTGTCACTAATAATGGAAAGTAGGCCTTGACCTCTGTCTCATTTATATCTACAAACCCTAATCTAATAATATCCATTAAAACATAATAGTGATAATGCCTTGCACATAACCCTAATACAGACTCAAATAATATAACAGAACATCCAAATCTAACAACATCCATTAAAATGACATGGCACCATCACCCTCCACATTTCAAGTAGCCATTATTCTATATAGGAAAACACGCACACCAAATGGGCATGTCCCTTATAACTTCATTCAACAAATAAAAAGACAGACGAACATATTTTCATCACTAAAAAACAACACCCTCCAATTTTTCATGTGAATGTGGCTGAGAAATCAATGTTTTTGGGTAACATTAGACCATGTCTCAAGTTTTGGGACTTGCTACTTGAGATGGACCTCCGAATAAGGTCGGTTCCTCTACCTAATCCTATACTAGAACTAATCCTAATACAAGAAACACAACTATCTAATCCTATCATATAATTTTCAAGGGACTAGAGAGAAGGAAAAATCATGAAAATGAATAAATCCTACACTAAGGAGCTGATAACACCAAAAAAAGGGTGGATTAGACAGTTCAAATTGCATGAAAATGGGGGGAGAGATGAAAATAGAGAGGATGGGTAAGCATCACAAACGAAAACACATGCAATACACCCTTTCCAAAAGCACAATAACATTTACGCATGCAATGAGAGATATGAAATGCACAAAATACCTGCAAATGTGGAGAAGAGGCAAGAGAAAACAATAAACACATCTAGGATAGCAAGAAAATCACACAGCTAAAATTTTATTACTCCATTAAAATGAACAAGCCATTACATTGAGATATGGAGGTAAGATCCATCATTACAAAGCTTAAAAAATGGAGGCTTAGAGCTCCTCATCCACCTAGAAGAGAAGAAGAAGAGAGCAACATTGAAAAATTGTCCAACCTTTTTTTACAAATGAGCTCTCTTTTACAAATATGGAAGAATGAATGAGAGAGGGGGGGGTAAATCGAAATTGGCACTCAACCACCAATAATGGGCATTAAATGACATGAAAATTTGATGGAGGACCCTGTAAAACCTATCCCTCATTGTACTATGCCTTGCTACAGAAGAAAATGGCCTCCCATGTTTCATTAATGCACTTTTCAGTTGCTTGGAAGTGACCATTTTGAATCTAGGACGTTTTATACTTTTTTACTCACCCACCCTTACTAAATATTTTATTTATTGACTTTTAAGTGTAGAGGATTAAATCCCAATTCCAATAAGTATAAGTTTGTCCAATTTGGTTGAGTGTAGTGAAAGTTATGGTTTTTTTAATGCAGATCACTTTTTTTGGTTTATACGTGGATTCTCTTGCCTGGGCATTAAATTCGGGGGATGTAGATGTATTTTTTTATTTCCTCCCACCCACCACATTTACTCTTCATGTTTCATCATTTTTGAGTGGGATTGTTAAACTATAGGCCGTAAAAAATCAAATTTTATAATAAAAACTGGTGGTTGGTGGGGAGTTATGGTACTGTAGATTAGGGCTTCCTTGACTCACCAGCTCACTGAATTATCTTTCTACCGCATCCAATGCCCTATGTTCCATGTGATGAGGAAAACTCAAGCCCTCAGGGATCTTGAGCCCCACATGAACTCATTCTACCCGAGCCGCTTAGTCCCCAAAACCCCTGACATGGCCGAAATGCATAACCCGAGCCCCTCTTCTTTAGCTTTACATCGTCCAACCTAGTGGACGACTCAGCCCTTATGCCTCCCATTCACATCACCCTGCACGATAAATCATCTCCTTTGGTAAGCTCTCCAAGCCAGCTGTATTGTTTACCTTACAATGCAGGTTCCTAACCCGTAGCCACTTTATTGGTTTCCTGTAACAACTAGTTGTGCACCTACAACTTTCCTGTAGCAACTGGATGTGCACCTACAAGTTTCCCGTAGCAACTAGTTGTGCACCTACAATTTTCCCATAGCAATTAAAAGATGAATCAACTGTAATGTGCTAGATTTTGGGGAGCTGAGGATGCATGTATGCAACATGGGTGAATCACAAGGAAGTGGAATAACTCACTTTCAGGTACTCCTACTTGCTCGTAGCCATAGACAAAAAATCCCATAGCAACACACATCAGAGCCCGAAGCCAAAGGAAACCTACACCTATGAAGCCTGAATGTCCCAAAACTAATTATAGGTGCTCCAAAACATGGAAATTACCTAAAATTTTGTAGATCCGTCTTTAAAGCCTTATCAAGTGCCTAAGCTAAATTTCTCCCAAGTTGTCCATTTTTACCAAGGGTAAATATGGATAACAATTTGGCAACTCATGTGGATATCTGACTGCTAGATGGGTTGATCAGTGGCCTTGAAGCATCCATTGGGCATGGATTCAGTCGGGTAAACCTAAAATTTTATCTGAAACCTTTGAATTCTGCCCCTGAACCACTTAAAACACTGTTGAACCTAGAGTTGATCTGCTATTGCCCGAATTTTCCATTTTTTTATAAGAAAATACTTGAAGTTTTCATGAGTGAAAATTTTTTTTGAACCTGGAATCCTCCACAAGCTAATCTACTAAGACAAGGATAAAACTACCCCAAAAATTGATTTCTTGCGAAGTATGAAGGGCTGTAACTGATGATTCCTTGGTAAGGATGAATAATTGATGCAACGTAGAATTCACCAATACAAGCCCAGGTGTACTGGCACATCACTCAGCCTAGACTAAGCACTCACCTGAAGCACACAAAGGTACTAGGCCCCTCTTTAGGGTTGTTTTTATAGGATGTTAGCATGATGAAGACTTAAACCATTCAGATCTATGACTAATATATCATTCTACAGTACATGTTCATATCTAGATCTAGAGAATAACAAACTCAAAAGATAACCATGATGAAATCAAACATGCAACACTTAACTATAACCATGAAAACACCTTAAATTAGTCCATAGTCTCTATTAATATTGAATACAGTAATACATAGAAGCTTCGTTACAATAATAGTAGTATATGCTCATGTGTGTATCAGATTTGGCAGCATAATCTCACTATAACACTGTTTCTTACACACACACCCTATGCTACATAGTTCACTACATATTTATAAGGGGTGGGGACTTTAGCTTCACCACTTATCTAATCCCAAAATAGGTCACATGCTATTATTAGCCATGCACCATTACAAAAATAGCCACATGTGCAAGTGCACTAATAATAGACTACTTTTAGTTAACTAACAGTAGTAGATCTATTCTCATCCTATATTCATACAAATCACTTTGTATCCGATCATCCAAAAATATCCAATGCATGTCACGTAATTCTCCAACCCGATTTTGTGTGCTCGGCACGCTATCTCAAAAAATAGCTCATCATCATGAAAAAATCTAAGTCCCAAACCTATTTATGTTCTATGCATGTGATTCCTTCCCGATACTTATGTGTTTTTGAATGCACTCTACTCTTCTGCACGACCCTTATGTATGTCCTTCGCTAAGTGCCAAATTTTGACTAACCAACGTTACCCCACACTAATTGTATTTCCACCCCGGTAATGGTTGTCACTCAAAATGAATCAAAGAATATGAATAGAAGAATAGAAAGAATTTTGATAAATAAAAGAATGTCTTTACCCTATAGCATCCTCTGTTTCAACCTGAAGAATCAATTTTGGATATTATTCTTTTATTTCCACCTCTAGAGTCTACAAATCATTGAGTGCGGCCTCTTCCTTCCCTAGAATATCCACTACAATTGACTCTAACTCATTCTTTGTAATCTCTCATTTCTCATTTTGCAATACCAACACAATGCTAGACATGGTAGTCATTCTCCCTTCTAAAAAGTCCATCATTTATGCGATGAGTTTTCTAAGCTCATCCAACCTTTCCTTGTGTGGTTCTTGAGTTGTTGTAAGGGCATCGCGCTTTTGTTTGACAAGCGTTAATCATTCTGTATGGCCCAATGTTTCATCTTTCATTTCCCTTCATGACCTCCTCGTCTTCCAAAATGGTCCTAGTCCTTATAATAGCTTTTGGTGTTGTACAAATATTCAACACTTGATCTGCCTTCTTTAGTTCCTCCTGCAAGATTTGAAGCAACCCCTCATATGATGTAATCTTCTTCATGACTGAAGCCTTTTCCCACTCTTCTTCTTGTGTTGGATCCTTTGGCACTAGCATGTGCAAAGGTTCATCTATAATCACTAAGTCCACAAATTTACTTACATAATGTATTGCTGAAGGAAATGTCTTGGGTACCTTTGGCTCTAAGTGTGGCCTAGCATTCATGACATTGTCCCCAATCTCCTCTGCTATGCTGATAAAAACAATGTTCTTCTTCTATGCCAATTCTTTTTCCTTCTTTAGGCATGCTATTTCCTCATCCTTAGTCTTGATCTCCTCCCTCAGCGCCATAACTATTATAGATTTATACATATTCCATCGTGCCACTTCTGTTGAGACTTTCACCAAAGAATTGCTCACTTGTTTACCTAACATAGCAGTAGGCTTTACTATTATGTGCCTCGCCTGAGATGTCTTCTTCAACCTCCTTGAAACACACGACTCTTCACATACATCAAAATATGGTTCATCCATGTGTGTGTGCATCGACCATGATAGTTGCTTCCTTGTGCACATGGTTTCCATATCTTCATCCATCAAATCCTAGCCATACAACTCCTTTTGTGTCATTGTGCTTTAGAAATGGGCATAGACAATTTTACCTATGTCCTTGGCGTAGCCCATGACTAGTAGAACATATTCTCCACTTGTTATTTTTTATCTAGGCTACTTAGGAACTTGGGCTTCAAGATTTTAAACTTGTGCTACTGTGCCTTGAGCAATCTTGGTTGTTGTCTCATCTGCCTCCTTTCCTCCTTCCTCTCCATCCTTCATATCTTCATCTTCTGGTTTGTCCTTGTTCTCTGGAGGTGTAGGGGAATTGGACACGCTTTCCTCAAATTCTTTTGCTTCATCATTTAGCTTCAATTTCCTTCTTCTTTTCTCAGATGTCTCCTTTTGTGGAGAGAGTCGAGACGATCTGTGCACTGATTGTGGAGTAGCACCTTGGGTCCTTGTTCTTCTGAATACCTGTTGATGGAAAATTACAGCACCCCTAATTTCTCATGAGTTATGTACGAGTGAAACCAGTGAAACCTACATAACATGGGATTATCCTATAGTGTGGGACATTGCAAATAGGAAAATCCTCCAGAGAAATCTAGCTTCTTCCTCTAACCTAGTGCCGACTTCTCCAAAGTGCAAAGAATGGCAAGATAAACTAACCCTATTCTAATGTTTTCCAAAGAGACAAGGATAGAAATATGCATGAAATAAAACTAATGTAATTGAAGGTGATGCACCAAGAAAGGGTTGGATAATCCCAGTGATTGAAAAATAGGGAGGAACCGAGAAGGAGAGGGCTGATAGAAACACCACAGTCCAAGATAACAATCAATTCCCTATATTTGTAAACCACAACAAACTATACAACCTACAAAGAGATAAATACATGCACAATATACTCATAAATATGATGGAAGGAAAGAGATGAAAATCATACAAGATAGGGGAAAAAAATGGCAAAAAAACATGAATTTTATTGCTCAGAGACATGCACAATCCATTACACCATAACCACAAGACAAAATACTTTACAATAAGCCCAAATTTGAGGCATTTAGCTCACAATGGCTCTAGAACAAATTTTATAGAGTTCCACTTATTTTTGGAAAAATTCCCCTCAAAATGAGCCAAATTTTATAATATATAGGGAAAATTAGGTCACCAACCAGTAGGATGCATTGAAGAGGTATCAGAAACCACCTATTTTGGCACTTTTCCTGCACGGGTAGTCGTGAGTGCCATGCATCATTAATTTTGGTTGTTGGGATGTCATTCATTCACCTACCCTTATGAGGATTGTAACTCATCCATCCATGCCATCTAACCATGACCCGACCAGCCTGTGGGTCATGCAAATATGAGGGGTGCGAAGGGGGTTAAAAAAAACCATTCGAACGCATCAAAAAATGTGACATGACCAACCCCTAGGTGTCCAACCCCCATGACCCATCTAACCTAGGTGTTTTGCAAGTGTGACCAGTGTAATGGGCAACAAAAACCATTCAGGCGTGTCAAAAAATGTGACCCAACCAACCCCTGGGCGTCTAACCCCCAACCATCCAACCTTGAACCGTCCAACCCCCATGACCCGTCCAACATGACCATATTGTCCGACCTAGGTGTCATGTAAGTGTAACAGATGTGAAAAGTGTCAAAAACCATTCGGATGCATCAAAAAATGTGACCCAACCAACCACTGGGTGTCTAACCCCTAGTCGTCCAACCTTGACCCGGCCAACACCCAGCCATCCAACCCCTAGCTAACCAACTTCTGGAGGCAATAACTTGAGCTCCCGGATGAGTTCTCAGGTGAAATTTTATATGATTTCACATGGAAACAACCCATTGAATCCAATGGTGGTGGTATCAAGGTACAATATTTACGTTATCATCTCGAAATGTGTGCTTCTTTATCAGGATTTTTGGTTGTGCGCCAGAAGAATGAATTGCCTTGGGAAGTGTATAATGCTTCAAGATGTCTCATCTTTTCCACCATATACGGAATGAAAAATGGCTTCCATAGGCACTTTGTTGGAATTATAATTCATGACATGGTTATAAAAATCTTTCTTTGAATCTCAAGTCCTCTTTCATGTTGTAAACTCCTTAAGGCCCAAAAGCCTACTTCTGATGGATGGCCCCAAGACCTCCGAAACTTTCCTGAATTAATCGAAATGATTCCCAAACTCAAAAAATTGGCTATTTAATTCCATTTTTTTTCCATGAATCGATGTCCAGTGTTGAACCCATCCTCCCAAGTTGTCTATTTTACTAGGGAGGGAAAAATAGATAACAATTGGCCACTTACGGGATGATCTACCTGCTTGATCTTGAAGACCAGTGACCTTAGGGGATTCATTGGGCATGGAGTCATATTGATTTCCAGAACTAGCCTGTCACTTGAAAAAACTATCTTCCAACCTCTGGGGTGCTACTGGATATTTTCATTTCAAAAGAAACCCCTAGTTGAGGATTGGTTGCTTCATCACCAAACTCGTCCTGAAACTGGAAAGTGCAAGAGCAACAAGGGCACAACTATGTACAAACAAAAAAATTCATGCACATTCCAAATAGAACATGTAGAGAGTGCACAAACACTTATTAAAAAAGCAACCTAGACTAAAACAAGGTGGTTTGCTACAAGCACTTGGAGTAATCACAACTCCTAAACTAATATATATGATGGTGAAATTTTTCCTTTCAGTAGCAATGTTTAAGATAGATTTTGTTAACCGAAATAGGAAGCTCCTCTCCCTCCAAGGTATAAAATTTGAAGGCATTGTTACTTTTACATCCCATGACCATGTAGGGGCCACTCCAAATGGCATCAAACTTGGAATGCCTTCCTAGTTTTTCCCGATCTGTATCCCACTTAAGAACTAAGTCCCCTTCCTGAAAGGTCCTTGCTCTTGCTTTCTTATCAAACCATATTTTGACTAAGGCTTGATCTTTCTCTGTCATTTTGAACTTCATGTTATATGATTTCTTCCAATTCCATCAACTCTACATACCTGGCCTCTATTGGTTTGAACTCAGATAACTCCAACTGCTTTATGAGCTCCAATGTAGGTAGTTCTAATGATATAGGAAACATTGCCTCTTTCCCGTAGACGAGCTTGTAAAGGGAATTACATATAGACCTCTTTGGTGTGATCCTATCAGCCCACAAGGCTGATTTGAGCTTTGTATGCCATGTCCTTTGGTTTTCATCTAGAGTCCTCCTGATGATTCTTAGCAAATTCTTGTTTGTGGACTCTGTACCTGCCCATTACCCTGTGGGTAATAAGTTGAAGAGGTTCTCAAGTAGATTCCATTCTTAACATCCCATTCTGTGATCTTGGAGCCTAGGAACACCAATGCATTGTATGATATGATAGTGGCCGGTACTCGAAACCTAGTCACTATTCCTTCATAGAAGTCTAGTATGCTAGACTCGTTTACTTCTTTGAGTGCTACTGCCTCGGTCCACTTGGTGAAATAGTTTGTTGCTGTCTTAATCCACTTGTGGCCTTGGCTTGAATTTGGATTGCTGACCCCAACTGAAGTCCAATCCCCATTGCATGAATGGTTGGTCAACTAAAATTAGGTGTAATGGGAGCATTGTTAATCTTTCTTTTCCTATGAAGAAAGCACATTTCTTACACTTTTTGATCCATGTGTAGGCAGTCACTAAACACCGTGGGCCAATAATAACCCACCTTCATTATCTTGAGAGCTGTTACCCATGGGGAAAAATGACCTCCTGGCTTCTCCATCATGAAACTCCTGTAACAATATCTCAATTTTAATTGTTCCAATACACCTCAATAGAACACCATTGATGTCCCTTTTGAACAAAACACCATCAACAAGCACATATGGAATGGCTTGTAATCTGAATTATCTCCTCTTTGTCTTTACTCATTTTTGGAGGGCATAGGCCTGTTTGTAGGAAGTGTACTATATTCTGAGTCCAACAAGGAGTGGGACCATCATCATTTGTCTGCTCTTGACCATCCTGTAGTACCAAGGTAGATTCATTTTCATCACCTGCTTCAACTTGTTGACTCGAGGCTAGTTGTTCACATAATCCCTTCGCATGGACCAACTTAGTGACTTTAATTTCAATGTCATATTCCATGACATGAGTGATCCATCCTGCATGTTTCTCATTCAGATCTTTGTTTAGAAGGAAGTCCTTGACTCCCGCATGAGAGACTAGCAATTGGATCTTGTTGTTTGAAACCAGGTGTTTGAAACTTCTTTAAGCTCTTGATCAAAGCAAGGACATGATTTTTCAATGAAGGAGTATCTCACTTCATAGTCCTCCAAACTTTGACTAAAAAAGGAAACTTGTTGTTTGGAACCCCTTTTGTTTTGTTGCACTAGGATTGCAGAAATTGTGTCCCCACCACCAAAGGCATAGAGCATGAAGTCCTTAGAGAAGTTTGGATTCATGAGAGTTGGATCTTGCGATATGGCCTCTTTGATAGCCTCAAAACTTGATTTACCCTCATATTTCCACCTAAATTCCATGCTCTTCTTTAACATCAGTGTTATTGGCTGCACGAGAGCAGAAAAGTTTGGCACAAATCTGTGAACAAAATTGATTCTCCCTAAGAAGCTTTGGAGAGCCTTCTTATGACTTGGCAAGGCCAATGCTCGAATTGCTTCAACCCTTTCTAGGTCAATCATCAATCCTTCCTTTGACACAATATGGCCTAGGAGCTTGCCTTCGTGAGCTAGGAATATGCATTTTTTGGGATTCAATGATACCTTAAATCTCCTACATCTTTGAAATACCTTCTCAGATGAAAGAGGTGATCTGCTGCATTTTTGGAGAACACAATGATATCATCAAGATATATTAGTACTATTTTTTTGATCAACCCCTTGAATTCCATGTCCATCACCTATTTAGAAAGTGGCTCCGGTATTAGAGAATCCAAATGGAATTTTCCTGTAGGCATAGGTGCCCCACTTGGTGGTGAAATCCATTTTGAACTGGATCATATTCTTTTACCATTATCTGATTATACCCCAAGTAGCCATCCAGGAGAGAAAATATTTCTGATCCGGCTACCACTTGCAATATTTGTTCCATTGAAGGAAGTGGGTAATGGTCTTTGAGAGATGCCCTATTCAAGTCTTGAAAGTCCACGCACAACCTGATTTCTTCTATTCTTCTTCCTGACCGGTACCAAGTTTGTAACCCAGCTTGAATGATTGATTGGAAATATAATGCTTTCCTCTATTATCTTTTTTAGCTCTTTCTTCATTAGAGGCTCAATGTGTGGGTTGAACTAGTCTTTGCTTCTGGCTAATGGGCTTAGCATCTAGATCCAATTCAATTGTATGTTGTGCTAGCTTCGGATTGAATCCTTGCAGGTCCTCATAGCTCTAAGTGAAGACATCTGGAAATTCTTGGCAAAGTTGTGTGAACTCATATCTTTCTTGTTTTCAGTGACCACCTTTCCAATTTGGAGCATTTTTCCTTTCCCAACCGAAATAGGCTCTAAATCTTCTCCCTTGACCTGTATGTTGGCTTTCTCTTTACAAAATTGATCATTTGGGTTGAAGATGGACTCCAACATAACCAAGCCTTTGGGAAGATTGTTTTTTTCGCAACTGCACTACTTGATCCCCGCACTGCTGCTCTAATTTGTCTTGATTCCTAGCTTAGAATTCAGCCTCTTCTTGCAAGAAATTAATGATCTGTTGATTATTCTCAAACACATGCCAACTTGTGTTATTATCTGGAACTATTGGCCTTACAATCACATGGATATGTGGTTGCATTTTTTCTCTCTTGATATTATCCACCACATCAAAATTTACTCCAACTGTTGCAAGCCTATCCACAGCTTCATTTTTCTTCCTGGGTATGGACGTGATGTTGAATGCTTCAAATTCATCAATGAGGTCCCATACCCTATTTTTGTAGCTCCTGAGTAGGTCATTCTTTGTAGCATCATATTTCCCCTAACTTGATTGATTATTAGCTCACTATCCCTGAACACCTATAAATTCTTTATGCCCCTTTTACTAGCCCAATGAAGTCCATGAATCAAATACTCATATTCATTTGTGTTTTTGAACATGCAAATTGAAATCTGAAAGTTGAATAATACTTGATGTTCTGTGGTGAAACCAACATTGCACCTCCTCCAACACCTTGTTTTCTTCTTGAACCATAAAAAAATAGTTACCAAACTTCAATTTCATCCTTATTTTTGGGCTCAGTGACATTAGGAATGGGTGAATTTTCTTTGTGTACACAATACACCCCCAATTCATATTCTTCAATTTCCCTGTATGGGTCAAATGCATGCCTTTTGTTTACCCATTCATCCAGAGTTAAATCTGGAATACCCTCGACCTTGGTACCTATTTCCAGATCATTTGAACACTCTTCTTGATCAAAGGCTAAGCAATTTGCATTGATAGGACTTGGCACATGAGGCTCAATGTGAAATTTTGAAATTGGTTCTGATCTAATGGTCACCTTGGCTCCATACCTCATCCTAAAAATCATGTGTGACCAATCTACAGATAGAATACCCACCAATTGTTGTTGTGAAGTCCCTTGATAGACACAATGCAAAGAGTGGTGGAAGGTCAATTATAGACACATCCTACAAGACTGTGACATTAGGATAAGCATGTAGTGTGAGACTTAAACCTTTGATGATCCCAACCATTCCCACTGTTGTTCCATCTAGTTGCACCACTCCTTTCAGCACTAGTTCATACTTTAGACTCTAATTGATCTATTATTTTCTTTGGCATCACTGAGATACTTGCCCCTGAATTGATCATGTATTTATGTACCAATTGGTTCCCAATAATCAATGACACATATAACAACGGAGGCTTCAAATTTTTGTCTTGGTTGACCATCACCTTGTTGCACTACATTAGTGAGAACTTTCTCCTATCCTTGGTTTGATCTATTTGAGGTATACCAATTAGCCATTGCAGCTTGCAACAAATCTCATTGTCCTAGGATTTCTAGTGACTCCCACATGGAAATATTCACATGTGTTTTCTTCATCTGATTAATGATGTTGAAAGGGGATGAATTATCCTTTTATTTCCCTTTACTTGGCACTGCCTTTTCTAGAGCTTGAACAGGCACATGTGCTGCTGTGATGGGTGCCTTAGGTTGATTTGATACATTTGGAGCTGCACTTGATCTACCAACTCCTTGTTGTGTAGGGGTGAACTAAGAAATATAACTGGATTAGACGGTTGTTCCTCCTCTATGTTCCTCTTCTTTAGATCGTGTATTGGAAGCTACACCCTGAAAAGGAGGTTGATTAACTCCATAGAAGTCTTATGTGTTCCAATTGACCAACGTAGTTTCTGTTGGAGGTGCCTCTTGTTAGGTTTCTTCCTATTGATTTCCTTCTTGACTTAGTTCTTGATACACACCAATGGTCTGTACCATCAAGGTTTGGTTTAGTGCACCATTGAAACACATTGATTGATTATGAGGTAGACCGCAGGGGTAACACCAGTCATACTCTTGTGCCATGTTGTTTTTTGTTGGAACCAAGACTCTCAATGTTGAAACTGCATTTAGATCATATGGTCATAATGGCCTAGCAGCTTGAGGTTGTCCCTAGTTTCGGTTTTGATTTCCATCTTGATTTTGTGGTCTATATTGCTGGTATGGGGGTCTGGCTTGATATTGATTTTGAGGCTAATATGGTCTAGAACTCTAAGCTTGTTGTCTCTTAATAGTCACTAGCTCATTTCCTAATTTCTGTAGTTGTTTCATAACCTCCTGCAATTCTTTTGAAGTTCTTAAAGAAGTAGAGGCCTTAATATTGCTTTTATTTCTAAGGGTCGGAATGGGATTCAATTTTGGTGTTTGACTAGTTGTAGGAGCTCCCATATCTAGATAGAGAAGAATTGGTGGCCTTGGTGCTAGCTTACCAGCTTGAATCAAGTAGTTTTTAGCTCTAATAACAATATTATAGGCTGCGGGAAAAGTTATACCTCCCATGGATTGTATCATCATTGTAATAACTGAATTTATAGACTTCGGGAAGTATAAAAAGCCACCTTCAACTGTTGCTCTCACTTTAAGTGGAATTCTATCCCATGTCCTTCGGAAACAGAAATTAAAATTTGTCATTTTCTCACTAGGATCCCTCTTGATTGTTGTCAATTGTTCCAATAAAGATAGATTATCCCCTTTTTCCCCAAATTGATTGTGGAGGGCTATGCACAAATGGTCCCACTTCTAGATAGACCCTATCGTTAGGCTCCTAAACCATTACAAAGCTTTACCCTTAAAAGATGAAGCTAACAACTTGACTCCAATATCCATTTCATTGATTTCATGAATGGCACAGACATTGCAATGTCCTGGATGTGGTCAATCAGAGTTTTCTACTTCTCTCTAGTGAAATAGGGAATATTCTTTAGTGCTTCAATAGGGACCTAATTTTGAGCATTTAGGGCAAGTGGGCTAATTCCCGTGAAGTTGACATAGGGATTGTGTTGCACCACCCTAATTGGTCGAATAATTCTTATTGATTACAGAAAATTTCTACCATGTTCTTGTTTGGTGGAGATGGAGACCTTTGTACTCTTCTTCCTCTCCTTCCTCTACCTGGAGATAACTACAAGTATTCAAAGATACCTTCTTCTCTTGCTCGAGACCGGGTTTGCACTCTTCTCGTGAACTTGATAAACTTAGGCTTCTGAAACCAATGGATTTGAAAGATGGAGTCACCAGATGTGTTGCTACAAAGCCTCTAGAGGTTGGAAATTAACCAAGACACACACCCAATTTTGATAAAAATGAAAATATTGACTTCTAGTCCCACCAGGGGTGCCAAAACTGTTGATGCAAAATCGTAGCACCCCTAATTTCTTGTGATTTGTATACGAGGGAAACCAGTGCAACATTAATAACATGGGATTATCCTGCAGTGTGGGACTTTGCAAATAGGAAATTCCTTCAAAGAAAACTAGCTTCTTCCTCTAACCTAGTGCCAACTTTGCCAAAGTGCAAAGAATGACAAGCTAAACTATCCCTATTCTAATGTTTTCCAAGGAGACATGGATAGAAATATGCATGAAATAAAAAAACTCTAAGTGAAGGTGATGAAGCAAGAAAGGGTGGGATAATCCCAATGAGTGAAAAATAGGGAG
The DNA here is from genome assembly GCA_019776745.2 of Taxus chinensis. Lineage (NCBI taxonomy): Eukaryota > Viridiplantae > Streptophyta > Pinopsida > Cupressales > Taxaceae > Taxus > Taxus chinensis. The sequence continues at coordinate 971,723,269 of CM034146.1, read as the reverse complement.
AAACCAAGAAGGAGAGGGCTGATAGAAACACCACCATCAAATAAAACAATCAATTCCCTATATTTGTAAAGCACAACAAACTATAGACCCTGCAAAGAGATAGATACATGCATAATATACTCATAAATATAATGGAAGGCAAGAGATGCAACTCATATAAGTTAGGGTGAAAATGGCCACAAAACATGAATTTTATTACTCAGAGACATGCATAATCCATCACACCATAAGCACAAGACAAAATCCTTTACAATAAGCTCAAATTCGAGGCATTTAGCTCATAATGGCTCTGGAACAAATTTTACAGAGTTCCTCTACTTTTTGGACAAATCCCCCTCAAAATGAGGAAAATTTTACAAAATATAGGGAAAATTAGGTCACTAACCAGTAAGATGCATTGAAGAGGTATGGGAAACCATCTATTTTGGTACTTTTCCTACACGGGTAGTCATGGGTGCCATGTCTCATTAATTATGGTTATTGGGATGTCATTCATTCACCTAACCTCATGAGGCTTGTAACTCATCCATCCATGTCATCCAACCATGATCCGACCAACCTATGAGTCATGCAAATATGAAGGGTGCGATGGCCGTTAAAAAACCATTCGAACGCGTCAAAAAATGTGACCCGACCAACCCCTAGGCATCCAACCCCCAGTCGTCCAACCTTGACCCATCCAACCCCCAAGACCCATCCAACATGGTCGTACCATCCAACCTAGGTGTCATACACGTGTGATGAGTGTGATGCGCATCAACCGTTTGGATGTGTCAAAAAATGTGACTCGACTAACCCCTAGGCGTTTAACCCCTAGCTGTCCAACCCTTACCTATCCAACTCCCATGACCCGTCCAACATGGTCATACTATCTAACCTAGGTGTCATGCAAGTGTGACAGGTGTGACAAGCATTATAAACCATTCAGAGGTGTCAAAAAATGTGACCCGACCAACCCCTAGACGTCCAACCCCCAGCCGTCCAACCTTGACCCATCCAACCCCTAGCCGACCAACTTCCGAAGGTGATAACTTGATCTCCCAGATGAGTTTTTAGTGAAATTTTATATTATTTCACATGGAAATAATCCATTGAATCCAATGGTGATAATATAAAGGTCCAATGTTTAATTTATCACCTCTAAATGGCTTCTTCTTTCTCTAGATTTTCGGTTGTGCGCCAGAATAATGAACTACCTTAGGAAGTGTATGATGCTTTAAAATGTCTCATCTTTTCCACCATGTAGGGCATGGAAAATGGATTTCATAGGTACTTTATTAGACTTTTAATTCGTGACATGGCTATCAAAATCTTTCATTGAATCGCAGGTCCTCTTTCACGTTGCAAACTCCTTAAGGCCCAAAAGCCTACTTTTGATGGATGGCCCCAAGACCTCCAAAACTTTCCTAAATCAATTGAAATGATTCCCAAACTCAAAAAATTAGTTGTGTCATTCCATTTTTTTCATGAATCATTGTCTAGTGCTCAACCCATCCTCCTAAGTTTTTTATTTTACCACGGAGGTAAAAATAGATAACAGTACCCTTTTGAAATGGCACTCTCCTTGGACTGCATCAAAGTCCTCATCATCTCCCTCTTGTGGCTGAGGTGGTGTAGTCATGCACTCAACTTCTTCCTTATTTAGAGGTTTTCTTTTTCCTTTTTGTTCCAAACCACCACTATCTTCATGCTCTTCTTCTTCATCATCTACTTGAATTTTTTTGTTCACTTAGGCACTGGAATATTTTCCATTGTATGCTTACCTTTTGGAAGCCCTGGAAGTGTGAATTCATTCTCCACATACTTAGTGTTCTCTAGCTTGGGTTTGAGTTGCATGTACACAAGAACTACTTCGGTGTCCCCAACTACCAAGCTTATAGGCTTCATACTTATAATATCTGAGATAAGCCTCTCAATGTAGGCATTCTGCCCTGGATATATATATATTTCTTTCTCAGAGTGTGGTAGTCACAATCTACCTTATCTGCATTGAAGGTTTGGCAGAGCGCATCTAAAAACCAGTGAACTAATGCTTGGAAATACCTTATTGTGATGGCATATGAAAATTTTCACCATGGGATCTAAGCCAAGTCCTTCATCACAAATTGCGTGATGCAAAAATGCTGGTAGAATGCAAAATGAACTACCTTACCCACCACCGAAGGAAAATCCTTAGGTATGTGACATTATTCTTCAAATGCCGCGTGGATTCTATCATACCACATCTTTTCCCTTTACTTGAATGGTTTACTCATTGATCCATCACACAAGTACTTACCAAATATTTCTGCATGTGACTTGTGTTCCATGGGGTACTCCCAATTCTTCTCCTTTGGCCCATCGGGCACTCCAATCTCCATAAACACTAAAGATAATAAACAACGCCAAAACTTATTATGTCACCTGTCTGTGCTTCTTCAATGATTCTCTTTGTTATGTGATCTGCAATATTGTAGACCACTCCTTAATATAACTTATTTGTGATGTGCGGCCACATTGTGTTTACCTACGAACATCTTCCTTGGTCATTCAACTTTGTTACAAGATGTGCAGCTTCCTGCACTACTGGGTACTTCTTCAATTTTTCAATGTCCATGCCGCGCGGACCTTTGGTATACCCTGTTAGGATATTAATGTTTACATTATAATTCGGTATTTACCGAAAGGTAAATAATAATGTTAGTTGTTAACCATATGGTTAATATGGTAAATATTGTTAATATTATATTGTTACAAATAACAATATAATATCTCTTATAGTTTACTATTATTGTATGTGAGTTTAGTTGTTGAACTAACTCACGAATATAGGAGTTTAGGATATATTGTAGGATTGACTGGTTTCAGGATATTCCTTAATAATAGGAATTCCTCTCCTATATATATGTAATGGTATTTGTATGAAGAAATATAGAAGAATTATTATTGTGTGATTATAATTATTGAACTTTATTATATTCATCTATGTAAATTTGTATATACCTTTTTATTCGGTATCAGAGCAGGTATGACTTTGTAAAAGCAATTATAGGGGCTGTAGCATTATGCTTCACCTCTGAAGATGAGAAAATATTATTATCTGCGATATTAGGTGTGGATAGATTCATTGAATCTATGTCCTTGTAATCACTTTTTACGTATATTATCCATACTTGATTTGTGTATACATAGATTGTTAGGCCACCATTCTATTGTTGTAGAGGATCGTTTGAAAGGGTTGTTATAAAGGCACCTACGCTTACTAATATTTGATGGTTGTGTAAACCTTCCATCGCCAAATCTGACAAGGAGACTCGTGAGGACATGTTTTTATGAAGGAGACATTTTTAGACAGTTTTGCACATTTCATTTCCACCAGATACTGTACATTAGATTAAAAATTCCAAAAATGTAGTTATATTTTATTTGGAATAGTTGTTTCATTCTGCATTGTGTCAGATTTCTTCTGTCAGATCAGAATCATCATTGCAGAAGCGTGGATTTACATTTCATAATTTTCCGTGTATTCACATTGTATCTAATAATTTGTTGTTTATCCAATGTTTGGGTTTGATTTATTATCTTTATAGATCTTGTCAGTGTCAACGTGATCATAAATTTCTCTAAAGATGTGTTACTATAAATAATCAGCTTGGGAAACTTTATTAACAGCTGGGTGCATTTCACTCAAACTTGCATGAGCATCGACGTGTATGATTCAACAGATTCCACTTTCTATACTTAGATCATTTTTAATCAGACCTCCTTTTACACCTACCTTGAATATTGTAGAGTCCTTAGCATTGGCATCTTGACTGTGGCATTTTTCTTCATCTCGGTTGCATCAACAACTTGCATCAGAACTTGTGCCCTCCATCTATTCGTGTAAATTATGCCAATAGAAACAATATTTACAGATGAACTCTAAAAGCTAGGTACTTGTTATTTATTTTAAGTCGGTGGTCATATAGATTAATTTTATTTGTCCTTCCATCCTACATGCCAAGTTGTTGCTTTGGTCTCCATTTTAAAATTGTCTTTGTAATTTACTCATGTGTCATGAAATTCATTTTCATTACAAAGTGTATTTTTGTGTTTAAGAGTAATGTTCATTGTGTTTAAAAATAAAGTCAATATTGTTGTGGATTTTAAAGTTTATATTAGTCTTTAAGTGTCAGTAATTTTATTGTCAAAATCGTCAATTTGGTGGTTAATAGAGTTATTGTCAAATTTCATTATAAGTCATTATGAAGATTGTGTCATTGTAAAAGTCTCCATATTTGAGTCATGTTAATTTGTATTGTAGTGTCCTTGTCAAAAATTCATAAAAAAAGATACATTGTAAAAGTTGTAGAAAAAAAAAAAACCTTTCAGATGCATTTTCGGTGTTACCCGACGTCTGAAAAAATAAAGTGTTTCACATTGCGGGAGGGAAGATATAATAAAAAATGTGGAAATAGTTGAGCTTTATATCTAAATCCAACTAAGTTAGCAATATGTTATTGGAGGATGCAGGCATCGGAGGTTGGAGGTCTGACAACGACCTCTCGTCAGTCACCAATGACGAGGCCGCACAAAGTTGTGGTGATAGTGTGTGTGTGTGTGTGTGTGTGTGTGTGTGTGTGTGTGTGTGTGAGAGAGAGAGAGAGAGAGAGAGAGAGTTTTATTTCAGTATTGCAGTTGATTTCAATTGTGTGTAGTGTGGTTTTACTTCAGTTTTTATAGTTTGTAATTTTTAATAAGTGGAAATTTCACACTGAGGGGGGAACATGATCAACATGATCCAATGTCCCATTTCTAATTTTTCAGTTGTGTATGTGTATTCCTATTTCCCCTATGCAAAAACATAGTAAAGAACATATAACATCGTGAAAGGTAGCATCGTGAGTCTTGATGAGGTAGAACAGCCAGATGTGTTCTTGTTTATACCTAGGTTTGTGGTTAACCTCCTGAAAACCATTGAAGGTTGTTCAAATGTGTTCCTACTTGAGTTCCCACACTGTCAGGTCAGATGTGTTCCCTAGAGTGACTAGTTGATAAGCAGATGATTTCCAAGTGTGTTCCCATCCTCGTCAGTCAAATGTGTTCCCGAGATTAAATGGTCGATAAGAAGTTAATGCATTCCTTATTATACCTTTAGTTCGAGTGTGTGCCAAGATCATGAGTGCACAGAGGCGATAGGCTGCAGAAGCAGTGTGAAAGTTCTTTTATTACCATGTAAACATTAAGGGGGGAAATGTTAGGATATTAATGTTTACATTATAATTTATTATTTACTGAAAGGTAAATAATAATGTTAGTTTTAACCATATGGTTAATACGGTAAATATTGTTAATATTATATTGTTACAAATAACATTATAATATCTCTTATAGTTTACTATTATTGTACATGAGTTTAGTTGTTGAACTAACTCACGAATATAGGAGTTTCGGATATATTGTAGGATTGAGTGGTTTCAGGATATTCCTTAATAATAGGAATTCCTCTCCTATATATATATATATATATATATATATATATATATATATATATATATATATACATATATATATATAATGGTATTCATATGACAAAATACGGAAGAATTATTATTGTGTGATTATAATTATTAAACTTTATTATATTCATCTGTGTAAATTTGTCTATACCTTTTTATACCCTAGCTCCTTCCTTGTCTCCAAGATTACAGCCTTATCAGTTAAATCACTATCCAGATCCACTCCTGAGGCCCTTAGACCTATCACTGTTGAAATCAAAATAACTGTGATTCTAACCCTTCATCCTGCGAAGTAGAAGAAGTCCTCATGGACCCTGCTCATCAACCACCGATACAATGGTTCATACTTCTCAAAGTATGGCAACTTTTACAACTGATAGACTCCATTTTACTTTAGTAACTTCTCACCAACGTCATTGTACACTGGCATATCTTCTATTGTGCACTTATTTGTTTTTTTGCTCAGCAACACATCAAGCTCCTTATTATTATCTGATGTTCGATTATTGTAATCATTGATTTTACATTAATGGATGTGGGAATCCCATTCTTGTCCCACAATCATGCCTTATAGATACTACATTTCTAAAAAATTACTCTCGGGAGAAATTTCTTCTTCCACTTCAACCTTCTTCTTCCCTTTTTCTCCTGCTACAAGTGCTTTTTTTGGTGTCATCTGAAAAATCTCTCTTTTCTTCCCTTTATAATCAAGCAAGTCAAAACCCTATTTCAAATCTTTGTTCCCTAGTGGAAATCACGTCCCCTAGCTCATTTGTAACGTGTCTACTTTAGTCAAACCCTTCGCCTATGGGAATGTAAGCTTTCTCCTGCGCACAACCCTTCTCTTTGTTGAGTTTTGGAGCTCAATTACTTTATTTTAGCATGCAATTGGAACTTGCTGGAAAACACAGTAACCGACATCGGTCAGGGAAGACTGGTATCGTTCAAGGGCAGGTAGGAATCGGTGACAATTAGGTAGAACCGACGTTGGTTACCTGTGTGACAAATTTTTAATTAACTCTTGGGAATTATATCTATTTTTAGCATTAAAATAGATTTATTGATTGTAATTGCATGGCTAAGTGCCCTAAGTCTATAAACGACTATATATAAGCATAAAAGCTAGGGTTTAGAAGTAAGTGTATGGATCATAATTACAAGATAATTAGGTGAGAGAGAAGTCTTGGTGAAGAAGAAAAATCTTGATGAAAGAAAGTACTGAACATCTGAGAGGTGTGGAAGATTGTAAATCTTCATTGTATATTTTATCAAAGCTTTGGATAATAGATTGGCTTATTTCTTAGTGGACATAGCCCACACAAGGTGAACCACGTTAAATCTGGTGTTGATTTATGTATCTTGTTTTATATATTTCTTCTAGTAGAATATCCACTTTTATTGATATGTATACTTAGAACTGATATATTATCTATACAACTTGTGTGATAACCCCAACAACTGGTATCAGAGATTTGTTTGAGGGTTTTGTGTGTTGATAGATTTACTCACAGAGGGTTTTCTGATTGAGTGAGAGCTACAGCAATGGAAAAAGATAATAAATACAAGGTAGAGAAATTTGACGGACAAAATTATCAATTATGGAAGATGTAGATTGAGGATTATTCGTATCAAAGAGATTTGTACTTACTATTGGATGAGAATGATAGACCTACGAAGATGACTGATGAAGAATGGAAGATTCTTGACAGAAAGGCTTTAGGATCCATAAGATTAAGCTTAGAAGCATCCGTCGCTTCCAATATTATAGAAGCAGCTTCTACGGTGGACTTAATAAAATATCTTGCTAATTTATATTAAAAACCTAGTGCTTCGAATTTTGATCAAGAAACTATTTAGTTCTAATATGCATGAAGGTGAATCTGCCTCTAGTCATTTGAATGATTTCCAATCTATTGTAAATCAATTAAAATTGGTTGTTATACCGTTTGATGATGAAGTAAAAGAACTTTTATTCGTATGTTCTTTTCTTGATAGTTGGGATAACTTGGTAATGGTTGTTGGTAATGCATCATCTGCTAATAATATTTTGAAGTTTGATGATGCGGTTAGTATAATCTTGAATGAATAAATTCACAGGAAGAGTACAGAGGAAACATCATCTAGAAATGCTTTGAATGTAGAAATCAGGGGCAGGTAGAAGGAGAGATCCAAGAGTAAGAGTAATAGGATATAAAAGTCAAGGGAAAGTAGATCTAAATCTAGAAGTAAAGGAATTACTTGTTGGAAATGTGGAAAGAAAGGACATGAAAAGAAAGATTGTTAGTCAAAGGATAAAGAGAATCAATAACTAGACAAAGGTAAAGAGGCAAATCCTGCTTCATCAGAGGTAATGCAAGATGCTCTTATTCTTTATTTGGAGAATAGAAATGAATCATGGGTTTTAGATTCAGGAGAATCTTTCCATGCAACCCCTAATAAGAGTTATTTTAGAAATTATGTCCAGGGTAATTTTGGGCATGTTTATTTGGGTGATGATTAACCTTGCAGTATTACTGGAAAAGGGGAAGTTCATCTTAAATTACAAAATGGAAATACATGGGTATTGAAAGATGTGAGGCATGTGCCAAGCCTCGGGAGGAATCTTATTTCTGTACAGGGAAACTAGGTGAATATAGTTGCATGGTTACTTTTACAGGAGACTCTTGGAAAGTCACCAAGGGAAATTTTTTTGTGGAAAGAGGTAAGAAGGTAGGAACATTATATTTATCTACCTGTATTACTGATTCCTTTTCTGCATTATCTACTTCAGATTTAGATGCATGCATGTGGCATAATCAGCTGGGTCATATGATTCAAAAGGGAATGTGGATCTTAAAGGCTAAGGGTAAGTTATCATATTTGAAATATTTAGATCTTGATTTCTATGAGCATTGTATCTTTAGAAAGAAAAAGAGAGTGAGATTTCTCAAAGTTGGGGAAACTAACAAGGAGAATAGAAGTTGGAGCTTGTATACTCAGATGTGTGGGGACCAACTCTGGTAGCTTCTCATGGAGGATCCTAGTATTATGTTACTTTCATTGATGATGCTACATAGAAAGGTATGGGTTTATTGTATTAAATGTAAATATGTTGTTTTTGAGACTTTTAAAAGATGGAAATACCTTGTTGAGAATGAATCAAATTCTAAGTTAAAGTGCCTTATATATGATAATGGTGGTGAATACTATAACAAGGATTTCAATGATTATTGTTCAGTGAATGGGATATGTAGAAAAATAATGGTTCCAAGAACACCATAGGAGAATGGTGTTGCAGAAAGAATGAACAGGACAATCATGGAATGTGCTAGAAGTATGAGGATACATTCTAGATTTCTCTTACAATTTTGGGCAGAATCAGTTGATACAATGGTTTATTTGATTAACCATGGTCCTTCAAGTTCACTAAGGTAGAGGAATACCAGAGGAAACTTAGATCGAGAAAAGAGGTAGATCTTTCTTTTCTTAAAGTTTTTGGTTTAGAAGCTTTTGTGCATGTTGATAAGGAAAATAGGAAAAAGTTGGATGTAAAATCCAAGAGGTGCACTTTCTATTGGTTATGGATTTGGTTATTTCAGTTTCCGTTTTTAGGATTTAGAGAATTCTAAAATTATTAGGAGTCGTGATGTTGAATGGAATGAAAGGAGAATGTATGAAGATCAAATTTTGGTAACCAAGGATGAGAAAATTGAGAATTTTATTGATGAAAATGAACTCTCATGTTTTAAAGAAACACCTACAGAAATACACAGTAACCATGGTCAGTTAGTCCCTAACCGGCATCGGTCGGATGAACCACCGATGGTTATAGAGGATCAGAACCGGTATCAGTTAGCAAAATTGATGTCGGTTAGAGGTGACTAATGTCAGTCACTATCAGAAGTGGATACTAATGCCCAAGAGGCCCAGATTGAGCCTCTGGTACCCCTAACTCCTGTGAGAAGGTCACAAAGGGTAAGTAAACTTCTAGAAATATTAACACCTTCTCTATTTTATTTATTATTGACTGATAATGGTGAACTGGAGAGCTTTAAAGAAGCAATACAGAATAAGACTCGTGTTCAGTGGGAGCATGGCATGGATGATGAGATGGACTCCTTGAAATAGAACCAAACTTGGGATTTGGTTAAGTTGCCATTAGGTAAGAGGACATTGCAAAACAAGTGGGTTTACAGGATTAAGAAAGAAGAGGGTGGACAGAAAAGGTACAAGACAAGGCTTGTAGTAAAGGGATTTACACAGAAAGTAATTATTGACTTTAGTGAAATATTTTCTCCTATTGTTAAGATGACTTCTATTTGTACTGTATTGAGTTTAGCTGCAGTAGAATATTTACATTTAGAGAAACTAGATGTGAAGATGGCTTTCCTTCATGGTGATTTGGATGAAGAAATTCATATGCAACAGCCGCTTGGGTATGAAGTCAAGGGTAAGGAGAAACTAGTGTGCAGGTTGAAAAAGATCCTATATGGGATCAAGCAAGCTCTAAGGAAATGGTACATGAGGTTTGATAATTTTATGCACGAGCATGGTTACTTGAGATGTGAATCTGATCATTGTGTTTATTTCAAGAAGCTTGAAAATGGGAGCTATATTATTTTGTTACTATATGTGGATGATATGCTTATTGCAGGATCTAGTATGCAGGACATTGGTGAGCTTAAGAGAAAGCTAGCTCACACATTTTCTATGAAGGATTTAGCATCTGCAAAGAGAATCCTTGGCACGCAAATATACATAGTGACAGGAAAAACAAGAAATTGTATTTGTCTCAGGAGGATTATATCTACAAGGTGTTAGAAAGGTTCAATATACAGACTGTAAAACCTATTAGCACACTTATGGCTAGACACTTCAAATTGAGAAAAGATCAGTGTCCTTCATCAAATGATGAGGTCAAATACATGACACGAGTGCCATATTCTTCAATAGTTGGAAGTCTCATGTATGCTATGGTTTGTACAAGACTAGACATTACACAGGCAAGTGGGAGTTGTGAGTAGAAATATGGCTAATCTAGGTAAAGAGCATTGGAAAGAAGTCCAATGGATACTCAAGTATTTGAAATGGAAATCTAGCATGTAGTTATGCTATAGAGGTTCAAATATTTCATTATGTGGTTATGTTGATTACGATATGGCCATGGAGATCTGGATGGTAGGAGGATCACTACTAGATATATTTTCACAATAGGTGGAATGGTAGTTAGCTGGATTTTGAGATTGCATAAGATTGTGGATTTGTCTACTACAGAGGCAGAGTATGTTGCAGCTACAAAGGTTAGAAAGGAGATGATATCGATGAGTAGGTTCATGGAAGAGTTGGGAAAGGAGCAAAGTGATTGTAAACTGTTTAATGATAGTCAGAGTGCAATTCATTTGGCAAAGAACTCAGCATTTCATTCGAGAATGAAACACATTCAGTTGAGGTATCACTTCATACAATAGGTATTAGAGGATGGAAAGTTGAATCTGGAAAAGATTCATATGAGCAAGAACCCTGTGGATATGCTAATGAAGCCATTAGCAAAGGAGAAGTTAGAGCTACACTCCACTTCTGTTGGTCTTCGAGTTTGAGACTTGAAGAGGAAGAAACAAATTAAAGGAAGGATCCAAGAATGACATTGTACAAGTATGGTGCAGTAATTAAACTCCAAGTGGGAGATTTTTGAATTGTGGAGCTCAATTACTTCATTTTAGCATGCAATTGGAACTTTTTGGAAAACACAGTAACTAGCATCGGTCAGGGAAGACTGGCATCAGTCAAGGGCAAGTAGGAACTAGCGAAGGTTAGGTAGAACCAGCATCGGTTACCTGTGCAACAAAATTTTAATTAAATCTCAGGAATTATATCTATTTTTAGCATTAAAATAGATTTATTGATTGTAATTACATGGCTAAGTGCCATAAGTCTATTAACGACTATATATAAGCATAAAAGCTAGGGTTTAGAAGTAAGTGTATGGGTCATAATTACAAGATAATTAGGTGAGAGAGAATTCTTGGTGAAGAAGAAAAAGCTTGATGAAAGAAATTACTGAACATCTAAGAGGTGTGGAAGATTGTAAATCTTCATTGTATATCTTGTTAAAGCTTTGGATAATAGATTGGCTTGTTTCTTGGTGGATGTAGCCCACACTGGGTGAACCACATTAAATCTGGTGTTGATTTATGTCTCTTGTTTTATATATTTCTTCTAGTAGAATATCCACTTTTATTTACATGTATGCTTAGATCTGATATATTGTTTGTACAACCGGTCTAATAACCCCAACACTCTTCACGTCTAGTTTCACACTCTTCGCACCTCAACGTGATTTCTCAGCTCATTTACACTAAGCATTTTTCAAATTATCTCAATTTCAATGGTAAAAATGAACTAGCATCTCATTCTTATATATAATTTCAAAAAATTAGTGTGTTTATTGCAACTGCACCTACCAACAATCCTCTCATTAATCGATCATTTTTGTTCTTTCCACATGGTACATCTTCGCGCCCAAGCTATAACCTTCTAGTGGGCCCTCCTACCATTTGCTTACAAACTTCTCTTCAGCATGCTTCTATGTGCCTCAATACCTCGTCACCTGCACCTTCCACTAGTAATCTTCACGGCCTCTACTAACCTCACGTTATATTTGTTTCTTCATTCCTCTCTCTCTATGGTCCTTGTGTCCAGAAGAAATCTCTTTTTTTTCAATTCTCTAACCTTAAATAGCACCCATAGATATTTCCTTTCATGTGTACTTATTTACATCAGTCCTATACCTAGTTATCAACAACCTAACCCAAACTAAGGGTATGTGCAGTCCTCTGCGCATAAAAATTCTTCAAATAGTAATTATCTTCTAGCACGTAAACGCGCTTATTACACAAACACACCAACTAAATTGTCAAAGCATAGCGACAAATAAGGAAACACATTAAGGAATATAGAATTAAAAACCTAATCTAAATGGCAACACTGCCTTATTACAAACACCAAGAAGACTTATTTATAGTAGGGCTTTAGCCTACTCCCATTGAAGTAACTGAGTAACCGTATTCCATCAAGTGCCTCTAATTGACAAGCACCCGATTCGAGTATGTGGATGATAACATACAACCCCAACCAATGTACCTTGAGTTTTCTTAGATGGCACAAAAATTTATAATCATAAAAGAGCACCATCTATCCTATCTCAATATTTTTATCCCTGATGTTCCTGTCATGCCATGCTTTCTATCTGACCTTCTCTTGTTTTTGAATCCAACGTACTATGGTTCCTCACTCATCCAACTTGATTAACTTTTCAATCTATTCTTCTAATGCTTTTTTATTAGCTAGACCTCCAGCACACGTAATACGTAAAGAAGGTAACATAAATTCCATAGGAAGAACTGATTTTGTGCCAAACACTAACTGAAATGGTGTGGCTTTGTTCAACCTTTTATATGTTGTTCAATATGCCCAAAGCACTTTGGATACTTTTTCATCCCGATCCTTTCTTCCAACATCACATATTTTTGTCAATGTATGGCTCAAATTTTTTTTGAAAGCCTCAATAGTTCCATTTTCCTAAGGATGATAGGGTGTAGTCTTATGGTGTGCAATCATGAATTCATCCAATAAAATTCTTATTGTCTCATTAAGAAAATGTGTGTCCCTATCACTAATAAAACTTAAAAGACATCCATACCTTGTAATAATATTTTCCCATAGAAACCTTATTGTTGTAGCTGATGTACAATCTTTTGTAGGTGTTGCTTCTTCCCACCTTGTCAGATAATATGTGCAAGTTATGATATAGCGTGATCCAATTCTGTAATGTAGCTAGTGAAATAGGACCCACAAAATATATAGCCCATTTCTCTAACAGTTCTACACTAGTAATAGGTCTTAGAGGAATTTCATCTCGTTGACCTAGTTTCCCAAGACGTTGACAATGATCACAAGATTTACACCATTCCTTGATATCTTTATACAGGGTCTCCAACCATAATCTAGTAAGTAGAATCATGTGCACAGTGGCATCACCTACATAGTGGCCACCTACAATACCACCATGAACTTCTTCCATAATATGTGTACGCTCATGTTTTAATACACAACAGCGTAATACTTCATCCTGACCTAATTTGTAAAGGTCACCGTTAATCGGCATATAGGGTGCCGTGTGTATAGCAAGTTGTTTCTTCTTAAAGGATTTCATTCCTTCTGGTGCCATGCCTGTTCATACAAAGACAACAATGTCCTCTAGTTCCGATGGCGCTCGTTGTAACCTATATAACTATATATCTGGCATGGTATCTTCAATTTCTTGTGCTTCTTCTCCTGACTGTATTTTGGATAGATGGTCTGGTCCAGAATTACTTTTCCCTGGTTTTACCACAATTATGAAATCAAATTCTTGATATAAGAGTACCCACCTACATATGTGCCCTTGTAGGATGGTATTTTTTACCAAATACTTCAATTCCATGTGATTTGTATAAAATACGAATGGTGTAGCTAGTAGGTACTATCGGAATTTATGTAGCGCATAGATCATTGACAAAGCTTCATGCTCTGTAGTTGTGTAATCATGTTCTGTAGGAGTCATCTTTCTACTAGCAAAATAGATAGGATGATCTATAATACCTTCTCTAGGTTGAGCCAACACCACACCAATGTCCATGCCTAAGGCATCCACATGAACATAAAATGGTTGGTCCCATGAAGGAAAACACATAATAGGTGTGGTAGTAAGTTTCTCCTTTAATGTCTCGAATGTGTGCTACTACGGTTCTCCCCGGTAGATTGTACCTTTCCCTTTCAGTAACTCCTCCAATGGTGTGGAAAATTTAGCATATCCTTTGATAAAAAATTTGTAATATCCTGTATGACCCAAAATTTTGTGCACCTCACTCTGACTGGTAGGCTCTCTTAGGCCTATAATAACTGTAACCTTGGCTGGATAAACCAACAAACCTTCCTTGCAGATTATGTGTCCTAATAGTATTCCAAATGATTTTGTAAATATGCACTTCTTGATGTTCAAATTGATACTCAACTATCTACATATTTCAACCATTAAGCACAGATTGTCTAATGATCCTTAACTAATCCATACATCATCTAATTATCCAAATAAACCTGTAAGAAGTTGTGAATAAATTCCTTGAACGCTTGAACAACTATGCATGAAAATACAACAGGAACATTTTTTAGATCAAAAGGCATTATAGTATAGGTGAAGCTACCCCATTCAATAGAAAAAGTAGTATTTTCCTGATCCTCTTAGGCAATCCGAACATGATGATAACTAGAGAACCCATCTGTAAACGAATAGATTTCGTGCCCTATAACGCCTTCTAGTATTTCCTCAGTGAATACCATAGGAAAGGGATCAGTCACACATGCAACATTCAGCTCCCTGTAGTCCATGCAGATCCTAATCTATCCATCCTTTTTTATATTGATCACCATTGGACTAACCCATTCTGATTCATCAAGGGGCTTGATAATCCCAGACTTCAACATTTTATCAATATCTTAGTTGACCTTTTCACGCAAGTTGGGGTTCATCCTGTAGGGTCTCTTTTTAACTGGGCACGGATCCTCTTTAAGCTTTATCTTCATCTTGCCTAATGATTCATGCACGTCTTTAAGTTCATGGTACCCACTAGGGAATAAGTCGTGATAATCCTTTAGTAGCGCTATGATTTTTTCCACTTCAGAGTCTGACCAATAGTAACTAATTATGGCTTCCTTAGGCTCACCATTTGATTTAATATTCACCTTCTTTGTCTTCATAGGTTCATGATAGGTGTGCGTTGTCTTATTTGCACTATCCAACACCTCACACCTACCTATTGAATGGTTTACATCTAGATTTTCTAATTCTTCGTCATCCACTAAGTAGATCATTTTTCCTTTTTGTTTCTCAAGGAAAGCGCGTTGAAGTAGTGTGGCATTGGCCTCTATCTCTTTAACAAGATGTGCTCCTAAGTTTCCTTCATCTAATAACTCTTGAAGGAGTTTTTTATCCTTGGCACTATCCCCCATAGTTAAGAACTTTATGACTCTTAATGCTTCTTTCACCAAAGGTTTAGTAGAGAAGAATTCAAACGTCTGATCCATTCCTACAATTAAATCCTACCAATTTCCAGTCTCTCTATGGAGCTTTGCATATACATACAC
Organism: Taxus chinensis; assembly: GCA_019776745.2. Lineage (NCBI taxonomy): Eukaryota > Viridiplantae > Streptophyta > Pinopsida > Cupressales > Taxaceae > Taxus > Taxus chinensis. The sequence continues at coordinate 971,707,628 of CM034146.1, read as the reverse complement.
AGCACATGCACAACCTTGTAAATTGGAATAAAACTTGTGCACCCATAGTGAAGGTGGTAAAGCATCCTACCCCTCTATCCATAGTCTCTCACACTTTTGAACATGGTGTTGAATAGGTTGATTACCATGATAAGTGTAGATTTTAGTAGGTGCATTTCTCCTAAATAACCTAGTAGCAAGAGCAATCCTAATTTCATTCCATCCTACAAGATTATCCTTGTGGGCCACCCACCAGCATGTTGTTGTACCATGTAGTGTATAAGCTAGCATATTTCTTCTTTCCAACGGGTCTATCCATTGTTCCTCCATGGAGCGCGGGGATATGATAGGATCTCCTTCTCCGGTGTAACAAGGTACCGAGTTGTTACCTATCCTCCTGACATAATGTGGTTAGCTACCTTTAGGAAATATGCTCTTTACTTCGCACCCTACAAACTCATAAGTTCTATGAGCCCAATTATCACAAGCAACACTTGTAGTATCGCTAATAGACTGTACATCCTCCCACTAAATTATTCCTTCTTTAGATGGCTTAAGCATCTCTGGATCTTGAATGGCACGTACATAAACCCTATTCAGATCTTCTTCACTTAATGGCTCAACATAGGGCAAAGATTTTCCATCAGTTAAAGGGATAATAACTCTTTCCTCCTTTTTTTCAAAACTAATATAACCCTTGTTGAACTGAAGATCAACATTATTTCCATAGCACCAATGACGCCCCAATAGATCTAGGAAGTTATCTAACTCTACCAGCACTAAAACCTCAAAATCTCCAATGAACTTGGCTCCTTGTATGGTAATGGATGCATCTTTCAAAACTCCAATGGGAGTGGCCTTAGTCCGATTAGCCATGAATAATACGTTAGAGGATGGCTACAATGGAAGTCTCCCCATTTTTACCCATGCATCTAAGGTAAGAACATTGACTTTAGCACCTGTATCAATCAATATATTACTCAATAACCACCCATCCACAACAACATTCAAAGTTATTTCCTTGTCATAATCTAGGCTATGAGGGGGAAGATTTGCATGCAGGATATGTCGTCCAGTCTCAAAACTTGCATGTGGAGTGTTTCCTTTTAACCAATTCCCTAATAGTGGATCGATATTTTCTTAGCGCAACATTTTTCACACTTCTCTCAAGTCATCCATATCAGTTTGGACTATTTTTTATGCTTTATTTTTCTCTATCTTCCATGATTGCTCCTTTAAATACTATATTTCACCCTGAAGATTCCCTAATACCTCTATGGTTTCCTGATAAACCTCCTTCTGATGGGAAGGGTCACGGTACCTTACATGAAGAACCTCCTCCTTAGTGATGGTAGGATTTTGCTATAATGCTTTTCTGGCACGTGCCGCCTTAGCATGGGTCATGATCTTCACTTGCAATGCCTTGGACTCTACTTCCAACTTAGGCATCCACTAATTTTCCACAACACGTTGTATCTTAACCATCCTTACACCTTTTTTTTCTTATTTATGTTGTTTACTAAGATGCTCATACAAGTTCGGGAACTCTTCGTAGCTATAACTATTTCAACAGAAAGAACATGTAATATTCTGGGGACATTCGCACCTATAGTGGTTAGGAGATCTGAAAGTATAACATGTTCCATGAGGGAAATCACTTCTTCCACCAACATGACCTCATCCTCCAAATCCACCACCATATCCTCGACCTCTACCATGACCACATTCAAAACACCCTTCGCTCCAATCATAGCACACCTGATTGTGATCTCGGTCCTAATGCTCATTATTTCTTTTAGAGTTATCTGATACTCCTATCTATCATACACCAATATCTATAGCATCATGGATCTAACTAATCAACCGAAAGTCTTCCATTTCATGAGTCGTGGACCTACAAATTTTACAGTAGCTTGAAACATTCTTCCTTATCATGCATTGCAGTAATGGACAACAACTAGCATCATAATTTAAATGGCACATCTCACAATCCAACAGTAGTGAGTATACTGATCTGCAGGGACAACTATCCTTTGTGTGACCTTCTACTTCACAATCTGTGTACCAAATCCTTGTGTGCATCTCATGTGTTGAATTTTCCGATAGTTTCTCCAACTACTTTGACATAGTTACGATATGTGCTTCTAAAAATGGGCTCACCCCAGTGTCTATGCTTCTAACTTCCTCAGTGCGTAAGGATGCTTCAAGTGCTTCATGTGAATCACTGTATGTCTCATGTGATAATGCCCTCCTAAAAAGGGTAATCAGGCCCCCAACGAACCATTGTGCATGTTGGCTTGCATTTATATCATAAGAAAGCTTAGATAACAGTGTTTTAAACGGGCATCATACTCTCTGACACTTTCAATAGTGCCTTGCTTAATATCCTTGAGTGCACTGATACTCTTCTACTCAAACTTAGGGATGTGAAACACTTTAAGGAATGCATCTTTTAAAGTTGTATAGTCTACGCAAGTCTAATCAGGGTCAAACTTTTTGTACCAGCTGTGTGTACGCCCTTGTAACGTAGTAGAAAATTGGCTTTCCCTACACTCAGAAGCCATGATTCCTTTTACACGCCACAATATTTCACACATATGCACTTATTCAACAACATCTTCTATGCCCCTATACTCTGGGAGATGAAAAGACATTTCCATGTAAATATTTTGGGGTTGGTGTGGACCTTGGCCACCTGATCTAGAACTTCTCATGTTTCCGCTACCTCCAGAGCCACCAGATCCACTAGAGCTAGAGCCACCTATACCTCCTGATCCTGAACCTATAGCTGGGGTCAGACCAGAAGATGTACTTCCCTATGTCCCAACAGTAGAACTGAACTGTACCCCGACAGTCTATGAAGGATTACTACTCCCAGAAGACAGTCTAAAAATCTACGCACCTGAATTTTGTGTAGATGATACACCTAAAAAGGTACTCCCATATAACAATAAATTCATTTGTGCTACCATTGTTGTGCCTCTTATAAGACTTGCTCCTACTCTCCCACTACTTGAATTAGCTTACTGATTGTTTGATGTACTGGATGCTGGAAAACCAAGCGCAAGGGCAAGGTTTCTAGGTGGAATCAAATGCATGTCCACGATCCAAGTTGTCTCTACTAGCATGCTTCTATGTGAGGATGAGGAGGGTTCCATGTCATGTTTTCCCAAATGGGGGAGTTCTTGAGGCTCAGGTTCCATGTCTTCTACATGAACTTCTACTCCTTCCTGAACTATCTTTCTTCACAACGCCATTTTCTCTGCAACCTCCCTCTGGTTCTCTACCTCCCTATCACGTGCCTCATTATACTTAAGTTTTCTTTCCTCTCTCTACCTTTATGTTGCTAGGTCTGCCATATTTCACCAAACAACCAATGATGTAGCCTAGAATTCACCAAACAATCGTAGGCGCGCTGGAACATCACTTAGCCTAGACTGAGCACTCACCCAAAGCACACAAAGGTACCAGGCCCCTCTTTAGGGTTGTTGTTGTAGGATGTTAGTATGATGAAGACTTAAAGATTTTAGATTTATGACTAATATATCATTCTACAATGCATGTTCAGATCTAAATCTAGAGAATAACATACTCAAAAGATAACCATGATGAAATCAAACATGCAACACTAAACTATTACCATGAAAACACTTTGATTTAGTCCATATTCTCTATTATATTGAATTCAGTAATACACATAAGCTTCCTTACAATAATAGTAGTATACGCTCATGCGCGTATCAGATTTGGCAGCATGCTCTCACTATAACACAATTCTTACACACACACACCCTACGCTACATAGTTCATTGCATATTTATAAGGGTGGGGACTTACCCTTCACTGCCTTACCTAATCCCAAAAAAGGTCACATGCTATTATTAGCCATACACCGTTAAAAAAATAGCCACACATGCAACTGCACTAATAATAGACTACTTTTAGTTAACAAACAGTATTAGATCTATTATCATCATGTATTCATGCAAAGCACTTCATAGCCAGTCATCTACAAATAGCCAAGGCATGTCACACAAGTCTCCAACCGATTTGTGTGCTTGACACACTATCTCCAAAAATAGCTCATATCATCGTTAAAATGGCTAAGTCCCAAACCTATTTTTGTTCTACTCACGTGATTCCTTCTCGATAATTTTGTGCTTTTGAATGTGCTCTACTCTTATGCACAACCCTTCTGTATGTCCTTCGCTAAGTGGTAGATTTTTACTAACCAACAATAATTACATAATGTTATGGTGCATGAGCTGATTTAGAAAGCACTTGGGACTAGCTATTAAAACAATTGATTTCCCCATGAACACCACCACTTCCAATGAACTGTGTAAGAGAAACATCGAAGAAAAAACTAGAGACAAAGGAGAAATTCATACATGTCCTCAAGTGAAACAAGCAGAGTGTGCATAAGCACTTCTTATACTGAAAGTAAACCTACCTACGTAACTCTAACTAGGGGAATGGAAAACTCAAACAAATCCTGACACTAGCAAGGAGAAGTAGTTTCCCTTCCTCACAAATTGAGACCATGTGATTGATTTTGCAATGGACATGGTCACGTGCATGAGTGAAAAACTGACATGGATCCAACCTCCCACCTAATTCATCAAGGTATCAACTGGAAACAAAAGAAATACCTCTTTTATTTGTTCAATAAGGTAAGTGCATGGAAATGGGGAGCCAAAAGGGAGTAAAAAAGGGACACATTTTTCTTGAAATCGGTTAAACTTGAACTTCATCTAATAATTCAGCATGCATATGCTCAAATTTTTACAAAGTGATCAGACTAAATACAGTAGATCTCAGAATCTAGTTTCTAAACTACTAATTTTTTTTAAAATGGTTGAGATTAAGAGGGTCAAATGTGGTGTGCACACAAAGTATGTCTATTTTTGTGCCTAAAATACAAGAACCTATTGTGTGTGCACCACCCCCCCCCCACCATTTTTTTATTTTTATAAATTATTTTTCAAATCCCTTCACTCGAAAGTTAGGTAATTTCATGTATGAGGTCCCACTAATTTTTCATAATTTTTCAATGAATATATTTATTTATTTTCAAAGTGCACACATTCCAAAAAATGGAATATTGGTGTGTACACCCCCATAACTTTGAGAAAAAAAAGTCATTTTTTTCTTTTTTTTTAATGTGCGTAGAATGGAGTTTTGAAGAGGATTTTTTTTAAAAATCAAATGAAAAAATCATAAATTATGCACCAAAACATATGCATAGGTTTTTCATAAGAAAAGAAGGCACTAGTAAAAGAAATTATGGATGAAATCCTTAAACTAATCGGATTTATAAAAAGAAGCATATTGTCACCAAGGTAAAACCAAGCTTGACGTCATAGTTTTTTTTTTTTTGGAATATTATGTTATAATGCATTTTTTATCGGGGTGTATGCGTGACATTTTGTTGTTTTTTGTAAATCGTGGATTTATTCACGGATTTCACAGTCCAAGCCATAGGGTAGGATATCCAAGGAAAATCCAAGCCTATGCATTGGGATTACCAAACCCTTAGAAGGTGAAATGTGCTTACATTATAATGCACTTGTGTTCCTGTGTGTTATGTGGTATATGTGTTTGTGGCATGCTTCTAATATACTTTAAATTTATTTTAGTAAATATAATATGTTAGGCTCACTCTGCACCTTATGGAACTAGTCTCATAACTCCATCTGTCACGATTTAGAAGATAGAATTTTTCAGATTCTAATATGGTCAGTACATAGGTATTTTTCAGGATTTCAACATTCAACCTTCAAGCTTTTAGGGTTTAAATTATACAATCGATATCTATTTTGTGAAAGAATATAGTCATTGTTTAGGTTTTTGGACAATTTAGATTGGTTATTGACATTTGTAGGAGTGTTAAATATGTCAAAAAATATATATATTAATCCTCAAAACTCCTAAAGGTAGCAATAATTGCTCAAATATATGGACTCATGCAATTCCTTATAACACATAATAAATCAAAACACATATGCAATTTTTTATCGATTCAAATAATTAAGGGAATGGTCATCGTGAGGTCTGTGAAGGATCTGAAACATCATGAGGTGTTGTAGAGATCCAACACATTTATATGCATTCATCAAATCATAACAACCAATTTCAATCATTCTCATTAGTATCTTATTTTGAAAAGTCTTTCCAATAAGCTCTATAGGCTCAAATATGAAAAAATGGCACAATCAACCTAAAACTTACACTTCCAACCCCCATATCATGCTCTCACATTTTGTACATAAGCCAAATCAACTATTAAAATGACTCATTTTCTTGTAAGACCTCATTTTCTCACACTTCAACTCTATTCCTCTCACTAGCTTTAAGTTTCCTAATTCCAAATCAAGCACAAATTTGGACTTTTTTTCTTCCATTTTCTCTTTCCAACTCTTTATATTGTTTCACCATGCTCAAACTAACATGAAACCATTCAAATATTTATATTGTTAAAGACTATGTTGTTGTGCTTAGATGATTAATTTCAGTGGCTTATTGAATGTTGTATCTCTCTCTCACTCTCACTCTCTCTTTATGTCTCACTCACTCTCTCGCATTCTCTCTGACTATCACTCTCTCCTTATCATTCTCTCACTTTCTATTTAGAATTTAGGGCTTCGGGTTTATGGTTTAGTATTAAGTGTTTAGGGTTTAGGGTTTATCATTTAGGGATCATGGTTTAGGATTTAGGGTTTAGGGTTTAGGGCTCATGGTTTAAGGCTTAAGGCTCAGTTTAATGTTGTACGGTTTATGGTTTATAGTTTAGGGTTTATGGCTCGGGGGTAAGGGATGAATGTTTAAGGTTTAGGGTTTAGGATTTAGGGTTTGGGGTTTAGGGTTTAGGTTTTAGAGTTTAGGGCTCATGGTTTAGGGTTTAGGGTGATGGGTTTAGGGTTTAGGTTTAAGGGCTCAAGGTTTAGGGTTTAGGGTTTAGGGATCAGGGTTAAGGGTGTATGGCTTAGGGTTTTTGGTTTACAGTTTAAGGTTTGGGGCTTAAGGTTTAGGGTTTAGGGTTTAAGGTTCATGGGTTAGGGTATACAATTTAGTGTTTAGGGTTTAGGGTTTAAGGCTCATGGTTTAGGGTTTAGGGTTTAGGGTTTATGGTTTATGGTTTACAGTTTGGGGCTTAGGGTTTAGAGTTTAGGATTCAGTGTTTAGGGTTTAGGGTTTAACATTTAACGTTCATGGTTTACAGTTTACGGCTCAAGGTTTAGGGTTTAGGGTTTAGGGATTAGGGCTTAATGTTTGGGTTTTAGGGTTTAGGTTATAGGTTTTAGGCTTTAAGGTGCATGGTTTAGGGTTTAGGGTTTAGGGTTGAGTGCTCAGGGTTCCAGTTTTAAGGTTTAGGGTTAAGGGATCATGGTTTAGGGTTTAGGGTTTAGGGTTTAAGGTTTAGGGTTTAGGGTTTAGGGTTTAAGGTTTAGGGTCTATGATTTAGGGTTTAGGGTTTAGGGCTCAGGGTTTAGGGTTTAGGGTTTATAATTAACGATTTAGAGTTTAGGGTTTAGGGTTTAGGATTTAGGATTCATGGTTCATGGTTTATGGCCTAGGGTTCAAGGTTTGGGGTTTAGGGTTTAGTGTTTAGGGTTCATGATTTAGGATTTAAGGTTTAGGGTTTATGGTTTAGGGCTCAAGGTTTATAGTTTAGGGATCAAAGTTTAGGATTTATTTTTTAGGGTTTAATGTTTATGGCTCATGTTTTAAAGGGTTTTAGGGTTAGGGTTTAGGGTTAGTGTTTACGATTAGGTTAAGGTTAGGGTTTTAAGCTCAAGGTGCATTTTATAGGGTTATGGTTTAGGGTTTGGGTTTAGGGTTTAAGGTTTAGGTTTTAGGGTTAGGATTCAATGTTTTAGGGTTTATGGTTTAATGTTTATATAGTTTAGGGTTTAGGATTAGGGTTTGGGTTAGGTTTAGGTTTTAGAGTTTGGGCTATGGTTTAGGGTTAGGGGGTGATGGTGGGTTTAGGGTTAGGTTTAAGGGCTCAAGGTTTAGGTTTAGGGATTTAGGGATTCGGGTTAAGGGTGTATGGCTTAGGGTTTTGGTACAGTTAAGGTTTGGGGATTAAGGTTTAGGGTTAGGGTTTTTTTAAGGTTCAGGGTTAGAGGTATACAATTTAGTGGTAGGGTTTTAGGGTTAAGGCTCATGGTTTAGGGTTTAGGGTTGTTTAGGGTATGGGTTATGGTTACAGTGTTGGGGCTTTAG